>CM044862.1:29020000-29667500 GCA_024500155.1 Chenopodium formosanum | reverse complement strand
AATTTAAGTTTAAAAATACTTTGTTCACAATAACTTACCTATGTCCCAATAAGAGCTTGGCCCCTCACGATACTCGTTTTTCTTCCTAGCAAGCAAACGGAGGTTCATATGCACATAAACCAAGTCTTCAACTTTGCTAGAAGTTAATCTGTTTCTCTTAGTGGTTTGAATAGTTCCATATGTGCTCCAATTCCTCTCGCAACATGATGATGAGGCTGGTTGGGAAAGCAATTTAAGAGCCAACCCTTGGAGTAATGGTGTGGAAGCACCATAATTGTCCCACCATGACAGAGGCTCCTCTTCGTTCCTTGCATTCATGACATGAATTTGACCAAAGTAATCCAAACCACAAGCAAAAGCTCCATACTCCTTTTACACTTTTTTAAGATCATCCGGGTTAGGAAACAATCTACGAAAGCACAAATCTCTATTTATAGACACTTCTTCATCTTCATTTGGAGCTACTCGACGTACCCCATTGCTTGAAGCTTGCAACCAGCCCTCACTATAGTATTTAGGAACTAATGAGTGAGCCAAACAATGCAAAGGAGTGTTGCTCTTATTCCATCGAGTCACCAACACTTGATGAATTGCATTGAAGAAGTTTGAGCTATCGGTTAGTATGTTTTTATCCTCTTGCTCAAATATAACTCTTCTCACTTCTTCTATGGTTGTGTCCCACATGTCATAAACATACGGTAGGACATTGGAATCCATATCTGCTACCCTTAAAAACTTCATCAAAGGATCGGTGAAACTCAAGAAATAATCTACTCTGTCCCACCATCCATCACTGACTATCAAGTCTTTGATATCCCTTGCTTGGATTACAGTGGCAGATTTTCCAGTCACCTTAAAATTCTTCCAGTCCACATCCATAACCATCTTCTCAAGTGCTTTTTTGACCCTTCGAAGTCGCATGGCCATCACAATGTTAGAGGCAAATCTGGTTTCTGCTACTTTCAGAAGTTTGACATCAGAATATCGATCGAAAATTGTCTTTGACAGACCATGATTTGTGATGAACACATTGATCTCATTTACCCGGGAAACTAAGTCTTTTATCCATTTGCACTCTTCATAGTGAGAAGATTTCTCATTTGGCTCACAGATTGCTTTGATGGCCAAATTCACACAATGAACAGCACAGGGAGTCCAAAATATATGAGGGAATCTTTCTTCAATCTTACCACCTGCTGCCTTGTAATTTGCAGCATTATCGGTCACAATTTGCACAACCTTCTCATCTCTAGTCTCTTCAATGATCTGGAATATAGTCTGCACTTTTTTGTATAACATCACTAGCATCCACAGCTTTCATGAACATCGGCCCTGCACCAGAAGGATTAATGGCCTTGATTGGCCATCAGACCAACCATCAGAGCAAATTGAAGCCCCCCTCTTCCATGAATCTTTTATAGGCTGTAATAACTCTCCTACATGTGCTTTTAGTTGGGCTAAGAGAGTAGTACTAAGTCTACACTTAAATTACCATTAGCAAGTCTTTGACAAAATGCTCTGAAATGGGGATTTCTTGCAAAATTAAAAGGAATAGCACCTGTGTAAAATGCCATGGCACATTCTTTATCGGCCTCCTCCCTCTCTAGGACATTAAATGAGTATTCTAAACTTCCTTTCCTTTTCTTATGTTGTATAATGTCAGGAAGTGATACATAGTCTCTTTTTTGTTTTGCATTAAGTGCATGTTTTGCCTTTTGTTCTTCTTCCTCACCATATTCTTTCTTATTTGGCGGTAAACATCATCAGAAATTATTTTACAAGCTTCAACACCTAGGTTAGGAATTTTTAATAAATGTCCTTTAAGTCTTGAGTAAGAACCAGTTACCTTCTTGCCACAATACTTGCATGTCCATACTCTATTTCCACCTCCTCCTGTAGTTGTGAGCACTGTAACATGATTCCACAATGGTGCATTATCGAATCCGATGTTTTTTGTTGGACGATTGATGGGCTTCATTTGTAAATAAATTAGGTTGCAACAACAAGCATTTTGTTACTGATTGTATAATAAATTGTCAAAGTGAAAATTAATAACTCAAATGAAACAATTTAGCAAGAATCTGACTAATTACCTACGTGATAGAGGTCTTGATCTTGTTTCTTGATCTTGATCTTCTCTGAATAATTGGAGAAGAATGTGAGAGATAGTTTATGTAACTATGGTGTTGTGAGGGAAAATGAAATTTTGGGAGGGAATGGGGCTAGTTGTAATTGAATGGCCGGTGGAGATTAAATCATGGAAAAGTTTTTTTTGAAGACATCATTGCAATACAGTGCTAGGCTTGTAGACCTTAAGGCTAGTGTGCTTCCACTAAGTATAATGAATTATAATATTATAAGAAGAATCTAGTAATTGTTGTTAGGGGGAAGATTCTAGTCATCTTACCACAATTTCATCGTATGAGTATGTGGGTTAATAATTATTATTATTGTTATTATTATTATTACTACTACTACTACTTAGTAATAAGTTTTAAGATGTTAAGTCCCTCAATTTCTAATTACTTAATAAGTTTTAACATGTTAAGTCATAGTTCAATATAATATTATCTAGTAAGTTTTAATAAGTTCAGGCAAATAAGTTCATAAAGTATTACAAAGTACTTATTATAAGTTTAATCAACTATTATCTAATAATCTCTTATAGGTTAAGAAGTTAAGAGTAGTTAATAATAGTTCATTTCACTATTACTTAATTACCTTTATCTCACGATAGTCTAATAAGCTGGATCTTATAGGTTAACATTAGTTAACACTAGTACACATTCAATCTAACGATAATTACACCTTTTCATACTTTCTTTACTACTTAATCACCTTTTTCCCACGATAATCTAATAAGTTGGATCTTATAGGTTAACAGTAGTTAAGACTGGTATCCATTCAATCTAATGATAATTACACCTTTTCATGGTTTCTTTGTTACGTAATTACCTTTATCTCACGATAGTCTAATAAGTCGGATCTTATAGGTTAACAGTAGTTAAGACTGGTATCCATTCAATAGAACGATAATTACACCTTTTCATACTTTCTTTATTACTTAATGACCTTTATCTCACGATAGTCTAATAAACCGGATCTTATAGGTTAACAGTAATTAAGACTGGTATCCATTCAATAGAATGATAATTACACCTTTTCATACTTTCTTTATTACTTAATCACCTTTTTCTCACGATAATCTAATAAGCTAGATCTTATAGGTTAATAGTAGTTAAGACTAGTTCCCATTCAATCTAATGATAATTACACCTTTTTATACTTTCTACATTACTTAATCACCTTTTTTTTTTTTTTTTTTTTACAAACTTACATTTTTTATTCTTTCTATTACTCTATCTTAATTATAATAACTTACATTCTTTATTACAACCTTCGTGTTTAAATAAATAAAACATTTTTACTTTTTTTTACTAGTCATCTACTATTATTATTATTATTGTTGTTGTTGTTGTTGTTGTTGTTGTTGTTGTTGTTAAATAAATAAAACATTTTTACTTTTTTTTACTATTCATCTACTATTATTATTATTGTTGTTGTTGTTGTTGTTGTTGTTGTTGTTGTTATTAATAAATAAAACATTTTTACTTTTTTTTACTATTCATCTACTATTCATCTACTATTATTGTTGTTGTTGTTGTTGTTTTATTTATTTATGGTTTATTTTTTTTTTTTTTGTGAATTATATATTTCATTTTGGGTGTTTTTTATTTGTTCTATTTGAAAAGATTCTTTCTATATATCAAAAATATTAGACAAATTTACCTTACTAGGTTATTATTTCAACAATGTTCATATGTATTTTTTATTAATTTTCGACATTTGTACCCAGTTTATTACGAGTATTTAATACGTTGAAAAGTAAGTAGCATAACATTCCAAAACACAATTATGTCTAACAATTTTTAATTAAGCAATTGACATTATAATCCACTTGACCACTACTACTTTCCTTATTACCCATCATTTACCCATACATCAAACCAAATGTAACAATATACGTGAGTTCATTTTTATTTTCTTAACAATATAAACTCCTTTTATATCAAACTCTCAAAAGTCACATGTATACCCAAAAAAAAAAAAAAGTTTTAAAATTTAGGATATATTGCACACTTTTCCAAGTATAAAATATTTAAATATTCATATTGACAATTTTTAATCACAATTGACAACTCTCCTATTTTTAAAATCCATAAAAACACCTATAAGGGGCAATTATCTATTTTTTCACTAATGGTAATTTTTTTCAGCAAGTTTTTTTTTTTTTTTTTTTTTTTTTTTTTTTTGTTAGCGATAAGTGTTTCCACTTCATCATAAGTTAAAAATTAAAAATTTCCAAACAATTGCTGAAAAAAAAAAGAAAAGAAATGTTTTCAGAAACAAAAAAAGAAGGGAAAAGAAAGATACGGAGTACATAGCAAGTTACCAACATGATAAAGTCCCTTTACTAAATTACTTATCTTATAAACAAAAGTTAGTAGTACAGCTGTATAGTACTTTTTTTTAAAAAATTCTTATCTCTATTTTGACTGTCTTCTCTCTTTTTCACCCATTACTTTCTTTCACCATTTTTATCAGCTCAAATGGCTTCCTTCTTTAACTTCTTGTCTTCTTCATCTCTTTTCCTTTTCTAATTATTTTTTCACCATTCTTCGTCTTCAAAATGACATGGCTTCATGATTTTCCCATTAAAATCTGCCAAAAATATGAATTAGGATGTGAAATTTTCAACAGAAGATAATTTTAGATCTAAAGAGGGAAAGGCTGCCGGCCTGCCGCAAGTCCACCTTCACATATGGTGCCGAATTGCCGACAACCAGTACACAGCGGAATTATGTATTTATTTATATTTATTTATTTTTTAATAAAAAAATTCAGCTCTGTTTCACACTTTATCCCATTCCTCTCTCTCTGAAGTGTCCGAGATCAAACAGTTGAATCTGACATGAATTCCGTGTCCGTGTCCGCGTTGTGTCGTGTCGACACGGACACTTTGGGTTTTTTGCCGAGTTCGGTGAACATAGGTGTGGTGTAGGTTAATAAATTGGTGCGGTGATGGATAAGGTTGAGGTGAGCAGCAGTTGTTGCAGCTTTGTTGGCATTTACTTGATTTGGACACGAAATTTCAATCCAAGCCAATTGACCTTGAAATATGTGCCTTGACCCGAACACTCCTACAAACAAAACCAAACACGAGGGAGAATCTAGAATAAAATAAAACGAAGTAAAATAAAGTGCTAAACTAAATAAAACTCCCTCCGTGTTTTTTTAAGTGTTACAGTTTGATCGCCACATAGTTTTAGGCAATTTAATAACTTAAATAAAATAAGAGATAAGTGGGGTAGTTGGAGTATTAAAAAATTGTAAAAGAAAGATGGTGGGGTTAATAGTTTATTGAAAAGTAATGAATGTGAGAGGAGAGATATAATAAAGAAAGTGAGTTTGGGTGGGGACCATGAGAGGAGAGAGATATAATATTTTAATATAGCGTTTTGCCAAAAAAAGAAGTAACACTTATTAAAACACGGCGTAACACTTTAAAAAAACACGGAGGGAGTAAGAAAAGGAGAGAATGAAGAACTCTTAATTATTAATTATAACTACCAAAATACTCAAATTAAGAGACAAAAGACGAGAATAAGCAACAAAGTGGAAATAAAGGTTAAAGTGTGGGAAATTAAAAAAAAAAAAAAAAAAAAAAAAAAAACTTAAAAGTGACATAAATGTCACTTATAACATAGTAAGAAAATTAATTTTAAACAGCTAGCCAGCTACACAATATATATGGTTCCAATTCTTATGTTGGAGTATTTAGCTTCTCCAACCTCTCTATGGCATGATTCACTTGAAATCTAAGTTGGAAATAAATAATCTACGTCTTTATGTGTAGGGAATATTTCAAGCATTATCTCTAGCTTGAACCCTACTGTGATCATACACTAAAGTACGGTGGCGTCCAAAGGGAAGGAAGCTAGAACAAAAGAGTCGCCAACAAGTTTTAGGAATTTGTAAACCGTTCACGAGGTGAAGGTTATACCCCTTAACGATCCAGGATATCGTCAACTCCAATAAGTCTGGAACCAAGACCGGTAGTTCGGGGATGAACGTACAAATTCAACTTAAAAGAGATTGAACCTGCCTAATAATAAGCCTCTATTTTATTCTGATCGTATTCACGTCCGCTTTCTGACTAACATGCAATCAATTGGTTTAACCCGAAACCTGTTTAATCTATGTTGGTTGAATATTAATGCACAAATAAAACTATTTGTCGATCACTTGAATCATAATCAAATTAACCCTGAATAAGATTATTAATTATCTTATTAAACATGATTACAAATACAAATTTCCTTTAAACATACATAAAAGGTGTGATAAAAAAATAACAATAAATATATAATCAAACAATATAATAATAATCATAACAATTATAATAATAATTATCATAATAATTAAAATAATCATAATCATGTTAAACCATAATAATAGCAAGATCCTAGGCATGATACTAATAAGATAAATAACAAACCCTAGCATATCACTAGACAATAAAAATAAAAGATTTAGCCCTAACATGATATTAACACGAATATTAGAAAAGAAAAATAGGAAACATCATATAAATCATAATTTATTTAAGAAACTTATTCTTTACCCTAGACATGATACTAGGAATCATTCTTTTAATCATACTTGATATTAGAAATTACATTAAACATGATACTAGAAATCGTTGTTATTATTCAAAACATCAAATTAAGAAAAACATCCTAACATGATACTAGGAATCATAATAACAACCTAGACATGATTTCTAAGAACCATAAAATCAATTAAAGCACTTACTTGGATGACTCGTATCTCTTTCTAATAACAAAATACACACGTTAGTAACTTGAAGGAAAAATAATAAATCAAAACAATTAAATTAAATAATTGAAATAGAGAATTGAGATCAAACCCTTAGAAATTAAAACTTTTCACGTCTAGGGCGAAGACAACTTCGAATTTGGCTAGGTGTGTCTAGTGCTAATGTATGAGAAGTTTTGTTTGTAAAAGGCTAGGCTAGAAAAAGGGAGAGAGAATCAAGAAATTCTTGATGAGAGTTGATGAGAAGAAATAATTAGAAAGAATAAGAATTGATGATGGAAAACGGAGGTTTTAGGAGGCTATTTATAGAGAAAATCAACCGGATGGATAAAAACCGAATCAGAGTTTCGAAAAGAATAAAACAACTTAGCGCTAGACGCTAGACATTAGCGTCTGGCGAGCATTAGCGCCAGCCGCTAATGCTGTCGTCAGGCGCTAAAAACAGTTTTCACGCGTTTTCTTAATTTTGATAAAATTTAGCCTTACGGTAGGGAAAAATTGTATTTTCCTGAAAAACACTTCTTTTATTATGATAAAAACTCTAAAAAGTCAACCAAAGTCAATTTATCAATGCTAATTAAATTAGGAATGAAAAGAACCTTCTAGAAGAATCTCGAAAACTTAAATCAATATTAGGCCCTCTCTAGATCATTGGGCCGCATATAAATATAAAACCGGACCCAGTTTAGTAATTTGGCCATAACTTCCTCATTATTCATCGGAATTGGGCTTATAATATAACGTTGGAAAACTCTTTTCAAGCCCCATCCAACTACACCATTATTGTACCCTTACCATGGACCAAACTAAACTGGATTGACTGTTTTCTTAAAATAGGTTTTCAAAAACAGAGAGAAAGAAAAGAATTTAAAACTAACCGCAACACTAGACTTTCCACACTTTCACCTCATTCGATTATGATTTGACGTGAGAGGTACTCATCACTGGATTTGGTTTTTGGGAGATACAAATGGGTGTCTACACTATGTGCATGCAAAATCCCAGGAGGGGAGGGGGGGGGGGTGGAAGGTTTCGGATTTCCGGGTGCTATAAGTGAGTTGTATTATCTGCTTAAGAAATGCTGTGCTGGTGTTTCCCTTAGTTCCCTATCTGATTATGCATCTTCCTTGCCTGTGATTGGGTTTACCAAGTATTTTGAATCCCAAAACAGGTCCCTGGTGTGACTGACTTGGGTCTTTCACCAAGACGGATAAAAAAGGTTGCTGTTATTGGTGGTGGTCTGATGGGTTCTGGAATAGCTACAGCATTGGTTCTTAGTAGCTATCCTGTTGTATTAAAAGAAGTGAACAATAAGCTTTTAGAAGCGGGTATTGGCAGAGTGAAA
This sequence comes from Chenopodium formosanum, assembly GCA_024500155.1. NCBI lineage: Eukaryota > Viridiplantae > Streptophyta > Magnoliopsida > Caryophyllales > Amaranthaceae > Chenopodium > Chenopodium formosanum. Next base: position 29,659,255 of record CM044862.1, on the reverse strand, counting down.
GGTATACCCTAGATCCTGGAATTACGTTTTGAGTTTGATTTGTTATTGTTGGAACTTTTTTCTTGGAATAACACATTTTTTATTTTATTTTTTTATTTTTTTTATTTTATTTTATTTAATTTAGCCAACTTGCAAAGCCGGGTCAAGAAAGGGAAAATGACCGAGGAGAAGTTTGGAAAGACCATGTCGCTTATTCAAGGATCTCTGGACTATGACAACTTTAGAGATGTGGATATTGTCATAGAGGTTGGGTGTGCTTTTTCCTGTTCTGCTGATAAGTGTAGTCAATTCTTGGTTGAATTAAATATTATTTAAATGTTTGGAACCAAATTCATCTTCTTACAGGCTGTCATTGAGAACGTTTCCTTGAAGCAACAAATTTTTGCTGATCTAGAGAAGTATTGTCCTCCGCATTGCATACTTGCAAGTAATACTTCTACTATTGATCTTAACCTTATAGGTGAAAAGACTCGGTCCCAAGATCGTATTGTTGGAGCTCATTTCTTTAGGTGATTATTATGCATTCTTGCCCTGCATCTTTTATAAGACCATTCTTGGCTGTACTTGGTGGACACTCTTGATGTGCCTTTTACCCCTCATCTGTACCTTCATTTTTAATTCAAATACATGATAATTTTGATAATGCTTGAATTGCAGTCCTGCTCATATCATGCCCCTATTGGAGATTGTCCGTACTCAAAAGACTTCTCCCCAAGTAATAGTTGATGTGCTAGATCTTGGAAAAAAGATAAAGAAGACACCCGTCATTGTTGGAAACTGTACGGGGTTTGCTGTCAATAGAATGTTTTTCCCTTATACACAAGCAGCTATGCTACTTGTTGAGCATGGCACTGATTTATATAAGATTGACAGAGCAATTACAAAGTTTGGAATGCCAATGGGTCCATTTAGGTAAAATAGCGTAAAACCTTTTGCACCTTTTTTTTTCCTTTCTGTTTTCTCAACTGGCCATCATTATATGATTTATATTGTTTCAAAAAATTTATCTTTTACACTTTATTACAGATTGGTTGACCTTGTTGGGTTTGGAGTAGGCGTTGCAACTGCCATGCAATACATTGAGCATTTCCCTGACAGAACTTACAAATCTATGATTATCCCTCTTATGCAAGAAGATAAAAGAGCAGGTAGCAGAATCTTCAATATAGAAAATTTTCATGATTGGATATTGATCTCATGTATGCTGAATGGCTTGGATTCTTTTGTTACCTCTCTCTCAGGTGAATCAACTCGTAAAGGGTTCTATCTGTATGATGATAAGCGCAAGGCTAGCCCAGATCCTGAATTAAAGAAATATATTGAGAAAGCAAGGGAAATTTCTGGGATTAGTGTTGATCCTAAGGTTTGAATTTTGTGATTTTTTTTTACCATCTAAATTACTAACTATGAATGTTTGGTATATTTCTAACATGTTTCCCTCTCTTTGTAGTTCCACTTTTTTGGTAGGAATATTAAAGTAAACTTGTATATAGATGTATATTGAATTATAAAAAAAGTAATGCATGTAATGTAAGTGACATGTATGTTGTGCTTTCCATTATTGTCTGTGCATCTTCTCTATGCATGACTGCATTCTTGTCCGATTAGGTTGCTACTGTCAGTCAATTGGTATCAACTTTAAATTTCAAAAGTGTATGAAATTTGAAGCTAATATTTATTGACTGACCAATTTAAAGCCAATATTTATTGACTGACTGGCAACCTATTCGGAAGAACAAGAATCATTGGTTGTTATGTAAACAAAAAAATTTGTTGACAGAGTAAATTCATTTAGCTGCTATACTGGGCTTTTGGATATCTTTCGTCATTGGCATGTTTTATTACAAAAATAGCTACATTCTTTTTGCTGTTGACTATTTTGCTTTCCCTGTTATTATGGAATGCCTTTTTTCTGTCTTTCACTGAGTTACAAATTACTAAGCCAATTTATATACCCTCTCTCACTGAACTCTGATTACAGATAGCGAACTTACCTGAGAAGGACATAATAGAGATGATCTTTTTCCCTGTGGTCAATGAAGCTTGCCGAGTCCTGGCAGAAGGAATTGCAGTGAAAGCGTCAGATCTGGATATTGCTGGTGTCATGGGCATGGGGTTTCCTCCTTACAGGTCTTGTCTTTAGTTTTCATAAAAATGATATGTTTATAAGTTCTAAAGTTTGATTCTGTATGCATTTTGAGTAATATCTCTATTAAAATGAAATGTTTTTAAGTGATGAAGTTTGATTCTCTAAAATGTTCGGGAGACTTGGGAAAATGGAAACTAATATGATGTTTAATGACTTCAGAGGTGGAATCTTGTTCTGGGCTGACATGCTGGGATCTAAGTACATTTATTCTAGGCTGGAGGAATGGTCTAAACAATACGGAGGGTTCTTCAAGCCTTGTGCCTACATGGCTGAGAAGGCAGCCAAGGGGGCTCCATTGGTAAGAAACTTCTCATTTTCTGCATCAAGTAATTGGTGATGTGCTGTTTTGTAACTGTTTGATGGTGGTTTGCACTTATCTATTGTTCCAACTACATCCTCCTTTTTTTAGATGCATCACTTTTGAATTTACAGACTCCTAGGCACTTTTTAAGAGCAGAGAGAAAATGTAGGGTCCCCATGTGATAATTATCAACTAAAAAAGAAAGGAAAAATTGGCCTTAATAACACGAACTTTTGACAAGGTGCATATAACATCGTGAACTTTGACTAGTAGCCGTGACAACACCAACTTCTTCATCGGGTGCGCAAAATATCATAAATGAAATCGAGGATCGGTAATTTTATCGAATATTAATATTTTATTAACTTTTTGCAAATTTTAATATCATATTTAGTCCTCAAAGGTCCAAATTGACCCAAGATCTTTACCAAGATATTTTTACAGCACGCAAATCAATTTTTTAGTAAATTTTTTTGCTAAATTTGATCTCAAATTTGACTAAATTGATTTCCAAAACCTCGCTTGATAAGTTTTTTTCCGCATAAAATTCGAGGCACACAATACCAGACGATTTTTTATGATGATAAAATATTGGATACCGTGTCTTCGGCAAAAATTTTGGTATCAAGCTTCATTTATGATATTTTGTGCACCTAATAAAGAAGTTTGTGTTGTTATAGTTACTAGTCAAAGTTCATGCTGCTACTTGCACCTTGTTAAAAGTTCGTGTTGTTAAGCCAACTTTGCCAAAAAGAAATTGATGCATCTAAATTTAAAGTTCCATTTATTGAAAGTAATGCATCTGAAAATATGAAGTAATTTATACTACCTTTCTTTTGATTTTAGTTGTGACATGTATTGTTCTTTGTCAATTGAGCTGAGATGTTACAATCTTTCCGTTTTTGGTGATATCTTTGAATTCGTTATACTGTTATATACTCCTGCAGTCCTGCTGCTGTGAATAATTTATGGAATCTTTTTTTTAAGAGACTAGTTTTATAATTAATGGGTGATAACATATTCTGCTCTTGTTATTTTTTGTAGAGTTCTGGACCAATGAAACAAGCTAAATCGCGGATGTAAGGAAGAACAAATTTGGACATTGCTGATTGGATTCTGTCTGTTTGGCATACCGCACTTCAGCATCCATACATAAGGTTGTTTGGACCATTAGGAAACAATATAATAATCTTTTCGGAGATTTTCTGGGAATAAGAATTAAATAGAGATGCATAGTAATCAAGATTGTGAGGCTAAAGAGTCATTATGATACAGAAGCTGTTATTATATGCTTCATAAAACTTAATATATTAGATATCTAATTAAGTCATTATATTGTATATTTGTAAGAAGCATGTGACTTGGTTAACAATGCATTTCAAAGATGGTAGTTTTAGATAGAATTCATGAAGTTGGACTCTTCCACTTAAAATTATGAATTACAAATCTATACTAATCCTCTATAAATATTACTAAAGTAACAACAGCTGACGTCATCACTGTCTACATGTCACTCTTTTATTTTAATTTTATTCTGCCAAAATGCAAGAATGATGTCATATTGTATTTTTTTGTTTTTGTTTTTGTTTTTTCTTTTAGAGCTACCTTAATTAACATTATGTTGAAAATTAAATTCCAATTGAATAATAAATACTAGTTATTTTCTCAACATGTGCTAAAGAGTCTACAATTTAGTTCTTATTTTAAAATCGTCTAACCTAATATATACTAAAGTAATCACCAAGTTATCCTTAAAGTACACATGTTGCATTTACAATAAAAAATTTTCTGGCAATTTTTTATTTCTTAAAAAATTAACAAGTTATAATAATTTATAACAATGTATTAAATTATCTATCTAACAAAAGAGTTTTAAAGATACATCAAATTCTAAAAAAAAAATATTGTATAACTCATTCCATTTAAGCTAACTTTATTTTGATTTACTTTAATTTTATGATTTACAAATCTTATAATAATAAAACCGTGCATGACACGGGACAAAAACTAGTCATATTAGATAAATGCTTAGAGACTAGGTTTGCATATTTTATTTCACTAGTGAACTTGATAAGCAAAACTAGCTTTCAATAACTATTGTTTGGCATCATTTTTGGTTTTAAGTTTCCTGTTTTTTTAAAAACTAAAAACCAAAAACAGGAAACAAGAAAAAGGTATTTTCACTTTTTTATTAATAAGTTTAAATAATTTTTTATTCATTATGTGACAGGTATCATATATTTTTATACAACAAAAAACCAAAAAACAGAAAACCACAGCAGTGCCAAACGAACATATACACGATTTTATAATGTAATACTAAATGCTAATCACCATTGATCCCAATATTCGTGTTTGATTTTACCATATTTCACTAATAATTTGGTCACTATTATTTTTAGTGAAATGAAATTAAGTTTATAGAAATGAAATTAAAATTGCTGGATTGAAATAATTTTTGTTGATCGAATTGAAATTAATTTTGCTAAACTGAAATTATTTTTGTTGAATTGAAATTATTTTTACTAATTCTCCATTATATATTTTAATTTATTTATTTTTTATTTTTTCATTAAAGTTACTGGTTTTTACCGAATTAAAATTAAATTAAAGAGGATATAGAATAGAATAGCTTCTATTGACCTTTAATTATTTATCAATAGGTTAATATATATACAAAATCTAATCTCTCATAAGATAGGAAACAATATTCCTAAAAGATATATACTACCAAAACTATATATCCTAAAGATATACTCACTAAATAATATCTTAACATAAGATAAATCTAATATAATATTCTCTTAATAATATTGATATGGAAAATATCGCACAAATATTTTTCCGATATCTCTAATACCCTCCTGCAATCGTAACGGCAGTAACAGGAACGTTGCGATTGTAAATTCTCGCTTTGTTGAAGTCGATCGAGTTGCACTACATGTCGCCTTCATTTATTTTTTATTTTTTATTTTTTCACTTTGAATGATGAGAATGTTTACCTTTTCGAACCCATCAATCATCAAACAAGCAGGAACGTCATTCTTTTCGAACCTGCAAAACAAACATTACAATGAGAACATCTCTTTTTTCTCGAACTCGTCGTATTTCATTTGTTTTTTCTGAGCAAAATCGAGCTCCAAACAAATATTGGTTTTTCAAGTAAACCACACTCAAGACATTTAAAACTCTTGTCTCACGGCACAAGGAGAACCAATACAAACCCTGTCTCACGGTACAAGGAGAACTAATATATCTAGTCTCACGAGACACAAGACATCCGATTTTATTTATTTATTTATTTATTTATATTTTTTTTATTAAATATTGCATCAAGCATAACACTATTTAATTTCTTCATCTCCAAAGATGTGTTATAGTGGAGGAAGTCCACTCACATACTCCCAAGAAAAATTCACACACACATATATGATGATTAGTCACGTGTACCAAAAAAAAAAAAAAAAAAAAAAATTTAAAAAGTTTTAATATTGCATAGCGAAAGCAAATAGGAAATAGAATAGCCTTTTATTATTCATCAATATGTTGAGTATTTATACAAAATCACAATCCTTGGATTCATGGGAAGGTGCCGGAATGGAATGGTTACTATGTCCCCAATAATGATAATGTGGCTTCCTTGCTGTCCAATAATGGCTGGTGGAATATGGAATCATGTAACATGATCTTTGGCAGACACACATTTGACAAAATCATCACTATTATTCCTATGGAAGCTGGCTACAAATTTATTTTTGCCGAGCTGCACAGGACAGATGGTACTCAGCACCAATAGCATCAACTGGAAGAACTTCTGGAAATACCCAGGAAGTCCTTGGCAGAAAATCTTGCTTTGGAAGATCTACAAAGGTGCCTTACCAGTGGGCAGTAAGAGAAAAAAGAGAGGGCTAGGGAATTCCCACCATTGTTTACTGTGTAATATGGATTTTGAAAATGATAAGGGCCATCTGGAAACTCTAGAACATCTTTTTAGGAACTGTAGTTTTGATTGCCACGTTTGGAAGGGCTGCAGATTGGGCATCAATGCTGCTCACCAGTTTAACATCCTTATAGAAAATTGGATCCAAAATTGGCAAAATATCCTGTGTGACAGGAAGAGGGGCCTAGAGGAGAGTCATAGCTTGTTCCTTGCTGGGCTAGAAAGTATCTGGGAAGCAAGGAATAACTTGGTTTTTAGGGGTAATAAGCAAGACGCAGAGACAACGATTAAACTCATGGAGTATAAGGTTAAGGCATATAGGAATAGCAACAGCAGCAATGTTAAAGAGTTTAGTGCAGGTACAGACGTACAGTTGATGACTATCCACCAGGGTTTGAGGCAGAGATCAACAACAGGAACTCTCATCATCTCGAGGACAGAATCTTTCTGATTGCAGGAAACAGTGAGTGTGCCACTGCTACTCTAGATATTCAGCACTCTAATGCAGGAGCAGGACGCATTGGAGCTGGAAGCTCCAGGACCTACTGACAGCAGTGCAAGAGTGGAGAGGGTCGTGCAGCAGGGCGCTTCAAGTTCAATGATGGATGCTATGCTAAGTGGAATTACAACAGCTCTGAGACAGAAACTTTGGCATATAGAAGCAAATGCCCCAAGCAACAACCTTGCCAAATGGTTACAGGAAGAAAATGCAGGACTCTACCATGCTCGTGATAAAGTTCATAAGATAAAAAAACTTCTACCTAGGCTGCATTGTTTTAGTATTAATAGTTGTAAGTTTAATGGGGACTAGTCCTGTTTGAATGGCTGTTTAAAAAAAAAAAAAAAAATCTAATCTAATAGGAAACAATTTTTTTAAAAAAATACTACCAAAACTAAATATCCTAAAGATATATTCACTAAATAATATCTTAACATAAGATAATCTAATATAATATTCTCTTAATAATAACGATATGGAAAATATCACACAAATATTTTCCGATATCTCTAACAAATAAACTTGAAAATGATTGCCATTAAATCAAAATTACAAAAACTAAAAAAAAAGACATCCGTCTACTTGAAACAAGCAATTATAATAGCCATAAAAAAGGTAATCCGTAAGTTTTTTGTAAATTTCCAGCAAGTATCATTCTGTTAAATGTGTTAAAACTCATTTTTTACTTGAAATATCTTTTTCCTCGTCCAAATTTCCCTTTTAAAACCAACAAACTTTTTTATGTTTATTGTTTTTTTTTTTTTTCTGAAAACATTCAACTTAAACCCAAATAAATTTCCTCTCAGATAATGGATTCTTGGGTAGTTTCACTCTTTAGGAGCCTAGGTGAGACCGTGAGAACATAACTCTACAAACTCTATTTCCTCCTTGCTCTTAATTTATTTCTCACATTACCAGTTCAAATTACGCTATCATCTATCGAATGTAACAACTTATTCGAATCAAACAAATGGTGGAAGAACCCTCTTTATTTTTTTTTTCTAAATGTTTGTTGGAATGAGTACATTGATATGTCTCTAAGCAACATTTTCTCTTATTTGCAAGAAACTTGTGTAAAATGATATGTAATCAATTAACATAACTATTCTCTTATTTTCGTTTTGTTTTAGCATCTATTTTGTCAGTTTTGCAGTACGTCTCTCCTGTGTAAGCTCTTTTATAATTCATTTTTTCTTATAAAATTAGTTATTATATATAACCGTTGGTAAATGTAATTAACAATGTTTTGTGTATTTTTGCAGACCAATCACGTTTTATAGGATGAAAATTTTACCATACAGCAGGTGGTATGCTGCTTGGTACATCTCTTTGAAAATCACAGTAGCTACTTTCTTTCTTTCTTTTTTTTTTTTTACCTCTGTTTTACGTGAATTACGTAAGAGGGTCTTTCCATATATATGTTGATTGAGATCTTTTCATATATATGTTGATTGAATTAGGATGTTCATAAATTAGAAATCACATTTTCAATTTAGATATGAATTTCTAGAGAGAGAATATTCTAGAGAGAGAACTTCATTGATAGAGAGAGAATTTCAAGTTTATGGAGAGAGAAAATGGCTGCTCATGAATTTAAACATGATTTCGATCGTCGATTTGCCGGTGATGATGATCATGAGAATGATGATGGTGGTGAATTTCATGATATTGTAATCGAAGGAAAAGGTAAATATATTTTTCTCATTGATTTTGTAATTTTATTGAATTTGATGAATGTAATTGGAAATTTTATTGAATTTTATGCAAATTATTAATTAATTGCTAAATATACATATAATTGAATTGAATCCTGACCTTGTCATTGTATTTATGTTAAATTTTAATCAATAATTATTGCATTAGTTTATGCTCTGTTATTTTTTGAATTATACAAAGGTTGAAGATGATGTTCATTCTAAATTGCATTTATGTTCATTCTGCTCTGGTTTTTTTTTTTTTTCCATTAATTATACAATGGTTGAAGATGATGTTCATTCTAAATTGCAATTATGTACTTTTACTGAATTTCTTTTTTGTCCGTTTATAATAGTTACAATGTTCTTTATTGTATTACATTATGTACATTTGATTTAAACTTTATGTGCTTTATAATATTATACAATGAGCATTACATCAAAGTTATATTTATCTTTATTATAATATACATTTAATATAACTACAATATTCATTTATATTTAGGCTTCACAGAATCTACTAGTTCAGAGTTACTTTTTAGAAAAGTGAAGTCTGATGAAGAAGCTTGTGAATTATACAATTCATATGCTTTTAAGCATGGATTCGGTACACGTAAAGGAGACAAAAAAACAAGGAATGATAAGACAGTAAGGCAGCGATTTTTAACATGTTCTTATGCTGGTTTCAAAAAAATAAAGAGTGAGTTTTGTACCAAAAAAGGGATTTTCGTACTGGTTGCAAAGCATACATCCAGTTTGATGTTGATAAGGAGTCTGGTTTATATTGCGTGGTGAAACATGAAATGGAGCATAATCACAGTAGGGTTCCCGTTTCAAAGAGACATTTGATAAGATCTCATAGAAAGGTTAGTGAACATTATATATTATTTTAATGAACATAATTCATATATTAAATGAACATTTTGTAATTTTGCAATGTACATTCATTTCTTCTGCTCATTTTTATAATTCAGAATTAATGTACATGTATATATATGGAAAAGAACATTATGGTTTTATTTCAATGTACAATGTGTAAAATGATAATGAATATGATTTTCTGTTGCTCATTTTTCTAATTCAGAATTAATGTACATGTATATATGACAAAGAACATTATGATTTGTTTCAATGTACATTACGTGAAACGATAATGAACATGTGTTAAAATATACTATATATAGGTTAGTGGTGATCAGCTTGCCATGGTTACTAGTTTGTCTGAAAATGGTATACCTATTGCTGATGCATATCGTGTTATAAGGGATCAAGCAGGCGGTGAAGCCAATCTTAGTTTTCTTCAAAGAGATCTTTATGTTGCTTTGAGTGGGGAAAAGAAAAAGAAGTTTGATGGCTGTGACACAAAACAATTGATTTCTTACTTTAAAGAAAGGAAGTCAAAGGAGTATGATTTTTACTATGATTTTGATGTTGATGAAAAAGGTCATCTACAGTCCTTTTTCTTTCGTGATAGTAGGATGAAAGTTGATTATGATGCATTTGGAGATCTTTTGGTACATGATACTACATATCGGACAAATAAATACGGTATGATATGTGGTCCTTTTGTTAGCATGAATCACCATAACAAGAATGTCATGTTTGGTATTGGATTTGTGATCAATGAAAAGTGGGAGTCTTTTGAGTGGCTATTCAACACTTTTTTGAGATCAATGGGTGACAAACATCCAATCACTATAATGACTGACCAAGCTCAATCAATGGCTAAAGCCATTAGGATTGTATTTCCTAATAGTCGTCATCGATTATGTACTTGGCACATTGGAGAGAATGCTAAAAATAACATCAAGGGACTAAGAGCAAAGGAAGGTTTCAATGATTTATTTGATATTGTTTTGAAGTACACTGATACAATGGCTGAGTTTGAGCATTATTGGTCCAGGTAACCTTTAATATCTCACAATTTATAATTGCTCTAAAATAATATATGTTCTTTTCTAGTTAGACTCATGATCATTAATCATCACCATTATGTTCTTTATTGTTTACTTTTATGTTCTTTGTTAAATAACATATTTCTCTTCATTGGTTAAGTGTGCTCTTTGATTAATTTGCACTGTTCTTTATATATTAATTTAAACATTTTTTTTCATTATATGTTCTTTCTTCTATATAAGATTCTAATTATACCAATGTACTTCCTATTTAAATTGTTTGTTCTTTATGGTCCAATATTATGTTCATTTGCATTCATGATTATGTTCTTTGTTGTTAATATGCAGCATGCTTACCAAATACAAGTGCAATGATAACAAATGGCTTAACAACTTGCATAACATTCGGGAGATGTGGTGTCCTGCATATTCAAAAGACTATTTTAGTGGAGGAATTCTTTCTTCTCAAAGGAGTGAAACAACAAATAAATCTGTTTCACGTAGAATTCACTTCACCCATGGTTTATGTGATTTTTACAAGACTTTCATTGAGGTTGTTGAAGAGTGGAGGAGCAAAGAAAATGACCATGATTACGGTAGTATCACGGGAAACCGTCATCTGGTTTGGGCTGATGTTGGTCTGTTGGAGCATGCTAGAAGAATTTACACCATTCAAATGTATCTTCAATTTGAAGATAACTTTGTAAATGGTGTTCCATGCACCGCTAGGGTTATTGCAATGCAGCCTCCTCTTTACGAGTATCATGTTGGACATCCCAAAAGGGACTTGATTGCACACACGGTAACTTTTGATGAGTCAGAGTTTACGGTTGATTGTACTTGTAAGTACTTTGGTGAAGTTGGGTTACTTTGCAAGCATACCCTTCGTGTTCTTCATCTCAACAATGTGACCTACATACCAAAAAGATATATCTTGAAAAGGTGGACTAAGGCAGCTATGTGCACTAAGGTGGATGACCATGTTGTTGAAAAAGATGGTGTGACACCTTCAAGTGTTTGGAGACTACAATATGTAAGGACTTTCATTCGTTTAATTGATCATGGACAACATGATTTAAGCACTCATAATGTAATTGAAGAAGCTATTAATGAGTGTGCTAGTAGAATTGAAATATTGTTGAGAAAAGATGGAAATGAAGAGGGTCACGGGAAAGAAAATGATGATAACACATATGCTCAAGCTGTTGCCCAATGCTTGGAAAGTGGTAATCTATTAGAGCCACAAGATGTAATTCAAGCTAATGTCGTTCAAGACTCACCAACATCTGCTGAAAAACCCATTGAAAATGAGAAGGAATGTATGGTAAAAGACCCCATTAGAAGGAGGAAGAAAGGACAAAAGAACATCCGACTTAAGAGCACACAAGAAAAAAATATGCAACAAGCTAAAAGGGCAGAAGATTAAGTCATGGAAGAAGAAAAGTGCAAAGGGTGTGTCTATAGTGAAAAAGAAAGCACAAGATACAATAAAGGTAATTTATATTTGTAATGATGTTCTTTAATTTTATTCATAATGTTCTTTATATTTTTAATAAGGTTCCTTACATGTTCTTTATATTTTTAATAAGGTTGAAGATGAATGTTCATTCTAAATTCCACTTATGTTCTTTTACTCATTTTTTATTTTGTTTTTTAAAAAGTATGTTCCTTACATTTATATTTGTATTTTTTTTTTTTTGTTCTTTTCATTTACAATCTATGATATTTATAAAGTATTGATTTCTAATAATCTTCCTTACATGTGTAGGACTCTTTAACAGTTCCTGAAGCAAATACATTGGCTCATTCTTCTTTGTTTGGTGGTTCAATTGAGTATTTTGAACCTGATGAATATTTTGAAGTACATGTTACACCATTTACATAATAACAGGTAACAATTTTGTTACTAAATTTAATTATTTAATATTAAAATTTAAATTTCATTGGATCATTACTTATTTTTTTTATTTAATTTTTTTTGTAGGGTTTATATTCAACGTAATCGGGTTTGGAGAATACATTTCGTTAACCATTGTATTCATAATTCATTGATTCTTTCAAACAATACCTTTATTTTTCAAAGTATATTACCTTGAAATCTTGTAATAAATGACATTAGTCTTTCACGTAATTCAATATACAATTTTTGTTTGTTATATCTTTATTTTTAAAATTTACCTATCACTAACTTTAATAATTATATAATTCATTTTATAATTGACCTTAAAATAGTATTATACATCAAAGAGCATTCTATGTGATTTCAAAAAACATACTATAAAACATTATAATATTATCATACACTTAATATAAAGAAATATACTATTAAACCTCCTGTTATTATATAAACATAATGTTGTTTGACTCAAAATAACATACTGTATGAATCCAATGAACATAGAGTATGAAACAAAAGAACATAGTGTATGAAACAAAAGAACATAGTGTATGAATCAAAAGAACATGCTCTTTTGATATAAATATCATATGAAAACCTAATATGAATCCATCAACATCAACCATGGCTGTGTTTCTTAGCAAGAAAATGTATCTCTGGTTTCATCTTGTTTTTTTCATGCATCATCAAGTCATATGCATATTGAGTCCTCAACTTCTTCATAGGATTTTCCTGCAAAAAAAATTAGAATAATACATAAAAGTTCACAATTCCAAAAAAGTAAATATTAACACATTATAATACTTACGTTATTGGCTTGTAACCCACAAGTCCACCTCTTTTTTCCGTAATAAGTTTCCATATGTCTCATTGTGTATATAGCACAATCGATCTTGTTTGTAGTTGTCTGCCACGGCAATTTTAACAAATTAACTGAAAATTTTCGGACCCTCCCATGACTTTTCAACTTCTTTGTCTCAAGAAAAGTTGCATAAGTGTAGACACCCATTTGTGTCTCCCCAAAACCAAACCCAGTGATGATTGCTTTTCACGTCGAATCATAATCGAATGAAACGAAAGTGTGGAAAGGTCTAGTGTTGCGGAAAGTTTTATTTTCTCTTCTCTCTGTTTTTGAAAACTTTATTTTTAAGAAAACAGCCAATCCAGTTTGGTTGGTCCATAATATGGGTCCAATAGTGGTATAGTTGGATGGGGCTTGCAAAGACCTTTCCAACGATATATTATAAGCCCAGTTCCGATGAATATTGAGGAATTTATGGCCAATTTACTAAACTGGGCCCGGTTTGAGTTTTAAGTACGGCCCTATGATCTAGGGGAGGGCCTAATATAGTTTATCATTCCTAATGTAATTAGGAATGGTTTTTGTCTTCTAGAACATTCTAGACGGTTTTATCATTCTTAATTCAATTAGGACTCTTCAGAGTTTTAATCAGATTAAATAGCATTTTCGATTGAAATTATATTATTTTATCTTCCAGTACGGTAAAATTATCAGATTTTCGAAAACGCGTAAAAAATCCGGTTTGGCGTCCAACTCCAGGCCTTGGCGCCTGGAATCGGGATTAGCGCCAGACGCCAGCATTGGCGCCTGGTGCTAGCCACTGGTCTTGGCGCCAATGAGCCAGGGCTGGCGCCAAGGTGTTTTTGTGGTCTTCAGACTCTGTTTTGATAAATTATCTTTTTTGGATGATTTTCTCTATAAATATCGTATCAAAAACTCCGTTTTCATTCACGAACAATCACCAATCATCAATATTCATTCATCAAATCATTCATCTCTTTCATTCATCAATTCATCTCTATTCTCTCTTCTCTTAAATTCTTTCTTTCAAATATAAAATTCCGCATTCACAAGATCTTGATACGCCTAGCCATATTCGAAGTTGCCTTCGCCCTAGACGTGAAAGGTTTTAATTTCTGAGGGTTTGGTCCCAAATCTCTTTTTCAATTATTTAATTTAGTTGCTTTGATTATTGTTTTCCTTGAAGTTACTAACGTGTGTATTTTGTTATTAAAAAGAGGTACGAGGCATCCAAGTAAGTACTTTAATGGTTTAATTGATATTATGATGTAGAAATCATGCTTAGATTGTTATTTTGATTCCTAGTATCATGTCTAGGGTAACTTTAATATTAAGTATTATTAAAAGTATGATGCCTTTTATTATCTTCTTTCTAACTTTGATTCATGTTAGTATCATGTTAGGGCTAAAGATTTGATTTTTATTGCTTAGTGACATGCTAGGGTTTGTTATTAATCTTGTTAGTATCATGCCTAGGATCTTGCTATGCCTTAACATGATTATGATTATGATTGATATTATTATTATTCATGATCATGATTATTTTTATGTTGCTTGTTTATTATTTATTGCTTGATCACACCTTTTATTGCATGTTAAAGGGAATTTGTACTTGTAATCACGCTTAATAAGATAATTAATAATCTTGTTAGGTTAATTGTGATTATAATTCAAGTGATCGCCAATAATAGATTTGTTTGTGCATTAAATTCAACCAACATAGATGAAACAGGTTTAGGGTTAACCTATTGATTGTATGTTAGTCAGAAAGCGCACATGAATACGAGCAGAATAGAGGCCTATTATTAGATCAGGTTCAATCTCTTTTAGGTTGGATTTGTACCATCATCCCCGAACCCTTATTTGGTTCATGACCTTGTGGATTTGACGATCTCTTGGATCGTTAAGGGGTGTAACCTTCATCCTATGAACGGTTTACAAGTTCCTTAAAAAACTTGTTGGCTACTCTTTTGCTCTATCTTCTTCCCTTTTGGACGCCACCGTACTTTAGTGTATGATCCCAGTGGGGTTCAAGCTAGTGGGATTTAAAGGCTTGAAATTATTCCCTACAATAAGCATTTAACTGCATGCAAAATATAAATTGTTAGGTATTTCATCAATGAACATTAAGTTTTTAGGAAAAGAACATTTTAACTTCTGAAAAAGAACATAGTCTTTTGTATAGTATACAGACTACTTACTACTTTTTGTGGGTAATCCTTATATTTATCTTCAATATTCACACCTTCTTGAAGAGGAATATTGTCGATAATTTCCAAAGATTTACCCTTCATGTTGATGCAAAATATATAGAATTGGTCAGATTCATACACTGGAATGAAAATCTGCAAAATAATATACAAAAGATTTCGTTGAGAATTAAAGACCATTTAATTAAAATCAACAGAACATTCATATATTACAATACTAAAGAACATGTCCGAGATAGTAAAAGAAAATGAAGCTTACCAATTGAAATTGATTTGTCATTTCAATCTCTAATGCTTCCATGTAAAATTTGAGTATGTCAATGAACTGATTTAGCCTATGTTCATCAGTTATATCTTGACTACTGTCCTTATATCCATCATTCATGCACAAGAAATACTGCCAACATATATATATATATTAGAATGATAAAATTATGATCTAATTTTACCCCAATAGAAACAATACTTACAAATGCTTCAGTGGGAAAAAATATTTTGCTCTCGTTAAGTTCAGCATTTCTCCTGTTCATAACATTTGACCAAGCATCAACAAATTCATAGTACACATATACATCGTTCAAGAGTGTCTTGAACTGTTTGCGATTCAACATGACTTGTCCATCATCATATATTATATCACTATAAAAAAATATTTAATAAATTTGGGATCGTAAAGTTGAATAAAATTAAAGTTTATTAAAAAGAATATGTAAATTAAACTTACTCAAGAGGAAGTTCAGGTGCAAGCGCAAATTCCCACATCATTTGTTTTTCTTCTTCTGAACCTTCCAACAAATGGGCATACTTGATCAAGAATGGAGACTTGAAGATCATTGGCAATTTTCTTTTTCTCTTGACATTTTTTGGGGATTCAACACTATAAAAAAATATGATTAATATATAATGAACATACTACTTACAAACAGAATATAATCTAATGAATTGAAGAACATAGAACATATTATATATTTATAACTATTATACCTCTTTTTTCCATTTCCTCCTGTTTTATTTTTTTCTTCACATCCTTGAACTTTTTCCTTCCTTGACTCTGATTGTCTTGATTCACTTTAAAACAATATATCAAATCAATAATTTTATAAACACTAATAAATATAAATCAAATTAAAAAAAAAACTATAACAGATCATACCTCTCTAAATCTTTCACATCTGTTGTACTTTCAACACCACCTTCTTTTTTATCATCATCAATATTTTCTTCACTGGTTATCATCAAAGAACATGACATTATACAGAATATAACACCTTACTTATATAAAGAACATTTAGCATCTAATAAAGAACATTACATATTAGTCTAGAGAACAGTTTGTATTATACTAAAGAACATACTACAAACCATCAGAGAACATGACATTATTCAGACAAGATCATCCATATAAATATAAAAGAACACCTGATTTATATAAAGAACATTTAGCATCAAATAAAGAACATCATATATTAATCTAGAGAACATTTCATATTATACTAAAGAAAATAATACAACCTATCAAAGATTATAACATTATTTATCACACTAATAACTACACATATATTTATTACAGACCAAGACATATCAAATACAAACAAGAGGTCAATAGGTTACCTAATCTTTTCCACATCATTTTTTGTGTTTGTGAACACACTATCAACTGCATTATTTTCCAATTGTGCCTCCTTGAAGATTTTATCATAGTCCATAGCTTCAAACTCACTGCCTAAACTAAGTTTTAGAGTCAGATCAAATGGGAGTGTAGGCATCTCGTAAGTAGTGGGAGGCAACTCTTGGCTGAAAATGAGTGGGGTCAAACTTGGGGACTGAATCCCAGTGCTTAAGAATTGGTCCTGGTCTTGGGGATTGATTGGTTCCTGGTCTTGGGGATTGATTGGTTGTCTATCTTCAATAGTTTCGTTACTTTTCAGGACATTCATCACAACATCATCAATCATATTCCCAAACCAGTCTACTCCAAAGAAGTCATTGTCTTGACTTAGAATTGAGCTCCCTTCTCCTCTTTGAAATTGAGTTTGTGGTTGAATTTCTTGGGGAATTCTATACCCAGAACACTTTGACCACATGGCTGCCACATTGTACATTGCATTTTTCTCAACCAATGGTGCAGTGTAGAATTTCTCACCCAACTTCAGTACATTAGAGAGGTTAACAAACCCCGATGCAATTCTTTCTGTTGCCTCACGCAACAATTGATTATATTCCTACATATACAATAATAATAATATGACATTACAAGAAAGCATAAATTATAATGTTTAATAAAGAACATATTATTATACCATAATGATTATTATCTTTAGTACGGTAATTTTGACGTAAATAAATAAATATAATAAATCCAAATAACAAATTATTTCCTTCATAGTACCTGCATGTTAGTAGGGGAATTCAGATTTGTTTTGTCATGTTCCTGATGTTGTTCTTTTGTCTCATGTTGTTGATTGAAACCTTTTTCCTGATGCTGCTCTTTTGGACTGGGTTCTTGTTGTTTAGGTTCTTTAAGAAGCAAATTCTGATTTTCCACTGTCCATGGGACCTTGATCCTATCCAACATAATACCAAGCCCAATACCTGACTTCAACTCAAGTTTAATTCTATCTCTGATCTTCTTTCCTTTCCAAACCTTGAGGAGTGGAAAATCTCTTGGCTCATCGATGGTTAACTTTTTCTTCAATCGATCAAAGTAACAAACCTGATTTTCAATCACAACTCCATCAACATAGTAAATTTTTTTTTTAAAAAAAAAAAATTACATTTAGCTTACAAAAAAGCATAATAAATAGTATTTTTACCATGAAAAAAGGAAATGGGCCAGGAAATAAATATCTTTTGGCATCACCTTTCCAGTAAGTTGTAGCCTCAATCAAGCTTTCAATGGTGTATTTACACCAATTAAAATGGGCTATTTTACTTGTGTCAATAGCAATGTTCAAAAACCTAAACAATTAATGCATATAATATTAGTTATTTGAAGTGACGATCATATTCACGAAATAACATAATATAATTTATTAATGAACATACAGTTTATAGTAAAAAAAAAAAAAAACATTTTGAATAACTAAAAAGAACATTAAAATGAGTAAAGAACATTCATTATAAAATAAGTGAAAATTCATTTTTTAAAAGCATTGTAATGAGAAATGTAAAGAACATTCAGTAGAAAAAAAAAGTACATTGAGTAGAAAATAAATGAACATCCATTATAAAGTAACAACTAATACCTGAAATAAGGTTGTGGGTTGGTTATGTGTTTGATGCAACAATTTACAGTCAGAACTAGGAAACTTCTCTTCCAATCATCAGTAAGAGGAGTTTCAACTTTGGCTAATTTATTGCATATTGCGCCCAATGTAGGGATTCTACCCCCATGGTACCTCTTAAAACCTTCAAATACCTCCTTGAACCATGGGATCATCAAGCTTAGCTTCCACAATGTCTTCTCCTCCATATGGAATCCCATATACCAAATGTACATCCATAAGCGTTATATCAAGAGATCGATTCCTATCACACTTAATGTACATCCCATTCTCTTCAAACTCCTGAACTAACATAGCACAGAAATTTGGCTTGCCTTTTGGAAAATCAAGATTTAGGAATCCACCAAAACCCATATCCTTGATGGCTTGCAATTTATCTTGCTGCTCTTGCTCTTGCAAACTTCTGGTCAATATCATCAACGACTGTACAGTTTGCCTAGTCTGCAAATTTCTTTGATTGGTATCTCCATCTTCACCTTGCTCATATTCCTCTTCCTCATCTTCATCTTGTTCTACTTTATCATCACTTGCAGCAACTATTTCCCTTCTTGCTCTCTTCGCCTTTGATTGCTTCACAATAGCAACCGGCTTTGGTGGTACCACAACTATTGATGATTCATTAATTGCTTGTGAAATAGATTGAGGAACACCTTTTCCAGGTGGTTCCCTTACCTCAAAGTACGGTTCACCCATTGGAGCCCTCCTCTTTTTTAGAACAATTTTTTTCTTATTTTTTTCTTTAGCTTTTTCATGAGCATCCATAAGACCTTTCTCAAATTCATGAGCTTCCACAAGAGTTGTCTCAAATACTTTTTCTTCAGCTTCTTTCTCATCATCATCAACCTCTACAGGAGCCTTGCCTTTTTTATTTCCTCCTTTTTTTGATCTAATTGTGCATGCAAATATGTAAATATGTTATTAATATATCATGAATATTAGTATAACAATAATGATACAACAATAAAAATTAATTACAACATATTTGGTTCTCACCCTTTTTTTGATGCTATTTGCTTAAAGCCATAAGGTTTTATCTTCTTGGAAGCATCGTCACCTCCTTGTGTTGGCTGTGATTTTTTTTCTGTTTTCGGCTCCCTCATAAGTACAGTAATTGAATTCGACTCCTCTGGCTTGGTCACATTTTTTCCAGCTTCACCTACCAAGGGATGTTCACCTTCTTGTTGATCAATTAACTGTGTTATGCGAGGTTCATCTTTTGATTGTTCAAGTCCATGTGATTCTTCTCCAAATCTGAAGAGACACACATATATATATATCATAATATCCAATATTAAAAGGCTAAAAAATTGAACAAAATCAGATTGTCATCTTTGTCAAATAACGTATAATGTGTAAAGGTTGCAATAAGTTTCAAATAGTAGTGTTAAATAGCTTTTGAAGCAACGAACACAAGCATTTAGCATGATATGCATCATGACCACTTTATCTTGGTAACTGGTTTAGCTAAGGTAGCAACACTTTGTTACCTTTACTTTATTTTAACGAACTCTAGACTCCTAGCATCCTCCTTCTATTCCTCTTTCCCTTTTAACTCTATTGAATTCCCATTAACATTTTATATTAGCAATTGTCCCTAATACAGATTGGAGTCTATTAAAAACTTAATTACTCATAGTATATTGACTAGCTTAAAATACTAGTAAACCCCCATATACTCTATTACTCTAAAAGCAGGTTCAATACTCTTTTCCACAAAATACTTGCTTAGTTGCTTTAGCATTCAAACAAATTCTATAAGGTCCCCATCAAAGTTTAGACTTTATTAATAGCATTTTTCTGTCCACATTATATTTCAATGTACATAGAATGAACAAAAAAGGTCCCCACTTCCCACTAGCTCACCACTAAAGGTGCTAACCATGCCATAAAATAGCAACACAGAACAAAAAATAGCAAGACAATAATTAATATATGACAGTTGACTTTTTAATCTAAGCAACCTCCTAACTATCTTTCTTTCTCACATAACAAATGAGGAATGTTTCATTAAAGAACATGAGTATTACATGCAAAGAACATGAGTATTATATGCAAAGAACATTATATAAATTTAACAAATACACAAGTATTATATTCATAAAATCAAGCAATAAGAATAAAGTACATTCTACCCATTTAAAAGGAACATCATGCGAATATATATAATGTTCATGAGTTTTATATACAAAGAACATCAATACTTTATACTTCAACCATTATTATACACCTAACTTCAACCATTATTCAAATAAATATTGACATTCAATTTATATAATGTTCTTTGCATCAATACTTTGAATGCTTTCTTTTTCAATTTCTAGTGAAATTAATGGGTCCACAATAGCTTCTTCAACAATCTTTGCAACTTTATCACTTTTTTTCTTTTTTTCATTCTTCTTATATATTTTAATGGGTTGATTGCCTTCAATATCTCCATCTTCAACTTGTTTATCACTGTAGCACAAACAAATGAACCCAAAATCACAAAAAAATCAAATGAATTGCAAAAAAAAAATCGAAAATCAAACAACAAAAAAAGTAAAAAAGTGTAACAAACAATTTCCGTATGAATTGCAAAAAAAAGAACCCAATCAAATTCCTAATTAAACACTTAGGCATTGCGAAAATTATACTTACATGCAATTTTTGTCCACCATATTCAAGAATTTTGGATTTAGAAGTACAAATTTCTTCAAAAAATGCTTAGGGTTTTGAAGTTGAAGTTTTTTTTGAGTTTTTTTGGGTTTTTTTTTCAACTTTTTGAGAGAGAAAATTTAGAGAGAGAAAAATATTTCTAGAGAGAGAAACTACTGTTTTGTCAATATTCTAGAGAAAGTATTATACTGTAAAAAAATAATTTACTTTTTACTTTTTACCTCTTTATTTTTCGCGTTCTTTATAAACTAGAACTATGTTCTTTAAACAATCATGTTCTTTTGTTTCATAGTATATGTTTTTTCCGCCTTTTTATTAATCAAAGTAGCAAAATACCTTCGCGTTTTATTTACAAACTGATGTCATTTTGAATGGTAGGTACGGTACTTTGTACCGGCGCCTGCAGGGACCAAGCATTGTATAGGATAGTGAAGAACAAATCAACAGAAGAATTTGAAAGCTTACCATACATATGCACAGTCTTAAACTCGTGCTTATGGACTTACTACGGCATCATTAAGCCGGATTCGTTTGTTTATATTGTCAATGGATTTGGAGCTGCCCTCGAAACCATTTATGTGCTCCTTTTCATCCATTATGCACCGCCTAAAAAGAAAGTATGTACTACTTTTATGTCCTAAATCTTTGAGAATAATTTTTTTTTTTTATTTTTATATTTTTGGTTTAAAAAGACATTTGATTTTCTCATCGGTACAATTTTCATTTAAAACTTGAGTGTTTCTAGGAAGAATACGTAATTTCTTTTCCTTATTTACATTTGTGAAATGGACTCATATTTCAAAAGGGTTGATTAGTTAGTCATGGGAGTTAGTTAGGCTAATCTCTGACCTTATTCTTGCAATATGTATGGTGAATTGTTTTTTACTATTACTTTCATTCCATCACATTAACGTTTTTATATTCATACTTTGACAATATTTCATACGCCATATATGTAGTTAAAAGTAAATATTAATAAAAGGAAATTTTGCAAAAAAATCACATTTTTATTTTTTTTTATTTTTTTTTTTGTGTGCATATAATCAATTTTTAAAAATGTTGCAAAATACCACCAATTTTAAAAATTTTATTGCAAATTACCACTTTTTTAGCCAAATTTATCAATTCTTTTACATTGAATTTCACAAAGGGTTTACTGCGAGAGCTCTTCTTGGATTTTAGATCCAGTCTTAGCGTCCGTCCTTCTCCCGCTTATACTGCGGGGTGTGATAGAGATTACTAAAAGAGAATCTTGTCATAGGATATATTTGTGTATATAGATATATTTGTGAATATATCCTTATCTTATTGTGTTTGTAACTCTATATATTTGATAAATGGAATACACTCCAAGTTAAGGAGTTTTTATCATATTCTAGCAGTGGTAAATTGCAACAAAATTTTTAAAAATGGTGGTTTTTTGCAATATTTTTTTTAAAAGGTGGTTAAATACAAAAAAACAAGATTTAAAAAGTGATTTTTTTGCAAAATTTCCTTAATAAAATATACATTAAACCGATTCAAATAAGATCCCACGTGAATATGTTTTATCGTATCTATAAACCATAGATATGAGTCAAAGCGTGATGTGTGAATAGTGTAAAAGTCAAATGGTGTCAACTAAAAAAACGGAGAAAATATCTTTTAGGCATGCTACTTTTAGGACGTGGTTAAAAAAAGTTAAACACGAGCTAAGCTATAAAATTTAAACTATAGCAACTTATTACTTTCTTCTTATCGGTGGTAAAATTTGTCAATTAATTTATTCATTTACCTACTCTAATATTTTTCTTAATGTGTGTGTAAAAGTGATGTGTTGCAAGTAAATAAAAACATAAGAGGTATAATATAGAGATGTTTTCACATTTTGTTTCCCTACAAAGTGTGCACGTGAAATAGAGCATTATATATCTTGTTTCCCCTACAAATTTCAATCTGAATTGAACTTATAACGTTGATTGTTGCAGGCCAGAACAGCCGTTATTGCTATCATATTAAACGTAGGCATATTCGGCGGGGCGGTTCTAGCAACATACTACGGAGTGGACGATCGATTTCGTGCCCAAGTAGTCGGGATACTGTGTTTAACCCCAATGGTTGCTATGTATGCTTCTCCTCTTGCTGTTTTGGTAAGTTATGTCAAAAAATATTGATCCTTTTTAACACTTGCATTAATTTTCCATCTTTCACTCTCTCGATAATTTTACTCTCCACTTGATCATATGTAGGCCGTTCAATTCATATCTGCTCTTGTTAGTTGGTCCAAATTTCGTGGACCTTAAGACTTAAGTCCTTAATTGATGTATATTACTATGTCATGCGCAACTAATTTGCAAAAAAAAATTCAACTCCCACCAACTAATAGGCACATGTTTTAAATCATGATTAACAGTATATAAACTACTTTATTAATCAATTGGTTAAACAATTTTTATACTCCATAATACCATTATGTTTAAATTTTTCCATCGTTAATTTAATACAAAGTATGAGTAATAAAAAAAAATTGTGATTGACTCATTAAACCTCATGTTTATAATTACATATGTTAGCGAAAGTTAGTTAATTTTTCATTACTAAGAACCAGATCCTTTTTGGGTTGTGTTAAATGATCCAAATAGTTTTTCAACTTGTTGAGATTAGATAGACCGAACCTTCAGTTTATTAAATATTAATCAGTTTCAACTTTCAATTACTCAACAAATAAAAGGAAATTTTTTTTTCCCTGTTATAAAATCAAGTTAAACAACTAACAATTTAAACATACTCGATATCTGATTTGGTCACACACCGACACCTAATTGAAAATATCCACTATAAGTTTTTTTTTTTTTTTTTTTTTTTTTTTTTTTTTTTTTTTAATTTTTTATTCTCCCACTTTTTTGTTCATATTTAAGTTGGATGAAAATTTACAAATCAACGTAGTGCTAAGAGCATTAAAGTTTAAATTTGGATTTGGGCTTTTTGGGTTTAAATGGAATTATGCATGGCCAAATGGTCCAATACATACCGCCTGATGCATACGTTGTTTAGGATTTTTTAAGCTCTACGTCAATATCCAACGATGAATCATGATTATGATATAATATTGATGACATAAAACATCAATAATTGAGGTAAGATTAATAAGGTTGCAATTATTGAAAGGGGCTACCAATGTAACCAATCGATTATTAGCAAATTGCTTGCAACTTACTAATAATGACAAGATGTAGTGACTGGAATATGAATGGGATTAGATTAGATAGGTCTTCATCTTTTTACTCCTTAGCCACTTACGTTGTTATTGTTGTACGTTTTTAGAGTTAGAGTCAAGTTGACCCATCAATATCATAGAAAAATGGATGTAAGAATTTAAAGCATGCATCAACTTGCTTAATAAAGAAAAATGATTGCCAACTTGTCTACTTGTGCCAATATACTATTTTAGACAATTTTACCATGGGGCTCAACTTGTCTGAGGAAGCCCAATTTCAAAACGGTTTGACAGTTCGGTTGAAATTGGTTCGGTATTAAATCGGATCGGTTTGAAATCGATTTAAGTGTCTCGCAGGTCGGTTTCAGTTTGGTTTAAATAATTATCGATTTGATTCGTTTTCAGTTTATTCTTAAGCGGCTTTAATTCGGTTCGGGTTTTAAACAGCCCGGGTAGTAAATGGATCGGTGCTGACTAGTCGCGGTTTGTTAATGGTTCGGTGTAAACGGTTTTTATCCCGGTTCAAACAGTTTCAGGTTGGAAACAGTTTCGGGTTAGAAACAGTTCGGTTCTTTTTCGGTTCAGTTTATAACTAGTTCAGTTCTTTTTCGGTTCAGTTTGTAACTAGTTCGGTTTTTTTTTTGTTCAGTTTATAACCGGTTCGGTTCTTCTACGGTTTAACGTTATTCGGATCGTTCCATTTCGAGTTTACTAAATTACGGTTTGAGTCGTGACAGGGTAAAGTCGTATCCCCAAATCAAAAGTAATTCCTAAATCCTCTAACTAATGTAGATAGGGAAGTAGGGTCGAATCCACAGAGAAACGGATCTTTCTATTCCTAATTAACTAATATAATCTAGATTATGAGGTAACCAATATTTATATTTGAATAATGAACTAACTACGGAGATCAAGAATAAGGAGAAAAGTAATAATAAGAAGGCCTAGGGTCACAGGTTCACCAATAATTAATATTCCGGGATAAGACATAATAATTAATAATTAACATTGCACAAATAACATGATTAACAGGCTCTCGCAATTTATTAATTAACATAGATCTAATAGGCTCTCGCAATTTACTAGATCTAAGTTCCTATTAAAAATAGCCTTCAATATTAAATTAACATCTGCTCGATTCATCAATTCAATATTGCTAAACATTCACAATCAAATTACATCTGCTCGATTCATAATCTAATTGCAAAGAATTAAAACAATTCAATAAGAAATTATCATGCAATACCAATTATCAATAATAACAAATTATCACTTCATATTAATTATGGATCCCCATAAACCCTAGAACTAAACTACTCACACATAATAGAAACTCAACTAAACAAAGTGATTAAACAAGACATGAGAAAAGGAATGAAATAAACAACTAAGATTAAGAGAAGAGAAATCGTTACCAAAATAAATCTGGAATTAAGAGTAGATTAAGAACAAAGGTTTAAGAGAAAGAAATCTAAGAAAACAATTAAGAGAGTAAAAGAAAGAGTAAAAAGAGAGAGAGAGAGAGAGAGAGAGAGAGAGAGAGAGAGAGAGAGAGAGAGAGTAAAAACGTATTACAGAGGAGTATTTATACTCCGTACAAATCCTAAACTAAAAACAAACTAAAACGGCGCTAATCGTCTCCTAATAATTACACGCGCCCGATCGGGTGAGGCACCGCACGATCGGGCGCGCCTTTTTGGTTTCAATACGCTTCTCGCGCCCGGCTGGGCGCGTCACCGGGCGCCGACCTTAGCTTCTCCCGCCCGATCGGGCGCGCCTCCGGGCGCTAGCCTTTTTGGTCGGGCGGCTCTCTTGGGCCACTATTTGAACTACGATTGGGCTCCAATTCTTCGGGCCAATTTGGGTTTCCTCTTCCGGTCTTGAATACTCGGTCCAAATGCCCCGGTATCACCTATATCGAGCTCTTATTCACCGGTTCGATGGCTCTAACCGGCCCTGGGCTATTGATATATCCATTTTATATAGTATTTTACCCCCGTCCCTTGGTCATAATTAGTAGTGTTTTTGGCTCTTTAGAGCCACTTTTATTACTAATTGGTGTTTTCTAGTGTTTTCGTAGATTTGGTTGACTTTTGCAGGGATTTATGCTTTTGGAGAATTTTCCCGAGGTATTTTGGAGCAATCACGAGCATTGGAATAGCACGACCAGAGTTTATAGCCCAGGGCCGGTTAGAGACATCGAACCGGTGATTAAGGGCTCGGTAGAGGTGATACCGGGGCGTTTGGACCGAGTATTCAAGACCCAAAGAGGAAACCCAGATTGGCCCGAATTGGGGCCCAATCGAAGTCCAAATAGTGGCCCAAATGATCCGCCCGGCCAAAAAGGCTGGCGCCCGGAGGCGCGCCCGGCCGGGCGGGAGAAGCGCCCGGTGACGCGCCCGGCCGGGCGCGAGATTAGCTATTAGAGATAAAGAGGCGAGCCCGATCGGGCGCGTGTATTTTTAGGGGACGATTAACGTCGTTTTAATTTGTTTTAGTTTAGGATTCTTGTACGGAGTATAAATACTCCTCCGTAATACGATTTTAGGACTTCTTCTTCTTCTCTTAATCCTTTCTCTTAGACTTTCTCTCTCTACTTAGTTTTCTCTCTCTAAACTCTCTCTCTAAACCTTTGTTATTATTTCTTCCATTAATTCCAGATTTATTTTGGTGACGATTTCTCTTCCCTTAATCTTAGTTATTTATTTTATTCCTTTGATCATGATTTATTTTATTGCTTTGCTTAGTTTATATTTAATTATGTGTGAGTAGTTTAATTTCTAGGGTTTATGGGGATCTAATAAATAATATGAAGGGGTAAATTATTGTTGTTAATTATCAATGCTAGATTAATTTCCTATTAATTGATTTAATGTTCTGTGACTAGATTAGGCCTATCTTTTATGCATGAGTTTGACAATATTGATTCAAGAATCGAGAGATGAGAATTAATGTTTAGGTCTAGTTTCAATAGGCAAGTTAATTTATAAATGGTTAAATCAAAATTCGAGAGATGAGATTTAATACCGGTAAATTAATTGCGTGATTGTAATACGTAGCGAGAGCCCTTTACAATCTGGTTAATTGATGCATTGATGATTGACTATTATTAATTATTGGTATTGCATGGTAATTTCTTATTGGATTGTTTTAATGTTTTACAATTGCGGCTTGTAAAAGTATAGCAATATTAAATTGATGAATCGAGCAGATGTTAATTTGATATTAAAGGCTATTTTCAATAAGAACTTAGATCTAGTAAATTGCGAGAGCCTGTTAGATTTATGTTGTTTAATAAATTGCAAGAGCCTGTTAATCATGTTATTTATGCCATGTCAATGATTGATTACCCTGTTTTACCCTGGAGTATTATTTATTGGTGAACCTATGCCCTAGATCCTTTTATATATTATTTTCTCCCTACTCCTACTCTTTTTAGTTTAGTTTCTTATTCAACTATAAATATTGGTTACTTAAATAGTTTAAATTATAATAATAAATTAGGAGTAAAAAGACTAGTTTCCCTGTGGAGATCGACCCTACTTCCCTATCTACCTTAGTTAGTGATTTAGGTAATTATTTTTGATTGGGGGATACGACTTTACCCTGTCAAAATTTGGCGTCGTTGCCGGGGAAACGGTTTTATTTTTATTTCTGATTATTTTTGTAGTCTAGATTATTTCTCTTTTGTCTCAGAGAGCGTTAGTTCTCTGAGACAAATCTCATATTTGCTTCTAGTTTTTGTTTATGCCCAGGTGTTCCAGATCAGGTTACATCCCATTCGATCCTGAGATCGAACGTTCCTTCCATAGACAGAAAAACTTCTACAAGCAAATCCTGGCGGATTCTGGTGATAATAACAATAATCACCGAGATCCTCCAACTGGTTCTAGCAATTCAGAGACATCATCAGACGCAGAATCAGAGATGACGGCTCCAAAGAAGCTTAGTGATTATTCACAACCAAAGCTTACGGATTTTCCACATCTCACCCCTACTCCGGCTCTTGATGGGGTTCAATTCAAAATCAAACCCCAATTTGTAACGATGATAGAGAGGAAGAAATTCAGTGGAGCCAAGGGTGAAGACCCGAATCTTCACATTGCCGACTATTGTCAATATTGCAACACCATAAGGCAAGCCGGGGTCACTCAAGACCAAATCAGGGAGATTCTCTTTCCCTTTTCTTTAACTGGAAAAGCTAAATTGTGGTTTAATGGTTTAAATAGAACTACACTTGGTATAACTGATTGGGAAACTCTTGTTTTGAATTTTTATAATAAATATTATCCTGCAGAGAGAACAACAGTACTACGGAGTGCGATTCAGAACTTCTCCCAAGAAGCCGATGAGTCTTTATAAGAGGCTTGGGAGAGGTTCAAGGACTTACAAAGAGAATGCCCTCACCACAATTTAGCACAATGGCAGTTAATCCAAGCCTTTTATAACGGCATTGGAAATTCTTCTAGAATAATTTTAGACTCTGCAGCTAGTGGGAGATTTATGAATCTTAATGTTGATGATGCAGGTCAGGCTATTGAAGATATGGCAATACACAATTCCCAATATGGGAATCCTAGAGGATTTGCTAACAAGGGGAAACATAGCGTCGACTCAGTATCCTTTTTGCAAGCTCAACTGACCTTTATTTGTCAAAAATTAGATAATCTGAGCACTGCTAACGTAGCCAATGTTTTTGCGATTAATAATAATTCTAATGAGGCTTTCTGTGAAAATTGTGGTATTATAGGTCATTAGGAGCAGGATTGCAGGAGTTCCGTGGAGCAAGTTAATACCTTTCAAGCTTATAGGCAGAATTACCCGTACTCCAACACTTACAATCCTGGGTATCGGAATCATCCATACCTTTCCTACCGGAGCACTAATGTTCAAAATCCACCACCACAAGAACCACAGGTGCCACAGCAACAGCAGCAGAAATATTATCATCCCAATGCTAACAACCCCCCTCATCTTCAGACCCTTCTTTGGGGGAAATTAGAGCAATGTTGGTCAATATGCAAAAGCACATGGAGAGCAGAGATGCGACAATTGATCAAATTCTAGCGCATAACAAAGTTGTAGATAATCAAATTGCGCAAATCTCCGCTACTCTACAAGCACGCCAACAGGGAGCCCTGCCGGCACAACCGACTAGGCCTACGGATCAAGCATTTGCAATTACTCTAAGGAGTGGTTCAAACTATGAAGGGCCCTCTATGCCCAGAGTTGATGAACCTATTTTATTAAATAATGCTAATCTTGATTCCATTAAACCAAACAATGTAGTTGTTAGCCCTGCAGGGCTAGAGGATAATACTAACATATCTAATTCTACATTGCAGGGTAAAACTCCGGAGAAGGTGGCTACTCCAGACAAAGAGAAGAATGCTCAAAAGCCAATTATCAAACTTCCTTTCCCCAATCGTCAATTGAAGACAAATTTGGATAAGCAGTTTGGTAAGTTCCTAGAGGTGGTTAAAGATTTGAAGGTAACAGTTCCCTTTACTGAATTGATCACACAAATCCCCTCATATGCAAAATTTATGAAAGAAATTTTGACGAAAAAAAGGTCTATTAGTGAGGTAGAGACAGTAGCTTTCACTGCAGAGTGTAGTGTCGTACTTCAAAATAAGTCTCCACCTAAATTGAAAGATCCGGGTAGTTTTTCTATCCCTTGTCATATTGGTAATCTTCTGATTGATAATGCATTATGTGATTTGGGTGCTAGTGTTAGCGTCATGCCATTATCTGTGTGTTCTAAGTTGAATATGGGTAAATTAAAAGCTACCAATATAACTCTGCAAATGGCCGACCGTTCTTTCAAATACCCCCTAGGTGTTTTAGAGGACGTCCCCGTTAGAGTAGGTAAATTCTATATACCTGTAGATTTTGTTGTTCTTGATATGGCTGAGGATATGCGAACCCCAATTATTTTGGGTAGACCATTCCTTAACACTGCAGGAGCAATCATAGATGTTAGAAGTGGTAAGTTAACACTATCAGTAGGGGACGATAAAGTTGTTTTTAATCTGAATAATGCCCCCAAAAGCTCCATGACTGAGGAGAAATGTTTCAGTGTTAACGTGGTTGTCAATTATTCTAACAAGCCCCAAGCTCTTGAAAAAGATCCCTTGGAGGCGGTATCTTGTGTTGCACCCTTTTCAGATGAGATAGACAAATGGCAGAAGGAAGTCGATGCAATAGAAAGAGCACTCTACAATGTTGGTCTTGGTTTCGAGGATGAACAAGTGGAACCGATAGAGCAAGTTGTGCGAATCGAGACTATGGTAAGTGTTCCGCCAGATCGAGTTGCAAGTGTTGAACGCAATGACAATTTGAAGCAACATTCAATCGAAGAAGGGTTTTTAGTGCGTAGCATTGAAGATCCCCCAATCCAAGTCATGGAGGATCCACCAGATAAGGCGACTTGGCGTCCCACAGGTTATGTCAGGAAGCCGCATCGCAGCCTAAACATCGCTAGACCGGGTGAGAAACCACCCGATCAAGCGTTAGGCCAAGGGTCCTAGAAATTGTACTTGGTAAGAAGGTCGTGCGGGACCTAGATAAACCAGCGCTTTGCGGGAGGCAACCCGTATTTTTAATTTTTTTTTTTTTAGACCAGTTTTTCTTTTCGTTTTCTTATGTGAGGAGAGATGAGGGAATTTAATGAGTTTTATGAGTGTTTGTACAGGTTTGAAGGAAAAAGAGTTAGACAACTTTTTGAGAACAGAAGGAAATTAGCTCTCCCCGATTTAGTTTCGGGCCCGACCGGGCGAAGCTCGCCCGATCGGGCGCGAGAGCGGGGTTCCAAAAACAAGAAATTTCGCCCGACCGGGCGCGAATTTTGACGTTTACGGACTAATTTGTCCGCCCGATCGGGCGCGAGAAGTGAAGAAATTATGGGCCCGACCGGGCGCGAGAACATGGTCATAAATCTTAGTAGGATCGCCCGACCGGGCGCGAATATAGAACTACCAGATCGCCCAACCGGGCGCGAGTGTCAGACGCGTCTTCTTCTTCCGTTTTTCTTCTTCCTTCTTCATTTCTTCTTTCCTTCATTACTTTCTCTCTCTAAAACTCAAATTTTCTCTAACTTCTCTCTAAGATTTCTCCTCCATTACCAATCCAAATTCATAACTTTTTATATATTTGTGATCCTCTCTTCATCCTCTTCACTCTCATACAAAATTTTTTCAGTTTTAATTCAAAATATTTTCGACCCATTTCTCTACATGGCTTCAAAGAGGGCAAGATCTATTTTTGGTAGGAGCTCCAGCTCGAGGGAGGAGTACGACCCAGACTTGCAGCTCCCGTATTGGCCAACGATCCGGATCGTAAGCCGGGAACAAAAGGAACGTTTGGAGCATTTGGTCGGTCGTGAGGTAATCCCTTCTCGGTGGTTACACCGCCCTACCTTAGAATCATATGGTTTGTTTGATTATGTTAAACGATTTTTGAATGATATTGGCATGAGAAAATTCGTTGACATGCATTATCCTACATACCGAGAACTCACCTGTGAATTCTTGTCCACTTTTCATGTTGTTAGTAGTAGGAATGGACCTAATTTATTTTTCAGGTTAAATAATAGAAATATTAGTTTAACTTTTGTTGAATTTTGTAAAATTTTTGAATTAAATTCTGAATTATCTCACCAGTGGCATGAAGATTACAAAATGGGTGATTTATATTTTGCTTTGACTGGTTTACCTGCCCCCTACCCCCAACATGCTAGTACCAAACTCATTCACCACCATGTTCCGAAAATCTGGCAAAGATTTGCGGGATTGTGTTTTTTGGGTAGGGCCGAGCCTCATAACGCTCAAACCAACGAACTAGCTATAATAGGACACTATGTATATGGGTTCGGGAAATTGAACATAGGCAGGTTCATAGTTCATCACCTGAGTCGGCATGCCACAGCCAGCACCACTTCCAAGTCCCCTATCCGTTTAGGTGGCCTTATCACTCAATTAGCGGTGAAAAAGGTCGGTTTTGTAGTAGACGGACCCCACCAGCTGATTAATTGTGGACCAGATACCTACATGACTGCTAGGTATTTTGAGGATGTGGGGTGGGTTAGGCCGGATAGCGAGCAGACACCCTTTTGGTGTATTAGGACTGGGAACGAGCAACCTTTGCCTATTTTTCCCCTTCCCAGTCCAGACTTGACCGTCTTTCCCCCAGGGAAACTTTCTTACACCTATGATGCTTTAGTTGCCAACGCTAGGGGGCAGGCACCACCACCACCAGTTCCACCACCTCAGCCCCAGCACGAGGTGGCTTTCTCTCCACCTCGTATGTCCCATTCCGTCCCTCGTGTTGACTCTGACCCAGTTTGGGATTTTCAGAGTATAGGTCAGGCCCTAGGACGTATTGAGCATGCACAGACTGACCTTAGGAGGATGGTGGGCTCTATTGACCACAGGTTAGGGTACCTAGAGAGGAACCAGGGTAGAGCTCTCTACCCTATGTACGATGATTATGCTCGTCGGGGCAACATTCCCGACGACGCTATCCACCCTGACTGGTTTCAGCCTCCACCCCAGGGATACGGTAGGGATCCCACTGCTCGTGGTATTTACTCTGACTATTCTTCCTTTTTCGGGTACGGGCAGGACATTCCTTTCGGGGGACCGGTGGGGGGGAGTTTTCACGCTGACTATTTTGGTGGTAGCTCTTCTGGTGCAGGTGGTGCAGGTAGTGTAGGTGGCAGTGGAGGTGCGGGCTTCGGCTCGATGGACCAGGATGATGAGGACTAGCTTTGTTGGGCTAGTTTCCAAGCCAATGAGGACATTGTCTGATTCTGGCTTGGGGGAGATTTTGGTTTGGTATTTTTCTTTTTTTTCTTTTCTTTTATTTTTGGTGTGTTCTCTTAGGTTGGATTTTTCGCTTTCTAGGTTAGTTTTATTGCTTTATTTATATATAAAAGTACAAAAAAATATGTTCCAATGAATTATAAATTATGCTTCTCTGTGCCCTTTACTTTAGAAATTTGTTTTGATCCTTGGTAATTGATGATAGGCATTGTGGATTAGTTGATCATGAT
Organism: Chenopodium formosanum; assembly: GCA_024500155.1. NCBI lineage: Eukaryota > Viridiplantae > Streptophyta > Magnoliopsida > Caryophyllales > Amaranthaceae > Chenopodium > Chenopodium formosanum. The sequence continues at coordinate 29,625,660 of CM044862.1, read as the reverse complement.
ATGATGTTTGATTGCCTTGAAACCTTAGCATGCGTCAATTTTGTCCAACTACTTGTGATTATAGTGCTTGACTAGTTGATTTGGTTAGGAAATGTGTGATAGTTCCATAATTCCTGATATGTCAATGAATTTGAGTATTGATTTGCAACTATGAGTAGTGTTTCATGACTTATTATTATGCACATGAGGAGGACGAAGGCGTTCATTCTTTTAGGTAGCCTTCAGAGTATTAGATACATTTGTTCCCTTCTTGTTACCCATGTTGTTGCTTGTGCCCTTTTATTGTTTATTTAGCCACATTACAAGCTTATATGAGCCCCATTGGTTACTAGTCCCAAGCTTGGCTTGGGGGAGCTATTAGTTGGTGAGGTGAGGGAGTTGTGGTGTGCATATTATTTGCACAATGTGGGAATAAAAGAAGAGTTATTGTTCTTTGATTTTTGATTGGAAAATATTAATATTGTGTTTCAAAGTTAAATTTTCCAATATGAGTTAAAAAGAAAATAAAGAATAAAAGAAAAAATTTATTAATGCTCAAATGTTCTATTTGAAGGTTGTTCAAGGAAAAAGAAAAAAATTCAAGTAGAAAAAAAAAAGAGAATGAGTTCAAAGTTTGTTTTTCACTCAAAGTTCTACATTATCATATTTTTATGAGTGATTATTGTAAGTGTTGGAAATTATTTGATATGATTGGAGTTGTATTTGGTGAATTTTTGGTGGAGTTGAGTATGCTGGAGATTTATTGGTTATTATTTATTTTTGACCTTGGTTTTATTTATTAGAATTTGCTCCCTTTAGGCATAGCTTTTCTCTCACTTATTCCCAAATTTATCCTACCCTTTACCCTAGCCTTACATTACAAGCTTTAAAGACCTTCCGACCTTTGTGCATAGAATTGTATGAATGTGAAAGTGTTGCTTATCAATGCAAGTTATGATTTGGCATATTTCGAGTCGACTAGTAGGATTGAGCGTTCATTGTTTTTATACACACGAGAGTGTGAGTTGGGAGGGCATTGTTCACATTAAAGGGGTGGTTGGAGAGCGATCGAGTACATCTTTTACTCGCCACATAAATGAGAGTCGAGTGTGTGAGCACTAGTCTTGAATTCTATATGCTCTTGTGGTTCTCTCTGTTTGACAATTGTTAGGGAAGAAATGTAATTGGATGGATTTGATTGGTTGACTCTAAAGCGTGTCAATTTGATTTACCTTGGATCGTTTGTGCTTGATTTTTACTTATTGGGGTGAAGCATATTTATTGATTCATTGATGAGATCTTTGCTTAGGGACAAGCAAAGGTTTGGCTTGGGGGAGTTTGATGTATCCATTTTATATAGTATTTTACCCCCGTCCCTTGGTCATAATTAGTAGTGTTTTTGGTCCTTTAGAGCCACTTTTATTACTAATTGGTGTGTTCTAGTGTTTTCGTAGATTTGGTTGACTTTTGCAGGGATTTATGCTTTTGGAGTATTTTCCCGAGATATTTTGGAGCAATCACGAGCATTGGAATAGCACGATCAGAGTTTATAGCCCAGGGCCGGTTAGAGACATCGAACCGGTGATTAAGGGCTCGGTAGAGGTGATACCAGGGCGTTTGGACCGAGTATTCAAGACCCAAAGAGGAAACCCATATTGGCCCAAATTAGGGCCCAATCGAAGTCCAAATAGTGGCCCAAATGATCCGCCCGTCCGGGCGCGAGATTAGCTATTAGAGATAAAAAGGCGCGCCCGATCGGGCGCGTGTATTTTTAGGGGACGATTAACGTCATTTTAATTTGTTTTAGTTTAGGATTCTTGTACGGAGTATAAATACTCCTCCGTAATACGATTTTAGGACCTCTTCTTCTTCTCTTAATCCTTTCTCTTAGACTTTCTCTCTCTACTTAGTTTTTTCTCTCTAAACCTTTGTTATTATTTCTTCCATTAGTTCCAGATTTATTTTTGTGACGATTTCTCTTCCCTTAATCTTAGTTATTTATTTTATTCCTTTGATCATGATTTATTTTATTGCTTTGCTTAGTTTATATTTAATTATGTGTGAGTAGTTTAATTTCTAGGGTTTATGGGGATCTAATAAATAATATGAAGGGGTAAATTATTGTTGTTAATTATCAATGCTAGATTAATTTCCTATTGATTGATTTAATGCTCTATGACTAGATTAGGCCTATCTTTTATGCATGAGTTTGACAATATTGATTCAAGAATCGAGAGATGAGAATTAATGTTTAAGTCTAGTTTCAATAGGCAAGTTAATTTATAAATGGTTAAGTCAAAATTCGAGAGATGAGATTTAATACCGGTAAATTAATTGTGTGATTGTAATACGTAGCGAGAGCCATTTACAATCTGGTTAATTAATTGATGCATTAATAATAATAATAATAATAATAATAATAATAATAATAATAATAATAATAATAAAATAATCATAATTATAATAATTAAAACAATCATGTTAAAACATAATAATAGCAAGATCCTAAGCATGATACTAATAAGATTAATAACAAACCTTGGCATGTCACTAAATATCAAAGATTAAATATTTAGCCCTAACATGATACTAACATGAATATTAGGAAGAAAAATAGGAAGCATCTTAAAAATCATAATTGTCATATTTGATATTTGAAATTATAGTTGTTACCCTAAACATGATACTAGGAACCATAATAACAATCTAAGCATGATTTCTATATCATAATATCAATAAATCAATTAAAGCACTTACTTGGATGTCTCGTACCCCTTTCTAATAACAAAATACACGCGTTAGTAACTTCAAGGAAAATATAAAATAAACAATTAAATTAAATAATTGAAATAGAGATTTGGGACCAAACCATCAGAAATTAAAACCTTTCACGTCTAGGGCGAAGGCAGCTTCGAATATGACTAGGTGTTTCTAAATCTTATGAATGCGAAATTTTGTATGCAAAAAGCTAGTTTAGAAAAGAGAGAGAGAGTAATCAAGAGATTCTTAATGAGAGTTGGTGATTTTTTTATGATCGAAAACGGAGGTTTTAGGAGGCTATTTATAGAGAAAATCAGTCGGATGTCTCTTCCTTCATTGCATCGAGCCACAAATTTCTCTCATTAGATGACAGTACTTCCAGATAACTCTCTGGCTCACTATCTTCTGTAACAAGAATGTACTCTGAGCTTGGATACTTTGTTAAAGGTTTACACTCTCTGGTTGTCCTTCGAACATGTGTATCCTCCACTTGAGGGGTAGGTTGCTCCCCTTCCTCATGAAGCTCTTCTTCATCAGATGAAGACTCACCGTGATCTGAAACATCATCATAATCATGAACTGGTACATCACCACCATCAGGTTGTACCTCACCAACATCATCAGGCATCACATCAACAACGACTTAGCGCCAGACGCCAGACGCTTAGGTTAGCGCCAGACGCCAAGCATTAGCGCCAGGCGCTAATCCTGTCGTTAGGCGCTAGAAATCAGTTTCACACATTTTCTTAATTTTGATAAAATTTAGCCGTACAGAAAGGCAAAATCGTATTTTCCTTAAAAGCACTTTATTTATTTTGATTAAAACTCTAAAAAGTCAATTAAAGTCAATTTATTAATGCTAATTAAATTAGGAATGAAAAGAACCTTCTAGAAGAATCTAGAAGACTAAAATCAATTCTAATTTCATTAGGAATGATAAATCAATATTAGGCCCTCCTCTAGATCATTGGGCCGCACATAAATATCAAACCGGGCCCAGTTTAGTAATTTGGCCATAACTTCCTCATTATTCATCGGAATTGGGCTTATAATATATCGTTGAAAAACTCTTTTCAAGCCCCATCCAACTATTCTATTATTGGAACCTTTCCATGTACCAAACCAAACTGGATTGGTTGTTTTCGTAAAATAGGTTTTCAAAAGCAAAGAGAAAGAAAAGAAATAAAACTAACCGCAACACTAGACTTTCCGCACTTTCACTTCATTCGATTATGATTCGACATAAAAGTTACTCATCATTGGGTTTGGCTTTGGGGAGAAACAAATGGGTGTCTACAATCTTGGTTCAAATGATTTCGGGTTAGAAACAGTTAGGTTCTTTTTCGGTTCGGTTTGATTTCAGTTCGGTTTAGAAGTGGTTCGGTTCATTAACGGGTTCAGTTCTTATACGGTGTAACATTATTCGGATCGGTTCGGTTTCGGATTCATTCACATACGGTTCAGGCCGCGCACTACTACATTTTTTATCAAATGCCACGGCCTAATAAAGGCTATTGCAATGGTATTTTAATTGCCGTTGCAATAGAGTAGGCTAATGCGTATTAATGTGTGAGAAGTAGAGCTATTACCACGGCTTTAATGAACCGTTGCATCAGCCTAGATATTTCAACAAAAAGGAAAGCTATTGCAACGGTTTGTGATTATAGTAATGGAAATAGTATAGGAGGCGCGCTGAAAATTTCATCTTCCCTCTACTTTTTTACCCAAATATTTTGAACCCTTATTTTCTCTCTACTGTACTCTCCGTATACTTTCCCCATTTTTCTGATTTCTCCATTTTTCTCTTCGAACTCTCCATTTCCCCCATTTTTCCATTTCCCCCAATCCTCCATTTCCCCCAATTCTATTAAGCTATTTTAATTAGCAATTCCAAAAACTTTAAATTCTCAATTTTCCCCAAATCTCCGATTTTAAGGCCATAAAATACTCAAAAATTACTTACAATTTCTTGAAAATTCTGAGAGGAAAACTTAGTGAAGTAGAGGAAGGCAGAACTCAAGAGGTGGTGTAATTCAAGTGACGTTTGGTTGCTCAAGAGGCGGCGTAATTCAAGTGGAGAAGTTCCATTTTCGTTTTGCATGTCCTTGTTGCTGATATCTCGACTTTGAGTTCAAGGTATACAACGATTCTTCATTTCAGAAATTTCTTAATTGAAATTTTTGTTGTTGCGTTTTGATAAAATAAATTTTAAATTTTTATTGCTATCTTTGGGAATTTGTATTTGAGTTTGAATTTCAGGTTTATTTTTTCTCAAATTTTACTGTGAAAATTCTATACATTTTTGGGGTATGTTTGGTTGAATTTGTTGTTGTTTTTGCTCAAATTATATGGGGAAAAATTGCTGTGATTTTCTGGTGTATATTGTGCTCGAAATTTGGGGTGTGCTGCTTGATTTTGATAAATTAAATTTTAAATTTTTAATTCACATATTACTGTCTTTGGGAATTTGTATTTGAGGCCATGGAATATGGAATGTTCTTTATCTTTAAGTTTGAATTTCAGGTTTATTTTTTTAAAAATTTTACTGTGAAAATGCTATACATTTTTGGGTTATGTTTGGTTGAATTTGTAGTTGTTTTTGCTCGAATTATATGGGGAAAAATGCTGTGATTTTCTGGTGTATATTGTGCTCAAAATTTGGGGTGTGCTGCTTGATTTTGATAAATTAAATATTAAATTTTTAATTCACAAATAGATGCAATTCTATGTAAGCAAGAATAGAGTTAACTAATTTAAGAGTTCAGAACGATTACCCATGTTTTCCATTAGTTTGGGCATCACGAAAACAACTAACAACATGAAGCCAACCAGAAGACCAATTGTGTGAGATTCACTGTTGATCCACTGTTAGATAGAATGATACTTTGTGATAAACAAGACTAGTTCATGGCTTACCTCATAGAGTCATAATAGTATTCCTCTCTTAAGGGCTCCAAAGCCATCTCTGACAACCCTGTTCTGGTTTCCGTCAATGTAGCCTGGACTTTTTCAGGGTTTCCAGCACTAACATCAACACGAACCTACACAAACAACATGAAAAAAATTACTTCATCTATGATCAATAATGACCAATAACTTTCAACATTTGATAAATAGGATGCCATGTAGCTACTCCTATATCCAATTCTTATAGCATAAATTATCTTGAAACAACCATTGACTCGATTTATGTACTTCAATTCTACGTTCTGATCTGAACTGAGTCCTTTGTATTAGTTTATATATGTTTCTGATCTTGAAAATATTATGGGCTTAATATCCTATATTTTATGCATTTTTAGTTTACTTCATCTATGATCTGACTTAGATATTCTGATTTCAAAATAAAGCCACTAACTTTTTATTATTGAGGATACAAATCTGTCTAAATAAAATTGCTGAATAATGAAAGGTATCAATTTCTTTTGGACTTTTGAATTGATCATGTACATGAAGGATTCTTAGGTACTTTGTTTGTTGCTATTTTGATAATGAAAGGTTTTTGTCAGTTGCATATTAAGGTTTCTGTCAGTTTCTGATAATGAAAGGTTTCTGTCAGTTTCTGATGATGAAAGGTTTCAGTCAGTTTCTAATAATGAAATGTTTCTGTCAGTGACTCTCTTAACTCTTAGTGAATTGGTTAAATGTTTTTATTGTAAAAATTAAGTAAAATAACCCTCTTTATTCTTACCATAAGGTATGGATAGTGGAACTAAAGAGTGATGGATGTTTGCCAAATGGAGTGATGAATATGAACGGGGAGTAGATGAATATGTACAAAAGGCTTTTGCTTCTAAGTCTCAAGGAAATCAAATTTGTTGTCCTTGTGAAAGTTGTCATTATTGTTTTTGGCGTCATGAAGGTGTTGTGAGAGATCACCTTATTTGTAATGGTTTTGTTCCACGAACGGATAAGTTATCAGAGTTAGGGATCCACTTTGAAAGGGAACAAACTGTTTTGGATAACGAAGAAGGGTCAACCCCAAATGATTTTAATGATGACATAGTAGAATTGTTGCATGATGCACATGATGCTTTTAGAAAGGGGCCAAATGACGAGGCAAAAAAGTTTTTCAAGTTAGTTGAAGAGGGCCAGGAAGAATTGTTCCCTGGTTGTAAAAATCATTCAAAACTTTCCTTCATGATCCGTCTTTTTATTTTGAAGTGTGATCATAAGCTAACTAATGTTGCTTTTGGAGATATATTGGAGCTTATAAGGGAGGTGTTACCTGAAGCGAAACTGCTAGCTTCTTTTAATGAAGCAAAAAGTGTTCTGAAAGTGTTGGGGTTGGATTACACTAAGATTGATGCGTGCCCAAATGATTGCATGATATATTGGGAAGAGCATGAAAATGCAACAAGCTACCATGTTTGTGAGACGCCAAGATGGAAATCAAATGACACAGAGAATGACATACAAAATGAAAATGGAAAAACCTATAGGATTCCTCAAAAGATTCTTAGGTACTTTCCAATCAAGAAAAGGCTTCAACGACTATTTTTGTGTCAAGAGACGGCGAAATACATGACTTGGCATGCTGATGGGCGTGAAAATGATCATCTCTTACATCATCCTGTTGATGGTCAAGCTTGGAAGGAATTTGATTCTTTATACCCAAAGTTTGCTGATGACCCACGCAATGTGAGGCTTGGGTTAGCCACAGATGGATTTAGCCCATTCAATTAAATGAGCATTGTCCATAGTACATGGCCAGTAATGTTGATTAATTATAACTTGCCTCCTTGGATGATTATGAAGCCTGAGTTTTTTATGCTAGCCTTACTAATTCCCGGCCCGTCTTCCCCTGGCAATGACATTGACATATATTTGCAGCCACTTATCAAGGACTTGAAGGATTTGTGGGAGTTTGGGTTGGAAACTTATGATGCTTCGACTAATCAAAGGTTTGACATGCATGTAGCATTGATGACTACCGTGAGTGATTTTCCAGGTTATGCAATGTTATCTGGGTGGAGCACAAAAGGATACTTGGCATGCCCTGAATGTCATTATGAAACAGATTCCGAGTGGTTGCCTTGTAGTCGTAAGACTGTGTATAGGGCAAAACGTAGATTTTTGGATCCATCTCACCCTTGGCGTCATGATAAGAGGAATTTTGATGGAAAACTTGAGGAAAGATGTCAACCTATTCCAGTGAATGGAATTGATATTGAGAATATGTTGCGTGATTTTCCAAAGGCATTTGGAAAGAAGCAAAAGAAACCAAGGCGTGATGTGGATGATCCGAATCCGTGGAGAAAGATACCCATATTTTTTGAGTTACCATATTGGAAGCATTGCTCTAATCGCCATAATCTTGATGTAATGCATATTGAGAAAAATTTCTTTGATAATATCATTGGGACATTATTAGACATTTCTCCGAAGACCAAGGATAATGTGAGTGCTCGTCGAGATTTGGTAGAACTTAATTTGATGCCAGAGCTTCAACCAATTGAATTTGAAGATGGTAGTGAAGAATTTCCAAGATCTCGCTTTTGGATGTCATTGGAGCAAAAGCGTAAGTTCTGCCAGGTTATAAAAAATGCTAAGCTTCCTCAAGGTTATGCTTCCAACCTTAGTCGTTGTGTGCAAGTTGGAGAAAGGAAAATAGCAGGCTACAAAAGTCATGATGCTCATTTTATGATGAATTATCTTCTTCCAATTGCTGTGAAGACAACATTACCCAAAGATGTTGCTAGTCCTTTGATAAGACTTTCTGCTTTTTTCAAAGGTATATGGAGTAAAACTATTGATCCTCGAGATCTTGAAAAATTGCAATCTGAGATAGTTGAAACTCTATGCCTACTTGAGAGGATTTTTCCACCTGCTTTTTTTGATATAATGGAACATTTACCCATACATTTGGTTGACCAAATTAAGTTGGGTGGACCTGTGAGTTCAAGTTGTATGTATGGGATTGAGAGGAATCTTCATGAAATGAAACAAGATGTTCGAAACAAGGCTCGTCCAGAAGGCTCAATGGCAGAAGGAAACCAAGCTAAAGAATGTGTTGCTTTCATAGCTAGATTTTTGAAACGATCAAGCAAAGCCACACCTGAAGTTAATGAGTGTGGTACCTCAAAATCATTTTTCCCTAAGGTAGGACATCCTATCAAAGGAAAAGGAAGGACCTCAAAGAAAAAAAATCGTGGAAACATAATTGATCGCAATACATGGGCACAAGCACATCGTTATGTCTTGTTCAATTGTCATTGTGAGGAAGTTGAGAAATATATAAGGTAAGATTTGTAATCAAAATTTAGGTTTATTAATATTTTTTTATAAAATGTCTTTATTCTAACTCTAGTGCGTTAGTAAGAGAAATATTTTTTTTTTTACAGTGAGCACAAGATTTGTGTAAGTGCTAAAAGGAAAAGAAAATGGAATAGTGCTCAAGACCACAACAAGGATTTCATGGATTGATTTAGGGAGAAAGTTGATTTGATTCTTAAAGATGGCCATGATAATATCCCGGACCATATTTTGTGGTTAACAAAAGGTCCCTCTCACGTTGCCAAAAAGTACACAGGATACTCGGTCAACGGCTATAGATTTCATACCATGAAGCGAGATGCAAACTGCGTAACTCAAAATAGTGGCGTCACTCTAACAGCCATTACACATAGCTTTGCAAGCTCCAAAGATCAAAATCCTGTTGTGGGAAATGTTAATTATTATGGTTCAATAACTGAAATCATTGAGATATCTTATCATGGTCATTTCAGTGTTGTCTTATTTAGATGTCAATGGTTTCACTCAGAGAAGGATGATGATGAGCTTATTACGGTTAATATGAATAAGACCGTTTCTAAAGAAGAACCTTTTATCTTAGCAACTCAAGCACATCAAGTGTTTTATGTGGAAGATTTGAATAGAGAAGGTTGGCATTATGCTGTTAAAATCCCTCCTAGAGAGTTTTCAGATGGTATTGACATACATTATTTTAATACTTCACTAAATGTTATTTTACATACATAATTAACATACTTCCATTTTTTTTACATTGCAATTTATTTCAGTTTATTATATTTACATGGAAATTTATTTCAATTAATTATATTTACATACATAACTAACATACTTCCATTTTTTTTCCAGATGAAACCGAGTAGACCCAAAGTTCCTACTTCCCAAAGTCAGCTAACTGAATATGAGTTGCAACGACTTCAAAAACTAAAATTCAATGCAGAGAGAATGGAAGCCCGAGGATCAGCATCTGTAGCTAATAAGATACTGGAAGAAAAAACAAAAGCCTTAATTTGTCCAAGTGCAAGGCAGAGACGTATACCAGAAAATGAAGATGATGACTCTACGTCGGAATATGATGGTGAAAATGAGGTTGAAACTGATGACATTATGGAAGGTGACAATGTCACTTCTGGAAAAAGAAAAGCTAGTAAGCAGGTATTCACTTCTATTTTGTCATTTATACACACTGTTTTATATTGTTTTTCATGGTTTACATGCAATTAGTAATGCTATAATTGCCTTTTTTTTATAGGTTTCAAAGCAAGTAAAGAAGTCATCATTTCGCCCTAAAACTATGGCTGATGTTGTGGAAGTGAATAGCCATAAGAAGCATGCAGTTGATGAAGTTCATAACACTTACTCAATTGAGGTTGCTAGTGTTAAAGATCAACGCATCCAAAAGAAGCAGCAAGTTATCTCAGAAAAGAAGGGAACAAAACGAGCGTTTTGTTCTCCTGGTTCTATGTCAGCGTACCTTGAGTTCCGGAAAAGGCAAAAAGAAAATAATGATGGGTTTGTATCAGGTACTCAATCTTTGAATAATTCTCTGACAAGAAAAGAAATGAATAATGGCGCTGCATTTAATGAGAATACCAATGGTGATGTTGATGTACTGAGTGAGAATGAGGAAGTGGATGCACTAAATGAGAATGATGATGGTGGTGGTAATGAATATGAGGGTGATAAAGGATTACAAGATGAAGTTCAATTTCAGTTTGGAAGCAAAGGAATGCAAGGTATTTGCAATCATTTTACGTAGTATTATTTATTTTAGCTTTTGTTAACATGCTAAAGTCTGGTGAATTGTTTTTCTCTTATTATATCTGGATTTGTTTACTAAAAAGGTATAAATTTATTTTAAGATTTATGAAATATTGGAGTACATTGTGAGTTGGATTCTGCCAGTAGCTGCCTTAATAATTAGCTGGACCTGTCAGTATTTTGATCTTTGGATTCTGCCAGTAGCTGCCTTATTAATAGTTGCCTTAGTATTTTGATCGAGTTATCTCAGAAAATTTGTTTTGTTTTGGTGTGCAAGCTGATATGTTTGTCTTCAATTTATTGAGGTTTTGTTGTTGTTGTTCTTTGTTGTTGTTGTTGCCTAGGCTTTGCTGTTTGTTGGTCTGCTGCTGTTCAAGTGCTCTATTGCTTGCTTATTTTTTTTGTGATCTGATTTAGTTATTTGCTAGCCTAGGCTATTCACACTCAGCTGTACAAAGCATTTAGGAATCTATATATCATGTGAACTTAATTAACTAAAATAGACAAACCAATAATGAACAAGGTTAGAGCTGACTGTTTTCCTTCCCTAATTCCTCTTAATTGCTTTTGTCTCATGTCAATTGTTTCTTGCTTCCTTTGCTTCTCTTGACTCTTGTTGACTTCCTTTTGCGCGTCTCGAGTATACCAAAAGTGGTGGTTGACCAGTGGTGTTGACCCCATTGAACCAATCCATAACAGTGCCTCAATCTTAAGAGACCTGTACACACCATCCCTTAGATAATTGGCAGACGAGGATCATCCCATCCATCCACTCTTTCATTATATACAAACCACAGAACTTGGCTAAGATTCTGCATTATTAGGAGACTAGGATGCAGATCATAATGGAGAAAACAATAGAAAAATTATTGTAATTTTCACTAAGACAGAATTATAGAGTTTCTCTTGCAGTCCTCGTGTCTTTGAGAATTGAAAGCTGCAAACAGGTCTCAGAAACAGTCTCAAACTAATCATGATCTAAAGAAGCATTATATTAAGTATGAATTATGATCTGAAGAGGCATTATATTAAGGTTTTTTCTCTATGTGATTATCAGAACTACAGAATTATTTAACAAACAAACTAAATATCCGCCATATATGTGTTCTTAGCTCATCAATATCAGAGTATAATTAGCTAAATTCACTATCTAAATACTGCAAACAATCAAATTGAGGAAAGTGTAACAGTCAGTAACAATGATCACCTTAACACCAAAGAAGTTTATGTTTAGCTTATTCTAACTATGATATCATACATAACAAAATAACCTTCTAAAATATATTATGAAGCATTTATATCAATACTATGATGATAAAACAATATAATCAGATTTAATGCCAAGAAATTTCACGTAAAGTTAAGGCCATACCTCTTGCTTAGCAGACTCTGAAGCAGAACTAGACACCTTACTCTTCTTTGCCCTTCTTTTATCAGTTACAGCAAACTGCCAGACAAGGCCTGTAGTGAAAATCAATAAATATGCCTTAATAGAAATTTTATAAAGGCTTGAACTGATTGGAATTCAATGTTTTAAGATGAAATACAACTGTAGGGAAACTAAACTGGTCGGCATTGTCATAAGCCTGAGGCACAATTACACTTTGACAGTTTGTTTATGGGATAACATGATCAGTGGTGGCTGACCAGTGAGGTTTTGTTGTTGTTGTTCTTTATTGTTGTTGTTGTCTAGGCTTTATCACCCATCCATCCACTATTTATTGAGGTTTATCACTCAAACTGATTCTTTTCTTGTCTTGCCACACAAATTCTGTCCAAGAACCTCCTGATTTAGAACCTGAAAAAGCTCCTAAAAGCAAAAGGCATCGAGGTCCAACAATGCTACCCAAGGTACATGCACGAACAAGAGAAGAGCGTGAAGTTATTGTTTTAAACTCACTGGGCCAACCAATTGGACCTACACGTGAAATTGTTCAGGAGTTCAAGCAATTCTTGGGTACTGTGGTAAGGGATTCTGAACTTGCACCACTAAATTACATTAAGTTTCCATGTCTACCCACACTTGACAAAATGTGGGAGTATGTCCAAGTATGTAGTAATATAATTCTTTAGCTTAAGTTCATTGGATTTCATTTTAAAAAAATGCTTCTTATTTTGTTACTAGACCATAAATAATTATATATTCATGATTTGTGTAGGAAAAGTATATGGTTCTTGAAGCTGGAAAGCTCATAAATGCTTGACTAAGAAGAACTACTTCTATGCATATCCCACTGATGCTTTAAGATGGTTTCATAAGCCAGACACAATTTCAGAACCTCAATTTAGAGAGCTTTTGCAATATTGGCATTCTAAAGAGGCCGAGGTATTATGTATATGGTTTTGAAATGTGTTGTGCAATATTGACATAGTTTCATGACCTTAATAGCCTATTTGAATTTACTTTTATATGATTTATTTACGTGGTTCAAAATTTTTAAATCTGTATTGTGTTATCACATAGGAAATCAGTAAGATCAACAAAGACAATCGCCTAATTTTAGATGACATGCACACTATGGGCCGTAACTCTTACGCAATTTTACGCCATGAGTTGGTAAAATAATTCATCTCATTTTTTGACACTGTTATTATCTTTATAATCATTAATTTACAATAACTACATGTACTACATGAAGCTTTCACCCCTGTCCTTTAATTATTTGTAATCACTTCAATTTTATGTGTAATGTTTCACAGAAACAACAAGATCCCGATAAGCAAGAACCTTCTCAAGCAAGGGTCTATAAGGAGTCAAGGAAGAGAACAGTGGGAAGAACATACCTTACACACCAAGAAAAAATAGCAGAGAATATTGTGAGTTAACATGCATGTTAGATCTATGTTATATTTGTTTTGTTTTGATAAATAATAAGCACGTGGCTTTATTTTCCTTATATAGGCTAAAATGGATGCTTTGGAGTCTTCCTAACATGAAGATGGTAGTAACTCTAAGGACCCTTACTCCGAAGTGATTCCAGAACCTAAGCGTAAAAGTCGTGTACGCCTACAAGGAAAAGGTGTGAAAAAGTCAGATTTGAAGAAAAAAGAAAAAAATTCAGATTTCATATTCCCGGCGGAATTCTTAGAAAATATGCAAGCTCAATTAGTACAACAACTTGCACCAAGTGTAACAACTGCAATTTTAACTCAACTTCAGGATGCTAACCCCGGGATTAATCTTGTCATTCCTGATTTTTCGATTCCATCGGCTCCAAAGGATGCATGTAGTGCGCCGCATCTTCTCGTTGACCAAAATAGGCAATCTTCTAAATCTGGGGCTACAATTAATCAGGTAACATAAATTATTTTCTGTTGCTTCTGTCTAAATTTAGTTTATGCTATTGACCTGATTCTGTCGTAGCTACTGCTGAAATATTGTTGTTGTTCATGTATTTTTCTAATGCACACTTTTGCTTTATTCCTTTACTGCTTTTGGTTGGTTTTGTCTGCCTTACTTTTGCCCCCTTTTTTCACTTATATGGTTGTACACTTTACTGCTGAAATATGGTTGCTCATGTATGTTTCTGTCTAAATATTGTTGTTGTTCATGTATGTTTCTGTTTCTGTTGCTGTTGCTGAATTTTTTTTTTTTTTTTTTTTTTTTTTACAACTAGAAAAGGAAGGTTAATCCCTAAACTTAGTTCAGTTTTCCCCTCGTTTGATTTTTACAACTAGAAAAGTTGAATGTAGGTGGTTGTTTTCTACAAGTTAGCACAAATTTGCTTGTATATGTTGAGAATTCTGTTCTAAGCTACATAATTTCTTATACTATTCTTTAGGAGATTTAACATGGCTTCTTGTTTGAGCAGTAGGATCAGCATTAACATGGCTTCTTGTTTTTCTTCCATTCACGGTAGTGACTGAAGGACTATTAGCTGTTGTTATGTCCCAAAAACTCCTTTTCTTCGCCGCTGGTGCAGGAGACAAAAACCTATGACTAGAAGTTTTTACTTCTGTGTTTGCTTCCTTTGACCTTAAGCTTCCTTTAGTTGCAATGCATGATCTCTCTTCAATCTTTCCATCTCTCCCTCTAATGTTTTCACCACCAACTGTAGTTCCCTTACAGCTTCTTCAGATTCCTTCTTTCTGTTTGGTTCTGGTGTTGTTCGCAATGGAGTCCTTGACCTTTGCTTGTTGGATGGAGGAGTAAGAATAGACCTAACAGAAGGAGGATCGAGTTGGTGAGGCATTAGCAGCTAAGGAGTGAGCTTGAACACTTAATAGCTTCTGCTGTTGCCTTGCTAGTTGTACTCGAAGTTCCCGGTTTTCCTTCTGTACTTCGAGTAGCAGTTTAACCTCACCAGCAACAGATTGTACCAGCTCTTCATTCGTTTCATATCCCTGTAAATCATACAGAACCAATCAGGACATATGCTAAATTTCTCTTGCATATTCAGATTTATGATGCTCATCTAGAGTATATATATCGTTTTATTAGACTATATGTACACTCTCATATCCTAGAAGGTACAAGCACTCTCTTAATTGCAAAGAAAATAGAGGCAGTAATGTTTAAACTAGTTTGATGCATTGAAGAGTAAAGGTGAGTACCTTGTTCCGAATATCCTTGGCTCTATCAGCCCAATGAAGGGTATTTTGTGTTTCACCAAAAGTAAGGTTTTTTTTTTTTTTACAACTAGAAAAGGAAGGTTAATCCCTAAACTTAGTTCAGTTATGCAAAAACCTCAGATTTTGCTGATTTTGAGTTATGAAAGCTCATTATTAATGATAGTACCAAGAAAATTAAAATAGAGGATTTTTGCATAGTTTCTGGACAGAAATTGTCCATTTTTGAACCCAATGGTGGGTCTGTGCTCTTGATTCATTACACCACTTTCTTATAATAATATGTCAAAAGCTATAGTTGTATTATTTGTATTGTTGTGCTTTACGAATACTACAATTTTGTTGTGCTTTATGAGTTTCCTTAATTCGGTTCGGTTCTATTATACTATCTAGTTAAATTATTTAGTCACATTATTTTCTATTGTTTAGTTATATTATTTTATTCTTTTTTACATGTAGGTGCATGGTGAGCAAAATGGAGATGAAGTATAGTGACTACATGACTAGCTAGTCATCTAACAAATGGTGCAAATATTTTGGCGACTCCTATCTATTAGTTCAAGTTGTGAAGATTTGAAAAAACCGGCTTATATATATGTTGGAATTTGTATTTTGGACGATTAAATTAATTATATAACTTTAGTTTATTAGTAGGGTGATGTCATATCGAAAACAAGTAAGTAATATTTTGTAATGTACGTATTTAGCATTATAATTATTATTGTATATAAATTTAATGAATTTTTGTTTCTCTTAGCTAGCTTGTTAGTATATTTAGATTTGTAGTGATCGACTAATATATATAATTAGTGATTTAATTTACAACTAATTTAACTTACTCATATAATATTATTTTACTGTTCCATTAAAATAATAATAATAATAATAATAATAATATAATAATAATAATAATAATAATAATAATAATAATGTCGTTGCAATAGATACACTCTCCATATATATATCGTTGTATACAACAACCGTTGCATTAGGTGCCAATTTCATCATAATTATTAGTCGGTAATCTATTGCCACGGATAATTTATGTCGTTGAGCTAATGCAACGGAACATAGATACTGTGGCATTAGGTGTCATATACCGTGGCATTAGACCTACTGCAACGCCAGCAGATGCCACGGTACATGGCCGTTGCAATAGGCCTAATGCCACGGATTTTGACACCTAATGCAACGAAATTAGGGGTTGCAACAGGTCTGAGGTCGGTTTCAAAAAAACGATTTTTAATCGGTTCAGTTCTCATTTGGGTCGGTTTGTTTTGGACAGTTAAACGGTTTCGGTTTGAAATTTGACATCACTACCCACTTTATCACATTAATAAAGTTATAAACCAATTTAGTACATCAAACAGCAAAATTATAAATAATTTGATAAATTTTGCCATTCAACATGATATTTTTCGTATTTATAACAATACATGTGGAGCCCATTCCTAATAAAAGTAGTTCATATAATTACATTTTTGCCACAAATTGTATTTTTCTAACTTATCTAGTAAGGGATGTCATCAACGATCAAATACTAAAGTAGATTGTGAAAATAAAATAACCTTTATTTCATAATAATTAACACAGACACGCTTGTCAATGTAAATATTTACACTCAATATATTAATAGTTTAAGTTACCAAAAATTAATTCGTATAAGAAAGTAATTATTATATACAATTTTTGCGCCAAATAACCCTTAGTAATTTATTAATTCATCATATAATCATGAAACTTTTTGAATTCACTATATATCTCCAAGTTTAACAACAGTGTAACCAAATGTTTAATGACTAACGAACTTCAACTCTGTTACTCATAATTATTAAGGGTTTACTGTGCCACTTGGCATCATGTGGTCAGTTCTTTTATAAATTACTTAATTAGTTATGAACCATTAAAAAATTGAAAAAAAAAATAGCCAGCCTACCTCCACTGCGCAGCACCTACCCCCACCCCACCTTGCCGATGTTAAGACCGCACTCCCTCGCGGCAGCGGGTCACCACTCCCCTACCATCGACGCTTGCCTTCCTCCTAAACCACCACACAACCACCAGTTAAACCCCTCTAAAAAACTCAAAATCCTTTAGAAAAAAAAACCCCTCCCTTGCCACTAAAAAAATCCCAATCGCCTCTACCTCCCAATTCCCCAAAACCCTAACGGGTAGAGTTTTTAAGGGTGGTGGAGAGGCGATTGGGGTTTTGTACTGGTGGGGGAGGGTCTTTTATTGAGGATTATGAGTTTTTATGGTTTTTTTTCGAAGGGTAGTGTGGTGGTTTTGGGGGAAGGAGGAGGGATAATTTCAGGGCAGGAGCGGAGGAGGGGAGTCTTTGCACCGGCAGTGTGGGGGCGGGACCAGGTAGGGAGCTGAACGGCGGTGGTGGGTGGGGAGGTAGGCTCACTGGGTTTTTCTTAAGATTATTTTTAATTATTTTTATATATCTTTTGTTTTTTTTTATTTAATCAAAATAATATTGAAAAAAGGAAGCAATTAAAATATGTGATGTGACATAATTAACCCTTAATAACTAACGGAGTTGACGTTTGTTAGTCATTTGGGTATTTAGTGACATTGTTGTTAAGCGGTATATGGTGAATTTGAAAAGTTTGATAGGTATATGGTGAATTAATGAATTACTCAGTGATATTTGATGAAAAAAAACCGTATTATATAAATTTATAATAACATCCTTCCTTTAAAAAAAAGTAATAAAAAAATCACCACTCACCTTGTTGAGTGTGTATATTATAAATGAATCACTTTCTGTAACTTAAGTTTATACCAAATTTTATTATTTTGTTCTTTTCCTTCAGTACCCAACCAGTCAACCACATATATTTAATCATTTATTTGTCTCTTTTTTATGGTAAATAATAAATGAACATTTGTTATTACATTGTGAAAAAATTTATGCATTTTTCTCTTCCTTTTTTTTTCTTACAAAATCTTAGTGATAACTATTTATAATAACAGTACTTTTTTGGTGACAGTGCTTTTTTTGGTGTGGGTAGCCACACCGTGCGGCAAGCTGACACACACCAAATCACGAACTAAATTACCCCTGACTGACTAAGTAACCCCTGACTGTCCATGTGACCTCTGACCGATCGAGTAACCCGAACCACACAACCCTTGATTGGGTAACCCTAATCGATCAAGTAACCCCATTGATAAGAGAATTTTAAGCCGTTGAAACTAAAACACTTCTAATCAAATACAATTTATAACACTCAACTAAATTAATACAAGTATATGGCAATAAGAGGGATCGAACCACAGGGGACGATTAAGCACTATTAAATATTATCACCAACTAAACTAGTCCGAAATAGGGAAAGTAAACTAAAGATACTAAAGCAAAGATTAAAAAAGACTAGAAGCAATATAATTAAAGCACTAAGGGAGTGGGTTAGGCAAGTATTCACTCAAGCATAACAAAGCATGAAATCAATTTAAAATGTGAACTAAGCACCTCACAACAATAGTTATACTGCACAATTCAACCGCTAATCGGGGCCAATTGCTTTCTCAATTCATCAAATAGCCTACACTATCATCATAAGCTACACAAATCAAGGTAATAATAATTAAGCAAAACCATTCAATGGAAATTCCTAAGCTACGCTATCGCCACAACTTAGTTCATTCCACCTAATTGCAACTATTGATATGCCTCTCAAGAGAAACAACTAGTAAGACATGGAATACAAAGCATGGTTGAGATTCAACTATACCATCACCATCCCCTTAATGGGGGAACTACTCACTAATCAATCCAACAACAAGATTAATCAACAAAATAATCAAGCATCAACATCATTAATGAGTACTACTAACAACTAAAACAAGAATCAAAAGAAAGCAATGAAAATAGAGGAGAGAAAGTTAGAAATTTTCATTGATTGGGGGTGAATGTCTACAAGCAAGAAGATCAATCTTCCTCTTCAAGATCCAAACTCAACAATGGTGAAACCCTCATTTTCTCTCTGCAAACTACACTAATCCTAAGCTAAACCTAGAGAGAGAAGCTCTTATAAACTAGAGAAAAAATACCTAAAACTATCTAATCTCCCATACAAAAACAAGCCTCGTAATATATATAGAATTGCGAAAAAAAACGATGAACAGGGCTCGATAGTCGCTCGCTCACAATAGCTTGCGCGCTCGAGCAGTGGGCTCCTTGGGTTGCGCGGCTTATGCTGCCGGGTTGCGCGCCCGCGCGTAAGGCACGCAAAAGCCTCTGCCTCGATTCTACAATTTGCCTTTCTATGCATTGGTTCTCACACGGCTGCGCGGCCGCACAAGCCGGTCGCATGCCCGCGCACATGGTGTGCGCCCTCGCACCTTGCTTTCTCCAATTCTTCTCTCGTGCTTCCTTGGCTTCTTCTCTGCAATACTTGATTTCAAAATCTAAGCACAAACACCAAGGGAAGCAATAAAATAAAGGTAACGGTGCAAACACACAATAAAGGCAAGCATTCAAGCACATACGCAATTTTATCCAAAACACATTGAGACATGTATGCCCGCATTATTTGAACAAAACAACTAAAAAACACTTTAAGACAAGCTAAATCAAAGCATAATCACTACCCTAAGAGTGACATGAATGTCAATCATCACCTAGCCACAACGTGTGACCATAATCACATCTGAAAATTTGTGCTAATCAACATATGATACATTCTTTCCAGTTTGAAAATCATATTTATTTCGTCTACACTCAATTGAAATATTTCTATACATCTTTTGTATATTTCATATTCTATTAATTTTTTTTATAAAAATGAACATATATATATTAAATAATTATTATAATTTCTTCAAATAAGAAAGTAGTTTATAGCTTAACTATATACTAAGGGAAAAATAATGTAAACTAATAATCCCACCTTTACTCGGTATTCCAATAAACAATCCCACCTTACGATTATTCTAAAAAAATCCCACTTTTGATAGGGCTCTTCTTTTAACGATCTATTTTACCTTCAACCTGTTAAACAGGTTATAATTTTTTATTTTTTATTATTTTTTCTTTTAAGTTCACTCTCCTTCTACCTCCCCCCTTTCCATGGTTATGTTATCACCATAACCACCACCCCCTTGCACCTTAATTGTCACAGTGCCACCACACCACCCTTGCTGCCACCCTCCATTACCGCCGGATCAACGATACAATCCAACTCTAACCCCTGCTACCCCAAAACCCCCTAAACACCCAATGCCCACCCGGAATATCCATAATTTTCCTTTCTTCCCTCTTATTTAGCTATCAATTCATCAATGTAGCGTAGCAAAATTAAGCCTTTCTAATCCATACCCTCTACAAAAATCTCATTCCCATGCATCCCTAAACAAAGAAAATCACACTAAACACCAGAAATGTGATTCCCATGTATGATAATTATCCAAATTGGGGCAAAAAAAAGTCGATTATAATTGCAAATTTGCAATATTCAGAAGAAATACCAAAAATTTTAACTATGGAATTGAAACATTGTAGAGCTAAATCAGCAAATTAGAGCAGAAAAGTTGTGAATAATAGAAAAAATAATGCAATTAAGCTTGTTGGTGTGGCTTGTGGTGTTTTCAGAGTGATCTGTGCGTGATTTTTTGGGGGTGGCTATTGGGGTTTCGTCATTTCATGAGGTGGGTAGGTTTTCAGCAGAG
Organism: Chenopodium formosanum; assembly: GCA_024500155.1. Lineage (NCBI taxonomy): Eukaryota > Viridiplantae > Streptophyta > Magnoliopsida > Caryophyllales > Amaranthaceae > Chenopodium > Chenopodium formosanum. The sequence goes on along the minus strand of CM044862.1, from coordinate 29,604,660 downwards.
TGCTCGGAGGGGTGGGGGAGGGAAAGGGGGTGGGATTGTGGTTGGTTTGCCAAGGATGAGGGTGGCCGTTCAGACTGGGACGACGCAGGGGTGGTCATTTAGGCGTTAGGAGTGGCGGGTGCCAGTAGTTTTGGGTTTTTTTTCATAATTATTTTGTTTTTTTTAACTATTAAAAATATATTATCAAAAAAATAGAATAAACTTATCAAAAGTCGACACGTGTCTTATAACCTAAGAAAACAGGTTACCAAAATAATTATACCGGTTAGGGATCGTTTAAAGAAGATCTATGTCAAAGGTGGGATTGTTTTGGGATAATTCTAGCCAAAATTGTACTTGGTCTAGAAAATCTTCTTAAAATTGTTAAAATTGTTGTTGGTCTAGAAAATTTTTAAAATTGTTTTTGGTCTGTTAAACTCTTCTTTAAATTGTTAAAACTTTTTTTGGTTTAGAAAATCTTCTTTTTTTATTTTTTATTTTTTTTATTTTTAGAATATTTAATATACGTAATATAATACATTCCTTTTAATTTGGTCATTAACACCTTTTTTTTTTTTTTTTTTTAATTTTCTTGCATATTATACTAAAGTATAGAGTGTACTTTAGTCAAATTTTGTCCTTTTTTATTTTGATAATTTTTAATATTGTAATTAAATGCTAATTATTGTGTTATACTAATGATAGCTTGTTCCCCACCCCCCAAAAAAAAAAAAAAAACGATAGATACAAATTATTGTGTGTATCAATATTAATTTTAAAATTATTGTGTGTGACGTGGGAACCAACTTAGTAGTATAGTAAATGCAATTTTGTGCCTATGTGCTCCAAAGGTACGAGAACAAGAACAAAATATAGATAGTCTTGATTAATCACACTAAATTTGTATAATTTGGGTTCAAGCTCAATCAAAGTGATAAAAGTCATGTTAGGATAAGTTGACACTCCGAGTTTGTTATAAGAAAGGTCAATTCTTTCTTTGTTAAAAATGTACCATAATTTTTTAACAACCTCCACGATCCCTTTTTTTTAATTTTTTTTTATTTACAACAAAAGAATTTTTTATTTCTCACATATAATACCTCTTTATTTCAAATAATGAGAAACTGAAATAGTATTTAGAAAAGAATGTATAAATTAAATCCTATAAATTATTGTTTCTTGCATTAGTTTGTATTTGAGTCGTTGATTTGCAAGCTTTATATGGGATCTAAATACTCAAGAAGTTTTATTTGTAAACTTTGTTTAATTTATTCAATTTGATCTTAAAAAAGTTTTAAGTGTTAACAAAACTAGTATATGAGAGTATTTCCAGTCATTTTAATTTGAAAGAAGTGAATTGCTAAATCGCGTCCGGTATTTACCAGGTAACGTCCGTATTTTAACACGATCTTACAAACATGCCCCCTTTTAATTTTACCCTAATTTACCATTACCCTAATTTACTTCTACCCCTTATAAATTTACCCTATTTTATTTTCACCCCAACGGCCACCAAACAGCCACCACCACCAGCCGCCATCCACCATCCACGACTTGAAACTTTATTTTTTTTTAAAGAAAAAACTTTTGTCAACAACAATTTACACAACGGGTGAATGGACGAGTTTACGGAATTGCAGTCGCCGCCGGAGAGGTCACATGTGCGTACGGAATCGGTGAATTTTTAGACCTTTTTTATTATTTTTTTTTCGTAATTGCCAGAGGAACGCCTGATATTTTAGAATCTACCTCGGAACATTCTAAAATTTCAGGCGTTCCTACCACTGTTCGTCTGGTATTTTAGAATGTTCCACAGTAGATTCTAAAATTTCAGGCGTTCCTCTGGCTTCATATAAGAAACGCTTAGAAATATAGTATCATCCATGGGACATACTAAATTATCAAACGAACAATGATAGAAACGCCTGAAACTTTAGAATGTACCACGGAAGATACTAAAATATTAGGCGTTTCTTCCGTGGTACATTCAAATTTTTCAGGCGTTTCCTATCTGTTTTGATTTTATTATTATTATGTTATTTAAATATTATTATATCATTATTATTATATGATTTCATGGGTTCTTAAGTAGTTTGTTTTGTGGTTATAGGATTCAGAATCAGAAAATGGCGGTGATGGTGTGAATTACAGTGGCCATTTTCAAACCGACACTGTGTTTCCTACTTTTAATGCTACTGTTGAATGGGCGAAAGATATTTTGCGAACAATCGGATTTTTATTCGTCTCATCGTCGAACAAAAAAACCACCGATGGTCGGCCGTATCGATATTTGGCTTGCAATCGCAGTCGAAAGAAAAGGCCAAGAGATTTGGAGAATGTGATTCGCAAGGACACTAAAACTAAGTCCGTTGGGTGTCCTTTCTACATCAAGATTTATTATGAGAGAAGCACCGATGGTTGGAGGATCCGTGCTAAAAATGATGTAACCGGCACCCACAATCATCCATTCATTGTGTATCTTGAAGGTCATCGACAAATCAGCGGTCTTAGTGCAGGTGCAAAACAAGTTGTGCGTAACTTAACGAGGTCAAAGGTTGCGCCTCGTAATATCATGGCAACCATTATTGAGCAATTTCCTGAAGATCATCCAAACATCAGGCATATCTATAATTGTAGAAGTGACATTAGAATGGAGGAGTCTGAAGGAAGAGGAGTGGTTCAACAATTTCTGCATTTGGCTAGAGAGAGTCGCTACATTTACTGGGTTATGGTTGATGACATCGGCGTTTTACAGCATGCATTCATGGTGCATCCGATCACGTGCAACTTGTTACGCACATATTCGTACGTGATTGGTATGGACTCTACATACAAGACAAACAGATACGGCATGCCATTCTTTGAGATAGTTGGGGTTACACCGACAAATCAAAATTTTCTTATTGGATATGTCTTCATGAGAAACGAGACACAGGCTAGTTATCGATGGGTGCTTCAGAGATTGAAGGATTTGATCGGATACCAACAGGAGCCATCAGTGTTCTTAACTGACCGTGAGCTTGGACTTTGTGCAGCATTGAAAGTTGAGTTTCCCCACACTACACATTTACTTTGTAGGTGGCACATTAATAAGGACGTCGAAGCTTATGTGACTGGATTGTTCAAAGACAAGACGGTGGGTGCAAAGTTCAAAAATGCTAGATGGAATTGAGTCATGAATGCTACATCTGAGCCAGAATATGAGTTAGCCTTCCAAAGATTGAAAACAAGTTGGGCTCGGTATCCGAAAGTTGTGGAATACGTTGAGACTACCTGGCTCCCTCATAAAGAGAAATTTGTGACGTGTTGGACGAACAAAGTTTTGCACTTTGGTAATGTTTGTACATGTAGGGTTGAGAGTCAGCACTCGGTAGTCAAGAGTTGGATGGAATCATCAACTGGTTCTTTGGATACGGTATGGGCTCGGGTACATTGCCAGATTGGAAATCAGATTGTTGGAATACGTAACGCTTTAGAGGCTAGTAGATCTAAAGTAGGTGAGAAGTACAGGCACATACCATTGCAGCGGCTGAATCAAAAGGTTTCTCATCATTGTTTGTCTATTCTTTACGATGAGATAGAAAGAATGAGAGGGTTAAGTTATGAAGTGCATGAGCGTTGCGGTTGTGCTCTACGGATCACCCATGGGATACCATGTGCTTGCCAGATTCATGATTCAATGCGTGATAAGAAGGGGTTGTATTGCAGCCAAATTCATCCATTTTGGTAGAGCCTTGTCATTGGTGATGGTGTTGATATTCCGGAATTCGTCGACGAGTCGGCAGAAGAAGCAGCACATTTTCGTTCACTTGTTGACGAGGTTTTGGCTAGTGACCCTGTTACAGTTCGAAATGTTTCTCGCATCATTGAAGATAATATGCATCCGAATCATTTAGATCTTGAAGAGCCAGAAGTGAATCACTCAACGTGGGGTCGTCCACGCGATCATTCAACTAGGCGTAACCGTAGCTATTTTGAGAATGTTGAGCGTAACAGTAGCGGTCGTAGAGGGAGAAGGCCGGGCCAACATAGTTCGAGGCAAAACCGTCAAACTGAATCCGATATTTTTTTTTATGATATTTTCTACCAATTATGAATTTTAAATTAATTTATTTTGTACCCATTACGAATGTGTATTTTTTTCAGGAGGAAATGGGTTCAACATCAAACAATTTAGGTACGCTCACTTGCTTCCCGGACCTATATTGCCTTACATAACCGGGTGGAATGATGTCATTGGTGATGGTAATTGTGGCTTTCGTTGTGTCCCTGCTTTCTTCATAGGTGATCAAGAGCAATGGAGGTTAGCTTGACAATTCATGGCTAATGAGATTACTGGTTATCCGCACTTATACAGGAGGATTTATTACGAGGAAGGTGGTTTGGATTTTGAGATACAACGTATTCGTTGGAGCGGTGGCCCATGTGGGGAAAGACATTGGATGGTAGCCTTTCAGGATTTGTACGTAATTGCTACCTTATACAATGCAACCGTGATTTGTTATGGCATTGGACAGACACCAACGAGCTACTATCCATGCATTACTGTGTTACCGTTGCGGGCCCCCGACAATGCTACTGCACCAACTCGAGAGTTTGTTACAGCAACTGTTGGTGGGTCTCATTTTATACTTTTGCAGCTTGACCAAAACCATCCGATTCCCCCCGATTGCAAATGTTTGGTACCGGGCTCGTGAACCTAGCGTTATTGGATGGGAGCAACGATACCAAAATAGAATTAGTTTGTGGGAAAGATTAGTCGCAACATGATAGATGTAATGCGTTGATTTTTTTGTCTACACTTTGAATTTTTTTTTTTTTTTTTTTTTTTTTTTTGCACTTTGATTTCTTTTTTTGGTTTTATTTATTTATTTATTATTATTATCATCATCATCATCATCATCATCATTATTATTTTAAGTTAGCATGCCAAAAATAATAAAAAAAACACTAACAATTAAAGTGCTAATGTTCGTACAAATATTAAAAGTGTTCGATTACAATCAGAAAAACAAAATAATAAAAGTGTCCAACCAACAATTAAACGGTTCAACTAAGAATAAAATTGTCTAGCGTAACTCAAATCATAACCCACGCATAACATCCCAATCACGAAGGGCCTGTGTAGCCATGGCCCTAGTCTCACGGGACATGGGCCCATGCGACTCAGCTAGTGCACGCTGTGTGAAATCAACGAAGCGTCCAACCCACTGTAAACAATATACAATGTTAAAAAATCAATACAAATAATGAAATACTAAATAATAAATACAAGGCTAAAGGAAAATGTATGTACTTACATAATCAGTATTGGTCCTCTCGAGAAGACCGCGACCCCGAGGTACGTCAGGGGGTGACACACGAGGGTGAGAGCTAGTATCTGACCAACCATGGAATGTAATCGTCCGTGCATGTAGGACTGCCGCGACTAAGTCTAGTGTAGCGAGCCACTGGTAGACAATACGCAGCAAATGGAATAAAGCTCTCCCACATGTGTACGGACGTCTCAGCCGGGAACTCAACACTATACATCTTAACCTTCTTCGGTCTCTTGGCCTTCTCGGGCCTAATAGGGTTCCTAGGTATACCTTGTACTAACCCAAGCTGTCTGACAACTCGATCAGGCATATAAGGCTCGATGATGTTGCGATATCGTAAAAATCCCGAGAACAACGTTGTAGGAACAACACTGGCAGGGTCTGGTCCGTAAGGCAACCAGTTTACCTGCATAATCAAACAATAAATTAGTCACATAAGAGTAACACGATACAAATCACAACAAAATAATAAATTTCATATTTACCTCAATGTCAGTTAACACGTCAAGTCGAGCACGAAAAGCGTAAAGTCGATCTGGGCTCTTTGGTGGCGAACCAACATCCCATAACATTGCCCGAGCACGTCCAGGCTCCCTAGTCAGAGTGCCCTGCTGAGGGCGAAAGCACAGAAAATACTCATAAATCCACGCTTGAAGAAGCGTGAGACAACCAGAGATGGAATCATAATCTGCCCGTGAGGCCTGCCCCAACTGACGGTACAAATACGCTAAAGTAGCAGAGCCCCATGAGTAGGAACTAGTGACAAATGTACCCTCGACAGGCTGAAGCTCATGGATGATGGAGGGATGAAGTCTATTACCACTCTTGTCCACAAAGAGTGATGAACCTAGTAAAATCCACAAAAAGGACACCACGTAGATCTCAAGGGGCCTCTCAACATTGAAGGTCGTCTCGAGGACCCTCGAAGAAAGCGCGCCACTAGGCGCATAAGTGGGTTTACGTAGCTCTTCTACAGGCAAATCCATCATGAACGAACAATACTGTCGTAACTGTAGGGGGTCCATAACAGTATAAACCATAGTGCCATCTACAGAGATCCCAAGGATATGATACACGTCATGTAACATGATCGTCATCTCACCGAACGGCAAATGAAAGTTGTTAGTGTCTGGCTGCCATCTCTCCACGAATGCTGAAATCAAGGGACAGTCGAGGTGCTCATACATAATACCAGGAAGATGTGATAGCCCGCTCTGATCTATCGGGGCTAATGTCTCTGGTAATAACGTCTGTCGCAGCTGATCTAGTGCAGTGCACATCTTTCTCCTACTCATACATCTCAAAACACCTCGCTCCACACCACCCCAAATCGCAACTGCAACATGACCACCATAGCTAGGAATAACACTACCATCCTCTAGACCACCGGCCATCGGCGTACTCACTAACCAGCTGTCCTGTATCAGAGTCCGACTACGACTAGTCTCCCGAGTACTTACAAATCTTCCATCAGCACCCCTATTCGTATGAATAATGTCATCAGACTCCTCCTCCTCGTCTTCGTCATCGCCTGATAAACCCCGTCCTCCTCTGTACGAGTACTCGGGACCCGGTGACTCACCCTCCTCCTGGTCAAACTCGAAACCCGACCCATCCCTCTGAGACCTTGAATGATCACTATGTGCTGCGGAGGTCGAACTCGCCATATTAGCATTAGGGGCTAGTCCCGTCTCGGTACGACGCTGAAAACGATATCGGTCTCTCTCCCTCCTAATTGACGCGTTCAAGCGCCGTGATACAGCGTGTCGTGTTCCCGAACCCTCAATCTTAATTTTTTGCAAAAGGAAATTAAAATAAGTATAATTTTAGTTCATAATAATAATTATTGTACTGATAATAATAATAATAATAATAATAATAATAATAATAATAATAATAATAATAATAATAATAATAAAAAAAAAAAATTAAGCCTTTACTCCCAAAAATTATAATAATAATAAAAATTATACTAATAACAATTATTATTCTAATAATAATAATAATAATTAAGTTGCCACTCTTGCTAGCAGAAAGAAGAAGAGCTCATAGTCCCACTTTGATTTCAATTAAAAAGTATTCATGTTACAACAGTTACAGATTTGTAACTTGTAGACATCCTCAGGTTATATCAGCAGAGACTTACATAAAGCCTTTATTAGTTTTATTTCATCTACAACTTCAAAATTAAAGCCTTTACTCCCAAAATTAAAGCTCTTCATAATAATAATAACCCTCAATCAAATACCTTACTTAAATATCACTAGCAGATCAACAATCCAACATGAATGAATCTTCATAAGTTCTGAATTTCTCAATTAACAAGTACTATATTTCAGAATTTCATAAGTTCTGAATTTCTCAATTGAGTTATCTAATCTTCTATTATATGGGATGAATTAACAGGAAAGAGCATGGTGAGGATTGTCGCTATTAATCTAAGCAACGAGGCAAAGGTAAGAAACATAACACTTCTCTTTGCTCAACTACTGCATTACAGGGAAATAAAGCAAACAAACAAAAAAAAAAACTTCTGAATCATGAAATAGCATAAAACCCACAAATTGAATGCAATTTTTGTTGTCACAGGTGATTTTGAGGATAATGAAACACAACTTTTTGAATATCATCACAAACAAGAAGGATTGTAAGTAACAATTTTTTATCACTAAACTACACTAAGAAACTAGCTTTTTAATTCAAACTTTTTGAATGTCATCACAAACAAGAACGCCTGTTAATTCATCCCATGAAACAAAATTAATAATTTTTTTTTTTTTTTTAAAAAATAACGCCCAGAGATTTAGAATCTCTCGGCTACGAACGCCTGGAAGTTTAGGCTCTCCGGGCGTATGCTCGAAAATTCCAGGCGTTCGTGTTTCGTCTGGGATTTTCGAACTTACGCCCGGAGATCCGGAATTTCCGGGCGTTCCTAGCCTCGAGATTCCAGATCTCCAGGCGTTCCTCAACCTCGACGGAAAATAAAAAAAAAAAGAAACGACTCACCTGTTCGCCGGAGACGATGCCTTTTCCTCTCTGATTTCCAGACATTTGCGCCACCCTTGAACCGTCAACCCTTAAATTTCTTACAAAAAAAAAAAAAATTCTTGGTGGTTGATGATGGTGATAAACGGTGGTTGTGGATGATAATGGGGGGTTGAATTTGGGGGAAAGAGAAAGGGTAGGTGAAAAGGGTGAAGAGAGAGAAAGGTAAAAGTTTAAAGAAAAGGTTTTGATGGGTTATTTAAGGGAGGGTATTTTAGTATGTATATTTTAAAATACGGGCGTTACCCGGTAAATACCGGACGTGATTTAGTACCCCCCTGAAAGAATTATAATTTTTTTTTTCTTTTTGGTGTGAAAAACTTAAAGGCGGAAACCCGAATTTTAACATTTTGGCAAAATAAAACCCGAATGTGTGAATTTTTTTTGTTGATGACAACCAAGTGTCTCTAATCCACGTAATTAATTTCTAATTTATTCTAATTATCCTTTTAGTACTCACTTAACAATTTTATAACTAAATTAATTTATAAACATAAAAAAGAACAAAAACCACCACCCTCCTCCCTTTCCACCTCCCATTGCAGCAGCCCTTTCCTTTCCTCCTCCCACTGCAGCAGCCCTCCTCCCCCACGCCACCTACAACCTCTCATCCCCGGCGACCCAACTCAACCTTCGGTCGACCCCCCTTACCACCGGCCTGCTGCAACCCTCCACTTCCCCGGCCCCTCCCTTCGAACACTACCTTTCATTTCTCCCTCAAACACACAACCCAAATTTGCTAGGATATTATTGGAAGCTTCAATTCAAGTTTTCGCACACAATCAATGCATTTTTGCTTCGATTTTATCTTATAAAGTGCTTGAACTTTGCAATTTTTAATTTGTCCATAAACCCTAGAAAAATCGATTTAGGGGTTTCTAAATTTGTGCATCTTGCTTGCAATTGATGTTTATTTTGACTTTGATTATATATGTATATGATGGTAGGATAATTTGGAAGCAAATTTCAATTGATTTGGACTTGATTTGAGCAATTTAGAGCCAAAAATTGAAAATTGCTTACTTGTGGTGGTCGCCGCCAGGGATAAGGAAGAAAGGGATGGTCGGCCGGTGGTGGGGGATCTGGGCGGCGGGTCCAATGGGGGTGGGGATGGTTGGCTAGTTGTTGGGAGGTGGTGGTTGGCTAGTGGTAGGGTTTTTTTTTTTTTTTAAAAAAAATATAATTTAATTATTACTCATAAATAGGTGGGTTAGAGAGTGATTAAAAGAAAGAAAACAAAATAAGAGACTAATTAAGTGAATTAGAGGACAATTAGTGAAACAAGTTTCTCCTTGCAAAAAAATTGAGGTTGTGGTTTTTTTTAACTAATAAGCTTTTAAAAGGTTTTCTTTTTGACAAAAGAGTGCTTTTAAAAGGTTTTTTTTGGCAAATTTGCCAAACTTAAATCATACTATCCTCATTTTTTTTCAGGATACAGTGATAACAACAAAAAGTGTGGATGATAAATAATGTGAAAGGAATTCCCCTTAACCTCTTCATTCAACTTCACAGCATATATATAATACAACCATAGAATAATATTTCCTATTTCTATACAACACATAAATTAGGAAATATTATCATATCACTAAAGATATTATCACAATATATTATATGATAGAATTAGTTTCCTAATTCTATCTCAACATCCCCCCTCAAGATGGAGCATGGAGATCTCTAATGCCCATCTTGCCAAGTAAAAACTCAAATTGTGCCTTCCCTAAGGCTTTTGTAAAAATATCCGCCAATTGGATCTTCGTGGAAACATACGATGGCTTAATCACTCCTTCTAGAATAGCATCTCTAATAAAGTGACAATCCACCTCTATGTGTTTCGTCCTCTCATGGAACACCGGATTGTTAGCGATATGAAGTGCCGATTGACTATCACAATACATGTTCATACCTTGCTTATGCTCTACACCCAAAGATCGAAGTATTTGCTTCAAGTGTTTCAACTCACATGTCAACATTGTCATTGACCTATACTCGGCGTCCGTGGAGCTTGTAGCTACTGTTGGTTGCTTTTTAGTCTTCCAAGACACAGGAGATAATCCAAGTAATACAAACCAACCAGTCAACGATCTACGAGACAAAGGACAACTCGCCCAATCTGAGTCACACCAACCTTCCAACTGGAGACTACTGTCAGACCTCAAGAGAATTCCCTGACCCGGACATTTCTTCAAATATCTGACTACTCTCAAAGCTGCCTCCCAATGTTCCACTTTCGGGCATTGCATAAATTGGGATAAAATATGCACCGAGTAAGCCAAATTCGTCCTTGTGACTGCCAATTATATAAGTCGACCAATCAATCTCCTATATCGTTCACCATCTGCAAACTCCTTCCCCTCTGCTAATGCAAATTTATGATTTTGCACCATCGGAAAGTCTGCCGGTTTTGCTCCTAGTAACCCTGTCTCAGAAATAATATCCAAAGCATACTTACGTTGACACACATAGAAACCATGTTTACTACGTGCTACTTCTAACCCCAGAAAATATTTCACGGCACCCAAATCCTTCATTTTAAAACATTCACACAAGTATGCTTTAAAACTTTCCAATGCAAAAGTATTATTTCCTGCAATTATCATATCATCCACATAAACTAGGACACTCAACTGCATTCCACCCTTCGACAGAGTGAACAAAGAATAATCTTGGTATGACTGTTTGAAACCATATTTTTTCAAGGCTGTAGACAATTTTGCAAACCAACACCTCGGCGCTTGCTTCAATCCGTATAAGGACTTCTCCATCTTACAGACCTTATCTGAGTTGCCTTTTTGAAATCCCGGTGGCACTTTCGTTTAGATCTCCTCCTCTAAATCACCATGCAAGAAAGCATTATGTGCATCCATTTGATGTACATCCCAATTTTTAATTGCTGCAACTGCTAAGAAAGTACGGACGATAGTCATTTTTGCCACTGGAGCAAATGTTTCATTGTAATCGACCCCTTCCTCTTGATGATTACCGAACACCACAAGTCTTGCTTTTAATCTTATTAGATTACCCGCCTCATCTCTCTTCTAGGTATAAACCCACTTGCTTCCAAGTGCTTTCTTTCCTACCGGAAGATTCACCAAGGTCCAAGTACCTTGATCTTCGAGTGCCTTTATTTCTAAGGCCATAGCTTCTCTCCATCCTTCATGTTGCATTGCTTCCTTGAAAGATCTCGGTATTCGTGCTTCTGTGACTGCAGCAATATAATTTCTGTGTTTTTCGGAAAACCGATCATAATTAACAAAATATGTTATAGGATAGAGACTACCTGAGGAGGATGACGCCGCAAGTGAACATGGACTTTTATTTTTCCGTATGGTGTGTGTTACACAATCTCGAAGCTTGGTCGAACGATATTTCACTCGTTTCCCTCTCCCCAAATTATCTTCATTCACTGCATCAATTTGAGGAGCATTGATCGTACTTTCGGCCTCAATTTCATCATCAGCTTCGGTTTCAAGTTGCCTAGCAGGGTGGTCCACAACCTGGTCGCGGCCTCCTGCACTTTCCCGTAGGTGGGTTGCGGACTGCGCTGGTTGAGCTATTCCAGGCAGCTGCTCGAGCCCCTGCGTGCTGTGCTGCTGCTGTTCTGCACTCCCAGCATGCGCTGGGTTTCCAGTGCCCAGACAAGAAGGTCGTGGCTGTTGTTGGGGTTGCTGGCCAGCGCCCAAAGACTGTCTGCTGGTCTGGGCAGAACCTGTTGGGTGCTGGTCGTGCCCCTGTTCCGAGTGTTACAGCCCGACTACCCCTTGTTCACCTTCATGAACTACTCCATCATAAATACTACCAAGCTGCCAACTTGCAAAATCATCAGTATTCTCAACATCAAACATCTCAACGTGCAAGGACGAATCTCGAACTTCCTCCAAACTTTCAACATAAGGAAAAATATTTTCATGAAATTTCACGTCTCTAGACACGAAATACTCCCTTGTCTCTAAATCAAACAATTGTCATCCCTTTTTTCCATATGGATAACCAAGAAACACACACTTCCGACTCCTTGACGCAAATTTATCACCTTTACTTTGTTGGTTATGAGCATAACATAAACACCCAAAAACACGAAGTGAGTCATATGATGGTGGTTTGCCAAACAACATTTCATACGGGGTTCTATTCTGAAGGATTGGAGTAGATGTTCGATTAATTAAATGACAAGCGGTCAACACACATTCCCCCTAAAATTTTATAGGCAAATTCCCTTGAAATCGCAATGCTCGAGCAACATTCAAAATATGTTGATGTTTTCTTTCCACTCTTCCATTTTGTTGGGGTGTACCAACACAAGAAGATTCAAACAACATTCCATTCTCAAAAAAATAATCTTGCAGGCAATTAAACTCCGTACCATTATCACTCCGTACGACATTAATCACTTGATTAAATTGACGCTTAATCATGGCCACAAAATTATGAAACATTAACCCAATCTCAGTTTTATTTCTTAATAAATAAATCCACACTCCTCTTGAAAAATCATCAACAATTGTAAAAAATAACCGAGCTCCACAAGACGAAGGTGTCTTGTAGGGCCCCCACACATCAATATGAACTAACTCAAACATACGACTAGCTTTACTATCACTAATAGGAAAACTATCTCTAGATTGTTTAGCCCGAGGGCATACATCACACACTTTATTATATTTTCTACTAGAACTACTCACAGGAGGAATCAACTTGAGAATGTTCTTTGACGGATGTCCCATGCGTTGATGCCATAAGTCGACCACACAATCCACTGCTAGCACCTTCACTTGCGGAACACCACGGAAAAAATAAAGTCCATCTTGTCGTTCACCCACGCCAATCCCCGTCCTCGTCAACTGGTCCTGAATAACACATATTTTGTTAGTAAATTGAACCAAGCAATTCAAATCATCACTAATTTGAGTTATAGAAATTAAATTGCAATTTAATTGAGGGACAAACAACACATTATGAAGCACCAAACCACCCTCCAATACCACCGAACCCAATTGATTCAAGTTTGCTGTTTGGCCATCCGGTAAACCAACCGGACAATTTTGAATGGTTTTAACATCTCTCATGATTGAAAGATCATTCGTCACATGATTTGAGGCTCCGGTATCAACAATCCACAATAAACTTGCATTACCTTCTAGCCGCGGCTTCGATTTAGAAAGCACATCAATAATTTGTTGTGCTTGCTCCAAGGACACCCCCACAAGCCCTTGTGTAGGATTAGCTTGCGAAGACGAGGAAGAAGACGTGCTACCCCCATTGTTTACACCCCCTCCTTGAAGAGCATTAGCACGGTGTGCTGTATTGGGTGGCGCACTTCCCCGTCCATCATTGTTTCCACGTCCTCCTCTACCTCCACGAGCACTTGAGCCACCTCTTCCACGACCCCTGCCTCCTATACGATTTTCATCCCAACCCGGAGGAAAACCTATTATTTGGTAGCAACCCTCCTTGTCATGACCGACACGATTACAATGATCACAAAACAACTTTTCACCATCCTTCATACGAGGATCCACCTTGAATGCCATGACATTTTCTTTCGGTTTTCCATCTCGAACTCTCAATCGTTCGGTGTTAATAACCGTTTGATAAGCACTATCAACCAAAGGCAAGGGTGATTGGGCTAACAACTGAGCTCGAATAGCCTTATAGGGATCGTCAAGCCCCATAAAAAAATAGTGTAAATAATCTTTTTCTCGAATCTCTCCAACCTGCCCAGCAATATTACACTTGCAACCTCCACAAGAACATTTAGGCACACGGCAATACTGCACCAACTTCTTCCAGATTTTGGATAGACGTCCAAAGTACTCCGTGACCGACTCGGAAGCCGTCTGTTGACACCTACCCAATGATTGCTTCAACTGACATATTCGGGTACCACTAACCACACAGTATCTCTGCTTTAAATGGATCCACAAGTCACTTGCAGTATCAAAATCATCAATTTGAGAACGCAAGGCGTCATCAAGGGTATTTGTAATCCATGAAACGAGCATAGAATTTACCGCAACCCAATGCTTCTTCTTCGACACATCACTCGGCTCCACAATCGAACCATCAATGAAACCAAACTTGAACTTTGCGATTATCGAACGTCGTATCGCTTTAGCCCACTCATCATAGTTTGGCCCTTTCAATTTCACCGGAGTAATCACTATTCCCGGGTGATCACTCGACCCAAGAGAGTACTCCAAGTCTACCGACGGTGGAGGCGGTGGTGTGTGATCATCATCCTTGGCCACTACAACCCAAGATGTTTAAATTCCTCTGTATTTGCGGAAAAAAAAAATTGACCTAACCTAGGCTCTTGATACCATGATAAATAATGTGAAAGGAATTCCCCTTAACCTCTTCATTCAACTTCACAACATATATATAATACAACCACAGAATAATATTTCCTATTTCTATACGGCACATAAATTAGGAAATATTATCATATCACTAAAGATATTATCACAATATATTATATGATAGAATTAGTTTCCTAATTCTATCTCAACAGTGGAGTACATGCCTTTTGGCTTATCATTTGTTCTCTTTCTAACCGGAGGAGTTTGGACAATTTATGCCGTTCTTGTGCATGATTATTTCCTTGGGGTAAATCATACTTCCATCTCTGTAAAAATTTATTTTCAAATTTTCGGTTGCAAATCTAATATCATATAACTAATATATAAAGCTAAACTTTTAGCCAAGTCACGAGACAGCCACTCTTGGCGTTCCAACTTTTCGCCAAGTGTCGCGCCACATTGGATTGAGTTAAATACACTGCATAAGATAAAAAAAAAAGTTAGGGATTTGGATAGAATTTTAGGATAAAATTGTTAGTTTACAGTTTTATTATCGATAAAATAACAATATGTCATATGTACAAATTGAATTATAATTATTTTATTCAAAAAAAAAAAATTATAATTCTAAAAAATTATCATATAAATTTATTTTTTATATCACAATATTTTTGGAGCGAAAAAAGTAGTTCAAAGCATAAAACACCCATTTATAATATATACTAATCAGTTAAAATTATGTACTTCAAAATATAATAAAATGGATACCTGTCAATTAGGGTTAGGTCATGAAACATCTCGGATTGGGTCACTTCAGATTACAAGTCAAGAAATGTTCAACCCTTGCCTAAAGTTTTGGATTCGGGTCATTCCAACGCGCTTTAAACATTTATTTTATTTAGTTTATTTTTTGCTATTTTTTTTTTATTTTTTTAATATATTATAGTGAACATTTTCATTAGTCATTACATGCCTACTAGATAATAAATCGTCAGAAAAACACATCTATTCCTCAACCCGGGCATCGCACGGGGCATAAAACTAGTATATATATAAAGGGGAGTTTTTTCCTGAGTTTTTAGAGAGCCACGTAGGATCTAATTTTCTCAGCGCGTCATGTAGGATTATAAATCTTAGTAGTAGCCAATTAAATAAGAGATTATTAATTTCTCTTAGAATTAAATAATTTAAATGCCATGTAAGCAAAATTGACGAATGAGATTTTTAAGTTTAAATTAATTAAATATTATATATTATCTTTTAATATTAGGAATTTTATCTAAATATATAACAAATTTTAGGCTCATAAATACAAAAACAAAATTATTTAAAAAAAATCAAACAAACCGTGCATCGCACGGGCTTCATCTAGTTTATCTCTATTTCCTCAACTAATACCTATTGATAGCTCAAATTACGCCATGAATGTGACTAAGCAAATTTGACTGACAGATATTCTAGACATACTCTAATGAATTTAAAAACTTTGAAATTATTAATGACGAATATACTTCTATCAAATTTATGTTGATTATTTTTAGTTTATTCAAATAATAAGTATCTTATTCTTGTGGCCTTGTACAGATACCAAATGGCATAGGATTTATATTCGGGGCAATACAACTTGTTGTGTATTGCATATACAGAAATTATAAAGGTTTACCGAAGATTTTGGAAGAATCAATTGAGGAAGGAACAACACACGAGCCTCTACTTCACTAAATTGAGACAAAGGACAAAAGATGATATTTGGAATATATAAATCAATTTCTATTTATACAGTCACGAGGAATGCTTTGTATTTCCCTGCATTTTTCTGTATTTTATAAATTAATTTTAGTATTTACAAAATATATGTTGGGAATTTAAAGTATTTCATTTTATTTAAAAGAGGTAAACTTGCGATAATTCACAGAAAACATGTCACAATTTATATAATGTGCTAAAAGATATGGCGTACCTAAAAGAGTGTTGTAGTACGGAGTGGACGGAGACGGACTATTAGCTAAAACAGAATGAGTTACGTAATCTCAAAGCTTAACCGAAGGAATTTTCTCACAAATACCCCTTCTTAAGGCCTCCGGTTGAAGCGGCTCGGTAACTATGGGCCGGTCGATGTGAGCCTGATGTTGCTCCGCAATAGCAGCACTGCTGCTGTGAGACTCGTCAGGCCAGCATTGTGCTGCTGTTGCGATGTTGTTGACCCCACGGCCACAGAAATCCCGTGAGGGAAGCAGAAGCTGGGTGAGTATTCTGCCAGCCGCGGGATCTCCTGTGCTCGCAGGCTGCTCCGCGTGTGAGGCTGATTGATCCATGCTCAGGGCAGCATGTGCAACTTCATTTTAACCACCAATTTCCACCCCTAAATCTCCATAATTATCATCAAATACATCACACTCCAAAAAATCCTCATGCACTTCACCATTTGTGTCACGATGTGGCACTATATTCACCTCCTCTAGACTATCATAAGGAATACACCCTCGACAAACTTTACATCTTGAGAAACAAAAAAAATTTGAAAGATCATACAATAACAAACCCTGCTTGCCAAATTGATAACCCACAAAAACACATTTTCTACTATGCCTTGCAAATTTATCACCATTCGTTTTCTGATTGTGAATGAAACAAAGACACCCAAACGTGCGAATAGCATCAAATTGAGGTGGTTTATTAAAAAGGATTTCGGATGGAGTTTTGTTTTGAAGTAAAAGAGTAGGAGTTCGATTAATGAAGTGAGTAGCAGCAAGAACGCACTCACCCCAAAAATAAATGGGCAATTTGACTTGAAATATCAAGGCTCTCTCTACTTCCAAAATGTGTTTATGTTTTCTCTTTACCCTCCCGTTTTGTTGTGGTGTACCCATGCAAGAGGTTTGAAAAATAATCCTAGTGATAGCAAAAAAAAAAAAAAAAACAAGCAAACAATTAAACTCAGTACCATTGTCACTTTGCACGACTTTAATTGTCTAGGAAAATTATCTGTCTACCATAGCAACAAAGGACAAAAACATACGAACCACCTTAGTTTTACCAATCAGCAAATATATCCACACTGCTCTAGAATAATCATCAAATTGTCAAAAAATAACAAGCTCCACGACGAAGCATGACGATATATGGACCCCATAAATCACAATGTACTTTCTCAAATATTCTAGACGCTTTATTATCACTCAAAGGAAATCTATCTCTAGGATGTTTTGCACGCATACAAACTTCACACCCCTTATCAAGACTATATTTGTAATTAACTGTAGGAGACAACTTAACTACTTTCTCGGAAGGATGACCCATACGACGATGCCATAGCTCCAAATCAGACCTTGCGTCAATAGCACCCACATGATGCACGTAATTTGATTTGCTAAAATACTATAATCTGGGGTCCTCCCAATCTAAGCAACTCCTTCGTTTGATCATGTATAGCACACATATATGAGTTAAATTGGATAATACAATTAAGCTCATCATTAAGTTGTGAAACATATTGTAAATTACAACTCAAATTAGGGACATAGAGCACCCTAGATAGAGTGATTTTGTCTGACAAACGAACAGATTCAATATGAGAAGTCGACACTGTTTCATCGTTCGGTAACCCTAGAGGACATTCAAACCTCTTCGTATCAATAAGCCAAGATTTTTTTCCTGTAACATGATGTGTGACTCATGTATCAATAATCCAAGAGGTATCATCAAACTTATTGTTCGAACAATTGTCGAATATTTTGGTATTACCCACCAAACTTGTAATGGTATGCCATTGTTCACTTGGAAATAATTGCCCACTTGAATTCATAATCTGATTGTTGACAGATTTAGTACTAGCACTACTATGTACTTATAAATTGGTGGCGGTGGATTGCTTCCGTCCACCATAGTTCACCGAGCAAAAAAAAAAAATTTCTATATATATTTTTAACCTGCTCTTGATACCATGTTAAATTGAATAAACACAATAGCTTGATTCTCATTAATGACGGCCATAGCCAATATATAGTACAAGAATACCCTAATAAAATAGAATTAGGAAAGTAATTAAAGATACCCAAAAGATATTCTACCCATAAAATATGGTCATAAAATATAAATCCCATGATTTTCTAAATGTATCCTCAATAGAAGTTGAGTGACAGAGATTCTAGACATACTCTGATGAATTTAAAAAGAGGATGCCTCAATTTCTCATGGTGAGAAACAAATTTTGTTTCTCAAATGATATTTTCGTAAATAAACCAACAACTTTATTCAATTGTGGAGCCCACAATAATAAAAAAGTTGTTGATTTATTCACAAAAATGCCATTATGAGAAACAAATTTGTTTCTCACCATGAAAAACAGAGAATTTCCCATTTAGAAACTTTGAAATTATTAATGATGAATGAAATTATTAATGATGAATATATTCTATCAAATTAACGTTGATTATTTTTAGTTTATTCAAATAATAAGTATCTTATTCTTGTGGCCTTGTACAGATACCAAATGACATACGGTTTATATTCGGGGCAATACAACTTGTTGTGTATTGCACATACAGAAATTATAAAGGTTTACCAAATATTTTACAAGAATCAATTGAGGAAGGAACAACACACGAGCCTCTACTTCACTAAATTGAGACAAAGGGCAAAAGATGATATTTTGAACATATAGTGACGAGTAGGGGTGTCAATCGGGTTTTCGGTTCAGTTTTGGGTTCGGTTTATCAGGTTTTCGGTTTGTAACGGGTCGGTTTTTAACGGGTTGGAATTATTAACGGGTTAGTTCGGTTCGGTTATAAATAATTTAGGGTCGGTTTGGTTTGATTTATTTTTATTACAGTTTTTTTTCGGGTCGTATTCTAATCAGGTCGGGTTATAATTGGTTCGGGTCATAATCGGTTCGGATTAAATTCGATCGGTTTAAAAAGGGGTTTATCAGTTTAAAGCGGGTTTTGGGTCAACACATATCGGGTCCTAATCGGGTCGGGTTGTAATCGGTTCGGGTTGTAATTGGTTCAAGTTGAACTCAGTCAGTTTGACAACTAGTTTTGCTAGTTTTAAACGGGTTTCGTTAACATATATCGTCTAGTATATCCTCAATATTATTTAATTAGTTATTCTAGTAGATCATACGAAGTATTAATTAGTTGTTTAACTTTATGTCCCTTTTTGTATAATGATTTTAAGGATCAACTAATAATAACAAATCTAGAGTTAGCTTTTGATTTAGATGTTTAATTTTTTTAAATACAATATAGTGTTCCATAAACCATTACTCGTTATAGTTCAAATTAAACCCTTTTGTTATACTAATGATAAAATATACGCAAAAAAAAAAAATAGGAAAAAAAATTCTACTATTATAACGGGTTACGAACTTACGGATTATAAACGGTTCGATTATAACCAATTACAGGTTATAAACGGTTCGATCATAACTTATTACGGGTAATAAACAGTTTAATCCTAACCAGTTACAGGTAGTAAAAGATTTGGGTTTATCGGGTTTTTGTCGGGTTTAAACGATTTCGGTTTACAATGGGTCGGGTTGCTATCGGGTTCAAAAGTAATCGGTTTGGGTTGTTCTTGGTTTCGGGTTGTATCAGTTCGGCTTGATTTCGGGTACGGTTCAGTAACGGTTCTCTAACATTTGGATTGGTTCAGTTTGAGGTTTTAAAAATCGGATCGAGTCGGTTTACGGTTTTAAAATAACAGGTTCTTAACGGTTCAGTTCCTTTTTGGAACAGTTCAAAACGGTTCGGATTCACCGTTTCGGGTCGGTTTTTGATAGCTCTAGTCACGAGGAATGCTTTGTATTTCCCTGCATTTTTCTGTACTTTATAAATTAATTAAAGTATTTATAAAATATATGTTAGGAATTAAAGTATTTCATTTTATTTAAAAGAGGTAAAATTATTTTACGTAATAGTTTCTAATTAAAGTAGTTTGATTTTGGAAAGAACATAAGTGTAATTTCTTTCACTAGCCTAATGATTTAAAACAAGGGAAAGGGAGCAATTTCCAGCATTAATGATTTTTGGTAAAAAAAAAAAAAAAAAAAAAAAAATAATCCCAAATCTGAGGTGTTGTTATTCGCCGTTCCCATTTTACCGGGTAACGCTCCCTTTTTGTATTGAAATTCCAATTTTACCCCTAATATATAAATACGGTTTTTTCCTTCCCTACCAACATTTCTCACTTTCTTACTTCTCTCTTTAACTCTCTTACTCTCTAACTCTCTAAAACACTGTAAAAATTTTTAAAAAAAAAATTCAAAAATTTTTCTTCATTTTAAAAAAAACATCAATCATCAAAAACACAAAAAAAATGGGTGATTCGAGGCAGATTAGGCTGAAATTCGGAGGGAGGAGCTTCGGCGGCGGAGGCGGCGACGACGAGGTAATTTTTTTTTTTTTAATTACGGATCCAGGAACTTCCGCCCAAAAAATCCGGATGTTCCATGGAGGATCCGGAAATTCCAGGCGGATCCTCCATGGAACATCCGGATTTTCTGGGCGGATGTTCCAATTTTTTTTTTTTTTTTTTTTTTTGTTTTTTTTTGCCCGTTAATAATATGGTTTTGTTGTTTTTAATTGTTAATTTATTTTTTTTTCGGATTTTGTTATTTTTTTTGTTATTTTGAAGTGTTATGGTGATTATTATTATTATTGTTATTAATATTGTTGATATTATTATTGTTGTTGTTGTTATTATTGTTGTTAGTATATTTTGTAATGTTATTATTTTAAAAAATATGATAATTTTTATTATTTTGTTGATATTAGGTTTTTATTATTATTGTTAAGGTTATTGTTGTTGTTGTTAATTTTTTTTTTTTTTTTTTTTTTTTTTGGATTTTGTTATTTTTGTTGTTATTTTGAAGTGTTATGGTTAGTATTATTATTATTATTATTATTATTATTATTATTATTATTATTATTATTATTATTATTGTTGATATTATTATTATTATTGTTATTATTATGGTTAGCATATTTTGTAGTGTTATTATTTTTAAAAATATGATTAGTATTATTATTAAAGTAATTTGATATTAGGGTTTTATGGTTATTGTTGTTGTTTAATTTATTTTTTGTTGTTGTTGTTGTTGTTATAATAATATTATTATTATTGTTATTAGTAGTACTATGATTAATATTTTTAATTATGATTAATATTATAGTTGTTGATATTAGTGTTATTATTATTGTTATTATGGTTATTGTTGTTGTTGTTAATTTGTATTTTTTGTTGTTGTTGTTGTTGTCGTCGTTGTTGTCGTTGTTGTTGTTGTTGTTGTTGTTGTTGTTGTTGTTGTTGTTGTTGTTGTTGTTATGGTTATTGTTGTTGTTGTTAAGTTTATTTGTTGTTGTTAATTTGTATTTGTTGTTGTTGTTGTTGTTGTTGTTGTTATTATTATTATTATTGTTATTATGGTTATTGTTGTTGTTGTTAAGTTTATTTGTTGTTATTGTTGTTGTTGTTATTATTATTATTATTATTATTATTATTATTATTATTATTACTAAAATCGGATTATTTTCTTATTTTATGTAGATCGAGGGTTCTGGTGCTCGACATGCAATATCACGACGTCTGAATGCGTCTGTTAGGAGACAGACATCTCGATCTGCACCGCTTCAGCCCGAGCGGCAGCAGTACGGGTCTACTAGTGGTTGGTCGGGAGACCAACAGTCTGGTAGTAGTCGGCCCTTGTACTCTACAAGTGGAGCACCCATATCTGACGAGGAAGACGAATGTTCGGCTAGTCATGCTGGTGACCGGGATGAAGAACAGGACCCTCCAGATTTCCATATGGTATATAGGGGTTAGTTTGGGAGATTTGTTGGTAGTGGATCGAGTCAGCCTACTTCCAGCTCTACAGAGGCATGGTTAGTGCAGGAACCGATGCCGGGTGGGCCTGAGGATGGGTCAGTTATCCCTAGTTTTGGCGGTCACGTGGCACAATATATCTGGATGTAGCAGGAGCGTAGTGTTTTGCGTGTTTGAGTAGGACAAAGTTATGTTCTGACTTGTTCACTTGGCGAGGTCGTCAATCTGTGGAGGACCTCGCGGCGATTGATGCTAGTTGGTTGTCTCACTTGCCTGACCTGATGTTTAAAAGACTTGATTGGCCGTTGATTTCTGCTTTTGTTGAGAGGTGGCAGCCAGATACGAACACCTTTCACATGCCATTTGGGGAGATTACGATCTTGCTGCACAACGTGTACAACATACTTGGGTTACGGGTTGTAGACAATATGGTGAACACTACTCCTAGCACGGACGTGTTACGGGACGCGTGCTCGATCACTATGGATATGACTCCAGATGATCTGTCTGAGGTTTGCGGCACAAAGACCATTTGGCAGGGTAGTGGGGTGTTGACTGATAAGATTTTTGAGTCGACATTGGCGGTTGACCGGGATTTTATTGATCAGCTTGATGGATACTTGTGGTTAGTGCTTGGAGGTACACTGTTTGTAGACAAGAGTGGTAACCGTACGCATCCTTCCTTCCTCCACGAGCTATGTTACATGGATGTCCCTATTAACGAGTATGCTTGGGGAACAGCTGCACTGTCCTACTTGTATCGGCAACTGGGCACGGCATCACGGAAAGGTGTTGATTCGATTGCTGGTTGTCTCACGCTTCTGCAAGCGTGGATTTACGAGTACTTTCCGTGCTTTCGGCCACAACAGGGTACCTTGACTCGGGACCTTCAAATGCCTCGTGCGTCTGCTTGGGATGTTGGAGCGGGATGTCCTAGCAAGAACCTGGAGCGCCTGTTAGCTTTTCGTACTAGAATTGATGCGCTTACTGACCGTGAGGTGAACTGGCTACCGTACGGAGCTTATCCTGCATTACGAGTGCCCCCCACTTTATTCATTGGCTGCATCCAGTACCGTAACACCATTGAACCGTACATGCCTGATAGAGTGGTGCGCCAGCTTGGTTTTGTGCAAGGCATTCCCCGCGAGATCATCAGGCCAGAGAAGGCCAAGAGGCCGACTAACTTGATGTATCGGGTAGACTTCCTGACTGAGATGACAGATGTGATGTGGAAGAGGTTTGTCCCTGGGGTATCTCAAAGTGTAGTTTTAGGTGCCCTCACCAGGCTTAGTGCTGCAGCTCCTTCGGTTGCGCCTGGTTACATGTAGTGGCTGTACAGGTTTTCTCACCCGCAGGTATCTCCAGGTGCAGGAGTTACAAGCAACCTGCCTGAGCGGACTAACACTGATTACGTAAGTATCTATGCTTATTATTATATTAACAATGACTTCTATGAATTTTTGTGTTTATAATATGTTATTGTTTGATTTGCAGTGGATGGGTCGGTCAATGGAGATTCACCAAAGAGCACTGGCTGAGTATCCTGAAATGTCGAGTGAGACTCGAACAATGACTGAGCAGCTTGTATTTGATTGGAAGTAAAAAATGGGACTTTAGATTATTTTGATTAGATGTTCTGTTAGTGGTTTTAATTATGTTATGAACTTATTTTTATTTTTTGTTTTTAAATGTAATGTATAAACTGGACACTTATTTTTTTTTATATTTGATGTTTTGTTGCATATCATGTTAGATTAAAAGCAAATACATTTAAAATTAATTTCATAATTCTAATTTTCTTACAATTGTTCAAAGTTAATGAATGTACATTACAAACTACCTAACTAATGCATCCCACATGTCCCTTCTCAATTGATATGCTTGATCCCATCCATTGACACTTTGTCATGTCCCGCACAACCTGTTTTGCACCCGGACTCAATCCGCTCACTTTACGGTGACCCTCTGGGTACACAATCATTGGGTGGTTATGTGTCCCGGTGTGATCATTTTTCGCAATGATCTTCCAACTGTCGGTGCTGACATCATAATATATCTTTATGTAGAATGGACAAACATTAGCTTTGGTTTTGGTGTCTTTCCGTATCGCGTTCTCCAAATATCTCGGCTTGCTCCTTCGTGACCGATCACATCGCAAATACCGATACGACCGACCATCTCTGGTTTTGTTATAAGACGATTTCACCAATATAAATCCCAATTTTATGGAAACACCATTAGCCCATGTAATTGCATCGTCAAATGTAGGAAAAAACGTATCGGTGACAAAATTCCCACTATAATTCACACCGTCACCGCCTTCCTCATATTCCATATCCTATACAAATTAAACAAAACATGGTTTATGTCAAAATAATAATAATAAAAACAATAATAATAATAATTATTATAATTAAAATAATAACAATACTAATAATAATAATAATAATAATAATAATAATAATAATAATAATAATAATAATAATAATAATAATAATAATAATAATAATAATAATAATAACAATAATAATAATAATAATAATAATAATAATAATAATAACAATACTAATAATAATAACAACAAATACAAAACAATAACAATATTAATGATAATAAAAAATTATAACAACAACTACAAAACAATTTATAAGACCATAACATTAATTAATAAATAATAATAATAATAAAAAATAATAATAATAATAATATTAAAATTATATTTCTACTAATTAATAATAACAATATCAACAACAACAACAATAAAAATAACATCAACAACAACAATAATAATATCAACTACAACAACAACAACAACAACAACTACGATGATAATAATAATAATAATAATAATAATAATAATAATAATAATATTTTCAATAATAACAATAATAATATAAATAATAATAATAATAATGTATCAAAAAATAATCATATTACTAATAATCATATTAATACAAATAAATTACATTAATTATCTAATACTAAATCACAACAATAATCACAAGACCACGAAAAAAAAAATAAAAAAAAAAACTTAATTAACATAAAAAAAATTAAATAAACGTACTTAACATTTTAAAAAAATAATAAATAAATATGAACAGGGACATCCGCCTAAAATTTCCGGATGTCCCTTGGTACATCCGCCTAAAATTTCCGGATGTACCATGGAACATCCGGATTTTTCAGGCGGATCCCAACTTCCGCTTGAAATTTCCGGATGTTCCATGGTACATCCGGAAATTTTAGGCGGATGTCCTAATTGCCGAAAAAAAATACTTACAGAATGATCCGACGCATTCTCTGACGTACATATGTTCCACTCGCCGTCCATGACCCAAGATCCGTCGGAAAATTTCACGATTTTGTAAAATATAAAATTTAGGTGGTTGTGGGGACCGATTTTGGGAGGCTCGGGACAGCAAAGTCGTGAAGTGAGGGGACCGTTTCATGTAATGTGTCCAAATGGGGAACAAAGTCCTTTTTATAACACAAATTGCATAAAGGGCATAGTTGTCCATTCAAGTCAAAAAGAGAGCGTTACCTGGTAAAATGGGAGCGACAAATAGCAGTTGAGTTTTTATAAAGCGAATAAGGTTCATGATAAGAGGGCTAACTTTTTCTCTCTCCCTTCTGGCCTTCTTATTGTTTGTCGACCATCACCCACGCCGTTGACCGGGGAAACAATAACAACCACTAACAGAAGCAACAAACGAAAAAAAGGTCATGACAACGTACTTTTTGAAAAATAAATTCAAGTAGGTGAAAGAAATAATGCAATTAAAATTAGTGTTGTAAGGCTGATCAAGTGATTCAAGGGTTTCCTAAAAAAAAAAAAATTGTGATTCAGGGTGCGTGACTCAAATTTAGTATACAAATTTATAATAACACTTAGAATCTTGGTCGCTAAATTAACAAGAAGATAAGACCACAATACAATGCATGAGAGGAATTAGCATTGTTGGCTAGACTGAGTGATGTTGACCAGAATTTCTTGGTGCTTGTTAGTATAGGAACAAATATTGATAAAAATCGGAACAACTTATCTGAACCAAGTCGTGGCGTGAATTAATACTGCCCTAAAGTTGAATTTGCCCCGTTATGTACACACGGATTCTTGGCAATCAACCTCCAGGGTTACACGACCTCTGCCTCGTTGGTGTAGTACAAAGAGACAGATTAAGAACTCAATGCCCAAAAACAAGAGATTTTATGTAGTATTCATTTTTGAGAAAGAAAGAGAGTAGTCTAAATATTTTTTCTGTCGAATTGAGGTAAAAGCGCTTCCTTTATATACTACTTCCACTAAGTCTGATAAAAGGAAAGGAAGAAAGTCAACCATGCAAAGAATCAATTCTTTCCCATAATTATGCATGTGATCTCAAGCAATATCAATTACCCGGCATAAATACGAGAATGATGATGGCAATTGTCCACTAATTGATACCATCATGCATGTGAAATCAATTAGTCAATCAAGCAGTATTTAGTCCATCAATCATGCTAACGGATAGATTAAAGAAGGTAATTAAGAGATATTTTGGTGGCTAGAGTCAACTAATCAATGCAAATTTGTAGTTGATCTTTTGAAGCAAAATAATTTAGACTTGGAGTTATATCATGGGAGATAAGCAAATGTATTTAGACTTGAAGATTTATCATGGGAGATAGCTAATTATAATTAATAACTCCAACATTCCCCCACATGATTCAAAAGATCAGGGTAAAGAAATTGGAATCTGGCCAATGGATACTCGATTTTTATGATACCAATGTCTTGTGGACTTGAATTGATACCCAGCGCATACAAACATGTTACACAACCATGTCTAGTGGACTTCGCCTTGAACTTTACATGGGGTTAGTGAAAACACATTTGCGCACTAAACCTTTATCAAATCAAAAGTGTTCTCGCAATTTGTTATTATAAAATTGCCCCACTGTTTGCCTGGATTTCATGACTGCTCTAGAGATCCAAGCCTAAGTACTCTCATAGGGGATTGGGCGTAACCCCCACATTCACATAGGTAAGTTCATCAAGTTTGTTCTGTCTCAAACCACCTTATCAGGTTATGAACTTATTAAGAGCCTATATGCTCATCCTTACAAGTTTGACAGAAAATATACTACATCACTTTATTAATTAGGAATGGTAGTAGTATACAACTTGAGATCTTTTGTGATTTCGTTTGACCCCTTGAACTTATATATATCTGAGGGTATCCATCACAATTCACTCCTCTATAGGCTTTAAACCCATTCCTTGTGCTGACTCCAACACCATTTTTCTACAAAGGCCTTTGGTGAGAGGATCTGCAATATTCCTCTCTGACTTTACATACTTGAGTGATATCACATTATTTTTGATCAAATTCTTAACTATAGCATGTCTTAAGCGAATATGCCTCCTTTTTCCATTGTAAGCCTTATTATTCGCTACCCCAGTTGCAGCTTGCGAATCACAATGCAAGGAAACTGATGTAGCTGACTTTCCCCACAAAGGAATGTCAGCTAGCAAGCTTCTCAGCCACTCAGCTTCTTGTCCTGCCAATTTTAAAGCAATAAATTCAGATTTCATTGTAGATTTGGCAATACAACTTTGTTTAGATGATTTCCATGATATAGCATCACCAGCAAGAGTAAAGATAAAACCACTAGTAGATTGAATTTCATCATTATCTGACACCCAATTGGCATCGCAATATCCTTCTAATACACAAGGTGTTCTAGAGTATTGCAGACCCCAATTGATTGTCCCTTTTAAATACTTTAACAATCTAATCAAAGCAACCCAATGCTCACGACTAGGATTGTGAGTATATCTACTCAATCTACTAACAGCATATGCTATATCAGGTCTAGTATAATTCATCAGAAACATAACACTTCCAATTATCTTGGCATATTCCTCTTGTGAGACACTATTACCTCTGTTCTTTTTCAAACGTATACTAGAATCATATGGGGTTTTCACATGAGTACAATCAAACTGGTTAAATTTCTTTAAAAAAATTTCAACATAATGAGACTGATTTAAAGACAACCAATATGAAGTTCTAGTAATTTTTATGCCAAGAATTTCATCTGCCTCTCCTAAGTCCTTCATGTCAAAACAAGAAGTTAGAAAATTTTTTGTTGCATTAACTACATTTATATTGGTACCAAAAATCAACATATCATCCACATACAAACATATTATAACACAACCATACTCATCAAACTTGGAATAAACACAAGCATCAAAATCATTTACATGAAAACCATTAGAGGTAATAGTTTGATCGAATTTATCATAACACTGTTTTGGTGCTTGTTTTAAGCCATATAATGATCTGATCAGCTTGCGTACCTTTTCCTCCTGTCCAGGAACTACACATCCTTCTGGTTGCTTCATATAAATTTCTTCATTTAAATCACCATTCAAGAAAGCTGTTTTCACATCCATTTGATGTACAACAAGATTATGTATAGATGCAAGTGCTATTAATGCTCTAATGGTGGCAACCTTAGTTACAGGAGAATAAGTATCAAAGAAGTCTACTCCTTTCTTTTGATGATGCCCTCCAACCACAAGTTTGGCTTTGTATTTATCTATTGACCCATCTGGTTTTAATTTCTTTTTGAAAACCCACCTACTACTGAAAGCCTTACATCCTCTACGAAGATCAATTAAAACCCAAGTATTATTATTCATTATAGATTCTATTTCACTATTTATGGCCTCTAACCAAAAGTTTGAGTCTACTGATTGCATTGCCTCCCTATAGGTCCTTGGGTCTTCTTCTAAAACAAAAACATTTAATTCATGCTCATCTATAGATTCATGTTTGGTCAAAAAGGTAGTAAGAAAATCAGGTCCAAAACTAGACTCAATTCTAGCTCGCTTACTTCTTCTAGGTTCTAAAGGCTCACTTGATGATGCATGTTCATGATAAGAAGAAGATGCAGCACGTAAAGAGGATTGCAAAGATACTTTCATAGGAAAAATATGTTCAAAAAATTCAACATCCCTTGACTCTTTAATTGCACCAAAGCCAGATGCATCTTTAAGAATAAATCTATATGCAGCACTATTAGAATCATAACCAATAAATATTCCATCTACAGTCTTAGGACCAATCTTACTCCTTTGAAAGTCAAGAAGACCTATTTTTCCCAAACACCCCCACACTTTAAGGTAACTTAAGTTAGGTTTATAGCCTTTCCACAATTCATAAGGGGTTTTGTCTAATTTTTTATGAGGAATACGATTTAATACATAACAAGAAGAAAGAATGGCCTCGCCCCACATATTATTAGGCATACCTGAACTGATAAGCATAACATTCATCATTTCTTTAAGTGTTCTATTTTTGCGTTCAGCTATTCCATTCTGTTCAGGAGAATAAGGGGCAGTGGTTTCATGAATAATCCCATTGGCTTCACAAAAGTTTTTAAGTGGAGTCCCATCATACTCCCCACCCCTATCGGATCTTACCCTTTTTATTTTTAGGTCTAATTGGTTTTCGACTTCAGCCTTATAAATAAGAAATTTTTCCTCAACTTCATCTTTTGAACCCAACAAAAAGACCCTAGTAAAACGAGAAAAGTCATCCACAAATGTAATGTAGTAACGTTTACCTCCCCTACTCACATAGTTCTTAAAGTCACCTAAGTCACTATGTATAAGTTCTAAAAGAGTAGAATTACGAGCCGCGGATTTTTTAAATGATTTTTTGGTGTGCTTAGCTTCTACACAAACTTCACATTTATCAAAAGAGGTATTGCTAAAATCAGGTTTAAGACTAAGTTGTTTAAGTTTCTTTATAGATGCAACATTCACATGACCTAGTCTAGCATGCCATAATGAAACAGACTCATCAATATAAACAGAAGTAGAAGTTTTATTATTATCAGTTACAACATCAAGAACAAACAAACCACCATTACAAAATCCTTTACCCACAAAATCACCATTTCTGGTAAGTACAAGTTTATCAGATTCAAAAGTTAACTTGATACCAGCTTTATTTAATAAAGCACCAGAATTGAGGTTTCTACGAATATCAGGCACATGCAAAACATTATGCAAAGCAATGATTTTTCCAGAAGTAAGTTTTAGAAAAACCTTTCCTTTGCCAAGTACACTCACAGTGCTAGAGTTACCCATGAAGACACATTCTCCTTCGATCACCTTTTCATAGCTTTCGAACATCTCCTTGTTTGAGCAGATGTGACGGGTGGCACCTGTATCTACGACCCATTCTATGACATTGCTTACAAGATTACCTTCCGAGACAACGACATCAATTATTTCTTCAGCAAGGTTAGCTTGTGCTTGTGATTTATTGTCTTTGGAGTTTGCAACAGGTCCATGTCCTTGTCTGCATTGTTTTGCTGCATGTCCATATTTACCACAAATAAAGAAATTTCCTTTGAATTGTCTCTTACATTTGAAGTGGTTATTATGCCTTCCACCATGGAGTTGGTTCGGGCCCTTGCCTTTTGGTCCTTTGTTTCCTGCATTCTTTGATTCAACAAGGTTAGAAGAAGAGGAGGAATGATCAGTGGACTTCCCCTTTGTTTGGATTCGGTTTTGTTCTTCTATTTTGATGTGGGAAACAAGCTCTTGGAGGGTAAAGTCTTTTTGTTTGTGTTTCATAGAATGAACATAGGTTTCCCAAGAAGGAGGTAATTTTTCAAGAAGGCAATTGACTTGGAAAAGTTCACATATTTTCATTCCCTCGGCAATAACATCAGCACATAAATTTTCGTATTCATGAACTTGATCAAGGACAGATTTATCATCAGACATACGGAAATTCAACCAACGACTACAAGCATACTTTTTTGTTCCAAAATCATCAGTACCATATTTAGACTTCAGAGCATTCCAAATATCTTTTGCATTTCTTGACTTACTATAAATCATATATAAACCTGCAGTCATATAATGCAATAACATCCCACGACATGTTTTATTATCCTTCTCAAAATCTCTAGTGGAATTAACAGGGGTTTATCATTAAACAAACAATAATCAACACCAATTTGACCCAAGAAAAAGTCCATTTTGCAGACCACATCTTATAGTTTTTGTCAATCAAAGGGGTCTAGCTTAGACATGTCGGGAATGAAGGGGTTTGAAAGCATGGAATTATTAAGAGGGATAGCAGAAGGAATTTTGGTACCATCCATAATAGCAAAATGACGGGAATAAAAAAAAATCAAATTCAACTTTAGAATGTAGGAACAAATATTGATAAAAATCGGAACAACTTATCTGAATCAAGTCGTGGCATGAATAAACACTGCCCTAAAGTTGAATTTGCCCCGTTACGTACACACAGACTCTTGGCAATCAACCTCCAGGGTTACACGACCTCTGCCTCGTTGGTGAAGTACAAAGAGACATATTAAGAACTCTATGATCAATGCCCAAAAAAAGAGATTTTATGTAGTATTCATTTTTGAGAAAGAAGAGTAGTCTAAATATTTTTTCTGGCGAAATGAGGTAAAAGTGCTTCCTTTATATACTACTTCCACTAAGTCTGATAAAAGGAAAGGAAGAAAGTCAACCATGCAAAGAATCAATTCTTTCCCATAATTATGCATGTGATCTCAAGCAATATCAATTACCCGGCATAAATACGAGAATGATGATGGCAATTGTCCACTAATTGATACAATCATGCATGTGAAATCAATTAGTCAATCAAGCAATATTTAGTCCATCAATCATGCTAACGGATAGATTAAAGAAGGAGGCTGACTCCATTGATATCAGATATTAACAAAGTTTGTTAATATAATGGCATTGCTGTAAATATTGAGCATGTTTTCTGAAAAGTAATGTTAAAGTTCGGGTCTGGTGATGTGGATACCGTTATGTTCGATTTGTGGGGACAAACGTGTAACGGTACTAAAATAGACGGAGAATTTAACGTCGTCCTGTTCTAACTTATGGATTGATTAAATCTGGGTTCTAGGTAGGAGGAGAGAGAAAGTAACAAAACAAAGATAGAAAAAGAAAAGCTACGATATCACTCCTGCCACCGTCATCACCATCGGAAGCCGCTATTTCTCCCGCCCCAACCCCATCGCAGGAAAATTCCCCGAAGCTAGATCTAAAAGATTGGTATACGATCTTGACATCATTTTGCTCCCTTTTTTTCGAATTCCAGTTCTATCTCTCTCTTCCTTCAAATCAATCCACTAACAACTACTACTATCTTTCCCCCAAATTCCAAAATCGAAATAGGGTTCGCAGCAGTACGAGAAACGTGGTGATAATGGCGAAATTATTTTACCCCGTCAATTCGACACTTAAAAGTTAAAGTCTTCTGTTAACGTCAGGATAGTACTGAAATGGGGATACCAAAACGGGAATATCAGCAGAAACCTAAAATTGACAATTATACCTCTCACTTACCCACGCGAAATGACTTACATACCCTGATTTAAACAACATTTGTTTATATCTGATATGAACTTGGATTTCCTCTTAAAGAAGGTAATTAGGAGATATATTTTGGTGGCCAGAGTCAACTAATCAATGCAAATTTGTAGTTGATCTTTTGAAGCAAAATAATTTAGACTTGGAGTTATATCATGGGAGATAAGCAAATGTATTTAGACTTGAAGATTTATCATGGGAGATAGCTAATTATAATTAATAACTCCAACAGTTAGTTCTTAGGACGTGGCTTGAACATGCTATTCAAATAATAAGAAGGGGTTTCATCAGATCCATTACAAAAATATAGTACAAACTAGCATAGTGCCCGTGCGATGCACGGTTTATAAATCAAATTATTAAACCCGTAGGAAAAATAAAAATAAAAACAAAGGTAATTCATTTACTATTATAGGACTTGTACTAATGGTCAATGAAAAAATTAAAGGAACGTTATTTGAATCTCTTTTAATTTTTTTATAATGTTATTTTATTAATTGAAAAATAATTGAATAATACTCCACCTAGCTATATAAGAAGTGAACTAATTTATTTATATCTCCCGTTGCGAAAAAACTAAAATTTTCTTATCATACCATCCGTATCAGTAGCTACAATCAATCTAATATATACATGTTTTATTTACCCGTCGCACTCATTAAATCTATAGTCACAATAATAACCTTATATTTGACCTACCAGAACATATATTTTCCTAAGTTAAGCATTGTGCCAAAAACTATATATTATATAATAGTCATATATATAACCAACAACTGATTAAATATAGTATACGACACAAATATTTCGTATATAGATATGGATACTGATAATTTTACATAAATAAAATATACGAAGTATATATTACTAAGATTTATCCCTACCTTAATTATAAAAAGGTTAACAAAACTCTTATAATAGTGCATGGACATTTATATATCTAAAAATGTTCTTTTTACATATATTTTCCCCCATTTAATTTTAAATGCCTTAAAATTGTCTCTTGAATTCGCTAAATTGATTTAAAAGGTTATGTTTATTTCAATATTTAAAGCCATTTACTATATTCATTTCCCTTTGTTTTAATTTTTCTATGTAGAATTTATTAGACTATTAGGTTTCAAGATCGAAGTCAATATCTTTTTACCGTACAATCACTAAATCAAAGTCGCTCAACTAAACTTTTGGACATTGCATAACTACACAACATCCAACATATTTAATGATTACATGCTAATAATTTTAATAAAACTACGCATTCGATATATGTTATTAAACAATTTAACTATATATACATTTTGATAAGTTTATATCTTTCATATTAACAAAAATTTACAAATATTATTATATTTTGAAAAAAAAAAATTAAACTTTGGAGTTTTGTATAAGATAGATAAAGGATAAGTTAATTCCCTTCATATATGCATTGAGTTTTGGGTGTTCTATCCGGTTCACCCTTTGGGCTAATCCAGATTTGAGGATCAGTTTTAGTTATTAGGTTCCACTCCCCTTCCGATTGTTGTTGCAGGGGAGCACATAGGTCCTCCCTACCAAGTGTAGTCTCAATCACCAGTACTACACCAACAACCAATTGGTGTAGTGGTGATTGGGACTACACTTTGGTATGGAGGACACGTGTTATAAAATATTATATTATATACATATACTTTTTTATATTATAAAAAATATTATATTATATACACATACTATTATAGTTAAAAGTATTATTATGTATAAAACAACATAAAATATTGCACATGATTGATGTATATCTAGAATAGTACATGAGCAATGCACAATTTTTAAATCAAAATGTAAGTTTTTCTAAAAGAAATTCATAAGTAATAGCATTGTTAATACGAATATTACAATTTAAAACATGAGTAATAGTTATAATACATTTTATATCTATCCCTTTTCCGTCAAATGTCTAATTCAATTTAAATTTTATTCTTCTTGTTTAGATTGGTTATTGGTTCAATTTTTTTTTTTTTTAATTTTTTTTTATGCAAGAAAAACAAAAGGTCATTGTAAAAGACATTGTATAGAAAATGAAAGGCCGATTAAAATTAAATTTATGTTCAAGATTATGTATTTTTTTCCAAGACAACATTTCGGCTCAACATTCAGTATTTGTCAAGGAGTACAACAAACGATAAAAGTAATTTTTACACTATTTTGTATCTTTATAAAAAAACTTTTGTATTCATCCTATTACTTGAATTGAATTTAGGATAACTTGTAGACTATTTTGGGTAACTTTTATCAATAAAGCATAAATAACTTTCATTCATTACATGGTAGCTTTTATAATAGGTGCACAATATTTTATTGTACATTTGATTTTTTTAAAATGTTTGTATTGATTTCATAATTAACGTCAAACTAAATATTATCGATATTATTTAATTTTCATAAAAAAAAACAATATTAGCCTTTCAAAATACGAAATATTTGTTTCCTTAATTATGCCACTTTAATCATATTGCTTCAAATTAGTTATTATTCTTTAACTTAACTATAAATAAAGATTGGAAAGATTTTATGGATTATTTGTAGTATTGGAAAGTAGATATTTAT
Source organism: Chenopodium formosanum (assembly GCA_024500155.1). Lineage (NCBI taxonomy): Eukaryota > Viridiplantae > Streptophyta > Magnoliopsida > Caryophyllales > Amaranthaceae > Chenopodium > Chenopodium formosanum. The sequence goes on along the minus strand of CM044862.1, from coordinate 29,569,180 downwards.
TTTAAAAATTAAATCAATGTTTATGTTAGGAAATCATGAAAATCTTATGCATGTATAGAAACTTGCTTTTATTGTTTGAAGCTTAACAAAAATAACTATGCTTGAATATGTAAACAATAATTATATAGATATATTTTATACATAAGATAAGCCAATGAGAGAGTGACATTTGTCATCCTTTCATTGAGGCACTTGTCTTTTAGTATAATATATAGATAGATTTTTTAACTTAACTATAAATAAAGATTGGAAAGATTTTATGGATTATTTGTAGTATTGGAAAGTAGATATTTATTTAAAAAATTAAATCAATGTTCATGTTAGGAAATCATGAAAATCTTATGCATGTATAGAAACTTGCTTTTATTGTTTGAAGTTTAACAAAAATAACTATGCTTGAATATGTAAACAGTAATTATATAGATATATTTTATACATAAGATAAGCCAATGAGAGAGTGACATTTGTCATCCTCACATTGAGGAGCTTGTCTTTTAGTATAATATATAGATTCCATAATTAGTAGTGGAAAAAAAAAAAAAAACTACAATTCTCACAATGCAACTCTTACATTAATTGTACAAACTAGTAATATATCATACAATAATTAGGGCCTGTTCATATTTACTTATTTTCAGTTCAGTTCAGTTTAGTTCAGTTCAGTTCAGTTCCAATCAGTTCAGTTCAGTTCAGTTCAGTTCAGCTCTTAATTTCCCTCTCTCATAAAATATTCATTTCAGCTTAGTTCAGTTCAGTTCAGTGCAGTTCAGTTCAGTTCAGTTTAGTTCAGCTCCAATTAGTTCAGTTCAGTTCAGTTCAGTTCAGCTCAGTTCAGTAAATATGAACAGGCACTAATACAACTCTTGGAATTTTACAAACTATACTAAATACATACGTACAAAAATTCATTATTTCACTAACCCACGTAAAATCTCTTGGCATCATATTGCATTTATGTCATCCAAAGTAGCAAACTACCAATACCTAAATGAAAAATATAAACAATGTATAATAAATTCAATAAAAAAAAACTATCCAATAAACATATGCAGTATCTATCTATAAATAAACTAAAGTAGCAACCGTTGACGTCATCTTTTCCCCAACACTGTACACGTGTCGATTTATTATGAAAAATTTTCCCGCCCAATTGTATGACTTATTTTAGAAAAAAAAAATAATAAAAAAAAGAATTATCATTTAAAGTTACACTAGTAAGCTATTATTTCCTAAAATAATGGGATTTGAATTAGTATAGTTGTTTTTGTATTTATCCCAAATTACTATATATATAACATAAATCAATAATTTAAATTACAAGTAATAAAATAATTGCTGACTAATCTAATATATATATATATAAAGGGGAGTTTTTTCCCGAGTTTTTAGAGGGATCTAATTTTCTCAGGGAGCCATGTAAGATTATAAATCTTAGTAATAGCCAATTAAATAAGAGATTATTAACTTCTTTTAGAATTAAATAATTTAAATGGCATGTAAGCAACTTTAGCGAATGAGATTTTTAAGTTTAAATTAATTAAATAATATATATTATCTTTTAATATTAGAAATTTTATCTAAATATATAACAAATTTTAGGCTAAAAAAAAAAAACATTATTTAAAAAAAATCAAACAAACCGTGCATCGCACGGGCTTCATCTAGTATTTTCCTAAAAGGTAGGGATATTAATGATAGTTGTTTTTCTACTTCGAATTCATATTAATGATTGGTTTGCTTTTAAATAATGATTAATCAAGCACTGTAACTTTTCTCTCTCTAGAAAACCTCTCTCTCTCCCTCTCCCAAAAATCGCCGCCCCCCCTCTTTTTTTCTCCGGCTATGAGGCTCGTCGGCGGGCGTGTGGCTCATCGCCCATGCCACAGCGTCGGCGAGCCTCCGATATACCCCCTTAGTTTGTTTCTTTCCTTTTCAGTTATGGTTTCTCATCTTTTCAGCCTTTCATCTTGCGCCGCACCGCATCGTCCGCCGCCGCTGTTCTTCTCCGACCGTGCGGCCGGCCAGCCGTCGTTTATTTGTACCGCCTCCCCGCCGCGCCTACGCCCCACCCCCTTGTCTGTTGTCGCGACGCTGAGTACGAGAACGGGGAGGGGGAGTTTTCTCCCTCTGAGTCCCTCGTGTAGGGCCGTTCTGAGTCCCTCGTGTAGGGTTGTCGTTGCCGCGGCTCAGGGGCGTGTGTGGTTCGGGCTTCTCAGGCGGACCTCGGCGGTCCGTGCGTTTCTTTCCGGCAGTTTGTGGGCTGGGTCGGTGAACCCCGGAGCGTTAGTGGTGGGGCTCAGTTTGGCGGCGGGGTGGGATGTTAGGGTTTCGTTCTTTGTTTTAGGTTTTAGTTTTCTTACTGTTTTTCCTTTTAGAAGTCTTTGTGTGCTATTTAGTTTTATTATTTTTTCTGTTTGTTTGGTGTGTTGGGGTGATATGGGGCTTGCAGATCGGTGTACCGATCTTCTGGTGCAGGATTTAAGCCGGGATTTTTTGGCTATGGGGCTTCGATTTGATCTTCTGTTGGTTTGGGCTAAAGGGTTTTGCTTCCATGCCGATATCCGTGTTTGAATCGGAGTTTGTCTTGTCTATGGTGAAGTGTACGACACCAATTTTGATTTCAGGTCGAGGAGTACGGGATTCTGAGCCAATGAAGGTTCTCGTAAGAAATTACAACATATTGTCAGACCCCCTTGCAAGAGGCTGCATAGGACAGCGTTATATGAGCCAAGGGTACTTAAGAAAGTCATTTTGCGCGTGCAATTGTAGTTTCTTTTATTTTGAACTTGTAATTGGTTCGGTTGTCTTTGTATTGTTCGATTACGATCTCTAATGTAAGTGCCGTATGGCTTATTATTAATGAATTTAATCTCTCCCCTTCAAAAAAAAAATAAAATAATGATTAATCATATTGCTGGGGTTGCTTCTTAATACAAGAATTTTGATTTTTTTTTTCCTTTTCAAATGAGAATATTTTCTTAATACAAAAATTTTGTTTTTGTATGGGTGTGTGTGTATTTTTTTTCGAAATCATCCACCTTAATATGTTGACATACTATTGAACATGTTGTTGATAATACTTTTTTTTTTTCTTTCAAAGATTAATAAATTGAACTTTGTAGTATTTCTCTGTATCTGATAATTTGGGTGTTGTTTCATTTAATTATAAGTTGGCCACTGCAGGTCAATTATATTGAAAGAGTTAATTGTATTATTTGTAACATATCACTTAACAACATAGTCTTATGATTTATCTATGGAAAAAATATGGAAATGATAAAGTAAAATTAACATTAATTATCTGATTGATGTGATGGAGCACTATTTTAAGTAATATATTAATTAGTCATCTAACGCCGCCTCACTCGAGAAGATTATTTGTAGAGTATATGCGACTTCAACACTACGGAGTACAATTTTATTTGTTAAAACCGTATATTGCAAGAGGCTAATCTAGTTGAAATTTATATTAATAAACCACATGAAATATAATTAAAGCCTTAATATATGATAATCCAATTAACTAATTAAGTTGAACATGGTTGATTGTTGGGATAGTGGGTAACGTTCAAGTTCTAAAATCGTTACCCACTTAGCTATATTTAGTTGAGTATATAATTATGACGACTTTTAGTTTAAGAGACTGCACTTAGTTGGATTCAAACATCTTAAGCAATTTTTTTTTTTTTTTTTTTTTTTTTTTTTTTTTTTTTTTTTTTGAAAGCCATCTTAAGCAAATTTAATAAAGGAGAATATTGAAAAATCGCATATCAACAAAAAACCATATTTACCATCTTTTATTATGGATCTAGCGTCTCTGCCTTTGTTGATTCCTCTTTCTCCTCTTCATTCTCCTTGTACTATTATCTTCCTTGGGCAAAATTTTCATGACCAGTTTATGAAGATGTTTGTAGTATCATTCCAGTGGCAATTCCGATTGCTTGTTATGGGTTCGAACTCTCCAAACAAATACGGGGATATCAATATCATAATTCAAAATAAAATTTACATGTGCTAATTTGGGTGTGCACAATACATGTCAATTACAACAACTAACAGCAAAAAAAAAAAAAAATAAAATAAAATTTAAAGCTATACTTGAATGAAGGAACAGATACAAGACTCAAGAGATGAAGAAAAGCCCATGAATTGCTGGTGACACACTGTATAATTGGGATTTGGGGTAGTGGGTTTCGAACCCTGACATCTATTCTAAAATGTGAAACTCTAACCAGCCTTCCATGCATTATGTGTTCAACATGTGTGCATAGTTTAATATATAATCCTTGTTTTAATATTTTTCCTTTTTTAAAAACCTATTCGTTTTTTTTCGGATTCGTATGGGTTCAGCTGAATCCACTAAACCGGAATCGCCACTGTACCATTCCCTATATCGTTTGATGTAAAGGATAGGTCATACAAATATGGTTATCCCTACAGAAAATCCAACTTCAACACCCCTAAGCATCCAATTTACCTTGGCTCTTCAAATTCCAGTATGATCCTTGTGAGGAAGTCGATGGGGGTCATTCCTTCATCAGGTTTGTTTCTTCTTATTGGTGCCAATGGTGGTCCATGCAACCCTTGATATCCTTCATATGAAGATGCATTGAATAGCTGAAGTTGGGAGTCTACTGGGATCTCTCCCGACAATTTGTTGAAGGATAGATTCAAGTATTCGAGGAAATATAATCCTGCAAGTTGCACAGGTATATTTCCACTAAAGTTATTACAAGAGAGATCTAACGATTCAATCTGGCTCAAATTCTCGATATATGAAGTAATATGGCCGAAAAAGGAGTTATGAGAGAGGTTAAGAACTACAAGAGCATTCAAATTTCCCAATTCTTGTGGTAGCTCCCCGTGAAAAGCATTATTTGAGAAGGCAATGCTAGTAAAGGTTATGAGGATGTATTGCAACTCATAGGAAAGACCTTTGAAGGTGAATGCCACAGAATTTTGATAGTTTTTACCACCTGAACTAGTGCTCTTCGAAAATTCAGATATCGATCGCTCATTAATTATTCTAGCCATCATTGATGTCTATTTGAAAAGAACTTGAGATCTCAATTCACCGATGAAGTGGTCGGAAGCTATGTCTATAATTTGAAGTAATGGCCACGTTGAATGACTCTTGGGACAAACAATGGCTCCATAAAACTTATTGGATCGAAGGACAAGGACTTGCAATGCAAGTCAGACAAGCTTTTCAAATGACAATGAAAGGTGTCACTTAATTGATTATTACCAAGATCCAATACCTTTAATACTTTGCAATAGGAAAGAGATCGAGGTATCCTTCCTTGCATAAAATTCCCATTCAAGTCGAGAGTTTGTAAGCTACAACCTTTCCTGAATTTAGCAGGGATTTCACCATCTAATTTGTTTCCTCTTAAATTTAATACTTTGAGTTGAGTCATGGCGGTAAAACAATCAGGGATAGTGTCACTCAATTGATTGTGCTGTAAATTAAGAAGCTCTAAATTTGTGGCGTTGCAGTGTGATGTAGGCATGCTCCCATGAAAGTTATTTCTTGAAAAATACAAGTAGTTAGCCTTTGATAGATAGTTAATAATATAAGGGTCGATAGAAGTAAAATTATTATTGGAGAAATCTAAAAAGGGAAATTCCCTGTTTCTCAGGGTGAGAAACAAATTGCATTTTCGTAAATAAATCAACAACTTTATTCAATTGTGGAGCCCACAATTGTGAAAATTTCCAGTTGTCACATTCAACTACCATCTAAAAAATGGTAGTTGAATGTGACACCTAGAAATTTCCCTTGAAGATTATTGGAATGGAGGTCTATAAACCTTATACTATACTGTAGTGTCAGGGGTGGTTCTAATTCTACTAAGTGGTTAGAAGAAAGGTTGAATTCAGAAATTTTCCATATCAACCTAGGCACTACACTTGTAATGTTATTCATTGAAAGGTCAAGGATATATAATGATGTTTGATTTTTTAAAAATTTAGGGATGGTAAGCAAGTTACAAGAAGCTAAAAGAAGAGTCTCTAAACTGAGGAAAAGAGGAGTTTTCCCTACAATCATTTGTACCAAGTTGACAAGAGATTATGTGAAAGACCAAGAAGTGTGAGGTTCTTGAAGCTTTGTAGTATACTAGCCAAGTGTAGTGTGCCATTGAGCTTGTTTGAAGACAAATTGAGAGACTGAAGCTCTCTTAATTGGAAAATTGAATTTGGGATTGACCCTTCGAAGTTATTGTTGCTTAACTGAAGAGAACTTATCTTGGAAGACGTTATGCTAGATATACTTCCATCTAGTGAATTATAGGACAAGTCAAGATCATCTAAACTGAATAAATTCTCCCAGTTTGTGGTGTTGATAGAATCATTCAAATTGTTTCCTTGAAGATGTAAAGATTTTACATTCTTCATTGAGGAAAGTGATGGAATGAGACCAGAAAATTTGTTATTAGAAAGATTAATTGTACAAAGCCTCTTGAGGTTGCTGATTGAACTAGGTAAGATTCTCGAAGAGTTTGACGATGAGATATCTAATTCCTCTAGAGAACTTAGTTTACCTACTATTGATGGTATCTCACCTTGCAAAAAATTGTTGTTGGCTAGATTCAACATTTGAAGGAATTGAAGACAAAACAAACTACTGGAGTTGTCAATGACTCCGGTGATATTTTTGTCACTCAAATCTAGGCCAATGACTCGACCATTGGAGTTGTTGCATATGACACCATTCCACTAGCAACAATCCGTGCTTTGATTCCAACCCACAAGCTTGTCTAAAGCATGGGGAGCAAATTTAAGATTGTGCTTCAATTCCAGAAGTAATATGGGGAGACTCTCGTGAGAATTTTTCTCATGTGAGATCGAACACTCTTTATGTTCTAAATTTTTACTCATATGTTCTAAATTTTAAATATGATGTTCTAAACTTTTTCTTAGGTGTTGTAAATTAAATCAAATGTTCTAATTTAGTACTCACATGTTCAAAACCATAAATTAGTTAAGTTTGATATCATAAATTTTAAATAACTTGTTCCAAAATTTTAACTTATATGTTCTAAATTTAAAACGTGTGTTCTTAGATTTTTGAAAAAATGGAATCTAAAAATCCAATTTTTGGCCGGTCTGACAATAAAATCCAACCTTTCATTAATCTCAAAAAAAAAAATCCAACCTTTGCACCCCACCTTCTTTGACAGGTCCATTTGACCTTTAACTTGTTAAACCGGTTAAAAAGTTTTTTTTTTTTTTTTTAATTTCCTTCTCACTCCTCTTCTTTCTCTCTCCTCTCTACACCACCACCTTAGCACCACGAAACCACCCAACACCACCACCTATCACCACCACCTTAGCACCACGAAACCACCCAACACCACCATCTAGCACCACGAAACCACCCAACACCACCACCTAGTACCACGACACCACCCATCACCCTCCACTACAACCCCAAAACCTAGAACCAACAACCCCAACTCAAATTAAACCTAGAACCCCAAAACCCACAACCCAAACTCAAACCCACAACCCACAACCCACAACCCCGAACTCAAACCCAGAACCTCGAAATCGAACCCACAACCCCAAAAATGGGCCAGGGGTATTAGAAAACCAGGGTCGGGATTAGGGTGGGGAGGGGTGGAAACGGGTCAGGGGTACGGTGGTCGGTTTGTGGTCGGTGGGCGGTGGGGAGGTTCGGGGAGGGGTCGAGCTGGTTTGGGAGGGTCGAATAGGGTGTTTGGTGTGGTGGTTAGGGTTTAGATCGTAGAGGGTTTTGGTGGTTGGAGAGGTTGCGGTAAGGGGTGGTGGGAGATCGCCGGAATCCGACGACCCGAAGGGTGGGGCTAGTTGGGGTGGGGGGAAGTTGTCGGGGAGTGGGGGAGGTGGTTGGGGTGGTCGGGGGCTGGGGGAGGTGGTTGGTGTTGTTTTTTTCTTTTTTTTTTTTTTACTGTTTTATTTTTTATAATTTTTTTTGTTTTTTAATGATTAAAAAAATAATTGACCAATTAACGACTGACACGTGGCATATAACTTACAAAACACGGTCATCAACAGGTAATGGATTTATTGGAGAAGGTGGGGGGCAAAGGTTGGATTTTTTTTTAGATTACTGAAAGGTTGGATTTTTATTGTCAGTCCGGCCAAAGGTTGGATTTTTAGATTCCATTTTTCTTAGATTTTTAATTAGATGTTCCAGATTTTAAAACGTATGTTCTATTTTTTTTACTCATATGTTCTAAGTTTTTTATTTACACTTTCTATATTCTATATTAGTTTGTTCTAAATTTTTATTCACATGTTCATAATATTAAATCAGATGTTCTAAATTTTACTCATATGTTTAAAATTTCATAAAGCAGATTTTATAATTTTTTAATCAAATGTTCTAATACTTAAATCAAATGTTCTAATACTTAAATCAAATGTTCTAAACATATTAATCACACAGATGTTCTAAATTATTACTCATATGTTCAAACTTTAAAATTGAGCCACATGTTCTAAATTTTAACTTGTATGTTCTAAATTTTTACTCACGTGTTTTAAATTACAGATCAGTTCTCATATAAGTATGAATTCTCAAGTATGAACCTATTCTCACCGAATCCCTCCCTTATATATATATATATATATAAATATATATATATATATATATATATATATATATATATATATATATATATATATATATATATATATATATATATATATATAAAAATTTAGAACACGTGAGTAAAAATTTAGAACATGTGTGTGAGCCATAATTTAGAACATCTGATTTAAGAATTAGAACATGTGATTAAAAATTTAAAAAAAAAAAAAAATTGCTTTATGAAATTTAGAACATATGATTAAAATTTACAATATCTGATTTAAAATTTGGAACGTCTGAATACAAAATTTAGAGTACTTGGTATAAAATATAGAAAATGGGAGTAAAAATATTGAACATATAAGTAAAAATATAGAACATGTGAGTAAAAATTGGAACACATGCTTTCGAATTTAGAACATATAACTAAAAATCTTAGAACACACACACGTTTTAAAATTGAGAGCATATAAGTGAAAATTTCAGAATAAGTCATTCGAAATTTATAACTTCTAACTTGACTAATTTATGGTTTAGAACATGTGAGTACTAATTTAGAACACCTGATTTAATTTAGAACACCTAGGGAAAAGTTTAGAACATCATATTTAAAATTTAGAACTTAAAAAGTGTTCTCACATAAGAAAAATTCTCACGAGAGCCTCATAAGAAAAATTCTCATAAGAAAAATTCTCACGAGAGAACATCATATTTAAAATATATATATTGTTATAGTGAAGTTTTTTTTTAACATAAAACGTAGCATAGATTACTTGGTCAAGGCCCTAATAATTACAACCTAACGTCCATAGATTTGGATAACCCAAAATGCAAATCTAGAACTAAGTTCAAACAATGAAAACAACAAGAAACTAGAATATTGTTTTTACATAACCAGAACAAAGACATAAAAACACAAAGGCATGAACAGAAGCTAAAAAATGCCCTACAGAGCATTAAGATCAGCTTCATAGGCAGCAATGACACTTGTGGGGACTGTGTAATGAGGAACATGACCCCTATGCATACGCATGGCAAGCTGACTTAGATAGTGTGCAACAGAGTTCCTTTCCCTTGGAAAATGGCTAACCACCAATATCCTGATTCCTGAGGCATCGGCTAACATCTATGATAATTGTTGCTAGTTCATGATGCATGTTAAGCGGTTCTTTGTTAAGAAGAGAACGAATAGCCTTAGCGTCTGTTTCAACCTCAAGAAATTTGATAGGAAAAGCCCTTGCAAAGTTTAAACTCTCTCAGAGCATACAGTTCAGCCTGAAGAGGAGTTTTTGCATTGTACTTGCTGGAATACCCAAACTACCATTCACCTTTATCAGTTCTGAACACTCCACCCCCACCAGCACATTCATCCCTTTCACTTTTCTAGGCACCATCAGTGTTTAGCTTTAAATAGCCAGGTCTTGGAGGCCTCCAAGGAATAGATCTATCTGCAAGAGGGCCTTTGGCACAATAAATTTTCTCTTTGTCTTTCCCTTTGTGATCACCCTGTAAAACAAAAGAGTTGATTTGATAGTCAATTATAAACCTGTTAAACACAGAGTTACAATTGTAATCATCATTGTTAAAGATGACCCCATTTCTGAGCTTCCAAAGCTGCCACATTGCCATTAGGAAAATGCACTTCCATTTAAGAGTTTGAGAGAAATTGAATTTTAACCAATCATTTCAAGAGCTGTTCATAAAAATATAGAAATTAAAGGAGGGTGGAGGTTTTAGTTTCTAAAAGATCATAGACCACAAAACAATGGAAGAGTAGCAATCTCTAAAAAGATGAATGAAATTTTCTGGATGCTCCTTACACCTAACATAGACATTGTCAAAGTTAGGGATTTGAGAGGCAAGAATATCAGCAGTGGGGAGAATGGAGAGCACACAATTCCACATGAATATTTTATACTTGAAAGGGACCTTGATTTTCCAAAATGTTTTCCAACTGAAAGAGAAGGGAAAGGGAATAGGAGAGGGGTTGGAAGCTGAGAAATAAGCAGATTTGACGGTAAAGACACATGAATCATGATGAATCCACCTAATTTGATCAGCTGCAGAAACAGGTTCAGAAACAGAAGAAGAAATTGGGGTACTAAGGATTATAGGAATGATGTGAGAGGGAAGAAGGTGCCTAATATCATCAATGTACCAAGTACCATTCCTAATAATATTTTAGACTCTCCAATGACTACTATATTGAGGGATATCCATTGAGATTAACTTACATAAAGGAGATTTTCCAACCCAATGATGGTACCATAAGGAGGTATCCTCTCCATTACCAATTCTGATGATTAGACCCTGTGAAAGTAAATCTCTGCCTCTTAGGATGTCTCTCCACATAGGGGATTGGGAGGGGTTGGAAATAGCATCTAAAAAGTTTGACTTCTAAAATACTTATCCTTTAAAATTTTGACCCAAAGCTTATGAGGATGAGTGAGAATGTTCCATCCTAATTTGGTCATAAAAGAAATATTCCATTCCTTCAATGATCTAATCCCCAACACCCCCCCCCCCAAAGAGAGGGGAAGAATAACATTATACGTGATGTACTTGAAATGTACGAGTATTGAATGAAACCATGCATTGTTGGACTGTTGGTATTTATAGTTGATATACTTGAAATGTACGGGTATTGAATGAAACCATGCATTGCTGGACTGTTGGTATTTATAGTTAACAAGGTAACTAAAAGAAGGGCCATTATTTATTTACATTGATCGATATAATTGGACATCATTTTCTGATAATTAAACTGGACATTTTGACTTGGAAGTCATTAGTTATTCAGGATTATCTGTTTCTACAGGAATCCGATAACCCGAATCCAAGATCCGAAGCTCAAGTATATAACCCGTTCTGCTCCTATCGGCCAAGTAAGAACCTACACAAAGAGAAGAGATTAGCTAGCCCCGGGGTGAATCCGGGGATAACCACTCCAAAGATTAAGTCAGCAAGTGTTTATGGAAGAAAGATGATTTAGAGAGAGAAAGTAATGAGAGAGAGAGAGAGAGTAGTGAGAGAAAGAGTGTAATAAATGCTACCTTGTTTATGAAGTAAAATCAGATTATTTATAGGTTTACTAAGTGACAGATGGCAGTTTAACAAGTAATATAATTTCTGCCACTTGTCAAACGCGAGCACGACACGTGGCAGCTACTTACATGCCGATATGTATACTTTATACAGAAATGCCGATATTAACAAAAGCTATTGATGGATCGAATTCAAGTAGTATGTCGGTCTGTCATACCATATCGGCCTATAATGATTTCTGTTATGTAGATATTTCCCCATACAACTAGCCTCCCGAGTGAGGACGTTTGATCAGATGATCTAACGTTGTCACTTGTTATTAGTATTCTCATTTGATTCGATTTGATTTATAATGTGAGGATGTGACCGGCAAACAAGGTTTATCGTAATTATATCTAGGCTGGGAGCGAAAAACTTCGTTTTATCCCCTAAGTAACCTTGTTTGCCGTTAGCAAACAAGGTTTACTTTGATTATATTTAGGCTGGGAGCGAAAAACTTCGTTTCTCCCCCCAAGTAACCTTGTTTGCCGTTAGCAAACAAGGTTTACTTTGATTATATTTAGGCTGGGAGCGAAAAACTTTGTTTCTCCCCCCAAGTAACCTTGTTTGCCGTTAGCAAACAAGGTTTAATTTAATTATATTTAGGCTGGGAGCGAAAAACTTCGTTTTTCCCCCCAAGTAACCTTGTTTGTCATTAGCAAACAAGGTTTACTTTAATTATGTTTATATATGGTGGCTTTAAATTTTAGGCGGGAAAATTGTATAAGTAGAGGACACGTGTCGACGATCTGACGATTTATTTTTTAAATTAACATTTTGTTCTAACTGTTAGATTTCTGACCAGCTGTCATATCAAACGTCACCTTTTCAACTTCCTTTTTAACTTCTCTTTCCTCTTTTTTTTTTTTACTTTTCACATTTTCACATCTCCTTCACAAAAAGTTGCGAATTTTACCAGAGAAAGCTGCGATCTTTATTTGGGATAACCGCAATTGGGTCTTGCTGGACTTATCGCATTATTGAAGCATCAAATATTCTTCTTTGCGTCGTCGCTGTCATCGAGTAGTTTAAGGTATTTTAAAGATTTCAATTTCAATTTGCATGTGTTGGAATACATTCGCTGTTTGCCCATTTTTTAGTTTTTAGTTGGTTTATTAAATGTCCAATAATAATATTGAAGAAGAACAACCCACCCTTAGTACTGTTAGGCGGCGTCTTATTAGGCAGTCTTTGGGAAAAGATATCGACCATAAAAAAAGTGGGGTTTCATCTTCGTCTGATAATATTGACGACCCTTTTCAGCCGTTATCAGAGAAAGAGCAAAAGGAGACTTTTTACCGTCATAAAATACTAGCGGATAGTGAAAGGGCACGACGCCCTACAAACCCTAACATTCCTGAGGACGTTGAGGTTCTTGAAATTGAACCTGTTAGCATCCGGTATCATTTGCGGAGTTTTGCCGACAAACCTGATTTTGATCAATACGGAACTAACGTCGGAAATATTCATATCAGAACCTCCAGTATGCCGAGATCTAAGTCGACTGACAACCCATCTCAGACTGCTGATGGTGCAGCGGGGCCTAATGTTGAGGCTGAACCAAGCTCTAGGCCTGAGCCAAGCACAAGTTATAAGCTCTTCTAGCTCTGAGTCTGAAAGAGGTTCGAAATCTCCTGTTCACGATTCCGCTATCAAATCTGTGTTAAATGATGACGATGATAGTGATGAAGAAGTAAATCAGGGCGATAACACCAAAAGCCCTGAGAGAGCCGAAATGATTGATCTTATGGCTCAAGTTACCCATGAGGAAAGTTTAGATGAGGAGTATGAGTCTGAAACCGATGAGGTTGATTTCCGATAACCCCTTATCTTACCCTCTAACAGTAAGGTTGTTGAGGCTAGTGTTAGCAAGGTTTGGCTGAAATTGGCCGAAGAAAAGGAATATTACCGTAAGGCAAAAAGATTTTATGGTTTGCCGGATGGGTATGAGTTAATACTTCCTCCACCTTCTGCTACTGTTCTTAATTGTCCTAATGGTCATATTGCTATTTATGCCAAACACTTTGAATTTGGCCTCCGATTTCCTCTTCATCCTTTTATTGCTAAAATTATTAAGGCATGGAATGTATGCCTGGTACAAGTTACTCCTCCTACTATTCGTGCCGTTATTGCTCTGGTTTGGGTTTTACTGTATAAAAATTTTCCGTTAACCTTGAACTTGTTTAGGAGGTTAATAACTTTGAAACGTGATGGACAATCTGAGGGTTGGTGGTCGTTGTATACGGCCTCTCACAAGTTCACTGTAAACCCTAAGTTGTCAAGTTGTAAAGGTTAGCAGGATAAGTTCTTTTTCATGAGTGTTCCGGAAGATTTTCCTATCAGGAGAACTTTCTTTCGGCCTCATCCTCGTTTTGGCCATATTGCCGAGAGAGAGCTTGGCCCTCAAGAACAGAAGGCCTGTGATTATTTTGACGCCGTTAGGGCCAATATCGGTGGAAAAACTCGTGTTGTTCCGAAAGTGTGGTTGCCAAATGTAAAGTACATTTTGAACAACGCACCACTATCTTATATTGGTTTATGTCGGACTAACGCTTATGGTACTAACCTTATAAATTATTGTTATCCTTTACGTTGTTAGTACTTACGCATTAATATGATACTTTTGTTGGTATTATTTATAAAGATATGGTTTTTAACAGTTTATACTTATTAATAATCTTTGACATGTAGGCCCACAGAAGTTGGACAAGGCAGCCCTTGGCTTATCACCTGACGACAAGAGAGTGGTGTCTCGTTGTCCCCCATCTCCAAGACCGGCATTAGAGACTTTCACTTCTTTCTGCTCACGTGCCCCTACACGTAATCCTAAAAGAAGAGCAGAAGAGATGGCTGATGAGAATATGAGAAGAAATCGGCGTCTGACCTCATTGGCTAACAGACGCGGTGGTAGTGTTCCTGCCGTTTCTACAAGAAAGGAAGATGAGCCGGCATCAAAGCGGTCAAAGACCGACACTGAACATCCAAAGGCTCCATCGCCACCTAAAACTTCTGCTCCCGAAAAAATAGTTTCGGCAATGGCAACAACCAATGAAAATGACGATAAGGTGTTTGAAGATCTTACTGTGTCTCCAGCTCCTCAACAGGTAATAAACTTGGTATATATAAAAATTTACTTGTGATAACGGCCGAAAAGAAAATTTTTATTATATCGTTATTATTATTTTATTATTTTTTACTAACTTATTTTCTATTAGGAAACTGTTCCCATTTCTGCTGAACCTCAACAGGTTAGTCCTGTCAATTCTGACACAAGTATTTCCGGTATTACTTATCGGGGTGGACAGTGGATTGAACACGTTGAAGGAAAGATTCCAGATGAGGTTTTGAATAGAGTAAAGGCTCCTGAGGGCCGTTCTCGCGATCAATGGCGACCTGAAATGGACGTCTTCCGTAATGAATCCATTTTCACTGATGACCCTCTTTGGGGTGGAAATCTGGGATATTGGCTGCTACGAAATGTTTCAACTCTAGTTAATAGGCCGTCTGGACTTATCGGCCCGGTTGCAGCCCAACATATGTATGATCTGATGAGGGTATGTAGTTATAATTTACTATGTATCCATTTTTTTTACATTAAGACATATGGCTTATATCTTTCATATTTCACTTGTTTATAGGCGGTTGCTTCTGGAACAGAGTTAGTTGAGATGTATAGATTCTATCAGGATAAGTATCATTAGAACATGTCTAACCAACAATCTCTGGAGACAGCTTTGAAGAATGACATAAAGGCTCTTAATGGAATTAAGCTGATAAAAGCGAAAGATGATGCCAAATTGTCATCTCTGCGCGAGAAAGTTGAAAAAAATGAAAAATCTTGAAGAGGAGATAAAGGATCTTAAATCTCAGCTTGAAGATAAGAACGCCGTGAAGAATCAACTTTCGATTGCACAGAGTGATCTTTCTAAGGCTAAGGCAACAATCGGCAACTTAGAAGGCCAGCTGCCAAAAATGGAAGCCGATAAATCTGGGGTACGGCAAAGGGCGGTTAGCCGTTATTTGTCATCGGCAAAGTTTTGCAGTAAACTACAAGATCGTTTTGATGGTGGGTGGACTGCTGCTCAGAGGTGTGCTTCTCATGCTATCAGCCTAAAACAAGAAGACTGGGCAAAGATTGAAACAACATTTAATAATGATGCTCACAAGACACCTTCTGGATTCGAGCAATAGGAGTTCTCAGACGCAGATATCTTTAATCTTGCTCCTCCTGCTAATATCGGCGTTTCCGACCCTAAGATTTTGGATTCTCCTGAACCTGAAAACAAATCAGCTTAAAGGGGCGGGCAGCCATCACCATCATCATCTTGCGGCTCTTGTGTTATGGGGCCTTACTCACTGTAATTTCTATTTTGGTTATGTACTTTTAGAAAACTTGCTTTTGACAATGCTGTTTTATCGGCATATACCCTTTTGTGCTGATGTCTGTCGATCTCGTTTTAGCTTTTCCAAAACATCGTTTCTTTCATAACACTATGTTTGTATATCTTTAATGTATTTACGTTTTTATGCAGTTCTTTTAAATGCTATAACTGTCTCAGTTTTAACTTTTATCGGTCTTAATTATTCAATTTAGAATCGATTTACTTTACACAATTCGTACGCTATACTTATAAGCATAAGGATATCAACATAGCCCCTTATTAAGATTGTAATATCGGGCGTAGTATAGCCCCTTATTCTTCCCCGCTTAATGCAGACATCATTTTGATGATGTATGTACTTACATCTTTTTGTATACGACGATAGTCTATGTTTTGTAACTCATTGGTCACTTGTGCAACTATATAATAGTTTCGCAAGTACCCTTATCGGCGATCATGTTTTAGCTGCGCCTCATGTCGGCGCATACTGTATAATGATTTGGCCGGGATATTATATTGAACCAACAACCTCGTGATTTAACAAATACAACTGATCAGGTTGTAAGAGCGTTATCGTCACGGAAGTGGTTTTTGGTTGTCCATCCCAATTAACGGTGGTCTGTTAACTAGAGGATGCCTTTATACACAAATTGCAGAGTAGATCATTGCATCTGATTTTATTTATCATCACTATCATACAAAATACTTTAACTCAACTTTTACAATATACATAGTATTTTTTAAGAACTGCGGTATTCCAGACATTCTTCAGTGGCTTTCCGTCTTCAGACTCCAGATAGTATGATCCTTGCATTACCATGTCTCTTATTCGATATGGACCTTCCCAGGTAGCTGTTAACTTTCCATCTTCATTCCCCTTTCCTGTTGCCGATGTTCTTCTTAACACTAAATCTCCGACAACTAGTGGTCGGTGATTAACTCTCTTATTATAGGCCCTTGACATTCTGTTTTTTTATGCGGCCGATTTAACTGCCGCTTTTTCCCTTACTTCTGGTAAAAAATCCAACTGTTGTCGCAACAATAGATCATTTTGCTCTTCGCAGTAATGCTGTATTCTGAATGTCGGCAGACCGACCTCGGCGGGTATAACGGCTTCTGTTCCAAAAACCAAATGGAAAGGGGATTCTCCTGTTTCTTCTTTAACTGTTGTTTTGTTCGCCCATAAGATCTCTGGAATTAAATCTGCCCATAACCCTTTAGCATCTTCGACCTTTTTCTTTATTGCCATTACTATCTGCTTATTAGCTGCTTCTGCCTGGCCGTTTGATTGCGGATGGCAAACTGCTGCATATGCAAATTTGACTTTGTAAATTGTCAGCAAATTTTTTACAGGCTTACAATCAAACTGTGATCCATGGTCAAAACCATTGCTCTCGGAAGGCCAAATCTTGTAAAGATATTTTTCCAAATGAACTTTCTGACTTCTCCTGCCGATATTGTAGTTACTGGTTCTACTTCGATCCATTTGGTGAAGTAATCTACACCCACCAGTAGGAATTTTCGACTTCCAGTTGCTGACGGAAAGGGACCAACTATATCCATCCCCCATTGTGCAAACGGTACTGGATTCAATATCGGCGTTAAATCATTTGGTGGTGGGTTCAGAATAGGTGTGAACTTTTGACATTTTTCACACTTTTTAACATAAGAAGAAGCATCTTCATTCATTGCTGGCCAATAATATCCTCTTCTCATTATTTCTCTTGAAAGAGCTCGTGCCCCTAGGTGATTTCCGCAAGTTCCTTCATGAATCTCTTTTATTAACCTTGTAGATTCTTCTACCATTATACACCTTTGTAATGGGAACGACAACCCTCTTTTATAAAGTTGGCCCTGGTACAGTATGAACCATACGCTATCTTTTTTGATTTTTCGAGCTTCTTCTTTCTCTATCGGCAAAGCCCCTGTCAGCATGTATGTTAGGATTTTGTCATACCATTGCCCCCCTAGATGAATACAATGAATGGCCTTTGTCGACTCGTCTATGCTTCTCTGCTTCAGATTCTCTACCATAACAGTTCTCTCCAAGTCATTAAAACTTGAACTGGCTAGCCTTGCTAGAGCATCAGCCTGTGAATTTTGTGCTCTCGGCACCAATTGAACTTCGAAATACTGTAGTTGGGCTGTAAGCTCATTTATTTTTTCCAGATATTTTATCATCGCCAGTTCTCTTGCTTCATATTCCCCAAAAAACTGACTGGAAACCAATTGTGAGTTAGTTTTGAGAACCAACCTTTTTGCATCTGCCACTATAGAAAGCTGAATGCCGCAATTGCTGCCTCGTATTCAGCTTCATTATTTGTTGCTTTGAATTTGAACTTCAAGGCATATTAAAAAACTTCTCCATTCGGGGTTGTTATCACAATACCGGCTCCAGATCCAATTAAGGTTGCTGAACCATCTATTGATACCTGCCATGTCCCCAATTCTTCCTCCTCATCATTGTAGGAGGTTTCTACAACAAAATCTGATAGAGCCTGTGCTTTTATTGACACCCTGGGTTTGTAATACAGTTTATACTCCAATAACTCAACAGCCCACTTCAATAACCTTCCTGATGTATCCATTTTTTGCAATGATTTTTCCAATGGATGATTCGTAAGGATTTCTATCGGATGTGCATCAAAATAAGGTCGTAATTTTCTAGCAGCAATTACGACAGCAAAGGCCATTTTTTCTATCACTGGATATCGTCGCTCAGCATCATTAAGGACATGGCTGACAAAGTATATCGACATTTGTTGTTGGCCCTCTCAACTATCAGGACTGAGGCCACTGTATTTTGTGACGCCGATATATATAACTGTAAGTATTCTCCCGTCTCCGGTCGTGCTACTGTTGGGAGAGACTTCAAATGGTTTCTTACCATCTCTAAAGCATCAGCTTGATCTTTTCCCCATTCAAATGATTTGTTTTGTCGCAAAACCACAAAAACGGGAGCGCTTTATCTGCTGATTTGCTAATGAAGCGCGTTAAGGCTGCCATTCTTCCTGTTAATCTCTGAATGTCTCAAATTGATTTAGGTTGTTTCATTTCAAGAAGAGAATTAACCTTATCAGGATTTGCATCAATGCCCCGTTCACTAACCATAAATCCTAAAAACTTTCCAGATCGAACTCCGAAAACACATTTTTCTGGATTGAGCTTCATCTGATATTGCCGCAAAGTTGCAAAAGTTTCTTTCAAATCCTCTATGTGATCTTTTTTCATCTTGCTTTTTACTATTGTATCATCTACATATACTTCAACATTACGGCCCTTCTGATTTGCAAAAATTTTATCAACCAGCTTTTGATATGTCGCACCATATGAAACTTTGTATTAATTTAGTTGTTTTTTAAAAACAAATAGAACGTTATTTGGGGGGTGAAATATACTATACAATATTTTCTACATTTTTTTTGAAGAAAAAAATATTTTCTTATATCTTGTTGCTTTAATTATGTAAATTAATGGATATAAAATCTGAAAATAAATAATTAATATAACAGATGAATTTGTTCATAAATAAAATATCACAAAAATGTTAAATAATGTTTTTCTATAAAAAAAAAATACCACTGTTTTTTTCTAGACAAGAAATATAAAGTTTAATTAAATCTTGATTTTATCCAATCCTTTTCTTTTATTAAAAAAATTTAGCAGTTTTTTTTTTTTGGTGAAACTGGAAAATTAATTAGTTATTTTTGATACAAAAAGTACCAAAAACACCCAAAATATAAGTTCTTATTAAAAAAAAACAAAATTTACATAGAAATTAGTTAATTTTGATTTGTAATAAACTAAACCAACTATTTGAAATTTTAAACATTTTATTTTTTAAGGACACCATACACGTATTTGAATAATTTTTATACATTCTCGTACAAAAAAAAAAAAAAAAAAAAAAACTCTTTTAATATTTATTTACTATTTCTCTCTCTATGTTTATTTTGGGCATTCTTAAATTAAATTTAGGGATATCTTAATGTTGGAAATAGGTAATGCAAACGGATGCTCGCGCCCGATCGGGCGGTGTTCGCCCGATCGGGCGGAGGTGGCCAAGGAAAATAGGAGAAATCTCGCGCCCGATCGGGCGGCGGACTCGAGTTTTTGACGAGCCCGATCGGGCGGGTTCGCCCGATGGCTTGCCCGGGATGGGGTTTCTAGATTGCCCGACCAGGCGGTGTTCGCCCGATCGGGCGCGACACCAGGTCTGGAGAAACTTAATCTCGCGCCCGATCGGGCGACTTCGCCCGATCGGGCCCGCCTTTTTTCCTAGGTCGGTTTGCTTTGCATGTTTCTTTTTTCCGGGACTCATATAAATACGAGCTTTGCCTTTTCATGAGATTCATTCACTTTCTAGCCGAAAACACAAACCTACCTTTTGAGATCTGAACAGTTCCTGAGCAATTCCACTCTTCGAGTTCGGGTGCACGGATTACTGAGAGAGTTGCGTTAAACTTAGGGGGCGTGCGTCACTAGGAAACTTGTACCGGTGGTGGCGTATTTTGCTTCTAAGGCAGTGGATTTTGTTCCACGGCGCGACTGTGAGTTTGGGATCTTCAATCGAGGAAAGTTCTAATTTTTTTTTTTTTTGTTTGTTATTGATTTCAACAGTTATTTTACCAACAATTTAGAAGCGAAATATTTTGATTTATTCTGTTGATATCATGACTAGCAATTCTCAAACTCGTCTATACCTAGATCTGTCTAAGGTTGAGTCTCTTGATGGAATTAATTATAAGAGATGGTCACAAAGGATGTTGATTGCTTTTGAACAAGTAGAAATTGATTATGTTTTGTTTAGGGATGCTCCAAAACCTATTGAGCAAACCAATACCATGATTGAAATTCTTAGTACTCCTGTTCCTGGGAATAAAGAATTTAGCTCTAGTCAAAGGACCACTACTGTTATTGCTAATGAATCTGAAATCAAGAAATTTGATTGTGATAATAAATTTGTTAGAGGTCATCTTTTGATCAGCATGAAAAACAACATATTTGATTTGTATGTTAATATGAAATCTGCTAAGGAGATGTGGGAGTCTTTAGAGAAGAAATATGGTGCTAATGATGCTGGGAAAAAGAAGTATGTGACTGGAAATTGGTTGAATTTCAAATTGGTTGATACAAAGACTATTATGGACCAAGTCCATGTGTATGAAAATTATGTTGCTGAAATTCTTGCTCAGGGTATGAAGATGTGTGAAATCCTTCAGGCTAATGTTTTGATTGAAAAATTACCTGATTCCTGGTCTGATTATAGAAATCACCTCAAGCATAAAAAGAGGGTTTTAATCCTAGAAGAACTTGTGAGCCACATGAAGATTGAGGAAGCCAACAGGCTTAAGGATGTTTCCTCTAAGCCAAAGAATGTGTTAGCAATCAAGGCTAACCTTGTTGAATCTGGTGCTGACTCTGACAAGAAAGCAGGTGATAATCGTGCCAAGAAGGGGATCTCTGAGAAGAAGGGAAATCTTCAAGCTAAGGGCAAGATTGGGAAGAAAGTCACTGTCAAGTGTTGGTCATGTGGTGAAGTGGGGCACTTTGCTTCACAATGCAAAAACAAGAAGAAGAAAAATCTGAAATCGAGTGGAGGAATCAAGGGTCATGCTCATCTGGTTGAGAATGAGGATGAAGATGTCATTGCTGCAGTTGTTTCTGAAGTCAACCTGGTTGAGAACAACAGTGAATGGATCGTGGACACTGGTGCATCTAAACACTTCTGTGCTAACAAGGACCTGTTTGTCAGTATGGAAGATGCAAAGGAAGGTGAACAAGTCTACATGGGAAATTCAAGCAGCTCTGAGGTACTTGGAAAGGGCAAAGTGGTTATGAAGCTGACTTCAGGGAAGACCTTGGCTCTTCACAATGTGCTGTATGTTCCTTCTCTTCGTAGAAATTTAATTTTTGGTGCTTTGTTGAACAAAGTAGGAGTTAAGTTAGTTTTTGATGCTAATAAACTTGTGTTAACTCGTAATGGGGAGTATGTTGGAAAGGGTTACCTTAGTGGGGGCCTATTTGTTCTTGAGATTGTAATTGTTCCTTCAATGAATAAGATTTCTACTTCTGCTTATATTGTTGAGTCTTTTGAATTATGGCATAGTAGATTGGGTCATGTTGGTGCAACAAAATTGAAACAAATGAAAAGTCTAAATTTGCTCCCTAATATGTCATTAGATGGATTTGAAAAATGTGAAGTGTGTGCGGAGTCTAAATTCGTGAAGAAACCCTATAAATCTGTCACGAAGAGAGAAACCACACCACTTGAGCTAATTCATTCAGATTTAGCAGACTTTAAGAACTTGGAAAGTAGAGGCGGGAAACGCTACTATATCACCTTCGTTGATGATTGTTCTAGATATAGCAAGGTGTATCTTTTGAGGACAAAGGATGAAGCTGAGTCCAAGTTTCTTGTGTATAAGGCAAAGGTAGAAAATCAGTTGGAGCGGAAAATAAAGAGAGTTCGCTCAGATAGGGGTGGAGAGTATGGCTCCGACTTTCTTAAGGACTTGTGTGAAAGTGAGGGAATCATTCATGAAGTTTCGGCCCCGTATACTCCGCAGCAAAATGGTGTGGTAGAGAGGAAAAATAGGACCTTGAAGGAAATGATGAATGCAATGCTCCTAAGTTCTGGGTTACCATACAATTTGTGGGGTGAAGCGGTTCTATCAGCTAATTATGTACAGAACAGAGTAACTCACAAGAAGTTAGACAAGACTCCATATGAAATATGGAAGGGTTATGCTCCAAAATTGAATCACATGAAAGTGTGGGGGTGTCTAGCTAAGGTGGGCTATCCATCGTTCAAGCGCTCAACTATAGGTTCTAGGACCTATGATACAGCATTCATTGGCTACGCTGAGAATAGTGCCGCATACAGGTTTATGAGTCTGGAAGATCGCTCTATATCTGAATCTCGTGATGTAGAGTTCTTTGAACAGGTATTTCCCTTGAAGAAAAATTTAGTTACTAATGATGTTTCTTCAGTTCCTTCATCTGCAGAGCCAGAAGATACTTCCCCTAGGATTGAAAGTGAGATTCAACCTAGGAGAAGTAAAAGGCAAAGAGTGGAGACAAGCTTTGGACCTGATTTCCTAACAACCTTTATAGCAGAGTGCGGAAATCTAGGTAAGTTCGAAGATGATCTAGATGAGATCATGCTGTGTCTTCAGGTTGTGGATGAAGATCCGAAATCGTTTGAAGAAGCTATGAGTTCAGTAGATGCAACCTTCTTGAAGGAAGTTGTAAACAGTGAGCTTGACTCAATCATGTCAAATGGTACCTGGGAGCTCGTGGACCTGCCAAAAGGGAGTAGAGCTATTGGGTGCAAGTGGATTTTCAAGAGAAAGATGAGAACCGTCGACACCGTGGAAAGGTTCAAAGCTAGATTGGTAATAAGAGGATTCACTCAAAAATTTGGCCTTGATTATTTTTATACTTATTCTCCGGTGACTAAAATTGCCACTATTCGTGTTTTGTTTGCCTTAGCTTCATCTTACAACTTGATTGTGCATCAGATGGATGTTAAGACAGCTTTTCTGAATGGCGATTTGGAGGAGGAGATCTACATGGAGCAACCTCCGGGTTTTGTAGTTCCTGGGATGGAGAATAAGGTGTGCAGACTAAAAGAAATCCTTATATGGTTTGAAACAAGCTCCGAAGCAATGGTATGAAAAATTTCATAAAACTATTCTTAGTTTTGGTTTTGTTGTCAATGGTAGTGATGCATGTGTGTACTCTAAGATGTTTGGTGCGCAATGTGTGATATTATGCATGTATGTTGACGACATGCTCCTGTTTGGCACAAACATGTGTGTCATAAATGAAACTAAGAAATATTTAAATTCAAAGTTCGAGATGAAAGATTTGGGAGAGGTAGATGTGATCCTTGCTGTTAAAGTTACTAAAACCAAGAAAGGGTATTTTCTATCTCAGTTTCATTATGTGGAGAAAATTCTGAAGAACTTTAATTGTTTTGATTTGCCTCCATTGAGAACTCCTTTTGATCCTTCTAGAACTTTGGTGAAAAATGTGGGGGATGGTGTGTCTCAAACTGAATATGCTAAGGTGCTTGGTAGTCTGATGTTTTTGATGAATTGCACTCGCCCTGATATTGCTTTTGCTGTTAGTAGACTTAGTCGCTATACTCATTGTCCTAGTGAGCAACATTGGGTTGCTTTGAGACGTGTGCTCAGATATCTATGTGGAACCATGTCTTGGGGATTGAATTTTGTTGGTCATCCTTTGGTTCTTGAAGGGTATTGTGATGCAAATTGGGTAACGGATAGTGATGAAACAAGCTCTACAAGTGGCTATGTGTTTACCCTTAGTGGGGGTGCAGTTTCATGGAAGTCTGGTAAGCAGACGTGTATAGCTAGATCAACTATGGAAGCTGAGTTCATCGCATTGGATCTTGCTACACAAGAGGCAGATTGGTTGAGAAACTTGCTTATTGATATTCCTCTGTGGGGGAAGCCATGGACGGTGTGGCGTCGTCCTCCACGGGCTCATGCTCCCGTCTAGTGTTTCGGGACCGTGAACCTGAGCCTCGTTGTCTAGCCATGCTACATTGTGCAGAATCATCATGAATTAAGGTTCTATAGTATCTAAGGTTCGCCTAACCGCTGCAAATCAAAGCTTTTGATCTCTAGTTTCCCAATCTATGTAAGTTTTCTCCAAACTCACTCCGGTTTTTCTCAATTCCACACATGTTTGCTCGCGGGTTTTCGAAAGTTCTAACCCCAATTTTGCTTTAAATGTTGAATTTTATGCCATGAATCCTTTTGTTTATGCTTGTATATTGCCTTGGGAGTGTTTTGAGACTTGTTTGACTCAATTTGGTGAAGAAATGAAGATTTTCCCACTGCTGACCCCTTTGATTTCGTTGGACCAATGTGGCTCATTCTTGACGTTCTTGCTAGCTATTCATGCTTAATTTATCACAATTTTTGCTATATTATTTTAAGAAATTGTTTGATTGCTTGAAAATGCTATTTCTGTTTGAATCAAAATCGTACTCTGTTTTAGTACTAGTATTTTGTTTTTCGTTCGAACATAGTATCTTGCTGCTCTGGTTCTCACTCCCGCGACACTTATCGAGAGGATGAGCCTATTGACACGAGCGAGGGAGCTTCCACCAGTTTGGGAGATTTCCCTGAGTGGGACGAGCACACTCTCTACTTTGCGCCTCACTTTCACATCTCGAAGCGTGATATATTTCATATAATTTGTTGATATTATGTTGCTTCATATGATATCTTATTGTTATTGCTTGATCACACCTTTTCTGCATGTTTAAAGGGAATTTGTACTTGTAATCACGCATAATAAAATAATTAATAATCTTGTTTAGTTTAATTTGATTATGATTCAAGTGATCGCCAATAATAGTTTTATTTGTGCATTAATATTTGTAAACATCTACTTTTAGCCTCCTGTCCCAACAGGAAGTGCAATGACGATTAATAAAATCATCTTCGTGTTGGATCAAAGTAAAGAATGCTTATGGATAACTGGTTAAGCCACAAAACACAAAAGACTATCCTAGATAAAAGAACAAGGCCAACACAAGGTCCAAATTAACTAAACCCGATCATAATTAGGCTTAAGCCCGTGCTTAAAACCCAATAATGACGGATTTAGGAGCGTCTAGGTTAAAATAAAAGCTGCCGCGGAAAATATCGCGCGCATCTCACAAAGTCGCGCTCAGCAGTCGCGCAACTTCCAGAGATGCGCTCGCGTAAGATCCAGAATATTAAAATATTGGAAAATTGAATATTACCATAGAGCTACGCGGAAGACGAATAGATGCGCGCGTATACCGCGCGTGACCTATTCACGTGCGCGCGACTGCCTTGCGCAACCTACTCAGTTGCGCGCGACACCTGATGCGGCAGAATGCTCGAAACCCTTAACCTAATCATTCCTGATAGGGTAAAGTCGTATCCCCCAATCAAAAATAATTACCTAAATCACTAACTAAGGTAGATAGGGAAGTAGGGTCGATCTCCACAGGAAAACTAGTCTTTTTACTTCTAATTTATTATTATAATCTAAACTATTTAAGTAACCAATATTTATAGTTGAATAAGAAACTAAACTAAAAAGAGTAGGAGTAGGGAGAAAATAATATATAAAAGGATCTAGGGCATAGGTTCACCAATGCATAATACTCCAGGGTAAAATAGGGTAATCAATCATTGACATGGCATAAATAACATGATTAACAGGCTCTCGCAATTTATTAATCAACATAGATCTAACAGGCTCTCGCAATTTATTAATCAACATAGATCTAACAGGCTCTCGCAATTTACTAGATCTAAGTTCTTATTGAAAATAGCCTTTAATAACAAATTAACATCTGCTCGATTCATCAATTTAATATTGCTATACTTTTACAAGCCGCAATTGTAAAACATTAAAACAATCCAATAAGAAATTACCATGCAATACCAATAATTAATAATAGTAAATCATCAATGCATCAATTAACCAGATTGTAAAGGGCTCTCGCTACGTATTACAATCACACAATTAATTTACCGGTATTAAATCTCATCTCTCGAATTTTGACTTAACCATTTATAAATTAACTTGCCTATTGAAACTAGACCTAAACATTAATTCTCATCTCTCGATTCTTGAATCAATATTGTCAAACTTATGCATAAAAGATAGGCCTAATCTAGTCACAGAGCATTAAATCAATCAATAGGAAATTAATCTAGCATTGATAATTAACAACAATAATTTACCCCTTCATATTGTTTATTAGATCCCCATAAACCCTAGAAATTAAACTACTCACACATATTAAAAACTAAACTAATCAAAGTAATAAAATAAATTATGGTGAAAGGAATAAAATAAACAACTAAGATTAAGGGAGAAGAAATAAAAGAGAAAGTAATACTAAGAGTTTAATTAAAAGGAGAGAGAAAAGTTAGAGAGATAAAGAGAGAAGAAAAACTAAACTAAAAACTAAAACTAACTAAAAAAACAAAACTAAACTAAAGCTACAAACCTCTCTTCTCCAACCTACGTACTACTACCCCTTTTATAAGAAAAGTCAAAGGACTTTTATTCCCACTCAAACTCCTCACCAAACAAATTCCTTCAGCAAATAAAGACGTGTTCAGCGAAGTAAGGCCCAAGGATTTGTAGGCCTAATATCTTAAATAGCCTAAGTGAGTCGCTGATTATATCTGCCCGATCGGGCCATGCCTCCCCCGATCGGGCCCGGTTAGCTTGGGCTGCAAGCTGGGATTCAAAGCTCTACCTCCCTTTTGTTCTTGGACTTGGTCTTTTAGAGTTCATTAGCCCAAATTCATTCACTTGTTTGATCCGTGATATAAGAACTTGTAAACTATTGGACCTTCTCTTGTATCAAGCCCTTAATCACTGGATTAAATTCTCTAACTCGGCCTTGGGCTTAAAATATACGGTCATAAAATACGATCCGACTCTAATATTTTCGTAGTGGCTCAATAAGCTCAGGAATTATCGTAAGTCTGCAAATTCCTACAAAATAATACCAACTCTACAAAAACACTAGAAAACGTATATTAGTAATAAAAATAGCTTCGTAGAGCTCAAATAAGCACAAATATGACCGTGGGATGGGGAATAAAAATATATATAAAATAGACTTATCAATTCCCTATAAATAAGACCCTAATCCGAGGCTTCAACATAGAGAAAATTAACCGAAACTCTGGTTGAATACTTATGAACTTGTGCATCCAAACCCTCTTGTCCTAAACACTCACCCTTTTCGATATTTTGTTACTACGGTGGAGGTTCCCCAACAAGAAGGAGTTCATAAGTGTTCTAAACGGAGATCTAGCAAAGAGAAGTGGTAATTTCCTGAGCACTTAGTTAAATCACCATTATTTTTATTGTTTAAAAGAACTTTAATTAATTAATTAGTGTTGTTTGATCGCCTTTAAAATAATAAATTAATTGATTTCACATTGTAGGGAATATTTCAAGCGTTAACCCCTAGCTTGAACCCCACTGTGATCATACACTAAAGCATGGTGGCGTCCAAAAGGGAAGAAGATAGAGCAAAAGAGTTCCCAACAAGTTTTTTTAGGAACTTATAAACCGTTCACGAGGTGAAGGTTACACCCCTTAACGATCCAAGAGATCGTCAACTCCATAAGGTCTTGAACCAAATAGGGTTCGGGGATGAAGGTACAAATCCAACCTAAAAGAGATTGAACCTGCCCTAATAATAGGCCTCTACTTTATTCTGATCGTATTCATGTGCACTTTCTGACTAACATACAATCAATAGGTTAACCCTAAACCTGTTTATCTATGTTGGTTGAATATTAATGCACAAATAAAACTATTATTGGCAATCACTTGAATTACAATCAAATTAACCCTAAATAAGATTATTAATTATCTTATTAAGCGTGATTACAAGTACCAATTTCCTTTAAACATGCATAAAAGGTGTGATCAAGCAATAAAAATAAATATATAATCAAGCAACATAATCATAATCATAAATCATAATCATCATAATAATAATTATAATCATAAATCATAAAATTAATCATAATAATGTTAAAGCATAATATTAACAAGATCCTAGGCATGATACTAACAAGATTAATAACAAACACTAGCATGTCACAAAACAATAAAAACCATATATTTAGCCCTAACATGATACTAACATGAATATTAGGAAAGAATATAGGAAGCATCATAACAATCATACTTAATATTAAAGTTACCCTAGACATGATACTAGGAATATCATAATAACAACCTAAGCATGAAATCTATATAATAACATCAATAAAAACCATTAAAGTACTTTCTTGGATGCCTCGTACCTCTTTCTAATAACAAAATACACACGATAGTAACTTATAGGAAAATAATAATTAAAACAATTAAATTAAATAATTGAAATAGAGATTTGGGACCAAACCCTCAGAAATTAAAACCTTTCACGTCTAGGGCGAAGGAAACTTCGAATATGGCTAGGTGTATCTAAATCTAAGGAATGTGGAATTTTTTTTATATTTGAGAGAAGGCTAGTTTAGAAAAGAGAGAGAGAGAGAGAATAATCAAGAAAATCTTGATGAGAGTTGGTTTAGAAAGAGAGAGAATTGGTGAATGAAAACGGAGTTTTTAAGAGACTATTTATAGAGAAAATCAGCCAAAAAGATAAAACATCAAAAACAGAGTTCTAACGCAAAAAGCCAGATTAGCGCCAAACGCTGACCTTAGCGCCTGACGCTAAGGCTAGCGCCAGGCGGTACAGCTGGCGTTTGGCGCTGACTCAGAAATTCACGCTTTTTCTTAAAATCAGATAGAAATTGCCGTACAGGAGGATAAAATCGTATTTTCCTCAAAAAACGTTCTTTGATTCTGATTAAAACTCTAAAAAGTCAGCAAAAAGTCAATTTATCAATGCTAATTGAATTAGGAATGAAAAGAAACTTCTAGAAGAATCTAGAAGACTAAAACCATTCCTAATTGCATTAGGAATGATAAATCTATATTAGGCCCTCCTCTAGATCATTGGGCCGCATATTAGGCTCAAACCAGGCCCAGTTCAGTAATTTGGCCATAACTTCCTCAATATTCATCGGAATTGGGCTTATAAAACATCGTTGGAAAGCTATTTTCAAGCCCCATCCAACTACACTATTATTGGACCCATATCATGGACTAACCAAACTGGATTGGCTATTTTCTTAAAATAGGTTTTCAAAAACAGAGAGAAGAGAAAAGAAATTAAAACTATCCGCAACACTAAACTTTCCACACTTTTACTTCATTCGATTATGATTCGAAGTGAAAGATACTCATCACTGGGTTTGGTTTTGGGGAGACACAAATGGGTGTCTACAGAAGCCCTCACTTTGACTTAGTTTAGAGAAACGCAAGTTTTTAAAACAAAAGTCAAAGTATCGATAGGGATGGAGAATGATTCAGAACGTTCTGCAATCCTAGATCACTCTTGTAACGCCGATACCTGCATGCAAACTAGCGTTAGTTAAACAGATAAGAAACGCGTATCTTGCACCGTCAAGCACACGTTTCTAGTGGTAACCGATTTGTTGTGACGATCTTCCGCAAGCTAGAGAATACCGCCTGAAGACTGCTACGTCTGTAACTGCCTCCAATTTCCGCTGTGATAGTCTTCAAAAAGATCACTGCATGTTGATCCTTAATGCTGCTATGCCAGTACATTGGCGCTTTGCTGCTTGTGAACCAGTATGTCGGTGCTTTTGTTGTGATGACAATCCTCTTTTATTTGGGAATAGTTGCCAACACAACTCTTGTATGATGTATGACAATTCGATTTAGGGAAAGTTGTCAATGCTACGTAACACTCCATCTTTGGAAATTTGCTACGATGAAGCGACAATCCGTATCTCGAAAAATTTGCCAAAATCAAATTTTGCAAAAAGTTGTCAATGCTTCGTAACAATCTGTCATAAGAACTTTGCTACGATGGACAACCCACATATTGGAATATAACTCTTGAAAGCAATCCACCTTGGAAATTTGCCAATGCTATGCGACAATCCTTTAAGGAAAATATTACCACAATTGACAATCCGTGTCTTGGAACACTTGCTAAAAAAGAGTCGATCGACAATCCACTTCGAGAAAATTTGCCACTTGCTGAAATGAATGTCAATCCACGTTGAGGAACTTTTGCCGAAATTTATGATGAATAGAGACCTACAACAATCCTTTGGGAAATTTTGCCATAGGGAACCGGGTGTATGACAATCCAATCTCGGAAAACTTTCCAAAGATGCATGAATTTATAACAATCCGAACTTTGAAAAACTTGCCAAATAAAGAAGGAGCACGACAATCCACGCTTGGAAACTTTGCCAGAGATGACAATCCAATCTTGGAAAAATTGTCGTTGAAGAAGATGCACGACAATCCGTAGAAATATTGTCAGTTGGGGATGACAATCCAATTTTTGGAAAAATTGTCGTTTAAGAAGAATGCACGACAATCCATATTTGGAAAGATTGTCATTTAAATGCTTGCTTTTAAACCGATACGTTGGTGCTTGTAATGAGCCAGTGTTTTAGGCGCTTAAGCTAAGTGAGACGATTTTTTTGTCAGGTCAATCACTTACTACGATTGTAATCGAGCCGACTACTAATCATGTCAATTTGCTTATAGGGGCTAACTAGCGTACCAAGGAACCCGAAATTGCTGTATGAAGTCGAAATAACCGTTCTGAGAGGCTTCGAGCTCTGTCGCCGCTGAAATATTGCTGGCGCCAAGAATTGGCTTTGTCACCAGACGCTGAGATCTAGCGTCAGGTGCTGAACTCTATTGCTAAACGCCAGAT
Organism: Chenopodium formosanum; assembly: GCA_024500155.1. Taxonomy (NCBI): domain Eukaryota; kingdom Viridiplantae; phylum Streptophyta; class Magnoliopsida; order Caryophyllales; family Amaranthaceae; genus Chenopodium; species Chenopodium formosanum. The sequence continues at coordinate 29,537,775 of CM044862.1, read as the reverse complement.
GTTGTTGTCTGGCGCTGGAGTCTGTAGGGAATAGTTTCAAGCCTTTAAAATCCCACTAGCTTGAACCCCACTGTGATCATACATTAAAGTACGGTAGCGTCCAAAAGGGAAGAAGATAGAGCAAAAGAGTCGCCAACAAGTTTTTAAGGAACTTGTAAACCGTTCACGAGGTGAAGGTTACACCCCTTAACGATCCAAGAGATCGCCAACTCCATAAGGTCATGAACCAAATAAGGGTTCGGGGATGAAGGTACAAATCCAACCTAAAAGAGATTGAACCTGCCCTAATAATAGGCCTCTACTTTATTCTGCTCGTATTCATGTGCGCTTTCTGACTAACATGCAATCAATAGGATTAACCCTAAACCTGTTTACTCTATGTTGGTTGAACATTAATGCACAAACAAACTATTATTGGCGATCACTTGAATTATAATCACAATTAACCTAACAAGATTATTAATTATCTTATTAAGCGTGATTACAAGTACTAATTCCCTTTAACATGCAATAAAGGTGATCAAGCAATAAATAAAAATAATGCATATCAAGCAACATAATAAATAATAAACATCATTAATAATAATAATATCAATCATAATCATAATCATATTAAATCATAGCAAGATCCTAGGCATGATACTAACAAGATTAATAACAAACCCTAGCATGTCACTAAGCAATAAAAATCAAATCTTTAGCCCTAACATGATACTAACAATCATAAAAATTAGGAAGAACATAGGAAGCATCGTACTTTTAATCATACTTAATATTAAAGTTACCCTAGACATGATATTAGGAATTTATTATTGTCACCCTAAACATCAAATTAAGGAAAACATCCTAACATGATACTAGGAATCAAAACAATCTACGCATGATTTCTACATCATAATATCAATTAAACCATTAAAGTACTTACTTGGATGCCTCGTACCTCTTTCTAATAACAAAATACACACTTTAGTAACTTCAAGGAAAATAATAATCAAAAAATTAAATTAAATAATTGAAAGAGAGATTTGGGACCAAACCCTCAGAAATTAAAACCTTTCACGTCTAGGGCGAAGGCAACTTCGAATATGGCTAGGTGTTTCTAGATCTTGTGAATGCGGAATTTTGTATGAAAAAGCAAGAAAGAATTGAAGAAAGAAAAGAATGCTAAAGAATTAATGTTTGCTAAGAATTGATGAATGAGAGATGATGATGACGAATGATTGTAGATGAGTGAATTGCGAATGAAGAGAATTAGTTAATTAATGAATATTGGTGATAATTCGTGTCAATTGGTGAATGAAAACGGATTTTTGATACGATATTTATAGAGAAAATCATCCAAAAAAGATAATTTAACAAAACAGAGTCTGACGATCGCAAAACAGGATTGGCGCCAACCCTGGCTAGCTGGCGCCAAGCACCAGTTGCTAGCGCCAGGCGCCAAGCCTGGTTCCAGGCGCCAAGGCCTGGGGTTGGACGCCAAACTGGATTTCAACGCGTTTTCGAAAATCTGATAAATTTCCCGTACTGTAAGATAAAATAATATAATTTCTTCGAAAATGCTATTTGATCTTGATTAAAACTTTGAAAAGTCCTAATTGAATTAGGAATGAAAAGAACATTCTAGAAGATTCTAGAAGACTAAAACCATTCCTAATTACATTAGGAATGATAAATTATATTAGGCCCTCCCCTAGATCATTGGGCCGCACATAAAGCTCAAACCGGGCCCAGTTTAGTAAATTGGCCATAACTTCCTCAATATTCATCGGAATTGGGCTTATAATATATCGTTGGAAAGGTCTTTGCAAGCCCCATCCAACTACACCACTATTGGACCCATATCATGGACCAACCAAACTGGATTGGCTGTTTTCTTAAAATAAAGTTTTCAAAATCAGGGAGAAGAGAAAAGAAATAAAACTTTCCGCTACACTAGACCTTTTCACACTTCGTTTCATTCGATTATGATTCAATGTGAAAGGTACTCATCACCGGGTTTGGTTTTGGGGAGACACAAATGGGTGTCTACAGAAGCCCCCACTTTGATTGAGTTTGGAGAAACGCAAGTTTCGAAAACGAAAGTCAAAGTAACGATAGGGACGGAGAATGATTCAGAACGTTCTATGATCCTAAATCAATCTTATAACGCCGATACCTGCAAAACTAGCGTTAGTTAAACAGATAAAAGAGTTAAGAAACGCGCATCTTGCACCGTCGAGCACACGTCTCTGAAAGTAACCGATTGTTGCTGTACTGCTGTTTTGATGACCTCCTGCAAGCTAGAGAATGCCATCCCGCTTGAAAACCGCTACGCCTGTAAATGCTTCCAAATTAGAAGATCGTTTCGCCTGAAACTATCCTCCCCGCTATGATAATATTCCACGTCCAAGGGAACATCATCGAAGATTATTTCTCTCGAAACAATCCCCATCCGCATTGATAATATCCCACGTCCAAGGGAATACTATCGAAAATTATTTCTCTCAAAATAATTCTCATCCGCATTAATAATTTCCCACGTCCAAGGGAATACTATCGAAAATTATTTCTCTTGAAACAATCTTCAGTTGCATTGATATGATAATCTTCCAAAGGAAATTACCGAAGATCCACGCCTGTCGATCTTTAAAAGTTCACCTGAACTTTGCCTTTGCTATGCCTGTACGTCGGCGCTCTTTTGCTTTAAACCTGTATGTAGGTGCCCTTTGCTCTTGAACCTATATGTCGGTGCCTTTTGCCAATGAGCCAATGCTTAGGCGCTTTAAGCTAAGTGAGACGATCTTTTTATCAGGTCGATCACTTTACGTAATCAAGCCGATTACTTAATCATGTCAAATTGCTTAGAGGGGCTAACTGGCGTACCAAGGAACCCAAAAATATGTTGCAGAAGGCTAGCACAACCCCAACCAGTGGCTGGGTGCTTTGGCGTCGCTGAAAAACCATCAGCGCCAGAAATTAGAATAAGCGCCAGGCGCTGGTGTTGGCGCCAGGCGCCAAGCCCAGAAGATGACGCCAATGCCTAAGGACTGGCGCTAGCACGGGAATCTCTTTAAATTCCCGTTTTCAGTTCATTTCTTGGCTCTGTTTATCGCGAACACTGCTCGAAGAAACCGAAAGCTTCAATTGATCATTGCTCACTCGTTTTTCAACCGAATTTGCTCAAATTTGTTGCAAATCAAAGCTCTTTACATCTATATTCCCGATCTATGTAAGTTTTCCTCAAACTCACACCGGTTTTTATGAATTCTTGGCATGTTTATTCTAGAATTTCATGAAAATTCGAATTCTATAATGCTCAATTTGCTTTGTTTATCAAGTTTTATGCCATGAAATTGCTTTTTTATGTTTGTATTTTGCCTTGGGAGTAATTTGAGACTTGTTTGACTCAATTTGGTGAAGAAATGAGCAATCTGCCATTGTTGGACCTCTTAAGGTCGTGAAGAACAATGTGGTTTGTTCTTGACGTTTTTACTAGCAATTCTTGTTCAATTTGTCACAATAATCACTATAGTGTTGCAAGAAATTGTTTGATTGCTTGAAAAAATACTGTCATGCTCAATTTGAATTTGTGCTCTGTTTTAGTACTACGTACTCTGTATTTTGCGAACATAGTATCATCAAAAGTTAGGGTTCTTAAATTTGATTAATTTAGGGAATTGTTGTTTTATTGAAATTAATGCTGCATGTTTGTCATATTTCTAAAATTGGGGTTTTTTGTTGCATATTTGTTTTATTTTTATTTGCAGAATGGCTGAGAATAGGGTGGTTTTCAGATATAAGTTCTTGAGTGTAGTTATTGACATTAAAGTAAAAATAGGTAAAGAAAACTTGATGGATAAATGCCTAGAGTGGGAAGATCGTTTGCGTGAAATGGATGATCCAGTAGAAGGATCTATAGATATTTTGTTTCCCAAATTCCAGTACATTTATAAAGGGAAATATAGGGATTTAGAAGATGATGGGGATGTGTTCAAAATGATTAGGAGGCTTGGTAATAAGGACATCTACACTATTCATGTGGGCACCATTGATGATCCTGGGTTCTTGGCAGATTGTATGTTGGAGTTTAAGCAAAAACAGAATGGGAATTGGCCACCCCCGGCTATCCTTATAATAGTGCTCAGCCACCAGTTTAACAAGGTTTGTGTGAGCTTGGTGTGGCTAAGTGGTGTTGTTGTTGTAGTGTGTTTTGTCTAATGCCCCTATATTTATGTTGTTTGTTGTTTGCAGGAGTAATAATGTCCTGGAATACTGAATCTCCCTCTAAATTGAAGAAGTGTAACTGTGGATTGCCACTAACTAGGATGACATCTTGGACAAGGGACAATCCTGGGTGCAAGTTCAAGGCTTGCAAATTTTGGGATCCAAACACTGAGACAAGGGGATGCAAATGTTTTGAATGGGTTGACTCAGATCAAACTGAGTGGCAAAGGGATTATCAACCTGCTCACACTTGACAAGAAGTTAATGAAGTCTGAGATGAATTCTTTGCAAAGGGAGCTTGAAGATCTTGTTGGGCAAAGGAGGTGTTTTCTTAATGAAGTTGACACATTGAAGACTAAATGCAAGGCCTTGTCTGGTGATAGGAAGAAGATGACAAGCAGCAATGGTAGTGGTGACAGGGTTCAGTTGACTGTAGTGGTTGCACTTTGTGTATTTGTTATGGTTTTAGGACTTAGTGTAGTCATAAAACTTGTTTAGGGGAGTTTGAGGATATCCAGGCTATTATGTCTAAGTATAGTGACTTATTTATGTAATGTACTTAATTTTAGTTGTTGTTAGTTTGTAGTGAACTTAAGTTATGTATTGCACTTTATTTATGTATGAATTTCAAAAAATATTGACCTTGAAATATATGTGCTTCATTTGTCTACTAAAATAGAGTCATATGATATATACATATATATGTCTAATTACATGAGACTTAGTCCAAAAACTGACTACTAAATATATAAGTTCATCAAAATAAATACATAATGGAAATTGTCAGAGGAACAGGTTCAACAATGTTCAGAAACTGCACTAATTTTTTTTCTTGCTTGGCCTTGTTGCCGTTGATTTTTTTGCTGTTGTTGTGGTTGATGCTTGGCTACAGAGGTATGGTTCATCTCCTACACTCTGCCTTGACCTTGTTTTAGGTCTTTGAGAAGGTGCTGTTTGAGAAGGTGTTGATGCTACTTGAGATGCTCTAGCTCTACCTACAGCTTCTGCTCCTTGAGATGCTGCTGTTGCAGCAGCTTTTGAGGATGCTTTTGTTGCAGCAGCTGCAGCTTTCTTCTTAGCCTCCTCTTGTGGGAACTTATTATTGGCAATGCTGTTAGGTCCTGCTGAAGCTCCAGGAGTAGTCTGCAAATATGAAGGGATGTAAACCAATTAAAACAGAGAAAAACACACTAACTGACAAAGAAATGGGAAAATTTTCTGAAATAACCTTGTTTAAAGCTCTTGCTGCTTTGATTCTCCTCTGTTCTACCACCCATGGTGTGTTTACAGTAGGTTTGCCCTTTGTGTTAGGCTTGGAAGAAGACTCTTTCACTTCTGCAGGAATATTGGAGCAAGTTTTGGCATAGTGTCCAAATTGAGCACATTTTTGGCACCTCTTCTGCCTTTTTTGTGAAATACCCTCAGCTGCATCTGGTACACCCTCTCCCTTTTCCTTCTTTCTCTTTTTGGACTTAGGTCTGCCAGGCATAACTCTCACAGGTGGTGGCAGTGGCTCCCTTAGCTGAATCTTTTCCCAATGCTTGGGACCTGACATAGGCTGTACAGGCAAGTCATATGCCTCAAAATATCTCTCCCTTGTGTAATAGTGGTCCACATACTCTTCTGGGTCACTTCTCTTGTCTAATATACAAACAAACCCATGCACACAAGGGAGGCCAGTTAATTGCCAGTGGTAGCATGTGCATGTTCTATTTTGAAGGTCAAATGTGACTTGGTCTGCATTGAGGTTGACCTCATAAGTGTCATCCCTTGAAACCTGCACTATGCAGTGCCTAGCCACCCTCTCCATTCTCTCAAACAGCTTACTCACATAAGGCATGACTTTTCCTTCAATTTTTTTCACACCCCCCCACTTGTCATTGTGCCTTTTCATTGCATACCTCCTTAACCATTCCATTTGGGTTAGGATAGGTTTGTCCCAAGCTTCTCTAATGTAAGCATTGAAGGTTTCACACATATTATTCAACAACATATTAGATTTGCAATTAATTGAAAAGGCATGCCTTGACCAATGTTGGGCGGGGATGTTGTCTAGATATTCATAGGCATCCTCACTAAGGAACCTTATGGATTCCATTGCAATTTCAAAATCAGCCTACAATAAGTGAAAAGCAATTACTCATAAGGTCAATGCCAGAACATAGCCTACAGTAGCTCAGATAGGCAGAACCTTCACAAAAAGGCATTAAGTCATAATTTAACTAGCACTGTAATTTGAGCACATAGACTGAACAAGTACATCAGCATCTAAACTGGTCATATACACTGATCATACAAATTGATCTTACAAACTGAGCATTCAAAATTAGCATAATTCCAAATGACCACATACACTTACCATACTAAGTCAGCATACAAAATCAGCACACACACTGTCACAAGATCACAAAAATGAACAAACATAAACTTTGCTTACAAAGTTATCATTCCTAATACATGTGGAGCACAAAACTGAGCACATAGATGCTTACATACTATCACAATTTTACTGACCACAAAACTGAGCACATAGATGCTTACTATCACAAGTTTATACATAATACCATGCTAATAAACAAACAAGGAACAGAGCATACCCATGTTGTGGCTCTAGCGGCATTCCAAAACAACTCTTTGAATGTGGACCCTGTGAATTGCAATTTGAAACTGGCCCATATGTGCCTCACACAAAACCTCTTCTCAGCAAAGGGTACCACCTCCTCAAATGCTTCAAGGAGCCCCTTAACACACAAAATTGAAAAATAATTGCGAGTAAACAAATAAAACACAGTCAATTCAAAATCAATTGCACAAAATATAACTGAAATGATGCTAAATTAACCTTCTGCCTATCTAACATGTAAGTGAAGCCACCTCCCATTGTCAAGTCATCCAAACTTTGCTTCAAACACTCCAAGAATCAGCACCAAGTTTCTTTGTTCTCCACCTCTACAGTAGCCCATGCAAAGGGATAGATGTTGTTGTTCCCATCCTTTCCCACTGCCACCAAAATCTGACCAGGGTAAGAGCCCTTCAAATGGCATCCATCCACCCCTATTAAAGGCCTACAGCCTTTCAAGAAGCCCCTTACCAATGGGGAAAGGCACACAAACATCCTCAAGAACAGTGGTGGCTCTGGCCTATCCAATTGATCAACCACCACATTTACTATAGTCCTTGGGCTATATTTCTGCAATGCCTTCCCTTAATCCCAAACTCTGGCATATTGTTCAGAGGCAGACCCATAAATCATGAATTTTTCCCTAGCCCTAGCTAACCATGCCTTGTAGTACCCAATCTTAATACCCAAGTCACTCAAAACCCTATCCCTAAAGTTGTTTATCTTCCAATTAGGGTTGCTTCTCCACTCTTCAACATATTTCTCAGCCAAGTACTCTGTAGTAACATTGGCATTCATGTTGCTCCGCATACAATTGTGTTCCAACTTGAGATCCTGAATTTGCCAAGCACTACTCTTGAACAAAGGCCTTGCAATGACCTTATACTTGCATCTCCTCACTTCCTCACTGCACTGACAAATAGGCAGCTTACTCCTCTATGAATCCCATTCACAACCACATCTCTTCCTACAGAAAGTGGTTAATTTCTCTTTGTTGTTGTTTAGATAATAGAACTCATATCTATTTTCAATGGCATGAGTTCTTAGGGCTTTCCTAAGCACCAAAATGTTAGTGAACTTCTAATTCTTCACCAACACAACAGGTTTCTTGAAATCTGTATCCTCCCTAAACCAAGGACTGTTATCTATGTCCTCATCAGAACCATGCTCACTTCTCAGCTCATCATCATTAGTTTCTTCTTCCTTAAGTTGTACCTCAGACTGCCCTAGATCTTTCACCAGTTGATCCAACTTCTGCTTACTCCCCTGCCCTGAAAACCCAGGCTGCACCAATGCCAAACTCTTTTCCACCTCACCTAGGATTTTAGCAATACCCTGACCCAATCCCTCATCTTCAGAACCACCCTCTTCCTCCTCTCCTAGATTCCAATCTATATCTATATCACTAACATCCTCACTAGAAGAACCACAATCACTCTCCTCATCATCAATGAACAGCTTCTTTTGTGCCTTACCCTCTCCTTTCCCCTCTGATTTGGCTCTCCTCTTTCCCAACCCAGCAACTTCAGTCAGCTTCCCCTTCCCTTTATCAATTCCCACCCTCAATTCACTTCCTGAGGAAAACCTAGGACTCCTCCTAACTAATGGCTCACTAACTGTAGGACCAGTTTTTGTTACTGGGTTGGACTGTTGCCACCCAAGGCTCCTCCTCAAAAATAAAGAAGTACAAGCTTTTTTGGGAGTGTGTTTACCAGGGCTTTTTTCTTGAACTTGGGGTTTAGTTCCTTTTTTCAGTAACTGTAGATTAAGGTGGGCTGACTTTAGATAGATTTTCAGTGTGTTTGGGTGGGCTTATGGTTGGATTTTGACTTGGGCTTGCAATCTGAGCTGGATCTGTTTGGTCAGGGGAGTTTTCCTCACTAACAGTAACAAACAACTCCAAGTACCCATCTTTGTGTTTAGCCTCAAGAAACCCCCTCACACCCTCATCATCCTCTATTTTCCTTTTTCCATTCATTCATGTTTGTCCCTTCTCTTTGAACCATAGGACATAAATGTGAGGGACTGCCCACCCCTTTTCCCTAAACCCTTCTGCACATAACCATCTCAAGTACAACACAATTATAAATGACAAAGGGACATTCAACCTCCAATACACAAAACCAGCCTCATAAACTTGATACTCACTACCCTTTCTTTTTCTTTTCTTAAACACAAAACCCCCAAAAAGTCTTATCTTAATGTCAACAGTGTTATCAAGCTCATCCATTTGAGTAATCTACAAATTAAGGAATAAAGCATGTAATTAACCATTTACCTATATCATAAACAACAATAACAGCAACTGTAACATGCATTATGTCATTCCCTACACCAATTCATTACAATAAAGCAACAACACAGTAACTTCAACAACACAAATACCCTAACACATGCATCTGTAACATTGAATTATAAATCAATTTAAATTAAATTGATACTTTAATCCAAACACAGTAATCTAGGGTTTACTTAATTATTTTCCAAAAATGCCCACAAATTTCAAAAAAATTGCGCAACAAACTATTAATGGACAGTACAAAAAGTTGGGGGAATCATACCTGGTCGTTGTCAGAAGAATCTCCTACTTCTGTCAATGGAGATGACGACTCCAAGTTTCAGCTTTCCCAGTAGCTTGCTGATGTGTGGTTCGAGTCAAAAGAACACAACTTTGAGTCAAATTCAGAGGTACAATGAAAAAAAAAAACAAAAAATAATTACAGCCTTTCAATTGATAGGGGAGAGAGAAAGAAAATGTGGTTGAATTTGGGCAATGGAGTTATTGCATGTGGTTGAGGCTTTGATTATGGAGGAACAGGGAAAAGAGAGAGAGAGAGAGAGAGAGTAAAATGGAGGGAATTGAATTAGAATCAAAGAGAGAGAAAGAGTAAAGGAAGGGAAGTTTGGTAGCTGGGACCTACAAACGGCAAATCTAACATAATAGTAACGGAGGTACTGAAAGCTATAGTTTTGTAATTTTGGAGGTACTAATTTAAAAAAAAAAATTATATGGCTACTAAAATTCAATTACCCACATTTTTGAGGTACCAAAATTCAAATTTTCCATAATGTTGATTGTTTCCATCACAATGTTGTTGCATAAGATATCTTGCGTACTACTCCGTACATTTCACATTAATTGCTTCATCTTGGAAACCTAAATGTAAAATCGGACATTGCTACTACCGATAATTTGTATAATTAAAAGTACCAATGTATGTATGCAGGGTCGTCCCAATAAATATGGGGGCCCTGTGCAATTTAGAAAAATATAGGCCCATTAATTTATTTATATTCTATATTAAAGATACCCAATATACAAAATTAGACCCATGTCGTGTAGTTACCTAGGTAATCTTAAATAATTACAATTAGTTGTTAGATAAGGAGTATGGGGAAAAAGCCAAGAACACAAAAAAAATTTAGTTAATTAAATATATTGATGACTTTTTATTATCAAAACAAAATTAAAAAATGAAAAATAAAAAAAAAAAAATTATATGAATCATCATAGGATTTGAACACTAGACCAAGAAACATATAGTATAGTTTTATTGCCACTATGCCAAATTCTATGCAGTTTAATGTATTTGCAAAAAAATAGTCAAATTCAAGAGTTTGGGGCCCATCAGATTTTGGGCCCTAAGCAACAGCTCACCCTGCACACAGTAAGGGCCAGCCATGTACGTATGTATGATTAGAGTAATGCTACACATGTAATATACAATTCAATTTTCTTTTAAAAGAATTACTTTTGAGGTTATTTCATATAGGTTTTAGAAATTATTCTAGCTAGTTCGAGTGGTTTATATACATTAGCCTACTAGCTCAATGAGTAAAGGATTGTGTAAATGCACAAAAGATGTGCTTTAAATCCCACACGGGTTTATTTTTGTAATATGGAGACGAGAGTTGTATAAGAGCTTAGTTGTTTCATAGATTCCATAATTATTACTCGTAATCTTGTAAAAGGTAATTTTTATTTTCGTTTAACTTTGTGCCAATTTACTTTTTATAGTTCTTGTTAGTAATTTTTTTAAGATAACCTATGTAGGAATCGTACCTACACCTCCTGTGGGAGCTTAAAGTGTAATGCCCCGTATTTTCATACGTATTTTCTAATTAATTAATTAAGAATTATTTTATAAAAAAGGTATTTTAGTAAATTCATTATTTGGAGCCAAAATAATATTTGAATTTTGGCACCAAATATAAGTATTTAATCATTTGAATAATTAATTAGTTTCGGATTTCTAAATTAATAATATAGGTTTAATTATCTTTTTTAAGGTCGGTTCATACTTTATTATACTAACTATTTCAAGAGAAATATCTAATATACATTATGTATTTAACTAATTTTGATATTATCTAAAATATTTATTTATTCAATTATTTTATTATGATTTTCGTTTTTATTTTTTTTAAAAAAAAATAGAAATAGAAATTTTTGTGAACGTGAGCTTATCATGTTTTTAAGAGTGATTTTATCACCTTAGTTTGTTAATAATTATTTAACTTAAACTCTAATTCTATATCTCATTTTGTTCCTATCTTCCTTCTCCCAACCATATGTGTATCCATTAAATTTTTCTTATCTTTTAACCAACCTACTAATCTAGACCAAATGTTACTCAAATTTATTTCCCAACTTACGATCTATCCTTTCTACACCCTCAACACTATAAATAGACCCTTAATTCTTCCAACTTATTCACACCAATTCTCTACTTTTCTTCTCCTTTTTTTTTATACAAATCACCCCGTTTATCTTTGAAACCAATTTTCGGGTACTTTTGTTCAGTTTTGGGGTATTGATGTGTCACAGACTATTGTTCCTCTCAAAAATTCCTTGAGTTTAGGCTCAAGAATCACCCAATTCGGAGTTATATCAAAGGAGTTATAGCCTCTGCAAGTTCTGCCTATTCTTTCCAATGCAAATCCAATTCTTCTCTTTTCCTTGGTTTCTTATCTTTTCTTATTCTCTTCCCTTATTCAACTATAATTATTATTATTATTATTATGGGGGATTTATAAATAATTATTATGAGTAGTTTTAATTATATAAAATCAGATTTTTAATAATGTTTTTGTTGAAAGGTTCATGTACATATAGTTAGGAGGTTTTTATTTAACTATTTGTGATTATTTGTTAACCTTATATTGATTAAGGTTATATTTATTTGTAGGGTGTGTTCAATCAAGGTTCTTGAGGTTCTTTTTGTGTAGTTTTTCTAGCAATGATCAAGGTACGTTTAGGTGGCTAGATACCTTTGAAAGTAATTGGTTTGAATAACATGTTTACATGATTTGATTGGTGATTGAATTAAATTGATTTTGAAATAAATTATGTTTGAAGGTATTTATCTTAATAAAAGTATTTGAATGATTGATTTTTAAATCATGTTTTGAATGGTTTGGATTACTTATCGTGTTTAAATAATATTAGGAACTATTAGATATTAAAACGATTTATTGAACCATTGAATTATTATTATTATTATTAATGCTTTATAAGCATGTTAGTAATCCCACTATGCAGATTTGGTTTATTGATAAGGCCTTGGACTTTGTATGACCGGGTCTTTCCTCAAGAATAGTCTTGTAATATAAGGAGACTAGCTTGGGGGGTGTGCACACTTAGGTGAGGGATTGGATTAAAAGGAATTGGTTTTATTAACTATTATTTTGAATATTGAATCATTGGAATCGTTTTTGGAATAATGAGTTTTGAATTTATTGGATTAATTATTGGAATTGGTTTCTAAAGCGCAAATAAATTGAGTTTACACTATCTTGCACTTACCGTACTTAGCATATTTTGCTAATCCGTATTTCTTATTTGTTTTGGTTCGCCCTGTTTACCGTAATGGTAAGCAGTGTTGACTATTTTCAGGTGGAGTCATGAATGAGCATATGGGAGTCCAGGAATTTGCTTCACCTAGTTTAGGAATGTTGGTCTTGTCTGTATTTTTTAGCACTCATAAAAATATTACTATTTTTTTATAAGTATTAATAAAAGAAAGTTGAGTTTTCGTTGCAAGTTTTGTTGTTGAGTTAAGTATTTTAAGTAGCCTTGCGTAATCACGCCGCGGTAATACGCCCAAGTCTATCTCTACGATATAATTATACGGAATATACTGGTATTTCCGTGGAAGAAGATTTGGGAGTGTTACATAAAGAATCAAGATTCATAGCAATACTAATGCACTTATGGGAACTTCCTCAATCCATACCATCTGCTAATTTGAGTCATACAATGGGCTAACCCATTAAGCCATTAGCCTTCCTACGCTCATGAAAATAAGAAATAGATACACAAGAATTAGCAAGGTGTAAAATATCATTTACAATTAAAACAATAGGCGAGATGACCCTCTTACTAATTTTTCTACCTATGTTCTAAAGTTTTTTTTTTCCCTATGTTCTAAACTTGCTCTAAATTTTTTCTTATGTTCTAAATTTTTTCTGCTTATGTTCCAAAGTCCTATGTTTTAGATTATTTTTTTCCTATGTTCAAAAATTTTCTACCTATGTTTTAAAATTTTCGGAAATTTCACCAAATGCCCCAGAGTTATTTTTTTATTCACCAAATACCCATTAAAACTTTTAAATTCACCAAATACTCCTGAATTTAAGAAAAATGTCACCAAATGCCCTTAATAACTAACGACGGTTAACACCGTTAGTCATTAATGACTAATATATCACGTGGCAGCCTCTAATTGGTTGTTGTAATATTAGTTAATTAATTATTTAAAAATAACTTTTTTAAAAAAAAAAAAAACCCCACCACCCAAGACCCATCCCACCCAAACGCCCCACCACCAGCCACCACTGCCACCACCCAGATCCCACCCCTCCCTAGGGGTGTTCAAAAAAACCCGACCCGGTTGACCCGTCCCGACTACCCGATGACCCGCAAAATACCCGACGGGTATTTTGAGATTTTTTGTGAATTTTTCGGGTCGGGTACCCGACCCGGTAAATTAAAGAGTATGGCGGGTCGGGACATGGGCCGCCCTATATGCTAAACGGGTACCCGCTGACCCGTGATATGATTTTTTTAAAAAAATATATATATAAACTGCAGTTGCTAGGGTTTGTTTTCTATTTCACTTAGCAGCAGCCACCTTCTTCTCTCTCCTTCATCTCCCCCTATCTCTCTCCTCAAACTTTCTCTGTCCACTTTTTCTCTCTCTGTCCCTTTCTCCCCGTCTCCTTTGTCTCTCTCCGTCCTCGTCCCCATCTCTCTTCGATCCTTCGTCTATCTCTTCCTCCGCCTTTCTCTTTCCCCGTCCCTCTCTCTTCTTTCAGCAATTAAATCGAAGCAACAAATAACGCAACAACAATTTCTTGAATCCCAGCAAATCGAAGCAACCCGTAGGTGTGGTGCGGTGCTGTGCTTGCTTCGGTAAGGTGGCGGGTCATGTCTTCTCAAGCCAACTCCATTTTCATTATTCATGCTCAGATCTACAAGATTTACAAGTTTTCAATATATTAATGAAGTATATTTGTTAATTAGGGATGAATATGTTTACCCAAATTAATTTGGGTTTTACTGTTTTACAATTCAATTAGTAGTAAATTAATCTTTTATTGTGTTTGAATTAGTATATTCATTGTGGATTTGATATTAAAACGTTAAAGTACTATTTTAATTGAGTTTCTCTTGAGGTTGTATAACTTGTTCATATTAACTTGTTAATTGGTTTTTTTTTTTTTTTGATGCAAGGTTTTTTATTAATCTATGTTATATATTTACTGATGCCAGAATGCCAGTCTCATATAATTATATGAGAAATTTTATACAATACATATAAAATAAATAGACCTTTTTTAAAAAATAAAAAAATAATAAGTCGGGTACCCTGTGACCCGACTCGAGAAAATCGGGTACCCGATAGCCGGGTACCCGATCTTCTCGGGTCGGGACATGGGCCGGTTACCTAACTACCCGCAATCCCGGGTACCCGGGTTTTCGGGTACCCGAAAATCCGGGTACCCGAATTTGAACAGCCCTACCCCTCCCCCTGAGCCGGGGGTCCTTATCCGCCGGCGAGGCAAGCCCCCCCACACTCGACACCCCTCCCCTACCCCCTCTCCCTCTATTTCCCCTTCCCTTAAATCCCTCCTCATCCAAAAGAAAAACCCCCCTTCCTTCGCGGCCGGCGTCGAAACCCCCTCCCCGGCGCCGGCGAACCTTTTTCGCCCCACCCCCGTGCCATCCCCACCCCATTTCCACCCTAAACCACCACCCAAAAAAACCGAAAAACGCCTTAATCGAAAAAACCCCAAATCAAAATATACGGTTTCGATTTGGGGTTTTTTCGATTTTTAGGGTTTTAAGGTGTCGGCGCTGGTGGTTTAAGGAGGGGAAGTAGGTGGAGATGGTAGGGGGATGGGGGAATTAGCGTCGCCGGAGCAGGGGGATGGGGGCTGGGCGCCGGTGGGATGGGAGAGAGGTGTTTTTCGAGTGTGGAGGGAGGGGTTTAGGGTGGGGGGAACGTTATTCTTGACAAGAGAGGGGCAACTACGACATTGATAAGGGGAGGGAGGGTGGTCGACGGTGCAGAAGAGGACATTGGTCGCTGGTGAGGTGGAGGCAAGGGGTTGGGCTGTCGTGGGGGGTAGTGGTGCGGTGGGGAGATTGGCTGGGGGTTTGGTTTTTTTTTTTTATTATTATTTATTTTTTTGTTAAATAAAATAATATTAAAAAAGAACCAATTAGAAGCCGCCACGTGACATAATTATCTTAATGACTAACAGTGTTAACTGCCGTTAGTCATTAAGGGCATTTGATGACAATTTTGTAAAACTCAAGTGTATATGGTGAATTTAAAACTTTTCATGGGTATATGGTGAATAAAAAAATAACTCAGGGACATTTGGTAAAATTTCCGTAAAATTTTTCTATCTATCTTCTAAATTTCTTCTGCCTATGATTTAAATTTATTCTACCTATATCCTAAAATTTTTCTATCCTATGTTTTTTTTTTTCTTCGCTTTTTCCTATGTTCAAAAATGCATCTAAGCTAATTAAATCAAAAATCAAAATATATTAATCAACATTCAACTTGAGGTATAAAAATTCCCATGCTGCTACCTGAAATTAGAAATAATATACAAACATCAACTATAATAGTTGAGGAGGGCATCCAACCAATGCTTACATATCGATCTATTAGGTTCAATGTGTCAAATTCGAGCCATTTCATCAACAAACCAGAAGCAAGCTTAGTAACACAATTCCAATTGTTGAAGCTTCTCTGAATTTCTATTACTTTCAGGAGAATGGACGAATCAAAGCAGCCTACGGATTATGCTCCCGTACCAGACTTGCAAGGACTTGAACCATTATTATGACGATGATGGGGCAAAGAAATCACCCCCTCCACACCACGTAGGCAGGAGAGGAACAAGAGACGAGTTCTTGTCAGAGATGAAGAGCCTCGATATTCAGCCAGGTTTCGGCTTGCCATGAAAGGTCCAAAAGTAGGGTAAATTTGGGAGGTAGCTGATATGCAGAAATGTCTCGTGGTTTCCGTTGAATTCTGTGTGTATATATATAGATAGACTGATTGTACAAGGGGTAACATGAATTATTCAAAAATCACCTTTGAGCTACAAAGCAAACATAGATTGGATAATTTAAATTGCAAAATTAATCTTCTCTCGCTTTGTTTGAAGGCTGGCTTGTATCTTTAACTCCTGGGCACAATTTGGATTTGATATTTACATCAGCATTGGATGCAGAAAAGGGCTTAACAGATGACCGAAGTGACTCGGGACCATCTGAAGCAATTCTTCGCCATAATGTATCACAGTTACATATAACCTCAGTCAACCGGCCTTTCAGCTCCCCAAGCTCCACTTGCAATGCATGAACTGCGTACAATGCAAATATGAGATGTATCAACAAATCATGCTACAACGGGGATGACTACAAGAGGTACAAATGTACAATGCAGATAAGATTTACCAATTTCATGCCTATTTAGTTGACATACTTTGACCCACACAAATTTTTAAGCTAATTTAATTGACTTATTTGTTTATTGTGTAATAGACTGATACTTTGTTGCGGATTTATTATTATTATTATTATAGTTTTTGGATAGTGAGGTATTTTATAATTATTTTTTTTTACTTTTTTTTTTTTACAAAGAGATCAGTAAAAAAAATAAGTAAAATTGCGATTGTAAAGTTAGTCTTGAGATCATCAGCATTACCTTCAGATAAATGTTGTGATGCAGTCTTCATAGTTGATACTGAGCCATTAAATCGCTGCAGAAGTTTAACTGCCAATGCATCTACAACCTCTATCTTGTTTTCAATTTCATCCTGCAAAAAGTAGATTTTTGATGAAGAGCAGGGGAAATATTGTAGACTGTAGACTGGGCTTAAAAGCAAGTATCTAGTTCTTATCATGATTATAATTCATTCATTAACAAAGTTTTAAACCCAAATTCTTAAAATGATAAACCCTGAAACACCACTTATGACTCTATAACTTTATTGGACAAAGTGACAATCCAAGGAATATGTGAAGCTAAATACCAAACTAAAGATAAATGATAGGCAAATTAGTGTAACAACTTATACCACTAAGCTATAATGATAGTTCAATAAATTCCAACCTCTAAGTAAATTGATTTGAGTTCAAAACTCCTACCTCCAAGCTCTAATGATCAGAGTTTGCTGAATGCAAAGTGTACGAACTTAATCAATTTCGATGACAGATTGACAGATGCACCGTGTAGGAACACTAAGAGCAAGATTAAGCTAGGATATGAAGCAAGCCTAAGCAAAGTCTCAACGTTTGCCAGAATACAGTATTACAATTCCTCTAGTAAAGTAGTGAGTTCATGAACACCAGGTATACAATGGTTCCACCTCTGCTTTAGGTATCTTAAATGGAATCCTCTTAAAACAACATGAATAAAGTATCATTTTTCATACATATAGCTCCCATCCAGCAAAAGTATCAAAATAAGCAAAGATTCATTCAGAGACTACCACATAAAATGAAGATTTGGCTGTTAGAAATAAATTGAATTTGACATATTAAAGGCTGAAATCTGGACTCTCCCTCCTTGTTCATAGAGTGCAGGGGTGCATCTGTCTAAGGAAAAAAATTACCATTACAAATCATAAATCCTCATTTTTACCCCATGCCCTGAATAGTAAGCACCTTAATTGTGATTGCAGCAATGTATTGGACACATGAAGTTAATTATAAGATAGGATTCAAACCTGTCTACAGGAGATCTTATAAGCCTTGTCCTCCTGCCAGTCACGATACATAGAGAAAAGATCCAGGATCACCTTTGGGTTTAAAGTACCTGATTCAACCATAAGCCATAGAAATTCAGAAAGCTTTCTATGATGTGAATTTTGTTGAATTGCCATTGCATTTCACTTCAAATCACTTTGCAAAAAGGAAAAAAATCAATGCGACAAACAAAAAATTTCACAAGCAAGCCTTTCAAATCACTTGACATCCCTTAACATGCTCGTGGCCACAGTCCTTGCATAATCCATAATATGGTATTGCAGATCATTTCAAGGTACAATGTGATCGACATGTCCATACCCAGTACCTCCCACAAGAAGATACATTCATGTTCTCTAGTCTTTACTCTATTTAGTTCTTCATTGTGAACATTCTTTACATCATTTCCTTTTTAGCAGAGGCAAACAAAAACATTGGTTAATGGATGCCAACTACATTACAGTTTCAAGTTTAGTTTTGACAATAGGCCTCTGAAACTGCCATGCCATCAGTTGCTAGCTGAATCAATAGCATTATGAATTCACAAATAGTTTAACCATCCTGAATTAGTTTGTCGCAATTACTTCTTTTGTCTGTGACTAAGGTGGATGTTGTAGCCCTGTAGGCAATGATGCTATGATCTGTGACTAAGAGCAGAAAATTCCCATTTCCCAGCCATAAAAAAATACATGGAGGTTGAAGATTTCTCCTAAAGAATGCTTCTGTGTCAGCAACATACTGCAGATATTACCCATAAAAGAAACTCTCCAGAGAACTGATACTCGGTTTTGCAGAAATATGAGAAATTGGTGGACTACATCTTACTTCAGCATTTTCCTTTTATGTCGTGGTCTTGTTCAACTAGTCAAGATTATAGTTTGTTGGGTGCATGGCAGATGACTATGAAGTGAATTAGTGAGATGTGGGAGCTGGTTTTCTTGGCTATTTAGTGTTGGACATAGAAAGAAAGAAAAAAAGTTGTAGATTTTGTAAAGCATAGCTTATTCTTTAGCTTTTATTTGGTGATCCTTTGGTTTAGGATCATCGCCTTACTATTATATCCAGCTGGTTCTAGCTTAGTGATCCTTATAACTGTTTTTGTTTTTAATAACCCTAACACCTCCTTAGTAGTGGAAAAAGTTTGGTAAAGCAAATTCACTTCTTTATAACCTTCCCTTCCTCCCTCCCCAACATACGGAAAAATGAAACTGAAAAGCCAAGATTTCTGATATTTTTGTTTGGGGTCTCGCCCATTAGAATTTATTACACCGATATGAAAGTCGGATATACTACGGGAAGGGGTGGGAAGGAAGGGAAGTGGTGGGTAGAATAATGAGTTATCCTTCTAATCATTTTCTTACAATTTAATCCTTTTATTTCTCTCTCTCCAATCCTTATCCAAATGAAAGATACTTTATCCTTCCATTTTCTTCAATCCAAACAAAGTATAAATGATCATCTCTCACAAAAAAAAAAAAAAAAAAAAAAAAAAAAATTTACTAAAAGACCATGGTATACCTCAAAGAGCCTACCAGCCTAAAGGACTTTTTAAGTACTGCCAGTGCTCCAATAGTGGATATGGAGTCTTCTTGAATATGTGACAGACAGGAGATCAGGTGTGTGAATGAATTACTTGTACACAAATATCTCGTACAAAGACAACATACCACCCTAATTTCGTTCCTCGTTTCAAACTCATACTACTATGCAAATCAAATGACCCCTGATTTATTTCCTAGCTTTTCCATTCAAACCCTATTTACCAAGTTAATAATGAATTGTCTTTTAGCTGATAAAAGGAGTCCTTAGTATCTAGATAGTTTGTTTCAATCAATGTTACATGGACTCCTCATTTTAGTACCCATGTCGGACCCTCGACACTTGAACATGGGTTCAGACATGGGTATGACACTTGAACACTTCACTTTTAGTTCAAGATCATGGCACTTTTACACAAAATAGGGTATGACACTTGGACAGTTCACTATTAGTTCAAAATCATGGAACTTTTTCAAAAAATAGGGTATGACACTTGGACACTTTCACTTTTAGTTCAAAATCATGGAACTTTTTCACAAAATAGCCAAGTCACATACTTCGACACGTACTCATGTCGGACATGGGTACCCAAGTCCATGTAACATTGGTTTCAATTCACAATAACAAAAAAAAAAAATGAAGTAAAATTGAATCAGAAATAGAGTAAGGAGCTCAGGTACCATGTTTTGAGGAGGATAAGGGCTTCCTCACTAGAAGATCAGTCAAACTACTCTCTGCTGGAGGGGCTGTTAGAATTGGCGTTGCCTACAACAATATTTACCGATGTATTTTCTTTTTTACATATATATAGGAACAAAAGCACCAAAATTAACTTACACAATAATAGTTAAATCTTACGATTTTTAGCGATTTTAGTCTATCCAAAATTGGGTCAGCGTCTTCAATTCGTTCGGATACTGTAGTTATCTGATCCTCCGATTTCTAATGACATCCAAAATATGAAAATATGTAACTAGGTTATAAAAATGGGAAACAAATCAAACAGTAGCACCAAAAGCAATAGTTGGTACTTGTATATAATAAATAGAAAAGGGAATTCAAGAGTGGTAGTTACAATGGAGGATGAAATCGTAGATTCAGATGCACCCATTTGATGAAAGCCAAAAGCTGGACCCGAGTTTGTCAATAGCTAGGTGCTGGAGTGGAGGCGGAGGCTGGAGTTTGTCAACTGCAATTTAATTGCTGTGTATCATGACTGCATCACAACATTTATCATAAGCTAATGCTGACGGGGCATTTGGATTGTGAGAATGGGAATGGGAATTTGGGGATTAAAAGGTGGGAATGGAATTGAGAATAAATTGATGGGAATACATTTTTTGTTTTTTTGAAATAAATCGATGGAAATACATGAAAATATGTCAATACCTTGTTTAGATAATGGGTGTCAATAAATAGGGAATAAATAACAATTTTACAAAAATACTCTTACTAAGATTATTATTTTATTTTTTTCATTAATGGCAAAAATGTCATTTTTCCCTATTCTCATTTCCCTCCATTTATTACCTACCCTCCCTAGCTAATAAAATGGTGGGAATTCACTCATAAATAATCTCATTCTCAAACCCCATTTTATTCCCATTCCCACCAAACAAACAAGGCTTATTTTTTCAATTGGGATTAAAATTCCCAATTCCACCCTCAATTCCCACTTGCCAAACAACCCCTGATTGTTAGGGTATGAGGACACATCGGAAATGTAAGATAGAACGAGAAATTAAAGGTAAAATGTAGGATAAGCAATAAAAGGAAACACGATTTTTAACGTGGGAAATCCCTCTAAATAGAGGTAAAAAAAATCCACGACGACGAGCATCAAAAATTGCACTATGTGACGCGGTACATGGAACTTAGCGGAAGAAGTGGAAGACATGCCACGTGTCATAACACGAAGTAGGGCCAAGCTCCTTGGAGGTCACCTTTCGGGGCTAATCATCACACTTGAAGAAAAGAAGCTTATCAATATATGATGCAGCTACTTCATTCAGCCATATCTCATTCATTACAAGGAATTTTTAGGTGATTCAAGTTGGAGGTGAAATTAGAGTTCAAGAGCTTTCCAACGACTGGTCACATGCCAAATTTGAGCGAGAAACGAATAAGTTATGAACGTTTGAAGTTGAGCTGTCCAGGAGCAGGGGAGTGTTCGGCCGAACCTACACTGTGGTTCGCCCGAACTCCCAGGCAGTTTCAGAGCTGATTTTTGCATCTTTGCAGGAGTGGCCGAACTCAAAAAGTTCGACCGAACCTACCCACAAGTTTGACCGAACTTACCCAAAGTTCGGCCGAACCTTTTCCCGTTTTTCTGCCAGTTTGTGCGAACTATTTAAGTTGTTTTAAGACGTTTTTGCATATTAATTTTTGTTGAACTTTGTAATCAAGAGACTTTCACCCTCTACCATAATCTTTGTGATTATCTTGCTTTCTTTGTGATTGCATCTCTTGTAATCTTTGTGGTTACACCTTAATCTTAGCTTTACTTGGTGTTGGCTTTGATTAAGACCCCTATTTCATCTATCTTTGTGAATTTGAGATAGGTTATCTTGGTTTGTTGGTTTGAACTTATTGTTACTTGATTTCTCCTCCCTTTTACTTGTCTTTCCTTGGTTATTTCATATCATTTGGTATCAAGAGCCTAGGTTATTAGCCTAGAAAGATCCTACCTTTTTTATTTTCTCTTTCCCCCTCTCAAAAGATCTCATCTTTTCCCACAAAAATTTGAAATTTTCCTAAAAAATACAAGCTTTCTATCATCAAACATGGGTGATAGATACTATTATGAAGATGATGAAGGTTACAATGAAAACTCTAGATTGGATGCTCTAGAAAGGAAGTTTGATAGACTTCTTGAGGTCTTGGAGAATAGAAGAAGTCCTAGAAGGAGGAGGAGCCCTAGTGAAGAAGATGACTCTCACTCTCCTCACCGAAGAAGGGAACACCGCCAACGACACCATGAGGACAACTGTGACCGAGACATCAAGTTGGAATTTTCAGACTTTGAAGGTAATCTTGATCCCAATGAATTTCTTGATTGGGTTAGAAGTATGGAGAATGTGTTTGAATATAAGGGTTATAATGATGAAAAACGTTTCAAATTGGCCATCCTTAAACTCAAAAAACATGCTTCTTTGTGGTATGAGAACTTTAAGAATCGTAGGAAGAAAGATGGAAAATAAAAAATCACTTCTTTGGAGAAATTGAAGAAACATATGAACAAGGCTTTTGTGCCTAGAGATTATTTGCAAGATGCTTATCTTAAATTGAACTCTCTTAAGCAAGGAACTATGTCGATAGAGAAGTATACTTGGGAGTTTGAAAAACTTTCTATCATGAGTGGAATTGAGTAAGCACCGGAGCATAAGATTGCTAGGTATATTGGTGGTCTTGAAAGAAAGCTTGGGCAAAAGGTTGATGTGCATGCACATGGAAGTTTTGATCAAGTGGTGCAAGTGGCTTTTAAGTTTGAGAAGTATGACAAGGTGAGTAGTGCTAAAGGGTATCCTAAGCCTACCTTCAAGAATTCTTTTGCTCCAAAGGGTGAAACAAGCAAGCCCATTGTCAAAGATGACAAAGGCAAGGCTCCCATGCATTTTCCTAACAAAGATGATCACAACAAGATGGGGAATCGAAAGACTTGCTACAAGTGTAGAGGCTATGGACATTTTGCTAATGAGTGTCCAAACAGTAGAGCTATGATGATTCGTGAAATGGATGATGATGAGTACGAAGATGAGAAGAGGGATTTTGGTGACCCTATATATGATGAGGAGGATGAAATTGTAGTTGACGCCGATGAGGGTCAAATCCTTGTAGTGAGGAGAGCACTTCACTCCATTTCCACCCCTTTAGCGGAAGAGCAAAGGGAAAACATCTTCCAAACTCGATGCACCATCAAGGATCGGGTTTGCAATCTTATCATTGATAGTGGCTCTTGCACTAATGTGGCTTCAACAACATTGGTGAGCAAGCTCAATCTTGAAACTACCGATCATCCTACTCCCTACAAGCTTTAATGGCTTAACAATCACAATGAGGTGAAGGTAACGAAACAAACTCTTCTTTCTTTCTCAATTGGCAAGTTATATAAGGTTGAGGTGCTTTGTGATGTATTGCCTATGGATGCTTGTCATGTATTGCTTGGTAGACCTTGGCAATTTGATAGAGATGTGATGCATGATGGAAGAAAGAACACTTATTCATTCATGATGGATAAGAAAAAGATTGTACTCAACCCCTTGTCCCCCACCATCAAACACAAAGAACCCTTGGGTACGAGAAACACAATCAAAGAGAACCTTCTCATTGGGGAAAATGAGATGGGAAAGGAGATAAATCAAGGACACATTGTCTTTATTTGTCTTCTTAGGGAAACAAAAGAGAGTGAGCGAGAGAACCCAATCCACCCCCTTGTCAAGGAAGTATTGTTTGAGTACCATGACGTTTTCCCCGATGATCTCCCACCCGGTTTGCCACCTATTAGGGGAATTGAACATCAAATAGATCTTATTCCCGGATCACAACTCCCTAATAGACCGGCTTATAGGTGTACCCCCGATGAAGCAAGAGAGCTTCAAAGACAAGTTGGTGAGTTGATTGAAAGAGGATTTGTAAGGGAATCCCTTAGCCCTTGTTCGGTTCCGGCTTTTTTGGTTCCGAAAAAGGATGGTACATGGAGGATGTGTGTGGATAGTAGGGCCATCAATAACATCACCATCAAGTATCGCTTCCCTATTCCCCGACTTGATGATATGCTTGATGAGTTACATGGCTCCAAGGTGTTTTCGAAGATTGACTTGAGGATGGGGTACCATCAAATTCGTATGCGTGAAGGAGATGAGTGGAAGACCGCTTTCAAGACAAAGCAAGGCTTGTATGAGTGGCTAGTTATGCCATTTGGGCTCTCTAATGCTCCTAGCACTTTCATGAGGCTCATGAATGAGGTACGTCGCCCATTCATTGGTAAATTTGTTGTTGTTTATTTTGATGACATACTTGTTTATAGCAAATGTGAACTTGATCATGCTAAACATTTGAGGCAAGTATTTGAAACATTGAGAAGTAGGCGGCTTTTTGCCAAGTTGGAAAAATGTACTTTTATGGTGGATAGTATTGTTTTTCTTGGTTATGTGATTTCAAATGTAGGGATCTCAATGGACCCTATGAAAGTGGAGGCCATTCAATCTTGGCCTACTCCTACTACTCTCACTCAAGTTAGGAGTTTCCATGGTCTAGCTTCCTTCTATCGAAGGTTTGTGAAGAATTTTAGCTCTATTTTGGCCCCGGTGACCGAATGCATGAAGAAGGGTACTTTTGAGTGGACACCATCAGCTCAAAGGGCTTTTGAGAACCCCAAGAATAAGTTGTGTGAGGCTTCAATCTTCGCTCTTCCGAATTTTGATCAACCCTTTGAAGTTGAATGTGATGCTAGTGGGGTTGGAGTTGGAGCGGTTCTTGTGCAAGGAGGGAGGCTGGTTTCCTATTTTAGTGAGAAGCTTGGTGGAGCAATAATGAGATATAGTACCTATGACAAGGAGTTCTATGCTATTGTAAGGGCTCTTGATCATTGGTCACATTACTTGAGGCCTAGACCATTTGTACTACACTCCGATCATGAATCTCTCAAGTACATCAATGGTTCTCATAAACTCAATGCAAGGCATGCCAAATGGGTTGAATTCCTCCAATCATTCAATTTCTCTTCTAAGTACAAGGAAGGGAAGAGCAATGTTGTTGCCGATGCTCTTTCTAAGAGACATTGTATGATCACTATTCTTGATGCGAAGTTTTTAGGGTTTGAGTTGCTTAAAGAGTTGTATCACGATGATGAGGATTTTGGTGGGTTGATGAAGAAGTGTGACGAAGGGGTCGATGGCTCTTTCATGGTGCAAGAGGGTTTCCTTTTCAAGGGAAACAAGCTTTGTGTTCCGAAATGCTCTCATCGACGGTTGCTTGTTAAAGAAGCTCATCAAGGAGGGCTAGCCGGACACTTTGGGGTTGCGAAAACATATGACATTCTTCGAGAGCATTTTTATTGGCCCAAGATGTTTGGTGATGTGCAAGATGTGATAGCTCGTTGTGGGGCTTGTCACAAGGCTAAGAGTCAATTCCGTGAAGAACTCTACTCTCCTCTTCCGGTCCCTAGTCACCCTTGGGATGATCTTAGCATGGATTTTGTGGTTGCTCTCCCTCACACTCAAAGGCAAAATGATTCTGTGTTTGTTGTGGTTGATCGTTTTAGCAAGATGGCTCACTTCATTCCTTGCCATAAGACCGATGACGCTTCTCATGTGGCTACCTTGTTCTTTAGAGAAGTGGTGAAGCTTCATGGCATTCCAAAAAGTATTGTGTCGGACCGTGATCCTAAGTTCTTAAGCTACTTTTGGAAGACTTTGTGGAAGTTAGTGGGAACCAAGCTCTTGTTTAGTACCTCTAGTCACCCTCAAACCGATGGCCAAACCGAGGTGACTAATCGTACCATGTCCACCGTTCTCCGAGCTATCATTAGCAAACACATGAAAGATTGGGATCTTAAGCTACCTCAAGTTGAATTTGCTTACAACCGCTCTCATTTCATAGCTACCGGGAAAACACCATTTGAAGTAGTGTATGGTTTAAATCCCCGCTTACCACTTGACTTGTTTCCTAGTATCCCTGAAGAGGAGTTGAGCTTTGAGGCAAAAGATAGAGTTGAAACGATGAAAAGGCTTCATGAAGATGTCAAGAAGAGAATTGAGAAGACAAATGAGAGTTACAAGGCAAGGGCAAACAAATTCAAAAAGCCAAGGGAATTCAATGTAGGTGATCTTGTGTGGCTCCATCTTCGGAAGGAAAGATTCCCGGCTAAGAGAAAGAACAAGCTCATGCCAAGATCCGAAGGCCCCTTTGAAGTTGTGGAAAGAGTTGGACCTAATGCTTATAAGCTCAAATTACCGGGAGACTTTGGTGTTCATGCTACCTTTAATGTTGGTGATCTTGCTCCTTTTCTCTTTGAAGATGATATTGGTGATGATGATCCGGAATTGAGGGCAATTCCTTTTGAAGAGGAGAGGTTTGACGCAGGTGCATGGAACTTAGTGAAAGAAGTGGAAGACATGCCACGTGTTATAACACGAAGTAGGGCCAAGCTCCTTGGAGGTCACCTTTCGGGGCTAACCATCATCACACTTGAAGAAAAGAAGCTTATCAATATATGATGCAGCTACTTAATTCTGCCATATCTCCTTCGTTACAAGAAATTTTTAGGTGATTTAAGTTGGAGGTGAAAGTAGAGCTCAAGAGCTTTCCAATGACTGGTCACATGCCAAATTTGAGCGAGAAACGAAGAAGTTACAAACGTTTGAAGTTGAGCTGTCCAGGAGCAGGGGAGTGTTCGGCCGAACCTACACTGTGGTTCGCCCGAACTCCCAGGCAGTTTCAGAGCTGATTTTTGCATCTTTGCAGGAGTGGCCGAACTCAAAAAGTTCGACTGAACCTACCCACAAGTTCGATCGAACTTACCCAGAGTTCGGCCGAACCTTTTCCCGTTTTTCTGCCAGTTTGTGCGAACTATTTAAGTTGTTTTAAGACGTTTTTGCATATTAATTTTTGTTGAACTTTGTAATCAAGAGACTTTCACTCTCTACCATAATCTTTCTGATTATCTTGCTTTCTTTTTGATTGCATCTCTTGTAATCTTTGTGGTTACACCTTAATCTTAGCTTTACTTGGTGTTGGCTTTGATTAAGACCCCTATTTCATCTATCTTTGTGAATTTGAGATAGGTTATCTTGGTTTGTTGGTTTGAACTTGTTGTTACTTGATTTCTCCTCCCTTTTACTTGTGTTTCCTTGGTTATTTCATATCACTATGAGCACTAATTTCTTATGTTTTTGGGCTAAAGATATACTCCCTTAATTCAAAATAGTTGTCACACCGTCCCTAAACCCAGTTAGAATATAGCGTCATGTAGAGCTGTCAATTCGGGTATTCAAGTCGGGTTTAGGTCGGGTCAAATCAGATTTCAGATTAATCAAGATCAGGTTATGTTGGGTCAGTCTAGCCTTAGGTCAAGTTCAGGTTCGGATCGAGTCAATTTTAGTTCAAAAAATTTTGGGTCGTTCACCTTTTCCGATATAGGTTGGGTTATATTTGAGTCAAATTGAGATCGAGTTCAATTGCAGGTTCGGGTTGTGTTGAGTCGGGTTTGGGTGGGTTAATAAATGGTACTTTCGGGTCGGGTTAGTGTTGAGTCGGGTTTTGGTTCAAGTTCAATTCTAATAAATATCGATGAGGTCAAGTTGAACCTATATAATTACGCCTTCCAAAATTTGATCAATCATTATCAAGATTTTATTAAACCTATATACGAGTAATAGAGAACAAAAGGTATATAAGCTGAACCGGATTGAGGGTTTACAAAATTTTACCAGCATATAAGCTGAACAAAAGGTACATATATAAAATTTTATTAAACCTTCCATGACTCGGGTATAGGTTTAAATTGGGTTGGGTACTTGTTTGGGTTCGGATTGTTCTCCGGTTGGATTAAATCAGTTGATAGTTACTATCAGGTCGGGTGCAGGTTCGGTTCAAATCATAAAGTATTGGATCAAATCGGTTGTCGGTTAACATCAGGGTTAGGTTCAGGTCGGGTTACAAGTCACTAGTTTCATCCATTATTCGGGTACATGTTGGGTTCAGATCATTGTCTGTTCAAGTCGAATTCTCGGGTCGGGTTAGTTTTTAACAGCTCTACGTGTATGTTTTTTTAAAAGGACCTATATTATTTCTACCACTCCCCATTTACTTAATTTTGGTTGTGGCATATGTATTGAGAAAAATCACCAACTATTATTGTTTGAGGAAGAATGGAAATTTATTTGTTTTAACATATATGACTAATTTTAAAACGGATAAATTAATAAAATAATGTGTCATGGTTTTATAATCAATATTTAATGTTACTTTTTTACCTTGCATACAATTGAAAGGGATAACTTCTACTGAGAAAATGATGTGGATTGTTGACTAAAAGATACAAAGTAAAAACATTTTTAAAAATAGGAATAATTTTGTTGATTAACTAATTATACATTAAAAAAAATAGGGAAATTCTCTTTGGTAATCACGAACTTTTATTTTTTCTCAATGGTAAAGCCTGAAACTTTTGATTATCAATGGTAATCACGAATCAATATTACTAAGCTAATGGTAACTTAAGCTAAACAATTTGTTAATTCCTTTACCATGGTTTAGCTACTAGATTGTAAAAAGACATAAATGCCCTTATCTCTTTCCTCCTCCATCTTCTTCCTATCTCTTTCAACCTCCTCGCTGCACTCCCTTTTCAGCCACCACCGCCATTGTTAAACTGTTTATTCAGGTCGAAATCGGAGTGAACTCAATTCAACATAGTGCCGCCGCTTTTGGTGCTGCCGCAACACTTCCTTTCCTGCCACCTTCAACACTTCTATTTGAATCGCAAAATCCCAGCGAATTCAACAGATCCCAAAATCACCAAAATCGACCACTAATTCGACCCTAAATCAACATATTCGACTAATTTGGCTCCAAAAATTAACAAATTCGACCCTACAAGTAGCAAATTCGACCCCAAAAATCAACAAATTTGACCCCAAACTAGACAAATTCGACCCCAATATCAACAAAATCGACCACTAAACCAACTAATTCGATCTCAAAACCAATAAATTCGACCCCAAAATCCAACAATTTTGATAAATTCGACCCCAAAATCACCAAAAACCCTAGAAATTTCAACCCAAAATCGAGGAACGAGAGGGAATCGGGGAAGGGAGGAGGGTGGTTGATTCCGGCAAGGGAGGATAGTTGATTTCGGCGTCCTTGAGAAGCAGTTTTGGTGGTGATGAAAGGAGAGAGAGAGGGTGGGTCGGGAACAGGCGTGGGGTGCTCGTTTTGGGATTAGGGTGTTGGTGGTGGGGGTCTCCGGCGGGGGAGAGGGTTGAGACGTCGTCAGCTGCGCCAGAGCCGACAAGGGAAGAAAAAGGCTGGTGTTTGGCTG
Organism: Chenopodium formosanum; assembly: GCA_024500155.1. Lineage (NCBI taxonomy): Eukaryota > Viridiplantae > Streptophyta > Magnoliopsida > Caryophyllales > Amaranthaceae > Chenopodium > Chenopodium formosanum. Next base: position 29,508,090 of record CM044862.1, on the reverse strand, counting down.
GTGGCTAGGGAGGGGTTTGGATTTTTTGTTTTTTTTAAAAAAAAATAATTTGAAGGGTATTAACGTAAATCTGTTGTTATTTAACTCAAGATTAACCCTAATTTATCGTTTAATAATGTTTTAATATCACTAATGTTATCATTAGCTTAGTTTTTATTAATTCGTGATTACCATTGATAATCAAAAGTTTCAGGCTTTACCACTTAGAAAAAATAAAAGTTTGTGGTTACTAGAGAGAATTTCCTAAAAAAATAATAATAATAGTTTAAAATTTAAAATATTTTAAGGGAAAACTAGAACAATTAAGCACCTAAATGGAATAATATCAATGTTACTTGGACTCGTCTCCAAGTGTCGTGTCGGATAAGGTGTCCAACACCTCAGTCCTAAATTTTGGTCGACACTTCGAAATGGTCAAGGGAGTGTCTTGACTAATACTTAGGATACGGCTACTGTATAAAGTGTCTAAAAAATTTAATCCGACACTTAAAAAAAAAAAGATAAAAGTCATAAAACTAAATATTTTATATAGATGAAATTCAAAAATATGATAAACAATACTGTAATAAAAACTATTTTCTATAATAATAATAATAATATAGATGTAATTAGAATTTACAGTTACCCATGCGTATCCTTTTTCCCAATGAAGGCAACTAATAAATCTACAGTATAAAAATATTAAATTGGAAGAAAGGTTTTAACAAAAAAAAAAAAGAAAAAAAAAATTATACAGCTCTAGTACATAATTAAAAACTAGGCACTAAAGTTAAAATAATAAGACAAAGAAAAGATAAAAAGGGAAGGGTCCACCATTTTGTTTTAAAAATTAGGTTAAGGTGAGTTTTCAGCCGTCGATGAACTTCTTCTTCCTTCTACACCTAGTTTCTTATTTTCCTTCATTATTGAAACTTCAAGCTTTACTTCTAAAAAACTAAGATAATGTTCCCTTTAGAGGGGAATCATTATCCTAGCCCTAGTGAGGCCTCTACTAACTCTTCCTTTTTCACAATTTCATCACCAAACAATATATGCAACGTGATACCTAAAGCTGAGTTAATTGATTTTATTTACACGCATCAATCACGTAGAATTACATTGCGAAGTCGTTATTCTTTATTTATCAATATTTGTGAATAAAACAAAAATAAACAAGATTCACCTTGGCATAAGTGATCAATCAACAATAAATTATTCAATTCTATTCTTATCTAACGTAAGATACTATGTGGAATTGATTAATTAAAATTCTGTTTAAAGTGATCAAACAACACTAATTTATTAATTTGAAGTTATTTTAAACAATAAAATAAAGGTGATTGGTCTAAGTGCTCAGGATTTTACCACTTCTCTTTCCTAGATTTTCGCATAGAACACGTATGGACTCTTTCTTGTTCGGGAACCTCCACCGTAGTAACAAGTATGAGAGGGGTGAGTGTTTAGGACAAGAGGGTTTGGTAGCACACAAGTTCAAAAAGTTTCCAGGCGTTCTGCAAGAGTTTTAGGTTAAATTATCTCTCTTCAATCCTCGTATTAAGCCTCTATATATAGGGAATGGGTGTGTTTAGGGTTTTGAACGTTCTACCACAGTAGGTGTCGTGCGCACCTGGATGAGTTGTGCGCGTCATCCCAGCGCAAGTGATTTGGTTGCGCTGTTATTGGTAGTGCAACTGAATTTCTTGCGCGGGGTATTATGGTAAGATTCAATTTTATATTTTTATGAAATTTTGAATCTTCTGCAAGCGCATCACTAGCAGTTGCGCTAGGTGTCGTGCACAACTGAATTAGTTGCGCGCGCCAGACCTACGCGACTCATTGATATGCACGTAGATTTTCCACGGCAGCATTAATTTTTAACCTAGGCGCCTCTAAATCGAGTCTAGAATAGACGAGGATCAAAGTAGTCAAGGAAATAAATCCAAGACTTATTCTACTAAGTTCTCAAAGAATAGATAATCTTTCAGAAATGAAAAGGATGTCAAAACGATCCTTGATTTGCTAAGTGTTTGAAACAAGTAGCTATTAAGGCCAAAAAAATGTTATTTCTAGTCTTAACGCGCTAAAGAATCTAGATTGATCCTTTACAATTGTAGAACACTTTTACAAGTAAAGGTGTTCTGCGTGATGTCAAGTCATGAGAAGAGATCAGTTTAAAAAGGAATAAAGGGGATGATGTCCTCCCAATCATGTCATCGTTTGTCTAAAGTCCCTCGATATGTCATTGAAACTTTAGCCTGATTTTAACAAGTTATAAAGATGATAAAAGGGTGTTTTGACATTTGTAGCCTAACATGTTAATAGAGTTCTTGACAATTTGCTTGTCAAAACGTAGTATTCAGTGTCCACAAGATAGAAATACTTGTCTCGCAACTGGAGGCATATATCCAAATCCAGTGAGAGAAGAAAATCGGAAACTCTCTCAGCAGTTTTGTCCACAAGATGAAAACACATATCTTAGGATTGGGGGCACGTGCCTACATAGATGTGACATCGCACGTCGCTCTTTATACAGGAGGTGGACGACACCCTAACTGTCCGGTAAGCTAATAAGTTCACTAACTACCGTATTTTCTTTCTTTATACAGAGGATGGATGACACCCTAACTGTCCGGTAAGCCAGTAAGCTCACTAACTACCATATTTGCTTCCAATAGAGAACGTGCCTTATCCCCGATGGTTTGATGCGCCAGTCGACTCGTTTAGCTAACGCCTAAGTAAAGAAATTCTACCTTTTAGGTGCGAGAGGTAGATCACGTAGAGCTGGGAAGAGGTGAAATTTTATGCAACACCTACGCCATACATTTTTATGCCGCATGAACATCGTCCTTTTTTCTGTGGTGCCAAAAAGAAAGAAAAGAACGTGACATTTCTTAAGTTAGTACAGTAAAATGACAAACCTGTCTATGGGAGCTTTTACGTAAAGCACCACTACGGAACATCTTAAGACACGCTTACGAAAAACGACCAAAACGTATGCTTAGGGAAGGCACAAAGCACGGTGTGCATATAGGATGATGCAAAAAACTATCGAAGAAGAAAAATAACTATAAAATGCAAAGCAATTAAAGAGATTTAGATAATTTGCGCGCCATTACGTCTAACAATGAGCAAAAACCGTTAAAAGTTAATCAAAGGGATTGAAATTCAAACACCGGTCTTTTAAGTGACCAGTATCCACGCGCAACTCAGTGGGTCATGCTGCCCAGGCGCTCGTATCTTTTGAGCTGCGCTGGTCTGTCACGCGCAACTGATTAAGTTGCACGCGATATTTAAATCAGCCAAAAAGAAATCACCGAGCGCGATTTTCATTTTCGTTCTTTCTTTCTCTTTCCTTCGCCATTTTTGCTCCTTTCTCTCTCTAAAAAGCTTGGTTTTTCTTGTTTTTTGAAGCTAAAGGAAGTAGATCTCGTCCTCTATTCACATTTTCCATAATCTGATGTAAGTTTTTTGCTAAATTTTGTTTGTATTTGGCTAAATTCGGACGATTTTCGAACCGTAAAACCCTAAGTTTTGAATTTGAGGGGTTTATTGATTTGGTCGATTTTTCTTGAAATTGTTTGTTCCATGTTATTATACTATGTTTAAGGAGTGTTTTGCAACAAATTTCATGAAAAATAATTAAGTATTGAACCCTTTATGAGCATTTCTTTGTTTAAGTGCGTTCTTACAATTTTTCCTTTGAATTCTGCTCGAATTTGTTGTTTTGCATGCTCATTTTGGTTATAGTTATTGATTATAAAGTAAATTATAGTATTGAAACTAATTTTATCTGCATAAGTGATATGAAATAACCAACAAAACCCAAGAAAAAGGGAGGAGAAATCAAGTAACAACAACTTCAAACCAACAAAATAAGGCAAATCTATCTTAAACTAACCAAGATAAGGGGGTCTTAATCAAAGCCAACATCAAGTAAATCTAGGATTAAGGTGTAACCACAAATATTACAAGGTAGCAATCACAAAGAAAGCAAGATAATCACAAAGATTATGGTAGAGAGAGAAAGTCTCTTTGATTACAAAATCTAGCAAAGTTCAACATTTAATTAAAATGAAAAAACGTCTTAAAACAACTTAAATAGTTCGCACAAGCTAACAGAAAAACGGGAAAAGGTTCGGCCAAACTCAGGGTAAGTTCGGTCGAACTTGTGGGTAGGTTCGGCCAAACCTAGGGATGGTTCGATTGAACTGTCCTGCTACTGGTTCGGTCGAACCTTTGGAGTTCAACCACTGCTGCAAAACTAAAAAAATCGGGTTTGAAACTAACAAAAGCTCCTTGGTTCGGCCAAACCTCTTTAATTCTTATTGTCTTCAAGTGTGATGATTGTTAGTCCGAAAGGTGACCTCCAAGGAGCTTGGCCCGACTTTGTGTTACGACACATGGCACGTCTTCTACTAAGTTCCATGCACCCGCATCAAACCCCTACACTTCAAAAGGAATTACACTCAATTCTGGATCATCATCACCAATATCATCTTGAAAAATAAAAAGAGCAAGATCACCAACATTAAAGGTAGCATGAACTCCAAAGTCTCCTGGTAGTTTGAGTTTGTAAGCATTAGGTCCAACTCTCTCCACAACTTCAAAGGGACCTTCGGATCTTGGCATGAGCTTGTTCTTTCTCTTAGTCGGGAATCTTTCCTTCCAAAGATGAATCAAAGCCACACAAGATCACCTACATTGAATTCCCTTGGCTTCTTGAATTTGTTTGCCTTGGCCTTGTAACTCTCATTTGCCTTCTCAATTCTCTTCTTGACATCTATGAAGCCTTTTCATTGTTTCAACTCTATATTTTTCCTTAAATCTCAACTCCTCTTGAGGGATACTAGGCAACAAGTCAAGTGGTAGGTGGGGATTGAAACCATACACTACTTCAAATGGTGTTTTCTCGGTAGCTATGCAATGAGAGCGGTTGTAAGCAAATTCAACTTGAGGTAGATTATGATCCCCAATCTTTCATGTGTTTTCTAATGATAGCTTAAGAAACGGTGGACAGGGTATGATTAGTTATCTCGGTTTGGCCGTCGGTTGAGGGTGACTAGAGGTACTAAACAAGATCTTGGTTTCCACTAAATTCCACAAAGTCTTCCAAAAGTAGCTCAAGAACTTAGGATCTCGGTCTGACATAATACATTTTGGAATGCCATGAAGCTTCACCACTTCTCTAAAGAACAAGGTAGCTACATGAGAAGCGTCATCGGTCTTATGGCAAGGAATGAAGTGAGCCATCTTGCTAAAATGATCAACCACAACAAACACGGAATCATTTTGCCTTTGAGTGCTAAGGAGAGCAACCACAAAATCCATACTAAGATCATCCCAAGGGTGACTAGGGACCGGAAGAGGAGAGTAGAGTCCTTCACGGAATTGACTCTTAGCCTTGTAACAAGCCCCACAACGAGCTATCACAACTTGCACATCACCAAACATCTTGTGCCAATAAAAATGTTCTCGAAGAATGTCATATGTTTTTGCAACCTCAAAGTGTCCGACTAGTCCTCCTTGATGAGCTTCTTTAATAAGCAACCGCCGATGAGAGCATTTCGGAACACAAAGCTTGTTTCCCTTGAAAAGGAAACCCTCTTGCACCATGAAAGAACCATCGACCCCTTCCTCACACTTCTTCATCAACCCACCAAAATCCTCATCATCGCTATACAACTCTTTAAGCAACTCAAACCCTTAAACTTCGCATCAAGAATAGTGATCATACAATGCCTCCTAGAAAGAGCATCAGCGACAACATTGCTCTTCCCTTCCTTGTACTTAGAAGATAAAGTTAATGATTGGAGGAATTCAACCCATTTGGCATGCCTTGCATTGAGTTTATGAGAACCATTGATATACTTGAGAGATTCATGATCGGAGTGTAGCACAAATGGTCTAGGCCTCAAGTAATGTGACCAATGATAAAGAGCCCTCACAATAGCATAGAAATCCTGGTCATGGGTACTATATCTCATTCGTTCTCCACCAAGATTCTCAATAAAATAAGCAACCGGTCTCCCTCCTTTCACAAGAACTGTTCCAACTCCAACCCAACTAGCATCACATTCAACTTCAAAGGGTTGATCAAAATTGGAAAGAGCTAAGATTGGAGCCTCACACAACTTCTTCTTTAGGGTCTCAAAAGCCCTTTGAGCCGATGGTGTCCACTCAAAAGTACCCTTCTTCATGCATTCGGTCACCTGGGCCAAAATAGTGTTAAAATTCTTCACAAACCTTCGATAGAAGGAAGCTAAATCATGGAAACTCCTAACTTGAGTGAGAGTAGTAGGAGTAGGCCAAGATTGAATGACCTCCACTTTACTAGGGTCCATTGAGATCCCTACATTTAAAATCACATAACCAATAAAAACAATACTATCCACCATAAAATTACACTTTTCCAACTTGGCAAAAAGCCGCCTACTTCTAAATGTTTCAAATACTTGCCTCAAATGTTTAACATGATCAAGTTCACATTTGCTATAAAACAAGTATGTCATCAAAATAAACAACAACAAATTTACCAATGAAGGGGCAAAGTATCTCATTCATGAGCCTCATGAAAGTACTAGGAGCATTAGAGAGCCCAAATTGCATAACTAGCCACATATACAAGCCTTGCTTTGTCTTGAAAGCGGTCTTCCACTCATCTCCTTCACGCATGCGCATTAGATGGTACCCCATCCTCAAGTCAATCTTCAAAAACACCTTGCAACCATGTAACTCATCAAGCATATCATCAAGTCGGGGAATAGGGAAGCAATACTTGATGGTGATGTTATTAATGGCCCTACTATCTACACACATCCTCCATGTACCATCCTTTTTTGGAACTAAAAGAGTCGAAACCAAACAAGGGCTAAGGGATTCCCTCACAAATCCTCTTTTAATCAACTCACCTACTTATCTTTGAAGCTCTATTTCTTTATTGGGGGTACACCTATAAGTCGGTCTATTAGGGAGTTGTGATCCGGGAATAAGATCGATTTGATGCTTAATTCCCCTAATAGGTGGCAAACTGGGTGGGAGATCATCGGGAAAAACATCATGGTACTCAACCAATACATCCTTTACTAGGGGGTGGGTTGAGTTCTCTCGCTCACTTTCTTGTGTTTCCCTAATAAGACAAATAAAGACAAGGTGTCCTTGATTTATCTCCTTTCCTATCTCATTTTCCCCAATGAGAAGGTTCTCTTTGATGGTGTTTCCCGTAGCCAAAGGTTCTTTGTGTTTGATGGTGGGGGACAAGGGGTTGAGTACAATCTTCTTCTTATCCATTATGAATTAATAAGTGTTCTTTCTTCCATCATGCATTACATCTCTATCAAATTTCCATGCTCTACCAAGCAATACATGACAAGCATCCATAGGCAATACATCACAAAGCACCTCATCCTTATATAGCCTGTCAATTGAGAAAGAAAGAAGAGTTTGTTTCGTTACCATTACCTCATTGTGATTGTTAAGCCATTGAAGTTTGTAGGGAGTAGGATGATTGGTAGTTTCAAGATTGACCTTGCTCACCAATGTTGTTGAAGCCACATTAGTGAAAAATCCACTATCAATGATAAGGTTGCAAACTCGATCCTTGATGGTGCAACGAGTTTGGAAGATGTTTTCCCTTTGCTCTTCCACCAAAAGGGTAGAAATGGAGTGAAGTACCCTCCTCACAACAAGGATTTTACCCTCATCGACTTCAACTAGAATCTCATCTTCTTCATTATATATAGGGTCTCCAAAATCCCTCTTCTCATCTTCGTACTCATCATCATCCATTTCACGAATCATCATAGCTCTAGTATTTGGACACTCATTAGCAAAATGTCCATAACCTCTACACTTGTAGCAAGTCTTCCGATTGCTCATCTTGTTGTGATCATCTTTGCTTGAAGAGTGCATGGGAGCCTTGCCTTTGTCATCCTTGGCAATGGGTTTGCGTGTCTCACCCTTTGGAGCAAAAGAACTCTTGAAGGTAGGCTTAGTATACCCACTAGCACTACTCACCTTGTCATACTTCTAAAACTTCAAAGCCTTTTGTACCACTTAATCAAAACTTCCATGGGCATGCACATCAACGTTTTTCCCAAGCTTTCTTTTAAGACCACTAATATACCTAGCAATCTTATTATCCGGTGCTTCTTCAATTCCACTCATGATAAAAAGTTTCTTAACTCCCTAGTATACTTCTCTACCGACATAGTTCCTTGCTTAAGAGAGTTAAATTAAAAATTAGCATCTTGAAAATAATCTTTAGGCATAAAGGCCTTGTTCATATGTTTCTTCAATTTCTCCCAAGAAGAGATTTTTGATTTTCCATCTTTCCTCCTACGATTCTTTAAGTTCTCATACCACAAAGAATCATGTTTTTTGAGTTTAAGATGGCCAATTTGAAACGTTTTTAATCATTGTAACCCTTATATTCAAACACATTCTCCATAATTCTAATCTAATCAAGAAAATCATTAGGATCAAGATTACCTTCAAATTTCAAAAATTCCAACTTGATATCTCTGTCACGGTTGTCCTCATGGTGTCGTTGGCGGTGTTCCCTTCTCCGGTGAGGAGAGTGAGAGTCATCTTCTTCACTAGGGCTTCTCCTTCTTCTAGGATTTCTTCTATTCTCCAAAACCTCAAGAAGTCTATCAACTTCCTTTCTAGAGCATCCAATCTAGAGTGTTCATTATAACTTTCAATATCTTCATAATAGTATCTATCACCCATGTTTCAAGATAGAAAGCTTGTATTTTTGAGAGAAATTTCAAATTTTTATGGGAAAAGATGAGATCTTTTGAGAGAGGGAAAGAGAAATTCAAAAAGGTAGGATCTTTCTAGGCTAACTAGCTCTGATACCAAATAATATGAAATAACCAACAAAACCCAAGAAAAAGGGAAGAGAAATGAAGTAACAACAAGTTCAAACCAACAAAATAAGACAAACCTATCTCAAAATCACCAAGATAATGAAATAGGGGGGTATTAATCAAAGCCAACACTAAGTAAATCTAGGATTAAGGTGTAATCACAAAGATTACAAGGTAGAAATCACAAAGAAAGCAAGATAATCACAAAGATTATGGTAGAGAGAGAAAGTCTATTTGATTAAAAAATCAAGCAAAGTTCAACATTTAATTAAAATGCATAAACGTCTTAAAACAACTTAAATAGTTTGCACAAGCTGACAGAAAAACGAGAAAAGGTTCGGTTGAACTCAGGGTAAGTTGGGTCGAACTTGTTGGTAGGTTCGGCCGAACCTAGGGATGGTTCGGTTAAATTGTCCTGCTACTGGTTCAGTCGAACCTTTGGAGTTCGACCACTACTGCAAAACTGACAAAATTGGTTTTGAAACTGCCAAAATGGTTCGGTCGGACTTCTTTGGTTCGGCTTAACCTCTTTAATTTTTCTTGTCTTCAAGTGTGATGATGGTTAGTATTAAAAGGTGACCTCCTAGGAGCTTGGCCCAACTTCGTGTCACGACACGTGGGACGTCTTCCACTTCTTCCACTAAGTTCCATGCACCAGTGTTAATAAGTCATGTTTTGAAAAATTTGAATCCGAAAAATTAGCGCTAAGTATACTCTTAGCTTATTTTTTCCATGTTTGAACTTTACGATTGTTTGGTAGACGATAATTATGTTTTTTGTTACCATTATTTGCCTAAAAGTAGTTGATTCTTTAAGATTTAGGAATATATTCTCTTGAATGCTTTAGTTGAAACTGGTATAGGATGGATTTTGTGGGAGTTAAAAGCCCCCATTTACTAAGTTTAACTGCAAGTATCGTAGCCCCCAAGTATAGGTAGCACAATTTTTGTGTTTTGCCCTTTCGGCAGCCTTTATGCTGCCAAATGGGTCTAGAACACGTATATTAGCTTATTTTAGTTTAAGAAATAAATTAATATGGAACTTTATCCATTTATAGTATGAATTCCTCTCCGTTCGTTGATGCTGAGGAGGATCTAGGAGGTCCCGTACCTAACGAGGTAGTTCGCCCTCGAAAGAGGGTGACACGCCCTCGTGAGGAGGTTCGAGAGCGGCGCGTCGGAGTTAATCGACGTCTCCAAGAGGATGTGGTGTGGGAGGCACCTCCTAGCTGGGACCCTCGAGTCCTTAAGTGGGACCTAGACCATCACGTTTTGATCAAGAGTTGGCGTGGCATAGTGAGTTCTTTTGCGTCTCCGTTTTTTTTGTTTCTCTCTCTTTTTCTTAAAACAAACTAACTGTATAATTTTTCATATGTTTTTAGAGTGATCCTAGCATGCGTTTGTATAGATCAAGAGAGTTGAGAGGTCGTTTTGAGAATTAACCCGACATGGTGATCAAGAGAGCTTTCGGAGATCAGCCCCCAGTTGGCGACTCTTCGAGATTTATCCCGTTAGCCTGCATCGTCAGCTTTCCTTTGTGGGTTGCTGGAGTTTTGGTGGGATTCCACTAACACTTTCCACTTCCCATGGGGAGAGATGACGGTTATTCCTTTCAATTTATCCATGATCACGGGTTTTCCTTTTGGAGGTGAACCTATGGCTATAGAGATCGTGAAAGGGTTGGATGAGAGACTAAGTAACCTTGTGGGTGACCGTCTTGCGGCGGCCCTTCATATGTACGGACAGTCTTGTCTGTACTCGGTTCTTGTCAACGAGTTGTTAGCCGACGAGGTTGATCGACAGTGTACACCTGAGCAACTAGCTCAGATATACATTGCTCCCGTTCTTTCCGTCACTATCTTGAGTGATCGGGGAGAGCGTTTCACTATCGAGTTACTCATTTGAATTGCCTAAGTGATTTGGGTTAAGTAGTGATGTGTCCATTTTATATAGTATTTTACCCCCGTCCCTTGGTCACAATTAGCAGTGTTTTTGGCTCTTTAGAACCACTTTTATTACTAATTGGTGTTTTCTAGTGTTTTCGTAGATTTGGTTGACTTTTTCAGGGAATTACACTTTTGGAGAATTTTCCCGAGATATTTTGGAGCAATCACGAGCACTGGAGAAGCACGACCAGATTTTATAGCCCAGGGCCGGTTAGAGCCATCGAACCGGTGATTAGGGGCTCGGTAAAGGTGATACTGGGGCATTTGGAACAAGTATTCAAGACCGGAAGAGGAAGCCCAGATTGGCCCGAAGAATTGGAGCCCAATCGTAGTCCAAATAGTGGCCCAAGAGAGCCGCCCGGCCAAAGAGGCTGGCGCCCGGAGGCGCGGCCGGCCGGGCGGGAAAAGCTAAGGTCGGCGTCCGGTGACGCGCCTAGCCGGGCGCGAGATTAGTACTGAAGAGCAAAAAGGCGCGCCTGATCGGGCGGTGCCTCGCCCGATCGGGCGCGTGTAATTGTTAGGAGACGATTGTCGTCGTTTTAGTTTGTTTTAGTTTAGGATTTACACGGAGTATAAGTACTCCTCCGTAATACGATTTAGGATCTCGCTCTCTCTCTCTCTCTTTTTCTTTTACTCTCTTAATTGTTTTCTTAGATTTCTTTCTTTAAAACCTTTGTTCTTAATCTACTCTAAATTCCAAATTTATTTTGGTAACGATTTATCTTCTCTTAATCTTAGTTGTTTATTTTATTCCTTTAATCATGTCTTGCTTTATTACTTTGATTAGTTTAGTTTCTATTATGTCTGAGTAGTTTAATTCTAGGGTTTATGGGGATCCATAATTAATATGAAGGCATAATTTGTTATTATTGATTATTGGTATTGCATTATAATTTCTTATTGAATTGTTTTAATTCTTTGCAATTAGATTATGAATCAAGCAGATGTAATTTGATTGTGAATGTTTAGCAATATTGAATTGATGAATCGAGCAGATGTTAATTTAATATTAAAGACTATTTTTAATAGGAACTTAGATCTAGTAATTTGCGAGAGCCTGTTACATCTATGTTGATTAATAATTTGCGAGAGCCTGTTAATCATGTTATTTGTGCAATGTTAATTATTAATTATTATGTTTTATCCCGGAATATTAATTATTGGTGAACGTGTGACCCTAGGCCTTCTTATTATTGTTTTTTTCCCTAAACTTATTCTTCGTAGTGTAATTCCTTTAACAACAACAAATTGGTTACTTTATTAATTTAGATTATAATTGATTAATTAGGAATAGAAAGACCAATTTCCCTGTGGATTCGACCCTACTTCCCTATCTACTTTAGTTAGAGGACTTAGGTAATATTTTTGATTAGGTGATACGACTTTACCCTGTCAAAATTTCGCTCCGTTGCCGGGGAAACGGTTTTATTTTTATTTTTGATTATTTCTTTTTGTCTCTGAGAACATTAGTTCTTTGAGACAAATCTCACATTTGCATCTAGTTTTTTCTGTTTATGCCCAGTTGTTCCAGATCAGGGTACATCCCATTTGATCTTGAGATCGAACGTTCCTTTCATAGACAGAAAAATCTCTACAAGCAAATCCTGGCGGATTCTGGTGATAAATATAATCACCGCGACCCTCCAACTATTTCTAGCGATTCATAGGTAGCATCAGACGCAGAATAAGAGATGGCGGTTCCAAAGAAGCTTAGTGATTATTCACAACCAAAGCTCACATATTTTCCACATCTCACTCCCACTCCGGCTCTTGATGGGGTTCAATTCGAAATTAAACCTCAATTTATAACGATGATAGAGAGGAAGTAATTTAGTGGAGCCAAGGGTGAAGACCCAAATCTTCACATTGTCGACTATTGTCAATATTGCAATACCATCAGGCAAGCCAGGGTCACTCAAGACCAAATCAGGGAGATTCTCTTTCCCTTCTATTTAACTGGAAAAGCTAAATTGTGGTTTAATGGCTTAAATAGAACTGCACTTGGTATAACTGACTAGGAAACTCTGGTTTTGAATTTTTATAATAAGTATTATCCTGTAGAGAGAACAGCCGTACTACGAAGTGCGATTCAGAACTTTGCCCAAGAAGCCGATGAATCTTTATATGAGGCTTGGGAGAGGTTCAAGGACCTACAAAGAGAATGCCCCCACCATAATTTAGCACAATGGCAGTTAATCCAAGCCTTTTATAATGGCATTGGAAATTCTTCTAGAATAATTTTAGAATCTGCAGCTAGTGGGAGATTTATGAATCTTAATGATGATGATGCAGGTCAGGTTATTGAAGATATGACGATACACAATTCCCAATATGGGAATCCTAGAGGATTTGCTAACAAGGGGAAACATAGTGTTGACTCTGTATCCTTTTTGCAAGCTCAACTAACCTCTATATGCTAAAAATTAGATAATCTTAGCACTGCCAATGTAGCTAATGTTTCTGCGATTAATAATAATTCTAATGAGGCTTTCTGTGAAAATTGTGGTATTTTAGGTCATTGGGAACAAGATTACAGGAGTTCCGTGGAGCAAGTTAATGCCTTTCAAGCTTATAGGCAGAATAACCCATACTCCAACACCTACAATCCTGGGTATCAGAATCATCCGTACCTTTCCTACCGGAGTACTAATGTTCAAAATCCACCACCACAAGAACCACAGGCGCCACAACACCAGAAATATTACCATCCCAATGTTGGCCAGAAAAACCCACCACAACAGCCCTCCTCATCTCCCGATCCTTCTTTGGTGGATATTAGAGCGATGTTGGTTAACATGCAGAAGCACATGGAGAGTAGAGATGCGACAATTGATTCAATTCTAGCGCACAATAAAATTGTAGATAATCAAATTGTGCAACTTTCCGCTACTCTACAAGCCCGCCAACAAGGAGCTCTGCCGCCACAGCCGACCAGGCCTACAAATCAAGCCTATGCAATTACTCAAAGGAGTGGTTCAAACTATGAAGGGCCCTCTATGCCCAGAGTCGATGAACCTATTTTATTAAATAATGCTAATCTTGATTCCGTTAAACCAAACAATGTAGTTAATAGCCCTGCAGGGCTAAAGGATAGTATTAACATATCTAGTTCTACATTGCAGGGTACGACTCCAAAGAAGGTGGATACTCCAGATAAGAGCAATAATGCTCCAAAGCCAATTATCAAACTTCCATTCCCCAATCGTCACTTGAAGACAAACTTGGATAAGCAGTTTGGTAAGTTCTTGGAGATGGTAAAAGATTTGAAGGTAACATTTCCCTTCACTTAATTTATCACACAAATTCCTTCATATGCAAAATTTATGAAAGAAATATTGACAAGAAAAAGGTCTATTAGTGAGGTAGAGACAGTAGCTTTCACTGCAGAGTGTAGTGCCGTACTTCAAAATAAGTCTCCACCTAAATTAAGAGATCCGGGTAGTTTTTCTATCCCTTGTCATATAGGCAATCTAATGATTGATAATGCATTATGTGATTTGGGTGCTAGTGTTAGTGTCATTCCATTATCTGTGTGTTCCAAGTTGAATATGGGTAAATTAAAAGCTACCAATATAACTCTACAAATGGCCGACTGCTCTTTCAAATACCCCTTAGGTGTTTTAGAGGATGTCCCCGTTAGAGTAGTTAAATTTTATATACCTGTTGATTTTGTTGTTCTTTATATGGATGAGGATATGCAAACCCCAATTATCTTGGGTAGACCATTCCTTAACACTGCAGGAGCAATCATAGATGTGAGAAGTGGTAAGTTAACACTATCAGTAGGGGATGATAAAGTTATTTTCAATCTTAATAATACCTCTAAAAGCTCCATGACTGAGGAGAAATGCTTTAGTGTTAATGTGGTTGAAAATTATTCAAACAAGCCCCAAGCTCATGAAAAAGATCCCTTGGAGGTGGTACCTTGTGTTGCATCCCTTTCAGATGAGATAGACAAATGGAAGAAGGAAGTCGATGCAATAGAAAGAGCCCTCTACACTGTTGGTCTTGGTTTTGAGGACGAAAAGGTGGAATAAGTCAAGCAAGTTGTGTGTTTTGAGCCTACGGTAAGTGTTCCGCCAGATCGAGTTGCAAGTGTTGAATGCAATAACAATTTGAAGCAACTTTCGATCAAAGGGGGATCTTTGGTGCGTAGCATTGAAGACCTCCCAGTCCAAGTCAAGGAGGATCCACCAGACAAAGTAAATTGGCGTCCCACAGGGCATGTCAAGAAGCCGCGTTGTAGCCTAAACACCGCTAGACCGGGTGAGAAACCGCCCGATCAAGCGTTAGGCCAAGGATCCTAATTGTTGTACTTGGTAAGAAGGTCGTGCGGGACCTAGATAAACCAACGCTTTGCGGGAGGCAACCCGTATTTTTAATGCTTTTTAGAATAGTTTTTTTTTTCTTATGAGAGGAGAGATGAGGGAATTTAATGAGTTTTTATGAGTGTTTATACAGGTTTGAAGGAAAAGATTTGCCAAATTTTGAAGAAAATAAGAAAATACGAAAGCTGATAATTAGCCTCGGGCCCGATCGGGCGAATGCCGCCCGACCGGGCGCGAGAGCTAGGCTTCAAAATTAAGTATTTTTGCCCGACCGGGCGCAAAACCCGTCGTATACGGACATATTTGTCCGCCTGATCGGGCGACTCTCGCCTGACCGGGCGCGAGAAGAGGTAAAAATTCGAGTGTTAGATCGCCCGACCGGGCGCGAGAATTGACGGGAATCGGGCATTTAGATCGCCCAATCGGGCGAATGCCGCCCGACCAGGCGCGAGAGCACAACGACATTTTCAACTTAGATCGCCCGACTGGGCGAGCTGCTGCCCGACCGGGCGCGGCATACCCGACCCTTCCTTTTCTTCTTCTTTCTTCAGGTTTTCTCATTTCACTTTTAATTCTCCATAACTTTCTCTCTCTAAACTCAAATTATCTCTACCTTCTCTCTAAGATTTCTCCTCCATCCCTCAACCAAATTCAAAACTTTTTACATATTTGTAATCCTCTTTTCATCCTCTACAGTTCCATATAAAAATTTTTAGATTTTATTCAAATAAATTTTCATACCCATTTCTACCATGGCTTCAAAGAGGGCTCGGTTTATTTTCGATAGGAGCTCCAGTTCGAGGGTGGAATATGACCCGGATTTGCAACTTCCTTACTGGCCGACGTTCCGTATTTCTAGCCGAGAGCAAAAAGAGCAGCTAGAACACTTAATTGGGCGTGAGGTAATTCCTTCTTGGTGGTTACACCGCCCTACTCTAGAATCATTTGGTTTGTATGATTTTGTAAAACGATTTTTAAATGACATTGGCATGAGAAAATTTGTTGATATGCACTATCCTACATTCCGAGAACTTACTTGTGAATTCTTGTCTTCTTTACAAGTTATTAGTAGTAGAAATGGGCCGAATTTAATTTTAAGGTTGAACAATAGGAATATTAGTTTAACTTACGTAGAATTTTGTAAATTCTTTGAATTAAATTCTGAATTACCTCACCAATGGCATGCGGACTATAAAATGGGTGACATATATCATGCTTTGACTGGTTTGCCTACTCCTGACCCCTAACTTGCTAGTACCAAACCTATTCATCACCCTGTCCCAAAAATCTGGCAAAGATTTGCGGGTTTGTGTTTTTTAGGTAGGAACGAGCCCCATAATGCCCAAACTAATGAACTAGCTATCATAGGAAACTATGTGTATGGGTTCGGAAAATTGAACATAGGTAGGTTTATTATTCACCATCTTAGCAGGCATGCCACGACCAGCACCACATCTCGCACCCCCATCTGTTTAGGAGGCCTTATCACTCGAATAGCAGTGAAAAAGGCCGGTTTTGTAGTGGATGAACCCCACCAACTGACCAACTATGGACCAAATACCTATATGACTGCTAGGTATTTTGAGAAGTTGGGGTGGGTATGACCGGATAGCGAGCAGACACCCTTTTGGTGTATTTGGACTGGGAGCGAGCAACCTTTGCCCATATTTCCCCTACCCAGTTCTGACTTGACCGCCTTTCCCCTAGGGCAACCATCCTATACATATGATCTTCTAGTTGCCAACGCTAGGAGGCAGGCACCACCACCACCAGTTCCACCACCTCAGCCTCAGCCTTAGCCCGAGGTGGCTTTCTCCCCACTTCGCATGTCTCACTCCGTCCCTCACGTTGACTTTGACCTAGTTTGGGACCTTCAGAGTATAGGTCAGGCCTTAAGACGCATCGAGCATTCCCATACTGACCTTAGGAGGATGGTAGGCTCCATAGACCATAGGTTAGGGTACCTAGAGAGGAACAAGGGTAGAGCTCTGTACCCTATGTACGATGATTATGCTCGTTGGGGCAACATCCCCGACGACGTTATTCACCCTGACTGGTTTCAGCCTCCACCCCAGGGATACGATAGGGATCCCACTGCCCATGGTATTTACACTGACTATTCTTCCTTCCATGGGTACGGCCAAGACATTCCTTTCGGGGGACCGGCGGGGGGAGTTTTCATGCTGATTATTTTGGTGGTAGCTCTTCTGGTGCAGGTGGCACTGGAGGTTCGGGTTTTGGCTCGATGGATGAGGATGATCAGGGCTAGCTATGCTGGGCTAGTTCCCGAGCCAATGAGGACATTGTCTAATTCTAGCTTGGGGGAGATTTTGGATTTAGTATATTTCTTTTTCTCTTTTCTTTTATTTTTGGTGTGTTTTATTAGGTTAGATTTATTGCTTTCTAGGTAAGTTTTATTGCTTTCTTATATATGAAAAATACAAAAAAATTGAAAAATAAAAAATCCAAAAATACGTTCCAATGAATTGTAATTTATGCTTCCCTGTGCCCCTTACTTGAGAAAATTGTTTTGATTCTTGGTATTTGATGATAAGCATTGTGGATTAGTTGATCATGATTTGATGCTCGATTGCCTTGAAACCTTAACATGCGTTAATTTTGCCAACTATTTGTGAATATAGTGCTTGACTAGTTGATTTGGTTAGGAATGTGTGTTAGTTCCGGGTATATCAAGGAATTTGAGAATTGATTTGCAACTATAAGTAATGTTTGTATGATTCATTATTATGCACATTGTGGAGGACGAAGGCATTTGTTCTTGTAGGTAGCCTCCAGATGATTGTTGATACATTTGTTTCCTTCTTGCTACCCATGTTGTTTCCTTGACTTTTTGTTGTTTATTAGCCACATTACAAGCCTATTTTGCCCCATTGGTTACTAGTCCCAAGCTTGGCTTGGGGGAGCTATTAGTGAGTGAGGTGAGGGAGATTGTAGTGTGCTTATTATTTGCACAACTTGGGTGGGTTTTTGAGAAGTAGTTTTGTTTTTGATCATGTTTGTTTTTGATGAGTTTGAGTGTTATATTTTCTTGGAAAAATAAAGCATGAGGTTATGAAAAAAAAAGAGAGAAGTTCAAGAAAAAAAAATGTGAAAAAAATAAGTGAACTTCAAAAGAAAAAAAAAAGTGTTCAATGTTCAAATGTTCTAGTTGGAGGTTCATCAAAGGAAAAAAAGAGCTTCAATGAAAAATTCAAGTTTGGAAATAAAGTTTGTTTATTCACTCCACTTCTTCAATATCATTTTCTTATGAGTGAAATTGTAAGTGTTGGGATTGTTTATTGTGATTGGAGTATGTTTGGTTGATGTTAGAGTTGGTTATGTAGGAGATGTTGATCATTATTTATTTTGATTATGGGCTTTATTACGATTTGCTCCCTTAAGTATAGCTTTTCTCTCACTTGTTCCCAAATGATTCCTACCCTTTACCCTAGCCTTACATTACAAGCTTTAAACACCTTCCAAACTTTGTGCATAGAATTGTATGAATGTGAAAGTGTTATTTATCAATGCAAGTTATGATTTGACATATTTCGAGTCGACTAGTAGGTTGAGCGTTCATTGTTTTATACACACAAGAGTGTGAGTTGGGAGGACATTGTTCACATAAAGGGTTGGTTGGAGAGCGATTGAGTACATCTTTTACTCGCCACATAAATGAGAGTTGAGTGTGTGAGCACTAGTCTTAAATTCTATATGCTCTTGTGGTTTTCTCTATTTGACAATTGTTAGGGAAGATCGGTAGTTAGATGGATTTGATTGGTTGATTTTGAAGCATGTTTATTTGATTTGCCCTAGATTGTTTGTGCCTGATTTTTACTTTTGGGGTGAAGCATATTTATTGATTCATTGATGAGATCTTTGCTTAGGGACAACCAAAGGTTTGGCTTGGGGGAGTTTGATGTGTCTATTTTATATAGTATTTTACCCCCGTCCCTTGGTCATAATTAGTAGTGTTTTTGGCTCTTTAGAGCCACTTATATTACTAATTGGTGTTTTCTAGTGTTTTCGTAGATTTGGTTGACTTTTACAGGGAATTACACTTTTGGAGTATTTTCCCGAGATATTTTGTAGCAATCACGAGCACTGGAGAAGCATGACCAGATTTTATAGCCCAGGCCCGGTTAGAGCCATCGAACCGGTGATTAAGGGCTCGCTATAGGTGACACCGGGGCATTTGGACCAAGTATTCAAGACCGGAAGAGGAAACCCAGATTGGCCCGAAGAATTTGAGCCCAATCGTAGTATAAATAGTGGCCCAAGAGAGCCGCCCGACCAAAGAGGCTGGCGCCCGCAGGCGCGCCTGGCCGGGCGGGGAAAACTAAGGTCGGCGCCCAGTGACGCGCCCGGCCGGGCGCGAGATTAGTACTGAAGAGCAAAAAGGCGCGCCCGATCGGGTGGTGCCTCGCCCGATCGGGAGCGTGTAATTGTTAGGAGACGATTAGCGTCGTTTTAGTTTGTTTTAGTTTAGGATTTGTACGGAGTATAAATACTCCTCTGTAATAGGATTTTAGGATCTCGCTCTCTCTCTCTCTCTCTCTCTCTCTCTCTCTCTTTTACTCTCTTAAATGTTTTCTTAGATTTCTTTCTCTAAAACCTTTGTTCTTAATCTACTCTTATTTCCAGATTTATTTTGGTAACGATTTCTCTTCTCTTAATCTTAGTTGTTTATTTTATTCCTTTAATCATGTCTTGCTTTATTGCTTTGATTAGTTTAGTTTCTATTATGTCTGAGTAGTTTAATTCTAGGGTTTATGGGGATCCATAATTAATATGAAGGGATAATTTGTTATTATTGATTATTGGTATTGCATGATAATTTCTTATTGAATTGTTTTAATTCTTTGCAATTAGATTATGAATCGAGCAGATGTAATTTGATTGTGAATGTTTAGCAATATTGAATTGATGAATCGAGCAGATGTTAATTTAATATTAAAGGCTATTTTTAATAGGAACTTAGGTCTAGTAAATTGCGAGAGCCTGTTAGATCTATGTTGATTAATAAATTGCGTGAGCCTGTTAATCATGTTATTTGTGCAATGTTAATTATTAATTATTATGTTTTATCCCGGAATATTAATTATTGGTGAACCTGTGACCCTAGGCCTTCTTATTATTGTTTTTCTCCCTAAACTTATTCTTTTTAGTATAATTCCTTTAACAACAACAAATTGGTTACTTTAATAATTTAGATTATAATTGATTAATTAGGAATAGAAAGACCAGTTTCCCTATGGATTCGACCCTACTTCCCTATCTACTTTAGTTAGAGAACTTAGGTAATACTTTTGATTAGGTGATACGACTTTACCCTGTCAAGTAGGTAACTTGAGTTGGGCGGAGATGTTGTATGCCCGTATGCTTACAACTATTGGCAAGGAGACCTGAGTGATGGATTCTGCAACAGCTACTGAGGTGCCTCGGATCTCCATGTCGTGGCATGGACGTATCCTTGAGGTACATACTTGTTTCTCAATTTTTTTTACCTTTATCACCATTTTTGCCTTTTAAACTTATTTATTTCATTTTCGTTTCTTCTAGGCTTAGGGATACTCGTACCTTCCTTTCTTAGCCCCAGAATGCTTGAGGTGGCTCGCTTTCTATCGACCATCGTCTGGTCACGATTAAGAAGAAGCGAGCAACTTCAGCCAGCGACGTTCGCCAAAGGATTCTTTCGGCGACTCGTGCGTCGTTGATTATTATAACAACACATGTATGTATTTATTGTTATTATTTTTTTTGGATAATTTTCTCATGTGGTTGTGTTTTATAGATCGATCTCCGTCCTTGGAGTTTGATCGTCGGAGTCCCTATGGCTGTCCAGTCTGGCATGGTTTGTTGTCGTTTCTGGGCCCTTTATCAGGGACTTCCGGTGCTCCAGAAGACGGACGTTTTGTTTTTAGGCGAGCGTGTTCTCTGGCAGTCTTCGTTTGAGGAGCCTTTGGTTTATGCGGATCCTCTGATTCGGATGTTGCGTCCGGACCTGCTGTCTACCGAGGATCAAGCTCAAGCGATCCTTGGTTATCCAGCGGAGCAGCTGGTGCTGCCGGGTGCATCATACCTGACATTTTTTGCATGCAGGCTGATTCCTTTTCTAGCTTTCGTTTCGGTTAGTATTTTTATTATCTTTTCTTCTTTTCTTTTATTTTTGGAATTTTGAATCTTTAATCATTATATTTTCAGCGAGTCGAGCAATAGCTAGGCGGTTGGGTGCCTCCTACGGCGGAGATCACGTATACCGATGGTTTTGGGTCGGTAATTCGTGAGATTCTTCCAGCAGTGGAGGACGAGGACATATCGTTTGTACATGAGACGGTCGAGTCGGTATGTTTACATTGTATATGTATTTATTTTATTATTATTATTTTTGTTCATATACATTTGTTTAATAACCGTCCTTGTGTTTTTGGAACAGGTTCTGCGAGAAACCATGAACGACATGGTGAGGACTGTGCGTGCTTTCCGAGCCGCTTATTGGAGAGCCCTCGTGGCTTCATCTTGCCGTGATCATCGGATGGTCGCAATAAGTTATTTCTTCTTTTTTTTTAATCAAAGTTATTACACATTTTGTGTATTAATCTTTGTTTTGGATTTTGCCAGATGTACAACAAAATTCCGGGAGTCGCCGAGCACCTTGACTTCCTTTTTTTATTATATTTTTTTTGTAAAAAAAATGTACATATTTTTTTTGTTGTACATATGAGACACATATTTTGCATATATATCATTTTTTTTTGTTTCCATGAGTTTTTTGAAAAAAAAGAAAAAAAAAATTCCGAGGGAGGGAAAGGGTTCACGACTTACACCCCTCGAAAAAATAACGAAAAACAAAATAGAAAGGAACAAAGGAAAAGGAAAATAAAGAAAAGTAAAAAAAAAAAAAGAAAATAGAAAGTAAATTGAATAAAAAAAAGATGAAACGAAAGAGAGAAAAGAGAGGAAATAGGGCTTAACAAAGACAAGCGTATGCTTAGTCATAAGATTTCGTAGACATTCCATTATTTTGTGGTTCAAAATACGGAAATAAACCTAACAACATGTCGCGACAGACAAGACGTGAGCAACTGGATGTGTTGCGCGCGGTGGTCACGCGCATGTGAATTGGTTGCGCGCGGCAGACGCGCGCAACGCGTGAGATGTGCGTGCCAATTGCAGGGGAAATCTCCTTTGTGCGAAAATTGCCGAAAATTTTCCCCTTTTGGGTCTATTTAAACGTGGTTTCGTGTAGGCTTTTGATCATCTTGCATTCATTCGTTAGTAGTACTATAGAGAAAAAGAATTAATCTCTCTAATCTTTCTCCTCTTTTTTTTTATATTCTTTTATTTTTTTTTTTTGGTTTTGAACAATGGTGAAAACCTTTGAACAATATTTGAAACATTGGGTCACTTCCCTTTCAACCGAGGACAAACTAGCTTTCAAAATATACCACCTTGACCCTCTATTGAGTTATATGCAAATTTTCTTCCAAGCTGCTGTTAATCATTAGAACTCAAACCACCACCTTGACCCTCTATTGAGTTATATGCAACTTTTCCTCCAAGCTGCTGTTAATCATTAGAACTCAAACCACCATATTTTCCTCTTTAAAGGGGATGATATTGTCCTGTTACCTGGAGATTTTAAGGCTCTACTATGCTTCCTTGTAAATACTCTCCTTGTGACATATGCCCTTAACTTGTTGGATTCCGAACCTATATTTTAGAGATTCTTTGGCTTGAACAATAATGATATGGCCAATATTGGAACAGAAGAAGGCGTGAATTTAATTCAATTTATTGAACACTTTGTCGTGCCTCGTGAAAACTTTACTAAATAACGCTTTAAGATTCGCACTTTATGTTTTTGTCTTGTTGTCAATTGTTTACTTAGGACAGGTTAAGTGTACGGAGATTATTCCATGGTGTCCATAGTAGAGAAAATAGAGGGGACATTCCTCGCTCCCTTAGCTTTGGCGAAAACTGTTCTATGCTTGAATCGCCTTAGAGGAGACCCTAACGAGAACGGTTTCACGGGGAGTCTACTCATATTACACGTGCAATTTTTTTTCATTGTATTTCAGCGCACATTGGGAAGTTGCGCTGGCAAGACCAGTGCAATCTTCTAGGATGCGCGCGTGTGGCGCATGCAATTGATTTTGATCCACGCGCCACCTGCTTGTGTAATGTCGCAAATTAATTAATTTTAATTTTTTTCCTTCTTTTTTTTTCTTTTCAGATTTGGCTCATGGAGTGAGGACATTCCCTGGAGGTCGAACTCTCTACAAACATAAGAATGAGGATGATTTCAAAATGTCCTGTTACTTGGCGATTTTCAGATCAGCCACAAAATCTTGAGGCTAACGGAGTGACAACATTCTCTAGAGGTCGAATTCTCTACAAACATAAGAATGAAGAAGAATGGACGTCGTTTTTCCATCACACGGTTCCTAACATACCCTTTGTGATCCCTTGGTGGAACATAAGTAGTATGATTGGCAATAGTTTTAATTGTCCCTACATTAGGCTTGTAGGCTTCCCTAGTACTAGTTACATCTTTCCTTGCTGGTGTAGAAACCCAAATGTGTCTCCCCAAAACCAAACCAAGTGATGAATACTTCTGACATCGCTTGATTAATCGAACAAAGTGAAAGTGTGAAAAGTCTATTGATGCGGTAGTTTTTATTTATACTCCTTTTTGTTTTCGAAAATCTGCTCTGTTTATGAAAATAGCCAGTCCAATTAAGTGTTGTTCATGATAAAGGTTCAATAATAGTGTAGTTGGATTGGGCTCGAAAATATCTTTCCAACGATATATTATAAGCCCAATTTCGATGAATAATGAGGAAGTTATGACCAAAATACTAGATTGGGCCCGATATGATTTTTTTATATAGGCCCAATGATCTAGAGGAGGGCCTAGTATTAATTATCATTCCTAATCTATTAGGATTGATTATAGTCTTCTAGAATAATCTAGAAGGTTCTCTTAAATCATAATGGAGGTAGGATTGATAATTATGTTTTAAAGAGTTTTATTCGGAATAAAATAAGTGTTTTAAGAAAATCCGATTTTAACTGACAAACACGGAATTAACGACTGAATCATATTAAGGAGTGGATCCTCGTGCAAAGCGTGTTTGATTTTTGAAACAGCGCGAGACGACAAGGTCTGTCGCCTGGCACTAATATCTGTCGCCTGGCGCTAATTCTGTCGTCTGGCAATGTAGGCGTCATTTGAAGTGCGCCTACGTTAAAAAATGTTTTGAAAATGCTCAGCACTCATAGGAAGTGGGAATAGATATAATACGATTAGGGACAAGGAATGTAGGGAGCCGCCAACAAGTTTTTAAGGAACTTGTAAACCGTTCACGGATCATAAAAGGCAACCACGAATAAGGGACAACGAAGGCAACAATGATTGCCCCGTGAAGGTTACACCCCATTCATAAACCATGAGATAACTAACTCCATATGGTTCGAAACCACGAAAGGAGGATGGGGGATGATGGTACGAAGTGAGTCATGGAGTCACGTTCGCCCGTATTGGCCTCTACTCGATTCTTATAGTGAAAAGTGATTCCTGCGATCTCAAAGACATACAAACAAAAATTCAATTTTCTCAAAACTATAATTAAGATAAATTGGTTGAATATTAATGTAACATATAATTCTTAAATATTAGTGATCACTTGATTAAACAATGAGATTAAAAAGGAACCTAAACTTGTTGTCCAAATTATCTTATTAGGCGTGATTTTCAATTACATATTCCCTTTAACATGCAATATGATGATAAAAAAATATGTTAAAATAAACATTTGTATTGAAAGAAATTTAACAATAAATTGTTAGTCAAATCAAATATAAAATGACATAATTATGATACTAGCAATATTAAAATAAAATAAGTAATTAAATTAATTAATTACTCACATTCCGCGCGTTCCTTAAAATTGCTACATCATGAATAAATTGTTAGTAACTTCAATAAAAAAATATAAAGCAAATGAAAATTAAATTAAATAAATATAGATTTGATTTAGTCCAAACTCTCAGTTATTTATACCTTTCACGCCTTGGTTTATGGACGGAACCTCGAGTTTAGTATAGACTCCTTAGAGTTTTTAAAGGAAGAATGGTGTAATTTGGAATATAGGTTTAAGGCTTAGAATATGAGAGAAAGTGAAGAGAATGATTTTTGGTGTAAAAGAGAGAAAGAGAGAAGGATTTGATGCCCCGAACTGCAGAAATGAGGATCTTATTTATAGGGAAAATGAGCATAAGGAACACACGGAGCCCTAAAAAGATAAAAACCCTAAAAATTAACACCGCGACACATTAGAGAACACCACGAAACGTGCCAGGCACTGTCAGATGGGAGAAAATCTCGTGACGCGGGACATATTTGACCTACGGGAAGTGAAAACGTGTGAAGGGTTTACGAAGAAAAGACACGAGAAAATTCCATGACACGACACACGTACCGTGACCCGGTAGAATCCACCGTGGCACGATACAGTACACCGTGTCACGGTATGGAAAAACACGTAAATTACACGGAAAAAGCACTATGACAAGGTGAGAAATATCGTATCACGGCAGTAGGTACCGTGTCATGGCATCATATACCGTGCCACGGTGGATTTTCACGCGAAAAAGCTTTGAAAATAGCACCGTGACACGATGTAAACTACCGTGTCACGGCACCAGGCACTGTGCTACGTCATCAGGCGCCGTGACACGGTGCTCGTATATTGTGCACGATAATTCCAATTTTTTACCCGTTTTTAAAATCATCATAACTTTTTATCCGTAACTTGAATTAAGGCATATAATATTTCATTGAAAATTTTATCAAGTCTTCTTTCCAACCCAATTATAATCAGGTCAAAATCTTTTGTAGATTTTAATATATGGTCGTTTTAGTAAAAGGGTGTCGGTTTTAGGCCGAGTTTAGTGTTTGGCTCATATCTTCTTCGTTTTAAATCGGAATTGGGCTTATTACATATGGTTGGAATCTTATTTCAATGCCTATCGTACTACATAATTATTGGATCAAAATTATTAGGCTAAAAATTCAGTTTCTCTCGGTTTTGCGATGTGGACACGAAAAGTGGAAAACAAGTTATGATTTAGGGAAATGAGCAAGGAAATGAATTGGTTGATGAAATGTATTGAATAGAATATGGATTTAATCACTTCAAAGATAGAAAAATCAACACGAACAATAATGGCGGTGAAAGATTGTTTATCATCGGGTTTAGATTTGGGGAGACATTTTTAGGTGTCTACAGAAGCCCCCACTTTGACCGAGTTTGTAGAAATGTCAGTTTCAAAAACGATAGTCAAAGTAGTCGATAGGGATGGAGAATGATTTAATACTTTCTGCAATCCTAAATCACTTTGTATATGCCGATACCTGCATAAAAATGTTAGTTCCACAGATAAAAGAGTAAAGGGATAGAATGCTTATCAGACAACAGTGTATCGGTGACAAATGAGTTTAATAGCTTCCTATGCTTGAAGGAATCTACCGGATAATGTTTTGTTCAGATACTTTCCATGTTTGAGGAAAGTCGACAAATGATCTTGGTAGCTTTCTATGCTTGAAGAAATCTACCGGATGATACTTTCCATGCTTGAGGAAAGTCAACATATGAATTTGGGCGGTTTTCTATGCTTGAAGAAATCCACTGGATAATACTTTCCATGCTTGAGGAAAGTCGACAGATGGTTTTGGTAGTTTTCTATGCTTGAAGAAACCCACCGGTTGAGATACTTTCCATGCTTGAGGAAAGTCGACATATGATGTAATTGCTGACTTCTTCGCTTTGAGAGATGACAATGACCGACAATTTTCCATGGTTGAGGATAAACTTTTCTAATTATGAGATTGCAAATCTTTGTTTATCGAGAACCTTGCGCCATGAAATGATGATGGTTCGATTTTCCCCGAACATGGGCTGAAGAAGGTTTGCTTGTCCCCCAACGTGGGCTCTAAATGGTATGCTTGTTCCCGGACGTGGGCTGCAGATGGTCTGTTTGTCCCCGGACGTAGGCTGTAGATGGTTCGTTTGTACCCGAACGTGGGTTGTAGATGGTCCGCTTGTCCCCAGACGTGGGCTGTAAATTGTTTGTTTGTCCCCGAACGTGGGTTGTCGATGGTCCGCTTGTCCCCGGACGTGGACTGTTATTGAAACCTGCAAAATAAAATTTGCCAAGGGACTCGTATAGACTGTGATTGAGTTGACCAACTGACTTGACCGAGTTTTACTAGTCACGACATGACATGTGTATAACTTATGGTTGTGTGTGTGTGTTTATGGTGTGTGCGTGAAGACACAAACAACCAAAAATGCAAAAGCAAAAAATTTTCGTCATGAGACGAGTGGAGGGTACCGACTTTCTCCCAAAAAAGAAAGACGTGAAAACTAAACTTTTATTTTCGAACTTCCCTCAATGAGAAAATTTGAAAAAGTTTTTGCACTTTCCCAAATGAAAAGACATGAAAAAGGGAAGAAGTTTTGAACTTCCTCGTTGAGCAAGATGAAATGAATCACATGGATTGAATTTCTTTTCTTGAAGATAATGTATGCATGATGCATGTTCTTAGACTAGGAAGCTAAGGAAAATTACATCATGTGACACGATAGATGAATGAACTTAGGTCATGGAGCTAAGCATTATATATGGTGTAAAGAAACGATCTTGAACGTCACATAGGTCTGGAAGCTAAGTACGTATATAGATGAAGTGATTATGAACGTCGTTTAGGTCAAGGAGCTAAGAATGATATGATTTGTATGATTACAAATAATTGATATATAAATGGTACTAAGCACATTATGCGATGCGTAAAACAATGAACATTTCTCAGGTCAAGAAGCTTAGCAAGTATACAATGTTTCTTTTAATGCATGTTGTCTTGAAAGGTGATGAAGAATGCGCGATGTTGAAACAAGATTTCATGATAAAGGGTTCTTAAAGGGAAGGATGATCGATATGGATATGGATGTGTGAGTGAAGTGTGTGAATGTGATACTAAGGCTAGCTGCAAAGGTTATGGTGATGGAAATATATGTGAGAAGAGTCAAAGATGATGACTCTTTAGGCTGGGTAGGCTACATGATGTGGGTTCAAGCCCCAAAATCTAGCTCTAGATGGATAGGGTAAGCATTGGATATTCTTTGACTCGATCAAGCATGGATATGAATATGAATGTGAATGTGGCCGCACCTTGATGTGAGGTTTCCTACGTATCCATTAGGCATCAGGCCAACGTAGCTCTAGTCGAACTTTGCACAAGTGTATGTACACCTCAAAGAGGTCTTTCAAGGGTTGTAATGTGATTAAGATGATTGTTTAAGGAAGAAAGGGGTAAAAGGATTAAGACCCGAGTGAATCCCAAAGATGTGTGATTGTGAATTTGAAAATTTTAAATTTTACAAGTTTATTTTGAACATTTTTTTAACATTCTTGTTTTTTCATTCTCTTGAATCAATGTGAGCAATCTTAGATCATACGATCCATCACTCACTTAGCATTCATGTTTCCCAAGCACAGTACCAAGCACAAGATGAGAGACGCAATTTGAGACGTGTTCATATCAAAGACATTGAAACACTTGCCCTAAGACATTGTTTTATTGTTGCTTTGCTGCTTTTTTTTTACTTGCCTTTTGAATGTTATACAATTAAACATCATCCAATCCCACGGTTAAGTGACTGTGGGTTGAAGAAATGAAGGTCAAACGTTAGACGAGGCTCAAAGTGGGTGATGAAGAATTGGAATGTGATTGAATGGTAAACATGGAATGACAGGGTTGCAAAGGTGCCTCAAATCATTGGTATACCTTGTGTTCGGTTCGGCAATTTGTTTTTTTTTTCATTTTTATTTTTTTTATTTTTTTATTATTTTTTTGCATTAAAAATACATGATTGAGATATAGAGGAACAATGCTCATTTTTTTGATGAGAATGGTGAATGAACAAACACAATAGAGTGTACAAAGAAAAACCTATGCTAGACATGACTGGGGGAAAGGGAAACGAAAAAAAAAGAAAAGAATGAAATCTTACACAAAGGGCTCGCCGTATGCCTTGTCTTCGTTACTTCTTGTTACCTGGAGGGACATGAAGTTTGTTGGCATCTACTAAGTCTTGAATGGTGTCCTTCATGTTCCTACATTGCTCGGTAGTGTGGCCTTTTCCTTGATGGTACTTGCATTGGGCATAAGAATTCCATTTGGCGCTCCTTTCTTTAGGTTTTGGCTCTGGAAATGGCCTAATAGGTGTGATCAAGCCTTGACCATAAAGGCGATCAAAGGCCGCATCATAAGTCATTCTTAAAGGAGTGTAAGTTCTTTTTTTCTTTGGCAATGGAGCATCAGGAGCTAACAGTTCGTTGAGATCAACTTGGCTTATATTGTTGGTAGTATTCTCGTGCTTAGAAGACGAAGAAGAAGGATGGTCGTTCTTCTTGTTTTTCCAAGTGTCATTATTGTAACTACCCGCAATCTTTATTAGCTCATCCTCGATATTGATGCCGATGTCGTATACAGCTTTAAAAGTGTTCAGTGGAAGAAATTTGAGATGTTCCTTATATTTGTGAGTCAGATTTTGAATAAAGAGGCGAACCATCTCTCTTTATTTGGGAGGATCTACCAAGAGTGAAGCCATTTCCCTCCACCTGTTCAGATAAGCGGTGAAGCCTTCATTCTCTTTCTGTTTGAGAATGGAGAGTTCACGTTCAGAAGTTTTAGTTTGAATGATACACTTGTAACGATTCATGAAACTATCGGCGACATCTTGCCAAGTCGCAGTACGCTTGGCACCTAGGGAATAAAACCATTGTTGCCAAGCATGTTCTAAGGAGAGAGGGAACACCGTAGGGAAGAGTGTTACGTCCATAATCCAACAAATAGCAGTCAAACTCCATTAATTATAATCAATCTACCCAACAAATTTTCCAAAAATAAACTCCATTAAAGAAACTCAAATACCTCCATTGAAGAAGAAGTAACAACTTTTTTGTAGGGGAGAACAAAGACGGAAATAGAAGTAAAACGAAGAACAATTTTGTGTTCAATTTATTTGATTTTTGGCATTTTTGACCCTAAATGATTTTTTATTTTGTTGATTGATTATGAGAATAATGTTGAAGATCTGTTGTTTTATGCGTTTAATTGATTTGATTTTTTAGATAAAGGTGATTTTTCCAGTTGAATTTATGAATATGGAAAATGTGCTAATTGAATATATTGATGAAATATTGTGAGTTTGTTTTTGGATAATTTGATGAAATGGGTTGAATATTGTTAATTTTGTTTAAATGAATGCTTGGGGTAATGGTGGCGCCAATATAAAAAAGAAATGGTGGTTTTTCGTTTTCCAATGCTCACTCAGCCTTTTCTTTTCTTTTCTTTAAAGTTTTAAATTGAGAAATGGTACCAACCGGTTTCACCAAGTCAAACCGAATTGTTTACCTACAATAAGGGGTCAAGTACTCTCTTTGCAACTTCTGAAACTTTAGTACCTTTTTTGCAACTTTTGCCAAACATTAGTATTCTCAATTGTATATTACTCCTCCACAGTTCATAGTTCCATTCCATATTATAATAGTGTTATCTTTTTTAAGTATTGGATTAATAATTTTATTTAACCATTATATAATAATAATAATAATAATAATAATAATAATAATAATAATAATAATCATTTTAATATACAGAAACATTTACATGCCCCCGGTGTGGCCAATTGACTAATTTGGTAAATAAAAAAGACCGCTAATGACAATTTGGTAAAAAAAATAACTCCAACGACAATTTGGTAAAAAAAGTTTACCCTAAGTGACAATTTGGTAAATAAAATTATCTCAGGCGACATTTAACACAAAATACAAAAAATTCCAATAAATTACTCGTGAATACTTAATTTAGTTCGTTTTTCGTGGTTTTTAACCGCCCTTTTTTATGGAGATAGATATAAAAAAATAATCCGTAGATGATTGGCTTAAGTAATTATATAATTTTTCGGTGTATGGGTTACAAGGGTACCTTGCTTTTTGACAAGTGACCATTTGAGACAAGAGAGCTGATGCAAATTGTAGTACAAGAACAAGAGATGTCTGATTCCATCATTAGGCTATAGATTTGCTCAATGATGATGATGATTTACTAATGAGCTTTATGTCACTTTAACACAACATAAACAAGTCCCTGCAAAAGTGACCCTTACCAATAGCAAAAGTGGCCCTAATTAATAGCAAAATAGCAAAAGTGACCTTTTTTAAGGATAAAAGTTACCCAAAGACAAAAATGACCCTAACCTATAGCAAAAGTGACTCTTAATAATAGCAAAGTGACCTTGTTAAGGATATAAGTTACCGTAAGGCAAAAATGAACCTAATAGCTAATAGCAAAAGTGACCTTGCTTAAGGGTAAAAAGTACCAAAACCAAGCACAAAAGTGACCTTACTCAAGGAAAAAGTGACCCTATTAAAGACAAAAGTGACCCTAACCAAAGACAAAAGTAACCTTACTTAAAAGTGAAAGTGACTCTAACCAAGGCAAAAGTGACTCAAACCAACATGATTAAAGTGATCCTAACCATGAATGTAATGTTCATGACAAGTTATAAAATGACCAATCACATATCAACATATACTACATATACCATTACACAATAACACAATTAAGTGCTATGTAGGCTATGTGAGGCTTGAACCCACATCATGTACACTATGGTACATTGCTCTACCATTTGAGCTAATAGCCTTGTAATTAGATGTACACTTTAGATTTCTATCATATCCATGGCAACTTAATCACATATTTGTGAAAAATAAGCTGGTATATATGCTCACACAAAGGGCTAATTATCATATCAACAACAAGCTTTCACTTTGGCATTCTCAAAGGAACATGAGTCAATGATCAAAGCAAACTGGTCTGCTCACAAAGTACTCAAAAACATTGGCCAAGAAGTACAGGAATACGAGCTGGTTTTCTCATAAAGTCACAGAGAGAGCGAGAGAGAGAGAAAGAAACTTAACAATAAGTTTTTAATATATAACCATTGTCATTTCTATCATGACAATGAGTTATAAAACTTCTAAAGGAACTAACCGCTAGGAAGTGAAAGTAACATCATAATTTTCAAAATAATAAGAACACTTAGTATAATAACAAGCTTCTTTGAACTTTGCTGCAAATAGATTAGGCCTCAGAGAAGAAATCGAACACTAAGACTTATAATGCCCACAACACATAAGAAATATATTAATAAAACTATACAATTCCTACAACAATACATCAAAACAATAACAAAGTAGATCACAAACAAGAGATTTAAAACTTAACACATAAAATTAAAAATAGAAAAATAAAACATTAACACCTTTGGGCCTGTGTCACTAAGCAACCCAATACATTTAGGGCACCATTCCATGATAAGAAGATACACTAAATCAGGCAAAACGACTTGATTGGAGAAAGCAAGGCAAGCAAGATCAGAATATCAATCATGAAGATACTTGCCAAGAATACACCTACTGAACAAGGAAATAGAATAAGTCAAGAGGATCTCCCACGCTTTGAATATATTCGACATCTTTGTAACCCTAATGGGTCCTAAGTATAAATAGCATAGTTAGACATCATAATACTCATGAACGCTCACATATACATTAATATAAACTGATTATTTTGCTTATGCTCTCCGAATCGTGTCTTTGCTGAACAAGGAGGCCTATCCTTACTCTGTATTATATCTCTAAACTTATTCTCTTTTAGTTTAACTGTTTACTTATTGCTTTATTATTGCTGTTGGTTATTGTATTCAATACTTGTGGTTTGATTGTTATTACCCCTAAATCCCTAAGCAAAAATTTACCTAAACAATTTGGCACTTACAGTGGGGCTAATAATAAATTAGCCTACCAATCCGCAAAAAACCAAGACAATCACAATGACTGGACAACTAGTACCCTTTACCATAGCCGATATCAATGAAGGAATGAATGCATTCCGTCAAACCTTAGACCAGCAAAAAAGCCAGATCGAAACATAGTTGGTCTAATAGGTTCAAACCGAAGCCAAGCTCACTAGCCTAACCAAACAATATGAAGCTTCGCAGCCAAATATAATCAGTTGCATCAAAAATCGTTAAAAACAGAAAAGCACTGAAAGTATAACCATGCGGCTTGATATGTTTGAAACCTTCCAAACCCCTAATGGGAAAAAACACTCTAATAGTAGAGAGCAACCCCTAGACTTAGATTTTATGGATTTGGGAACTTTTAAGAATATCAAACAGGAAGGAACTGAGGAAGGAAAGATTGAAAAGGTGGTCAAGGAGTACCTCAAAGCATTTGTGGCCAAGATCCCTTGAGTGCCAAAGCCCATGGAGAAAGCAGCAGCAGATAGCTACATAGAGTCTCCTTTCTCAGAAAAGATTGCCATGGTGGAAGTGCCAAAGAGGTTCAGCACGCCCAATATGACCATGTACGATGGAACAACAGACCCTGATGAGCATGTATCCCTCTATAAGAAGAAGATGATGACTAGCTCAATCCCTAGAGATACCAGAGAAGTCATCACGTGCAAAGGCTTTGGAGCCACGTTATCAGGTCCAACCCTAACTTGGTTCATTAATTTAGATAATGGGACGATTTGATCCTTTGCAGGAGTGGTGAATCCCTTCAAGATTCAATTCGCTAATAGTAGGAAAATCGAGAAGCAATCCTCATATATGTATCCTGTCGTGCAAAGACATGGAGAATCCTTGAGGGATTATCTTAACATGTCCAATAAAGAGAAGATCGCGATACACAAGTGCAATACTTCTACAATAATCGGAGCATTCAGAAGGGGGCTGTTAGATCATAACGAGCTCTATAAGGAGTTAACCATATATCCCCGCACAACCTTCGAAGATGTGCAAGCCAAGGCTATGACGCAAGTCAGATTTGAAGAGGATGTTTTAGCAAGAAAGACTCCTGAACCAAATCGTCAGTCAAGAAGGAGCAACAACTTCTCCAAAAGGGATCATCGTTTCAAGCCAATATCATCGTTCCCGTTTTGATGAAGGATCAGTCAATGCTGTCGAGGGAGAATTCTAAGACTGGAGGGAAGATCCTGAACTTCCACCCAAATTACATGAATATTGTTTCAATGTTAACCCTGCAAGTGTAATTAGAACCTTGAACAAAATGGGAGACACCATGCAGTGGCCCAGAATGAGTGACAGGCCAGGAGAAAAGAAAGATCCATCAAGATGGTGTGATTTCCATTCAGATATTGGCCATACAACCGATGAATGCGTCGCGCTAAGGAATGAAGTTGCTTAGCTATTGAAGAAGGGCTATCTCAAAGAACTTCTATCAGACAGATCCAAAGCTCTAGGAAGGGAGAAAGAGTCCAAGCAAGGTTGCCCCCCACCACCTCCTCCAATCATCAAGACTATCTGCTTCATATCAGGAGGGTTAGAGGTGTGCGGCTTAACATATTCAGCAGCGAAGCGACATGCAAAGGAAAGCCATATGGATCAGCCCGACAGTAAGGCAAGGTAAAAAATGGACATCCCAATCATGTTCGAAGAAAGCGATGCAGTAGAAGGCCACCATGATGGCCTAATGATTCACTCCCAGTAGGAAATTGAATGATTAAGAGAATCCTTATTGAAAACGGAATCTCCGCAAACATCATTATGCTTGATACCTTGAAACATATGAACATCGATGAGAAGAACATCATCAACAAGTCAACAGTGCTAGTAGGATTCAATGAAGAGACGATGAAAACAAGCGGAGAAATTACATTGGCAACTTATGCAAAAGGGATTAAGTGATTGATACCTTATTATCGTATAATATGATTCTAGGCAGACCATGGATACACAAGATGAAGGCTATCCCTTCTACTTATTACCAAGTCATTAAATTCCCTACTAGGTGGGGCATCCAAGAAATCAAAGGGGATCCTATAGAAGCCAAAGAATGCTATAAAATTGCACTAAAGGCAACATCTGCAGAGAAGAGTTCAGCATAGCAATTAGAGGGTCAGCTGGGCCAAGTGAAACTGAGTATAGTAGAAGAGCAAGAAGCAATAGAGGTTCAGCTGCACCCTAACCATCCGGATCAGAAAGTCAGGATAAGGTCAGAATTGAGTACAGATCTTTGTCAGCAAATTTAAGAATTCTTGGAAGCAGAAAATGATGCGTTTGCTTGGACTCATGAAGATATGATGGGAATCTCTCCATATGTAATCACTCACAAGTTGAACGTTGATCGAATGCATACACTAGTGAAGCAGAAACGAAGAAAGTTTGCGCCACAAAAGAACAAGATCATCAATGAAGAAATTCAAAACTTGTTGAAGACAGGAAAGATCAGAGAAGTAAAGTACCCAAAATGGCTTGCCAACATAGTGGTGGTAAAAAAGAAGAACGGAAAATGGAGAATATGCATCGACTTCACAGACATCAATAAGGCCTGCCTATAAGACCCCTTCCCGTTACCTAACATTGATGCCATGGTAGATGCAACAGCAGGGCACAAACTACTCTCCTTTATGGATGCATACAGTGGGTACAATCAGATCCTAATGCACAAGGACAACTAAGAAAAGACTATTTTCATTACTAGCCAAGGAATCTATTGCTATAGGGTTATGCCTTTTGGATTGAAGAATGTAGGAGCGACGTACCAATGGTTGGTAAATAAAATGTTTGCATAATAAATTAGGAATAGAATGGAAGTCTACATAGACGATATGGTAGTCAAGTCCAAAAAGGCAGCTGATCATGTCAAGGACCTTAGAGAAGCCTCCACCATCATGAAGCAGTACGACATGAAGTTAAATCCTACAAAGTGTACATTCGGAGTCAATCAGAAAAATTCATAGGTTACATGGTGACACAAAGAGGAATAGAAGCTAGCCCAAACCAAGTCAAAGCCATCCTGGATTTAGAACAACCAAAGTCAAAGAAAGACGTACAGAGTTGAACAGGGAGAATAACAACATTAAGTATATTCATCACCAAGTCTTCCGACAAGAACAAAGCTTTCTACGAAGTACTGAAGAAAAACAAAGAATTCAAATGGGAACAGGAGCATGAAGAAGCATTTCAGAAGTTGAAAGAGTATTTAGCCAACCCGTTGATACTTTCCAAACCAAG
This sequence comes from Chenopodium formosanum, assembly GCA_024500155.1. Lineage (NCBI taxonomy): Eukaryota > Viridiplantae > Streptophyta > Magnoliopsida > Caryophyllales > Amaranthaceae > Chenopodium > Chenopodium formosanum. The sequence continues at coordinate 29,471,789 of CM044862.1, read as the reverse complement.
AGAAGGAGAAACACTCCAATTGTACCTTGTAGTATCTGAAGGCACGATTAGTGCAGTCCTCACAAGGGAAGAAGATAAGGAGCAATTTCCAATCTACTACGTAAGCAAAACCTTAATCAGTGCGGAAACAAGGTACGCGTCCTTAGAAAAAATCGTCTTAGCTTTAGCCACTGCTTTAATAAATTTATGCCCATACTTTGAAAGCCACTCTATACGGGTACGAACCAACTATCCCATTAAGGCCGTCATGAGGAAGCTAGAAATGTCAGGGAGAATGGAGAAGTGAGCCCTACATCTCAGTAGGTACGATATACAATATGAACCCAGAACCGCAATTAAGTAACAAGCTCTGGCAGACTTCATAGCAGACTTCAGCCCAGCTCTTGAAGAAAAGGCGCAAAAGGATGTACTAGCCCTACGGGAACCAAAAGCTACATAGAAATGGACACTCCATACAGATGGTGCGGCAAACATACGAGGTGTAGGTCTAGGAGTAGTGCTTACATCGTCACAAGGAGATAAAATAGCACAAGCAGTAAGGTGTAACTTTTAAGCAACCAATAATGAAGCCGAATACGAAGCATTAATCACAGGACTAACTGTGGCAAGAGACATGATGATACAACACATGGAGGTGATATCAGATTCCTTACTCATCGTGAATCAAATCAACGGGGAATACGCATCAAAAGATGCCAAGATGATAGCCTACCTAGAGGTAACAAGGAAACTTATTAAGGAATTTAAGGAATTCAAGATAGACCAGAAACCTAGGAACTTGAATACTGAAGCAGATGCCTTGGCAAACTTGGGGTCATACATTAACCCTTAAGCGTTTGGAGCTATCCCATTAGTGCACGTACTCTCAACAGCTATAGGGAAAGAGTCAACTATGAACGTCAACTAAATACAAACAGATCCTACAGAAAAGGAAGATAGTAGCTGGACAAAACCTCTCAAGGACTATCTCCTAGAGAAGACAACACCAACAGGGAAGGTTGCAGCTCAAGAACTCTCCTTAAAATCCTTTAATTATTGCCCAATCATCAACGTGCTCTTCAAAAAGTAAGCAGCAAGTCCCTTCTTACGATGTTTAGAAAAAGGAGAAGAGCAACAAGTTCTACAGTCTCTACACAGTGGCGAATGCGGCAACCATTTAAGAGGGAGGAACCTGGCCAACAAGGCACTTAAAATGGGGTACTACTGACCTAGCATGAGAAAGGACGTTGCAGAGTTTTCCAAGAAATGTTTATCATGTCAAAAACACGTACCTTTAACACATAAGCCATTTGAAGAGCTGCACCCAATATTGACGCCTTGGCCATTCATGAAATGTGGAATGGACATAGTGAAGCTACCTCCATCATCAGGACAAAGAGTATACTTCCTAGCAATGAGGGATTACTTCTCAAAATGGATAGAATCAGAAACGTACAAGGACATCAAAGACAAACATATTATTTCATTTATCAAAAGGAACATCCTAAGAAGATTCGGAGTATCAGCAAAAATCATTACTGACAACGAGTCCCAGTACATCAGCAACAAGACAACAAAGTTCTGCAAAGAATGGAACATCTCCCTCATCACATCTACACCAAGGTACCCAGAAGCAAATGGACAAGCAGAGTTGAGCAACAAAGTCCTAATCAGCAACATGAAGAACAGATTGGAAGGTGCAATCGCAAAAGGAAGATGGGAAGATGTGCTACCCAACATATTATGGGCAGACAGAACAACTCCAAAAGGCGCTACAGGTCATACCCCTTTCTCACTAGTGTACGGATGTGAAGCACTAATTCCAACAGAAGTAGAAGTCCCCACTACAAGGTGCGAGTTTATGACAGAAGAAAAAACCAAGCTAAACTGATATATAATCTGGATACTGTAGAAGAACTTAGAGAGGACGCAAAAATGAGAATGGCAGCCTACCACCAAGAAGTAGCAAGGTCTTTCAACAAGAAAGTCAGAGCAAGAGTTTTCAAAATAGGAGATTAGGTTCTCAGAATGGTATACGAAAACACAAGAGAAGTAAATGCAGGAAAGCTAGCACCCAACTAGGAACGACCCTATGAGATCATCAAGGTAGTTGGCCACGGAGCTTACAGACTCAAGAGTGCAGAAGGAAAGGAGGTACAAAGAAGCTGGAACGCAACACACTTAAAGCTCTATCATTTCTGAAGAATGAAGGTATGTAGTAATTATTCCAACCTTTTTTTTTCATTTTTACAAAAAAAAAAAAACAACAAAAAAGCAGAAAAACAACAATAAACTAAAAAAAAAAAAAAGAAAAAAAATTTCCAACAGCCAAATGTAGCACGAAAGATACTCTTCTTCACTTAAACTTAGTCAATTCAGTTTACATTTACTACGAGTACTGACTTAAGCATCGGAGGGTCGTTGGGGAAACCCACGGCCACCCCTCACCCAATTATCTTTTGCAAGGACAACAACTACACTGCCATACAAAGCACAAAAAGGCACAACATTGCTGCAAGTATCTATGTAGAACAAGTAAATGCCAACAACGAATATATGTAAGAAATATTGCATCCATACTATAACTGTAATACAATTATAATACAATTAGAAACACAAGGCAACACAAAATACGCATAGCATAACAAAGTTTAAGATTACTTAGTTGCAAAAAAGCAACAAAATAGGCAAAGCATCCAGCTGCAGCAAGGCAGCACAAAAAAAATATATCCAACTGCACTAAGGCAGTAAAAACAAACATACTTCAAAGAAAATAAAAAACTGTTTAGAACAAATAGGTGACACAGCACCATTGAAACTAATTTTCCCCAGTGTTGTCAGCAGGGATCCGCTCTTCAGCAGCAAACTTCATATCTTTAGGGCCACCCTTAACATCCTCATTCATGGGGGAGTTAACTTCTTCATCAACATAGCGCAACAACAAATGAGCTAGGAGCAGTAGTCCCTTCAGGAATGGTCTTCTCAAAAGCAGCTTTCTCAGCACCATAGTCCCACGCTTCATGTTTTCCTTGATGAAACTCTTCCATCATCTCCAAGCGTGCTTTCCCAAAGTAGTAACTAGCCACGTCAAGAGTTTCATTCCTAGCATCCTTCAAGGTACTCTTCAGCCCATCTCACTCAGCAATGCATTCCTTGTGCTTAGTCCGTTCAGCCTTCAAAGCATCAATAACAGCCTTGTACTTGTCCGAAAGGCCATCTCGTTCCTTCTTCATAACATCATAAACTCGAGTGAACTCTGACACCATACCCAATACACCTAGGCAAGATTGAAGACTCTACACAAGCACACAACCAAGTAGGGACAAAGCAATCTTCTAGTCTTTTTTTATCGATTTTTGTTATTTAGATGAAATACTTTAAGAGGGGGGGTAAATTGTAGTATGGAGATTTCTAGTCATGTTTTGCGGAAATAAAAGAAACTAAACAAAAGTAGAGAAATAGTGCAAGAGAGATTTTATGAGGAAAACTTCCTAGGCCAAATAGGAAGTGAAAAATCTCGACCCCAAGGGACATTGATTCGAAACATTCCACTAAAATAGGCCGATGACTTTGTTACAACCTATAAGGAACTTGAGCCTCTATCGAGTTCCTCAACGAACCCGAGTTATCAACTAATCACTCAATAAGTTGATTACTTTAACTCTCTCTCTAACTTAAGACTTCACTCAAAGCCTAACTCTTTCTCTTTCTCTCAGGCTTCACTCAAAGCTTTCTCTTTCTCTCAATATAAAGAACTCACTCAAGTTCTCACCCCAATACAAGGGTTCACTCAAACCCTTATTAATTCCCCATTACAAAAGTTCACTCAAACCCTTGAACAACTCTCAAAATACATATAAAAGATATAATGTATAAAACTAATATGTTGGACAATTTGAGATATGTAAGAAACTTGGAACCTGGAAGAACTGACTCAAAAACGTGGAGAGAAAATATAATTCTTTTCTGCTGCTCTTCTACTTGAGATATACGCTAATTTGGAATGACTCACTAAAGTCAGACAAATTAAAACTAAAACTTAACTCTCCTTTTATAGCATGCATAAGACTTGACCACTACGTTGAACGTGGAGTAAAATCAGGAAAACTGATTTCTTGGAGAGAAGATAAAGTAAGAAGTTAAAATTTTATTCAATGAAAAAGAAATTTTTGTAAAATAATATTTAAGATATATATTTTCCAAAAATAAATAAAATCTATTTGTCAAATAATATCAAAGATTTATTTTCCAAAAACAATAAAAAAATTTCGAAAACTAATTTTATCACATTTAAAAACTTTATCTTTTTAAAGAAAAATAACTAAATATAAACTCATTCATTAAAAGGAACTGACTGGTCACCTAGTTCCTTCCAAGCTGTCAGACTTAGTTCCTTCTAGACTAAAGTTCCAATTTAGTTCCTTAGGCTTGTTCCAAATAATTTCTCTTCTCTAACATACTTACATGATTCCAAGAAAAATATACTCCTATTTTTCTGTCGTCTTCATGTTTCTCTGATGAAGCTTCTACTCCAAAGCTTCTTGTTTCTTCAAAGGAACTTCTCTTTGTTTGTTCTATTAAGGAACTACGACTGCTTGTTCCTTTCGAAGAACTGACTTCTAGTGATTCTTAGGAGTTGCATATAAAGCCTAAAAGAACGTTTGAAAATTTAGACTTCTTTGTGTTCCCTTGAGGAACTCTTGTTTTTTGTGTTCCCCTGAGGAACTCTTCTTTTTGTGTTCCCATGAGGAACTCTTCTATTTGTGTTCCTCTGAGGAACTCTTCCTTTTGTGTTCCCCTAAGGAACTCATATTCTCTTTATGTTCCCTTGAGGAACTCTTCTCTTTGTGTTCCCCTAAGGAACTCAAGCACGATTCATACTTTGTAATCTTCAATAATGATCTAATTTGTAATCAACAATCTTTATGCTTCATGGCTTGTTCATGCACATCTCAATACACACATTAGTTAGATAATCATCATTTGTTATCTATCATCAAAACCTAACAACAATTTCCCACATTTTGAGGATGACAAACAAATGATGCTTATCATACATTAAACAAAATAAGATGTGCATATATATTCCTCCTTAATCATGCAAATTAGGAGCATTTGAATAATTCATGCATGTACGATAAGGAACTACTCATATAAGGACAATAACATGTTTGAAGTGCATTATATGGTCGTACACCCATATGACTTAGCTTAACTACATTATTCAATAAGCATCACTCATGAATAAATAAGAATTTCAATAAGCACATCACATTATAAATAAGCATAAGCATCACACATACATATCCTTCCCCCTTTTGTCATTATTGAAAAGGTTATTCTTGCACATTTACTAATTCAATTCAATCATTTATGCATACATACATAAGGGAAAATGTCACACATACCACCATAAAAATGGTTAAACACTTGGTATTCCTAAAAGCTTAAGATACTCAATTTTCAAACTAGGATGCTAGTACCAAAATTTCCACTTCACAATCCAAAGACCCAACTTAAAAACCAATGAAGAACTTGACATATATGATTTTTTTCCAAGCAAAGATCAGTTTTGAAAGTTTGTTAGAGAAAAGGATAATGAATATTTAGCTCAAAAGATACGAAAGAAGATAATAGAAATATTTCTAGTAAAAGGAACTTGAGACAGATGTTGTGCTCTTAGTTAGAAAGATTGAGATAAGATTTTAATTAACTTCATCTCACACTCTTGAATATTCAACGAAACACAACACTCATTATTACCTTGGTAAATATGTACTTACCAAGTTCCCTTCACTTCAACCACCAATTTTCCTTAATAAACATGCTCAAAAGTGAAACTTGAATATTCATAATCAAGTTCTTTCAATATCTCCTTATGTTCCTTAGCTTTCTCAAGGTTCATGAATAAAATCCTTCATCATCTAGGAAATTATAAAGATTCAATAATCACCATTTTTTTTATAAAGGGCGACTTTCAATTTTATTTTTTTTTCATTCACGTACAGTAATGAAGATAGAGATTACTCATATACTATTGAGTTCCAACACCAAATATATGAACCACTTTAATTGGTTCCTCCCTTATTTCACCTTAGTTCCTTATCATTCTTTTTCATCCTCAAGCTGATTCTTCCTCCAAGACATTAAATGATAAATCACACGCACTTCAATCCTTTCACAACTTCCCCCTCAACATGTATTCATCCAACTCTTCATGTATCATTGAACAATAAAAAAAAAAAGATGAATTTTAATTTAGAGCACATGGGTTAAGTGAAAATAAAGTGAGAAGATATGAATGAGCTAAGGAAAACATAATGAGAATAAGGATCTTCGAAGGTATGTATATGTAAGATATGAGAATAAGAAACACAAACCATAACACAACACGGACACACAACATAATGTTGTAAAATAATGTTGTTTTCAAAGATGAATGGTGTGGATAATTTGAAAGTTGGCAAAAAAATAGGTTTGTTCCCTCTAGAATATATAACCATATGAGATAAAATAGTTTGGGAATGTACATGTCTTATTCCATCAAAGTTTCTTCCATTGTTCCTTTGGCAACTAAGGATTTTTGTTTTTGACAGCATCCATAATTCTCAACGAGACCTTCGACACTTTCAAGCAAGTGAATATGTCTTTTACAACACAATAATTAAGTGTGACACATTACACTTAAATGTATGTATGTATTTTACTTCATTTAAAATGTGTACAAGAAATCACACTTGATAATTATAAGAAAGAAATATGTATATATGTTCATGCAGTACTTCAACATATTTTATTCCTTAAAACAGATTGTACTTTACTAATTAGGTGAAAGCAAAAGAAAGAGATTCCAAATATTCAAACATCATATTTCAAGTTCCTTAATAAATACAACACTCAGTTTTAACATCAATTATGCAATATCGTGAATATGAGAGGACATACCTCAAGTTATATTTTACCCTGTATCACAATAAATTTGCAATGGACCGAAATTTGATGGCTATGTTACGAGTTCCTTAAGGATTAGTTCCATCCTCTTGTGCGCTAACATCCGATGCGAACAATCACTTTTGACTTAAAAATCATTAAGTGACCTTGATATCGCTGACCATCTCTCTTTGGAAGTTCCTTGTCTTATTTTTGTTGATTAGACCACCATGCCTTTATATTATTTTAGATGAGAATCCAAAGAGAAACTGCTTTCCCATCATGCTTTTACGCTCACAAGGTTAGAATGCCCTTGCACAAAGATTCATTAGATGCACCAAAGATATGAACAATATAAGTACGTACAACTAATAAATCAATAAGTTCCTCTTGAAAATAAAACACTTAATTTTCAGATCGACTTCAAAGGAGGAACTTGATCAATCTTCTATACCATTATGTATGAACCTGCTTCAACACTTAAAGAATATGCCTGATTCATAAATATGGCAAAAAAAATATTTAGGATTTTAAAACCCTAAAGGTTGTTCCTCATAGACATCCATAATTAGAATATTTAGAAAATTCATATTAGACATCTATTAAAAACAACTTGATTCACATGTAAGCAGCAAAAATGATATGCAATCAACTCATTATTATCTAGCTATAAAAATACGAACCTGACAAAGTTCCTTGATGTAGGAACTATGCTCATATATATTCATAAACACTTATCAAATGAATTTTTGGTGTTCCCGAATAAGTTCACGATTCTGCACCTTAACTAATTCCTTTAAACCTTGTTTGAAAGCTTCATTTGTTCCTTGGTCAAGATATGCTCTAATTTCCTTCAAGGAACCAACACTTTATGATACGTTGGAGCTTAAGGAACTACAGGACAATGTAGCAGATTGATGCTGCTTTATAGAGTGACATACTTCATCTGTAGAAATTCCACTAGTTTCAAAGGAACTAATGAATTCTACAGTAAATTCTCTTAAACATGCATGCTTGTTGTAACATGATAGATTCATAAAATTTATAGTAACTCAATGCACATTAATACCTTTTTGTAACATGTACATGTTTCACACATGGAGGTGCATAATAAGAACACCACCTTACTACTTCTGTTATCAAACTTCCCTTTTCAAATGAATAGTGTCTTGTTTCTCAAAGGTCTAACCATTTCCTTGTATATGATGCAGCAAGTAGCATTGATAACTTTGTAGTGATTTCATTGAGAGCTTGTAATCAACACTTTATTCCTGCAAAAATCATCAAACTTCAAAGGAACTTGGTTTCATGGTTAGATCTTTAATATAACATTTGATTACTGCTTAATCACTTAATCCCTAATAGAAAAGATAACAAAAATATAATTTTCGTTACATTCAAAGGTTAGTGATTGAATAACAATTGTCAAATATAACCAAGACACATCTCTTTCAATCTCAACTTTAAATACTCAAGGATTCACACAAATCCAATTGAATGAGGTCCAATAGGTTTGTGTTCCTTATCATTATTTATCTTGAAAGAAGATAAATTAGACAAAATCACTGACTTTTCATAATTCACAAACTTATGGTAAGGAACTTGATATAAGATAAAGTAACAACCAAGTTCCTTGACGTTTATCAAGTATGGAAAACTAGCAAGTCAAATATATGTTTGAAACACAGAACGAAGAAATTCATTTTTAATAAAATCCTTGAAATGTCAGGTTATTGTAAGGAACCAAATTGTGACCCTCATACATAGTATGAGTTCCTTCTTCGATTCCCTTTTAACATGATACTTCTAGTTTTATAGATGATGAACTATTATTGGTAAAACAAATAAAGTTACAAAACTTTGAAAATATCATAATGTGCTTCATAATCTCGAAAGAATGTTAACAATGGAATAGGAACTTAACTTACCAACCTTTTAAGTTAATACCAAAATTTAAATTGAAGTTCCTCCATCGCATGCCACTAGTGAGAAAACTTTTGTCAAGCCTTCTATCACATGTTAAGAGCACCCATTGTCGTGATACCACGAGTTGTTCCCCCTCACTAGATATCGCCTTCTTTTCCATGTTCCTCTTGACCTTAAACTGTTGGTGGAACTGGAACTTATTCAACATTGTAAGTATCACCAGGCGATAGTTCCTCTTCCTTATTTCAACGAATCAAATAGGTTTTCATCTCTTCTTTTCTTACGGTAAATTTGATGTTGACCATTGCTTCAAATGTTGTCTCAATTATGATTTATAAACCTGTAAATCATCTCTTCTACAATCTTCTACAATCATGCATTAGTGATCTTACAAGAAAATGATGTAGCATAATTGAAAAGATTGACTTGTATCACTGTATAATATATATATATGATCAAGATTTAAAAAATGTAAAAGTGACTTGCCCAATTACATGTACAAACAAATGTCATCTTCCCATTTCTCTTATGAAGAATTTCAATGAGAGGAACTTATACAATTTTCTAAAGAAACCAAGCCATCCAGCATCTCAATAATTATTTGTTGGTTCCTCTTATATACAGTACATATGCCGTACATCTTCGTCTTTTGGAACCCAAGATAAATTTAGTTCCTTCTTGTTTGTAACAGTAGCCAAAAATTAATATAACTACTTCTACAACCAAGAAACAACATATATCTATATGATGTATATTCAAATCATTCAAGATACATGGAAAAACTATTTCTCTAACATATAATCAATTTTTGTGTGTATTACCAAGTCAGAAAAAATAAAGTTTCTTTTGATAGGAATTCAAGTTTATTGTTTCACAAAAATGTGTTCCTTGAGCTACTTCTAATAAATCAATTATCTATGAATAAGGAATCAATCTTTATATCTAACATATGACTTTTAAACAAACTCAAAATGAAGATTCAAAGTTGAAAAAAAATATTCAAAAGAATTAATACGGTATTAAAAAAAACACTACAAGGAACAAGCTTAAACCATAGTATGCTTAATTATAATGGAGAACTCAAAAACAGAATACTTACCTCAAAAGTATGAGTCTTTGAATATCTTTCACTTCTCAAATAAAATTTAACTTTCACATGGTGCTTGAAGCAACGCAGGGTTGAGATCCTTCCTTTAATTTTCTTGTACGTACATATCTTAGCCAAAAACTTGCTCATCAGGGTTTCCTGATTTCTTTGAGGAACTTGCACTGATACCAATTGTTATTTATATGAAATACTACAAGAGGGGGGTGAATTGTAGTATGGAGGTTTTTAGTCACTTTTTACGGAAATAAAAGTAACTAAACGAAAGTAAGAAATAGTGCAAGAGAGATTTTACGAGGAAAACTTCCTAGGGAAAATAGGAAGTGAAAAACCTCGACCTCAAGGGATTTTGACTCGAAACATTCCACGAAAATAGGCCGACAACTCTGTTACAACCTATAAAGAACTTGAGCCTCTATCGAGTTCCTCAAAGAACCCGAGTTCCCCAATCAACTAATCCCTCAATCAGTTGATTACTTTAACTCTCTCTCTAACTTAAGACTTCACTCAAAGCCTAACTCTTTCTCTTTCTCTGAAGCTTCACTCAAAGCTTTCTCTTTCTCTCAATACAAAGAACTCACTCAAGTTCTCACCCCAATACAAGAATTCACTCAAACCCTTATTAATTCCCCATTACAAGAGTTCACTCAAACCCTTGAGCAACTCTCAAATACATATAAAAGGTATAATGTATAAAACTAATATGTTGGACAATTTGATAAATGTAAGGAACTTGGAACCTGGAGGAACTGACTCAAAAACGTGGAGAGAAAATATAATTCTTTTCTACTGCTCTTCCACTTGAGATATACGCTAATTTGGAATGACTCACTAAAGTTAGACAAAATGTAACTAAACTTAACTCTCCTTTTATAGCATGCATAAGACTTGACCACTACTCCCACTAAATCCTCCACTAATAATCAGTTCCCTTATTTTTAGGTAACTACTAATTACTGGGGCAGTAGAGAAACGTGATAACGTGGTAGTCAAAGTCTTATGCCCTACGTTGAATGTGGAGTAAAATCAGGATAACTGATTTCTTCTAGAGAAGATAAAGTAAGAAGTTAAAATTTTTTTTGATGAAAAAGATATTTCTATAAAATAATATTTAAGATAAATATTTTCCAAAAATAAATAAAATCTTTTTTGTAAAATAATATCAAAGATTTATTTTCCAAAAACAATAAAAATCTTTTTCGAAAACTAATTTTATAACATTTAAAAACTTTATCTTTTTAAAGAAAAATAACTAAATATAAACTCATTCATTAAAAAGAACGTTAATTATTTTTCTTTAACTGACCCATAAGGAACTGACTGGTCACCTAGTTCCTTCCAAGCTGTCAGACTTAGTTCTTTCTAGACTAAAGTTCCAATTTAGTTCCTTAGGCTTGTTCTAAACAATTTTTCTTGTCCGACATACTTACATGATTCCTAGAAAAGTGTACTCCTATTTTTCTATCGTCTTCATGTTTCTCTTATGAAGCTTCTACTCCAAAGCTTCTTGTTCCTTCAAAGGAACTTTTCTTTATTTGTTCCATTAAGGAACTGCGGCTGCTTGTTCCTTTCGAAGAACTGACTTCTAGTGCTTCTTAGGAGTTTCATGTAAAGCCTAAAAGAACGTTTGAACATTTAGACTTCTCCTCTTTGTGTTCCCTTGAGGAACTCTTCTTTTTGTGTTCTCCTGAGGAACTCTTCTTTTTGTGTCCCCATGAGGAACTCTTCTCTTTGTGTTTCCCTGAGGAACTCTTCCTTTTGTGTTCCCCTGAGGAACTCTTCTGCTCTTTATGTTGCCTTGAGGAATTCTTCTCTTTTTGTTCCCCTAAGGAACTCAAGCACGATTCATACTTTGTAATCTTCAATAATGATCTAATTTGTAATCAACAATCTTCATGCTTCATGGCTTGTTCATACACATCTCAATACACATATTAGTTAGATAATCATCATTTGTTATCTATCATCAAAACCTAACAACAATTTTTTTGGGAGTATACCATACCTGGAAAGACTGCACAACAGCCTCTTGAAAAAGAACAGCAAAAGTCTATGTAGACTGACGTTCCTTGAAGGCCAAGAAGAGCAGAGTGTCTACATGGAAAGCAGGTGATTCATAGGAAAAGGCAGCAGCATCCACATCAACATGCATCTCTAACTTTCTCTTAAGACTGGTGCGAGGTGGAGGTGGAGCAAGAGCATTCTTGGGAATGACCATCTTAAGCGGAACATCCTAAGGAGTATGAGAGGAAGCACGCAACCTAATGCGGCCTAAGATGGAAGAGGATTTATGAAGGACATGGGACCTTAACGACCTAGAAGTATCTGTAGAGGATAGCTCCTGCTGAGCTATCCCATCCAGCTAGGCTCAGATAGGAAGGCTTCACCGCGTAAAGAAGAGTCGGCATGAGTGACCTTATACGACCTCTTAAGGGGCTAGTTGTATAGGATAGCTCCCGCTGAACTATCGTCCAGCTCCCAAGGTGCGCAATCATTGCTGAGAGGACAATTAAGAGGGGCTCACCAGCCCGGTAATGTCTGCCCGCTGAGCTGACAAGGCAAGATTCTCCACAAAGGAGATCATACACCTATAAATACAGGGCGAAGTACAACAGAAAGGAGGTGAGACACACAAGTTATTACACACTCTACATCTCTCTAAGTACACTTTCTTTCTCTAAACATTCTCTAACTTAGGCATCAGAGGGGGGTTCCTCGAGCCACCCTCGAGGGCAGTTTACGTGTGTTGCCTTGTGTAGCTTGTCAACGGGACCCAGCTCACTAAGCGGAACCCTTGGATCCATACCTAGAACACTTGGCGCTAGAAGGAGGGGGAGGATCATCCAACCTGAGGTTCACCAACTTAGTAAGGGACTAGTTGATAAACCACCATGGCCGGAGAGGAAGTTGTACAAGCACCCATACCTAAGACCAATGACGCCAATCAAACACCACAAAAAACACCACCAGTAGCCATCGACACTAAAGGATCTGCCGAGAAACCCAAATCCACCATCTCACAAAAATCCGATCCCATTGGATCGACGTCTACTAAAGCTAAAGCAGCGTCGAAACTAGTCGATCCGATAGGATCTAGTTCCGTTTTCAAGTATGATATGCCATTGACAGGTGCGAACAATGAACCCATTATTTCCACATCCATAACCTAGAAATTACAGCCGTAAACATGCCAGTCATTCTGCAGAACCTCTCTAAGTATATTAAGGAGCAGTTGGCACCGATGACAACAGTCCTTGCTAACTTTGGTAAGGGAGCGAGCTCATCACCAATAGCAACAACTACGGAACCAGCGGTGAAGAAGGCAACACCCGCAACCCTCACTTCCGAGCAGAAGGAGCTCATCCAGCTGCGGAAGAAGGTGTTGGAATTGGAAGCTCAGAATCTGAATCGAGAATTGAGCGTGGAGGAAATAACCCAAGCTAAGGGCAGCCCGGTGAAACGAGTTGTCCACAGCAGGTCACCAGCCTATAAGCGGGGATCGAGCTTGGATAGGGAGAAGCAAATACAAATCCAGGTTATTCGAGATGATTCCCCTTTTTGCAGGGAGATTCAAGAGGAGCCGATGTAGAAGATAAAGATGTCGAGCTGCATGTACAACAAAATTACAACACCTAAGAATCATATCTCGGCGTTTGAGAACCACATGGTGCTCTACACCATGACAAATTCAGTCTGGTGCAGCATTCCCGCCAACTCTGGAGGGGCTGGCAGCGGAGTGGCATGGAGCCATTCCAAAGGGTTCCTTGTACTCGTATAATCAGCTGAAAAGGATGTTTATGGAGCCTTTTGTCACCTTGGTAGGTCGAACTATGATGACAACTGAGTTGATGTCACTAGTTTAGGGGAAAGATGAACCCCTGACGGAGTTTATCACAGATTCAAAAAGGAGGTAACAACCATCCTAAATATGAGCCAGGAGGTAGCGTTACTGGCAATGCAGAACGGTTTGCTACCAGGGTCACCATTCAGAGCGTATATGGGGTGAAGAGCCTCAAGACGCTAGCTGAAGCACTAGGTAAAGTGCACGAGTTCATCAAGGCAGACGAGACTAACGGAGCAATGTTGAGTTGGAAGGCGCCAAACGACCCAGTTAAGCGAGGAGAAGTCACCCGGGCAGAAAACAAACCTCGGGCTTACCAGCCCAGCAAAGCTGAGCAAGGTCTCAGGGAGGCAGATCGAGCTATTGGGGTGAGAAGGGTAGACTCGAAGAGGGCAGGAAGACCTGGAAGGTTTGACCAGTATACCCCGCTCATTCACTCGAGATCCCACATCTTCGGCGTGAACAAAGCTGATGACAAGTGGCAGAGACCTCCGAGGAAGGTTAATTGGAACCGTGATCCCAACAAGTGGTGTGACTTCCATAGGGATCATGGCCACACGACTAATAAATGCACACACCTGAAAGACAGCATAGGAGATCTAGTCAGGATGGGGTACCTGAACTAGTTCAAACAGCAGGATGATCCCTCTTAAAGAAGAAAAGAAGATAGAATAGGCCGTGACCGCAGAGGAGGTCACAAAGGTCCCGCTGAGGATAGGGAAAGAGACAGCAAGCTAGAAGGCAGGGTGTATTTGATCAGTGGAAGACCTATACATAGGGGAACAGTGAACAAGGCGCGGGCAGATCTGCGGGCAATGATACACCAGATAAATTATATCTCAACAAAGCATGCCCAAAAGACTGTTACCCGCTGCCAAGAATCGATCAGCTGGTAGATTCAACCAGTAGGCACACCCTGCTAAGCTTCATGGATGCCTTCTCAAGGTATCATCAAATAAGTTTACACAACCCCGACCGGCAGAAAACCGCATTCATCACCAAGGGGGAAGTTTAAAATTACATAGCTATGCCCTTTGGGTTGAAGAATGTCGGAGCTACTTTTCAGATGACAATGGATAGAGTGTTCATGCACAAGAAGGGTAGGAATGTTGAGGTATACGTTGACGAATCAATTGTCAAGAGCGTCACTGTAGGGAATAATTTCAAGCCTTTAAAATCCCACTAGCTTGAACCCCACTGTGATCATACACTAAAGTACGGTGGCGTCCAAAAGGGAAGAAGATAGAGCAAAAGAGTCGCCAACAAGTTTTTAAGGAACTTGTAAACCATCACGAGGTGAAGGTTACACCCCTTAACGATCCAAGAAATCGTCAACTCCATAAGGTCATGAACCAAATAAGGGTTCGGGGATGATGGTACAAATCCAACCTAAAAGAGATTAAACCTGCCCTAATAATAGGCCTCTACTTTATTCTGATCGTATTCATGTGCGCTTTCTGATTAACATGCAATCAATAGGATTAACCCTAAACCTGTTTAATCTATGTTGGTTGAATTTAATGCACACATAAACTATTATTGGTTATCACTTGAATTATAATCACAATTAACCTAACAAGATTATTAATTATCTTATTAAGCGTGGTTGCAAATACCAATTCCTTTTAACATGCAATAAAAGGTGATCAAGCAATAACAATAAAATAATATGATACATATCAAGCAACATAATAAATAATCAACATCATGAATAATAACTATAATAATAATAATATCAATATTAATCATAATAATCATAATCATGTTAAAGCATAGAAAGATCCTAGGCATGATACTAACAAGATTAATAACAAACCCTAGCATGTCACTAAGCAATAAAAATCAAATCTTTAACCCTAACATGATACTAACATGAATAAATATTAGGAAGGGCATAGGAAGCATCGTACTTTTAATCATACTTGATATTAAAGTTACCCTAGACATGATACTAGGAATATCATAATAACAATGTAAACATGCTTTCTACATCATAATATCAATTAAACAATTAAAGTACTTACTTGGATGCCTCGTACCTCTTTCTAATAACAAAATACACACGTTAGTAACTTCAAGGAAAGTAATAAATAAACAATTAAATTAAATAATTTAAATAGAGATTTGGGACCAAACCCTCAAAAATTAAAATCTTTCACGTCTAGGGCGAAGGCGACTTCGAATATGGCTAAGTGTTTCTAGATCTTGTGAATGCGGAATTTTGTATGAGAAAGCAAGAAAGAATATTTATTCTAAATAATGAATGAAAGAGATGACTGATTTGATTGTAGATGAATGAATATTGATAATTGGTGAATGAAAACGGAGTTTTTGATACGATATTTATAGAGAAAATCATCCAAAAAAGATAAATTAACAAAACAGAGTCTGCAGATCGAAAAACAACCTTGGCGCCAGCCCTGGCTAATTGGCGCCAGGACCAGTGGCTAGTGTCAGGCGCCAATGGCTAGCGCTTGGCGCCAATCCTGGTTCCAGGCGCCAAGGCCTGGGGTTGGACGCCAAACCGATTTTAAACGCGTTTTTGAAAATCTGATAAATTTCCCGTACTGGAAGATAAAATAATATAATTCCCAACGAAAATGCTATTTGATCTGATTAAAAACTCTGAAGAGTCCTAATTGAATTAAGAATTATAAGACCTTCTAGAATCTTCTAGAATACTAAAACCATTCCTAATTACATTAGGAATGATAAATTATATTAAGCCCTCCTCTAGATCATAGGGCCGTCCTTAAAGCTCAAACCGGGCCCAGTTTAGTAAATTGGCCATAACTTCCTCAATATTCATCGGAATTGGGCTTATAATATATCGTTGGAAAGCTCTTGTCAAGCCCTATCCAACTACACCATCATTGGACCCATATCATGGACCAACCAAACTGGATTGGCTGTTCTCTTTAAAATAAAGTTTTCAAAAACAAGGAGAAGAGAAAAGAAATAAAACTTTCCGCAACACTAGACCTTTCCACACTTTCGTTTCATTCGATTATGATTCGACGTGAAAGGCACTCATCACCGGGTTTGGTTTTGGGGAGACACAAATGGGTGTCTACAGAAGCCCGCACTTTGACTGGGTTTGGAGAAACGCAAGTTTCGAAAACGAAAGCCAAAGTAACGATAGGGACGGAGAATGATTCAGAACGTTCTGCAATCCTAAATCACTCTTGTAACGCCGATACCTGCAAAACTAGCGTTAGTTAAACAGATAAAAGAGTTAAGAAACGCGTATCTTGCACCGTCGAGCACACGTCTCTGAAAGTAACCGATTTGTTGCCGTACTGCTGTTTTGATGACCTTCTACAAGCTAGAGAATGCCATTCCGCTTGAAAACCGTTACGCCCGTAACTGCTTCCAAATTAGAAGATTGCTTCGCCCGAAACGATCCTCCTTCGCTTTGATAATATTCCTTGTCCAAGGGAATACTATCGAAGATTGCTTCTCTTGAAACAATCCTCAGTTGTTTGTGACAACTCTCCATAATCCAGGGAACGCCACCTTGCTGTTTCGATGTTCACTCGTCTCTGAACAAAGAGCTTCTTTTTTATATGATCTTCTGAATAATGTGCCCACGTATCTCTAAACAAAGAGTTTAATAATAGGATGCCCACGCGTCTCTGAACAAAAGAGCTTGAAAATAGGAAATGTCCACGCGTCTCTGAACAAAAGAGCTTGAAAATAGGAAATGTCCACGCGTCTCTGAACAAAAGAGCTTGAAAATAGGAAATGTCTACACGTCTCTGAACAAAAGAGCTTGAATGAAATGTCCACGCGTCTCTTAACAAAGAGCTTTGATGATATGCCCACGCGTCTCTAGAGCAAAAGAGCTTCTGATGGAAATGTTCACGCGTCTCTGAACAATAGAGCTTCGGTGCTTGAATGTTTGTTGCGATAATGTTTTGAAGAAAAATTTCCGAAGACCAGCGTTTGTCGATCTCTAAATCTCACCTGAACTTTATTCCGCTAAAACCAGTATGTCGGTGTCTCCGTGATTAGGCGCTTTAAGCATAGTGAGACGATCTTTCATAAGATCGATCACTTATTTGCTGTTGTAATCAAACTGACTACTTAATCATGTCAAATTGCTTATAGGGGCTAATTGGCGTACCAAGGAACCAAAAATTGTTGTATGAAGTCCAAATCACCTTTCTGAGAGGCTTCGATCTCTGTCGTTGCTGAAATATTTCTGGCGCCAAGAATTGATTCTGTCACCGAACGCTGTGATAGGGTCTTCCCTGTTCTGCTACACCTGTATTTATTTTTAACTATAGAATTTTGGCAATTTCTTTAATTATCTTTGGGTTGACCTAAGGCTTAATGTAGCTTGACTCATCGACTTGACACGACTCAAGATATAAACTTGACTCGGTATGTTTGACTGACTCAAGGTTGACTCGACTCGAAGTAACATGACACATGTGACTCGTGACCCGTGTGTGCATTGTAATGTGATCGTGCGACTCAAAAATGAAAAAGGCAAACATTTTCCGTCATTTTTGTGGAGGGTACCGACTTTCTCCCGGGAAAAAAAAAAAAAAAAAAAAAAAAGGAAGCGAAGTTTGAAGATGCATGTTGAATGAGTTTAGTCAAATGTTGTTTGATACTATCTCTCAAGGTTCAAGGATTGATTCATCCTAGGCTATCTCAACTGTTGACTCAATAATGAAAGCATTTGGATAACTTAGGCACGGAGGCTAAGTACTTCATGCTTCGTGATGCAATGACGATAATGATTGATTTTGACGAAGCATGCTTCAGCGTTAAGATTTCATGACAAAGGGTTCCTAAGGGAAAGTAAATTTGGTCATGTATCTGTGCAGTGTGTGAAAGTGACACTAAAGTTAGGCCGCAAGAGCTAAGTGTGTGGAAAAATATATTGAAAAGAGTCAAATGGTGGTGACTCTTAGGCTAGGTAAGCTAATGATGTAGGGATCAAGCCCCCAAGTCTAGCTCTAAATGAATAGGGATGAGCACAGGGGATCCCTTGATATGATCATGGTGTAAGTGTGTGAATGTGAATATGAATGCATTTTTATTACGGCCGCACCTCGATGTGAGGTTGCCTACGTATCCGTTAGGAATCAGGCCGAACGTAGCTCTAGCCAAACCTCGCACAAATGTGTGTATTCCTCAAAGAGGTCTTTTAAGGGTTGTAACGTGGTTAGGCTAAAGGTTTAAAGAAGAAGGGGATAAAGGCTCAAGACCCTAAATAAGCCCCCAAGGTGTGCAACCTCGCTTTTGAATCTTTGTATTTTCATGTTTGAATTTCTATTCTTTTTAGCTCTTTCTTTTGCTTTAGAATTTATTTTATTTTAATAAGTGTGGGTAATCCCGATCATGCGGTCTATCACTCACTTGGCATTGATGTTTATCAGGCATGGTACCGAGCACTCGATAAGAGACGCAATCTGAGACGTGTTCTTATCGAAGATACTTTCATATCAAAGACATTGGAACACTTGCCCTTTTGTACACTTTTATTTATTTTTTGCTTTTGCTATATTTTGAATTAGTCAAATCACTCAAGCTTTGTTCTTTGAAAATTGCATAAGCTGCACACCATCCTATCCCAAGGTTAGATAGATGTGGGTTGAAAAAAAAGAAAGGTCTATTGTTAGACGAGGCTCAAAGTGGTTTATGAAGAAAGGATTGTAAATTTGAAAGGTGAAAGGAGATATGATGTGGCTACAAGGGGTGCCTCAAATCATTAGTATACCTTGTGCTTAATTCGACATGTTTTTTTTTTTTTTTTTTTTTTTTTTTTTTTTTTTTTTTTAATGCAATGTGATGATCATATGCAAGGAAATAAGTGCTCATTTTATTAAAAAGGGAAAAAGGAAAAATCTACAAAATTAATCCAAAAGAAAAGAAAAGGCGCCTATGCTAAACTTATTGGGGGAGGGGTAAAATGAAAAAGAAATAGAAAAAGAGGTCATGAAATCCTGTCGTTGAAGCTTGCCTCTTGTCATGTGTTGTTTCCCTTATCATTACTCACTCTTCTTGTTAACTGGAGGTATGGGAAGCTTGTTGTTATCAATCAAATATTGGATGGCCTCCTTTAGCTTCCAACAGCTCTCAGTAGTATGACCCCTACCTTGGTGGTACTTGCAGTGTTCATCTGGGTTCCAACTAGGCGATCTTTTCTTAAGTGGGGGATCTTTAGTAGGTCCAATGGGAGTAATGATTCCCTTGGCATGGAGTCGATTGAAAGCATCATCGTAGCTAGTCCCAATAGGGGTAAATTCCCTTTTCGGTTGCTTTCGATTACCCATGGCTAGGATCTCACTATGGTCGAAAGTACCAACACCATTACTAGAGTAGGTGTTTTCGGAAGAAGAAGAAGGATAGTCGTTCTTCTTCCCTTTACAGCCACTGTTACCATTGTTACTAATCTTGGCCTTCTTGCCGCGCGGAGGAACATGAAGGAGATTTGAATCAATGAGGTCTTGAACACGATCCTTGAGGGCGAGACACTTTTCAGTAGTGTGACCGCGACCTTTATGATATCGACAATAGGAATTTGGATCCCAATTGGGAGAACGTTTTTCAGATGGAGGATCTTGACTGGGACCAATGGAGTGAATGAGACCTTGATCGTGAAGACAGTCAAAAGCTTCATTGTAAGTCATTCCTATTGGTGTGTATTCTTCAATGGTCCGTTTTTCCTGTGGCGTAGGAGCATTGAGTTCTTCATTAAACTCTTGACGAGAGTTTTGTTCAATGGCCATCACCCGATTTGCCAATCCTTCTACCACATTCAAGAGCATGGTAATGACATCTTGCAGATTTTGAATGTCCTCTTTTAGACTTGACGAGTCTTCCTTGGTATTATCTAAGAAAAGACTTTCATCCTCCTCGATTATGGCCACTTCGTCGAGAGAGGTCATATAAGCTGTCTCGATCATGGGCTCTCCTACAGGTGTGATAAGAAGTGATGGATCAAAGGATGCTTGGTCATCTTCGATGGCTAGAATCTCGGAAGTTTCATTGTCATCGATCAGATCTTGAATAGCTTCTTTGAGTTTCCAACACTCTTCAGTGTCGTGACCTTTTCCTTGATGATATTTGCAGTGCTTATTAGGGTCCCACTAAGGTGGCCTAGCTTTTGGAACCGGATCTTTGATGGGCCCTATGGGCATGACTAGTCCTTTGTGATGTAGCTTCTCGAAAGCAGTTTCATAACTTATGCCAAGTGGAGTGAACACCCTTTTGGATCTTTGAATTCGTGGTTTAGAGGTGTTTGTGGCATGTACCTCATTAGAGGAAGAAGAAGGATGGTTGCTCTTCTTTCCTCTCGCACTATTATCTTTCAGAAGGTCATCTTCAATGTCAATGCCTATATTATAAACAGCTTTGAAAGTATTCAAGTTGTGTTGGTACTTTAAGTGCTTTGAATACTTCTCTTGGAGATTCTTGATAAACATCTTCACTGATTCTTTTTCGGTAGGAGCCTTGACCATATTAGTAGAAGTTTCCCTCCATTTATTGAAGAAAGAGGTGAACCCTTCATTTTCCTTTTGTTTTAACATCTCGAGTTGTCTATGGTCTGTCTCGTCTTGGATGTTGCACTTATATCTATCTATGAAAGCGTTTGTTATTGACTCCCAAGAAGAGGTTTTTTCTTTCTCGAGAGAAAAGAACCATTGTTGACAAACAGTTTCGAGAGATAGTGGGAACAGAGAGGGGAAAATCTTCTTATCGATACCCTTAATGCTCATTATAGTTTCAAAAGCTCTTAGATGGAAGTAAGGGTTATCTGTTGCCTTGAATTTAGGGATGTCAGTGGCGTTGAACTTTTGTGGAAGAAGTTCTTTGTCCAGCGAGACCCCTTGCGAACTCATGCCCTAAAATTTATAGTCACTAGATAGCTTGCTTAGACTCTCTTGCATGAGGTTCATCTGTTGTTGCTTCACACGATCATCAACCTTGAGGGTGAGTAGCTTCAGTGTTTCAGTCATGGTAGCCAGTTGGTTCTTAAGATCATTGAGTTCTTCTTGAGTTGCCATTATCTTCTTAGCCTTCCTCTTTTGACAAATCGGTTTATCAAAAAGCGAGACTTGAATAAAGAGGTTGTCCTTGATTAATCGCCCTTCTCTCCTCGACCAAGTACTGTGGGAAAGGAATTTGGGGATACTTAATGTTAATTATTTGACTCAAACTTTATTCAACATGCAATAGATGGAGGATGTGAAGAAAGATGGAGGAATGTGGAGAAGAATGATTTAGATGGAGGGATATGAAGAATTAGGAATAGAATGTACCCCCCAACTCAAATGACGGAAAAGACCGACTCATGCATGAACCTAAGACATGGCCACGACGATGTGTACTCAAAGTGTGTGCTAAGAATAGTGAGTGTAGGTGACATGTTAAGACTCGTGTCATGACCATGTGGCTAGACTATGTGAGTAAGACTCGATTAATGAATCGACACGGTGTTATTGACAGAAAAAATTAACCGAATTAAATAGCAAAACGGTTAATTAGACCCTAGGTGATGATTCGACCAATAATCCGAACTGTCGGCCAAGCGACAGGACTGGCGTCGCATTATGGTGGTTGGCGCCAGACAATTTGGTTAATGTCTGGCGCTACACACTGTAATGTGGCGCTACATCTCAGACTTTGGCGCCAACGTTGGAGCTTCGGTCTGGGACTGTTTTCGGTATTATTAGTCAACTGGGGTATGCCTAAAGTCGTACTAGGTCAATTCCGATTAAAAAAAACTTTATTGACTCAAATTAATTAATTAATTAATTAAAAAGGCAAAGTTCTTTAAGTCATTAATTTTAGTCTCAACACAAATCAACAAACGGTTAAGAGAAACATAGAATATATATGCACAACAAATAATGTACAATTAGTCAAGTAGGCACAATATGATGCAATGAGTTCGCAACCTAACCATGGCTCTAGTTCTCTAAAGTTCGGGATATGGTTTAGTCAAATAGGGTCCATGGTTAATTGTCCAGATGCACCGCGTAAAAGCCTAACCGTGAAGGGTTAACGCATGTGGATAGGACACCGCGAGTTTTTGGAAAAAACTCACTTCCATGGTTTGGTGAACTCAACCTCTCAGATGTACCCTTTGTTGCCAGGAGCGTTCAATCGGGTAGATAGAGCATGAATTCCTAGAGGGTTATGTCCATATGTAGAACACATATGGGTTTCAGAAAAGTGAGAAAAAATTCAATCAAGAAGTAGGATCGAGCAAACAATACGAAAAATCGGTCGAAATTAGAACGCATATTTCTGGCTCGGTATTGGGGGAAAGGAGTCGCCAAAAACTGTAGGGAATAATTTCAAGCCTTTAAAATCACACTAGCTTGAACCCCACTGTGATCATACACTTAAGTACGGTGGCGTCCAAAAGGGAAGAAGATAGAGCAAAAGAGTCGCCAACAAGTTTTTAAGGAACTTGTAAACCATCACGAGGTGAAGGTTACACCCCTTAACGATCCAAGAGATTGTAAACTCCATAAGGTCATGAACCAAATAAGGGTTTGGGGATGATGGTACAAATCCAACCTAAAAGAGATTGAACCTGCCCTAATAATAGGCCTCTACTTTATTCTGATCGTATTCATGTGCGCTTTCTGATTAACATGCAATCAATAGGATTAACCCTAAACCTGTTTAATCTATGTTGGTTGAATTTAATGCAGACATAAACTATTACTGTCGATCACTTGAATTATAATCACAATTAACCTAACAAGGTTATTAATTATCTTATTAAGCGTGGTTGCAAATACCAATTCCCTTTAAAATGCAATAAAAGGAAATAAAGCAATAATAATAAAATAATATGATATATATCAAGCAACATAATAAATAATCAACATCATGAATAATAACTATAATAATAATAATAATATCAATCATAATCATAATAATCATAATCATGTTAAAGCATAGCAAGATCCTAGGCATGATACTAACAAGATTAATAACAAACCTTAGCATGTCACTAAGCAATAAAAATCAAATCTTTAACCCTAACATGATACTAACATGAATAAATATTAGGAAGAGCATAGGAAGCATCGTACTTTTAATCATACTTGATATTAAAGTTACCCTAGACATGATGCTAGAAATATCATAATAACAATGTAAACATGATTTCTACATCATAATATCAATTAAACCATTAAAGTACTTACTTGGATGCCTCGTACCTCTTTCTAATAACAAAATACACACGTTAGTAACTTCAAGGAAAGTAATAAACAAACAATTACATTAAATAATTTAAATAGAGATTTGGGACCAAACCCTCAGAAATTAAAACCTTTCATGTCTAGGGCGAAGGCGACTTCGAATATGGCTAAGTGTTTCTAGATCTTGTGAATGCGGAATTTTGTATGAGAAAGCAAGAAAGAATATTTATTCTAAAGAATGAATGAAAGAGATGAATGATTTGATTGTAGATGAATGAATATTGATAATTGGTGAATGAAAACGGAGTTTTTGATACGTTATTTATAGAGAAAATCATCCAAAAAAGATAATTTAACAAAACAGAGTCTGAAGATCGAAAAACAACCTTGGCGCCAGCCCTGACTAATTAGCGCCAGGACTAGTGGCTAGCGCCTGGCGCCAATCCTGGTTCCAGGCGCCAAGGCCTGGGGTTGGACGCCAAACCGATTTTAAACGTGTTTTCGAAAATCTGATAAATTTCGAGTACTGGAAGATAAAATAATATAATTCCCAACGAAAATGCTATTTGATCTGATTAAAAACTCTAAAGAGTCCTAATTGAATTAAGAATGATAAGACCTTCTAGAATCTTCTAGAATACTAAAACCATTCCTAATTACATTAGGAATAATAAATTATATTAAGCCCTCCCCTAGGTCATAGGGTCGTACTTAAAGCTCAAACCGGGCCCAGTTTAGTAAATTGGCCATAACTTCCTCAATATTGATCGGAATTGGGCTTATAATATAACGTTGGAAAGCTCTTGTCAAGCCCTATCCAACAACACCACTATTGGACCCATATCATGGACCAACCAAACTGGATTGGCTGTTCTCTTTAAAATAAAGTTTTCAAAAACAGGGAGAAGAGAAAAGAAATAAAACTTTCCGCAACACTAGACCTTTCCACACTTTCGTTTAATTCGATTATGATTTGACGTGAAAGACACTCATCACCGGGTTTGGTTTTGGGGAGACACAAATGGGTGTCTACAGCCACGCAGGCAGGATAGTCAGGCAAGACATATCATGGACTTGGAGGAAACATTTTCCACCCTGAACAAGTATAACATAAAACTCAACCCGATGAAATGTGTCTTCGAGGTGAGCTCGGGAAAATTCTTAGGCTTCCTTATCAGCGAGAGAGGAATAGACGCGAATCTGGAGAAGGTTGAAGCAGTCTTGAGCTTACCTGAGCCTAAGTGCATTAAGGATATCATGCGGCTGACTGACAAAATGGACGCATTGACTAGGTTCATCAGCATGTCAGTTGATAAAACTTTATCGTTCAATCAGCTGCTGAAGGAAACAGGGAATTTAAGTGGGGAGCCGCAGAAAAAGAAGCCTTTGAGGGAATCAAAGAGCATCTAACTAAGCTCCCAACAATGATCAGCCCGGAGTTGAGAGAAAATTGCAGTTGTACATTTCCGCGTCAATTTAAACAATCGCAGCCATTTTCCTGGTAGAAAGACAAAAGCAGCAAAGGCCAATATACTTTGTGAGCCACATGTTGACCGAGGCTGAGCAAAGGTACCCGTTGGTGGCGAAGCTGGCTTTTGCGGTGGTAACAACAGCAAGGAAGTTGAAACCATATTTTGACGCGCACATAATACAAATCCTCACAAATCACCCACTGGAAAAAGCATTACAAAAAATGAATGCATCAGACAGAATCTTGAAATGGGCCATTGAACTCTCTGAATATGTGTTCGAGGTAAAGCCTAGGGCAACTATCAAAGCACAAGCCTTAGCAACTTTTATTGTGGAAGCCTCTTACGAAGAGAAAGAAAATGACATTGGAATCTGGAAGGTGGAAGTAGATGAAAATAGGGAGCGGAGTAGGGATCATAATAACATCCCTAGAGGGAAATGTATTTGAGTATGCCATTAAGTTCAAATTCAAGGCATCAAACAACGAGGCAGAATACAAGGCAGCTTTGGCAGGTCTGCGTATGAGTATCGTAGTCGGAGCCAAGAAATTCCATCTGCAGACTGACTCTCAGCTTGTCGCCAGTCAGCTGAACGGGGAATATGAGATTAGGGAGTCCACAATGCTGAAGGATGTAACCAAGGTAAAGGAGCTGGCGGCTCATCTAGTTCACTTCCAAATTGACTTGGCCCCTAGAGCAGGAAACTCCTAGGCTGATGCGTTATCAAAGTTAGCTAGTTCCACCCTGTAGAGCCTCACAAGGACGGTGATGGTGGAAGTCCTAGAGGAAAGCAGCATCGCTGAAAAGGAGCAGGCGAACTGCATCGGGCAGCAACGAGCTTAGTTCACAGATATAATGGCATACAAAGTTCATGGTTCGCTGGCGGACGACGAAGTGCAAGCTAAGAATGTTAAGAAGGACGCTAATAAGTACGTGGTAATGAGTAGGGAGCTCCACAAAAAAGGATTATCAAAACCACTGCTAAGGTATATCCTAGAGTGGGAGTAGGAGAAGATCATGGAAGAAGCACACTCAGGAATATGTGCCAACTGCATCGGTGGAAAAGCCTTAGGAGTAGAAGTTCTCAGAAGGGGTGCATATTGGCCAACTCTGACACAACACGCACTGGCATGTGTGAAAAAGTGTGGCAAGTGTCAAAAATATTCCCCAATCATAAATCAGCCAGCAAATGATCTGACCCTAATCCTCAGCCCGATCCCATTTGCTCAGTGGGGAATGGACATATTGGGACCCTTCACCACTGGGTCAGCGGGAAGGAAGTACCTCATAGTGGCAGTAGACTATTTTACCAAGTGGATAGAGGCCGAGCCCACTAAGTACATAATGGCAACCCAAGTGAGGACGTTCATATGGAAAAACATCATCACAAGGTTCAGGGTGCCGCAGTGCATAGTCTTTGACCACGGATGCCAATTCGACAGTGACACCATCAAGGATTCCCTGGAGGACATGGGCACCAAGTATGCACGTGCCTCAGTATGTCACTCGAAGAGTAAGGCCAAGCCGAAGCAGCAAACAAGCTTATCTTAACAGCCCTGCAGAGGAAGCTGGAGGAGCACAAAGGTCTATGGGTTGACCTAGTTCCAGAGGTGTTATGGGCAAATAGAACCACTGAAAAAGAATCTGTCGTAAAAGCCCACTCTAGCCTACGGGGCTAATGCAGTTGTCCCAATGGAAGTGCAAATTCCCAGCCTGAAGATACAACACTATGAGCCACAAGGAAATGAAAAGCGCATGCAGAAGGAGCTAGACATCCTATCGGAAGTAAGGCTAAAAGTAGCTCTCAAGCTGGCAGCCCAGAAGAGCAGGATTTCCAAAGCTTTTAACAAAAGAGTCAAGCACCGTTAGCTCCTGGGACAGCAGCAGTGGGAAGAGGAAACCAGCATGGAAAGTTGTCAGCTAATTGGGAAGGCCCCTTCATCATTCATGAGCAGGTAGGACCTGGTGCATTCCTCTTCGCAGATCAAGAAGGTCAGGTCTTAAGGAATAGTTTCAATGCTGACGTGCTAAAAAAACATTTTGTTTAAAGAGGCAAGAAGTTTCAATGCTGACGTGCTAAAAATTGATTTGTGGCTTACATTTGTCGATTGCGTAGGTTTGCAAGTTTTCTAGCTAGAGTCTCTCTTAGTTGGCGCTAGTTGACCTCTAGGAGATTAGCCTACCATATTCTCTTAATTGCTTAATCGATTTTCCCGCGCAACACTTGACTTAGTCATCTCCAATCTCAATTAGTTGATTTTATTACGAGTTTATGTGGATCCATACCCTAGTGCTTTATAAATTTGATTTTCATTTCAGTTGTTTGATTGGTAGAATAGACACACCTCACCTCATTGCTTCGAAATAGCTTAGCTTTGACTTTAGCATTCACCTCCCATTCCTAGTGGTTCGACCCTCAACTTACTCTATGCTTGGTATAGGGGTGTGTTGAGAGATTGCAAATTGTGTTTTGACCGAGGGTAGATTAGTTTTCAACGACCTAGTCTCGCCCTAGATCACCAGCATACACCTCCACAGTATCAAAAAGCTCTGGGGGATTGTCAGGATTAACAGTTAAAGGGTCCTTCCTATTATCAGCCAGCCCAAGAATGCGCTTGTCCAGTTTGTCATAACCTGAAAATGGGAGACAAAGAGACAAAACAACATAAAGGCCAAGATAAAAAGGGAAAAGAAGAAGGAAGAGAAAAAAAAGCAAAACTAACCAACCTTATGTGTATGGCATAAACGCATGGAAGAGAGCTGCTTATTGCCTACAATGTACAAGGAGTTAGGCAACCATATCTTTGGATACCTCGAATCGCCTCACCCAGCTCCTTGCAAAGCATCAAAAGCTTCAGTCTCACGAACAGGCTCGCAGGGAGAAACAGTAACCCCAGCCATATTGGTGCGAATTTCGCAATAGTTGCGCGGTATGGCAAAAGTGGAAGGCACCCTCACCTAGAAGAACTTGCCAGTCTAATCCCGAAAGCGACCAAGCTTCGGATAGGACAAAACTCTGCTCTCTTTAGGAGCTACATAATACCACCTAGCTTATGAGCCAAAAGCGGACCTTTTCAGGCTCATTAAAGAATTAAATAGGTGCAGAGACTCACGGTATCTTCGAAACCGCATAAACTATAGCATGTATATTAAAGTATGCATAGAAGCAGGATGCAATACAGTAATGTAGAGGTTGAAGGTGCAGAACACCTTCTCTAGAGTGGGATCAAGAGGAAACCTCATACCCAAATCCAGCTGAGAAGCGAACACCGTAATATGACCAGTAGGGGGAGCAGACAACTTCGCACCCTCAGTAGGCAAAACCAGCTCATAGCCGTCACCAAAACCATAAAACTTTTGTCCCACATAAGCAAGGTTCAGCTTCCCAGTTGGAATCCAGCACGCAGTTCTTCGGCCCGTAGCACTTGTCATCCAAAAAGAAATCGGGTTGTCCCTCCTCTATAGGCTCCACAACGTAAGTGGGCTGGCAGTCATAAAAAGCGCGGTCACTAGGAGACTCAGCCACGCTACTATAAAATTGGCCAAAGAGACCTTAAATAAGAGATCATCTAATTAAATATATGGTCTCTTGGTTTCAAAAGACCCAATATTTTAAATAAATTGTCTCCTTTTATTAAATCAAATAAATAAATAAAGAGAGAGACCCTTTATATAAGATAAGTTGTCTCTTCTTTTTTTTAATTAAATAAAAAAAATGAGTGAGACCATTTATTTAGGAGAAATGATCTCTCCTTTTTTTAATCAAATAAATAAAAAACAAGGGAGACCATCTATTTAAAAGAAATGGTCTTTACTTCTTTTTAATTAATTAATTAAATAAATAAAAAGAGAGACCAGTTAATTAAGAGATATGATCTCTCCTTTTAATTAAATGAATAAAAAAAAAAATTTAACCTGATCTGTTACACGGATTTACCACGTGTAAAATATCCAACCTTAGATCTCCCTATCCTCTTTCCCTGAAATAGTCAAACCTTAAAATTTACCAGCACCCTTCATCTATTATCCGCCCTCCTTTTTCTCTCTCTATTTTTTTAATCCCTAATTTTTCACTTCTTCCTCATCTTCAGTCCTTTTCCTCTTCTTCTTCTCTCAAACCTTTCCCTTCCCCAACCGCCTCCAAAATTCCGCATCGGTTAAAGCTCCGATTCAAATTCCGGTACCAATTCAACAACGTCAAGCAACAACAACCACCGCAACAACAACAACTATCAATGCCACCATCAGCAACAACAATTCCATCATCCACTACCAATTTGTTATTTTCGATGATGGTGCATACAGGTAACATTTCATTATTTTTTTTTATTTTTTTTTAGTTTCTTAATTTCGTAAGTACTAAAATTTGTGACAATTTAATCATGTCAACAGATGAAATGATCCCACTAACTCCCACACGCATTTCTAGATCCCACTAACTCAAAATCACTTGCATTTTGATTTCTTCATTGTTTTTTTTGAAGTCGTTCATCCTGGTATGAATTTCATATGTTTGATTTCATCTTATTTTCATTTTTTTTTTTTGCATTTCAATCTGTTTTACAACTTCTACTTTTTGATCTATTTTATTATTTTATAGTATCTAGATCTGTTTTTATTGCTCATGCATTTTGACTTATTTGATGGTTAATGTTTATTTATTTGATTAGTTGATTTCAAAAAAATTCGGTTCGTCAATTACTTTGGTTTTAAGGATATTTGTTCAAATTTTATGTTTTAGATAAAAAAAAAAAAAAAATAGGTGTTTAACTGTTTATATGATTATATACATGTAGAAACATATGAATTATTCCTGTAAAAAAAAAAAACAAAAACAGATGAAATGTTATACTATTTGTTTGAAAAAAAATGATTGTTTTTCAACGACTAGTATTTTTTATTTTTTGGAGATTAATTCATTGACTTGTCAAGACAAAAACTGCTCTTTTTTCAATATCTCGATTTTTGCTATTAACTTGTCAAGACTAAATTTATTCCCTTTTGATGCAGGTACATCAATAGAGGCAATGTAGATTAAAGAGTAGTAGATCAACTTACATCCCACTTTTTTGTTCTTTCTAATTTTTTACAAGATCATTGTTTATTGATTGAAGTATTAATGATTACTCGTATGTTTTTTAGTTTTTAGTGTAAGATATGTATAATTTTTTGTAAGTATGAACTACTTGTATTTCTTTATTAGAGGAATTGTATATACGAAGTATATGTTAAAAGTTAACACTTTTTTTTAAAAATAAAAATGAAGAAATAGATTGCCTATTTGAAATAGGTGGTCTCAGTTTTTGAAAATCAAAGACCACCTATTAAGCTACGGCCGATAAGGCGACACGCTCAGAATAGCTGGGTATATTGGCCAGACGACCCGTTAAGCTACGACCGATAAGGCTACACGCTCAGAATAGCTGGCATGAATGACCTCATACCATCTCTTCAAGGGCTAGTTGTAGGAGATAGCTCCTGCTGAGCTAAATCATCTATTAGGCTCAGATAGGAAGGCTCCGTCGCGTAAAGGGTCGACATGAGTGACCTCATACCAACTCTTAAGGGGCTAGTTGTATAGGATAGCTCCCGCTGAACTATCGCCCAGCTCCCAGGGTGCGCACTCATTGCCGAGACGACAACTAAGAGGGGCTCAGCAGCCCGATAGAGTCAGCCCGCAGAGCAGACCAAACTCGATTCTCCACAAACGAGATCGTACACCTATAAATAGAGGGCAAAGTACAACAGAAAGGAGGTGAAACACACAATTTATTACACACTCTACATCTCTCTAAGTACACTTTATCTCTCTAAACACTCTCTAACTTAGGCATCGGAGGGGGGTTCCTCAAGCCACCACCGAGGGCAGTTTACGTGTGTTGCCTTGTTTAGGTCATCAACGGGACCCAGTTCACCCAGCAAAACCCTTAGATGAATACCTGGAACGGTATCTACAAGACACACAGCAAATTCAGCAAGGTACAACAAGGTTAAAAAAACAACAGTGCAAACCTAGCAGAAACAACAGTACAGAAACAACGACACAAAGCACACGACAACATTGCAACAAGTAGATGTCCAACAAGGGCATCATGACAGCACTATAATAATTTATCAAAAAGGAAAAACGAACCTTGAGACATAGTCGGGGAAAATTTTTTCTCAGAGTCAGAATCGTCCAAAGACTCAATCTGGATAACCGCCTCAGGTTGCGTCAACATGATAAAAGATCTCTCGTCCGCACTCAACTCGTACAACTTATCGATCAGAGACGGAGATTGAGAGCGCTACTTCAATTTACTCAATGCAACCATCAAGCAAATAGGCTCAAATCAACAAAGAAGGAAAGCAGCACAAAGAAAACAAGAAAATAAAATACCTTCAGCTTCAACAGTGTCAATAAAAAAACCACAGTCATCACCTAACGAATCAATCCTCACAAAGAAAAACTTGTGGCCTGGTACCACTTCTTGTCAAACACCTTCTCCAAATCTGTCACCAAAGGACCAACACCATCCTTCAAGCGAAGTCCAACTCCACCCTTACCACTGGTCCTAATAGTGTAAGGATAACACAAATCCTTTATATCCAGTTCTATACCTAACTTCGCACTCAGCTAGTCAAGAATTCGCAAAACACTCAAAGTCTGGGGCAATAGTTGACAAGGTGAAACCCTAACCCTAGACAAAAATTGACGAACAAGGGGGGAGAAAGGAAAGGTATGTCCAATCACAAAGGGATACTAAAAAAACACACCCAACCAGGGGCAGTCCAGTCCGCCCTTTCCTTAGAAGATGGGATTTTAACCACCACTCTATTAGGAAATCGCGCAACAGTAGCAATTTTCTGAACATCCTCCTTCGTCATATGGGAAGGATAAACATCCTTAGCAGGGAAAACGTTCTGCGCAACAAGAGTCGTCTTCTTCACACCCTCATCAACCCCAACAAACTCTACTTTCACAACGTCATCCATTGCAAAACACAAAGGAAGCAAAAGAAATAAAGAAACAGGGAAGAACAGAGAAGAGAGATAAAGTATTTGAAGAAAATTCGAAATTGGGGCAAAGAGTGAAGTGATTTGATGTAAGCCTGCACACACAATAAATACTGCAAGAGAAATAAACCGCCCTTCACAGTGATCGAGGCACTTGCCTTAAAATTGCCACCACGTTCCTTATTTTTGTTAGCCGTTGAAATAACTTCCAAAAATTCAAAAATTCTCCAACGACTCCCTTTAGGTAATTTTCACCTTCAAAGCTTGAACATAAAAATTAGGGGAAATTTTTAGGCCCGTGTCACTAAGCAACCCAACACATTTAGGGCACCACTCCATGATTAGAAGATACACTAAATCAGGCAAAACGGCTTGATTGGAGCAAGCAAGGCAAGCAAGATCAGAATATCAATCATGAAGATACTTGCCAAGAATACACCTACTGAACAAGGAAATAGAATAAGTCAAGAGGATCTCCCACGCTTTGAATATATTCGATATCTTTGTAACCCTAATAGGTCCTAAGTATAAATAGCATAGTTAGATATCATAATACTCATGTATGCTCACATATACATTAATATAAACTGTTTATTTTGCTTATGCTCTCCGAGTCGTGTCTTTGCTGAACAAGGAAGCCTATCCTTACTCAATATTATATCTCTAAACTTATTCTCTTTTAGTTTAGCTGTTTACTTATTGTTTTATTATTGCTCTTGGTTATTGTATTCAATACTTGTGGTTTGATTGTTATTACCCCTAAATCCCTAAGCAAATTCCTAGATGCCTTTACTAAAATTTGCCTAAACAAACACCTCTTAAATAAATTTAATAACGCAAAAATCATTAACACCTAATCGATAGAAATAACAAATAAAATAAGCAAAATAAGTGGAAACAAAATTAAATAGCAATTCATAAAAACACTTACGAAGTACATTAACACAAAAAACATAGAAAAAATCAACGAGAAACATACATAAAAGATTTTTTTTAAATAAAGTAAAAAAAAAAAAAAAAAAATAAGTCACAAAATTCTGAAAAATATACCTTCATTTTTTATCGTTTGAACTGGTAGGAGGTGGAGCAATTGTCTCCTTCTTTGGAAGCTTAACATTTGTCATTATATTCGA
This sequence comes from Chenopodium formosanum, assembly GCA_024500155.1. Taxonomy (NCBI): domain Eukaryota; kingdom Viridiplantae; phylum Streptophyta; class Magnoliopsida; order Caryophyllales; family Amaranthaceae; genus Chenopodium; species Chenopodium formosanum. The sequence goes on along the minus strand of CM044862.1, from coordinate 29,438,229 downwards.
AAACTAAAATCAAAATAGAATTTAGATGAACATATTTTAAACTAACCAAAAATACAACAATAGATGAACATACATACCTCAAAATTGGATGTAAAAGAAGAATTAACGAACAAAACTACAAAATTAAGTTGAAAACCAAGATTAGATAGAAAAACGAGAGTGAAATTGAAGAACAAAGAAGATAGAAAGAGGGATAATGAAGATTAGAGGAGAGAGAAAAAAACAACAATAAAAGAAAATAAAGCACGAGAGGAAAAAAAAAAAAGAGAGGTAAATTTTAAACTTTCACACTCATGGTACACTTGGATATACAAATTAATAATTATTCTGTTTCAGGAATACTTTTTATTGTATCTTCCTTGGTGTATCTATAAATTTTCATCCCAACGCAAGACAAATGTACTTTTGAAACAAAAATAAAAAATCTTCTTATCCCTGTCAATCACACTTCACACCTCTTACCCAGAATGTTCCTCGTAACAAACTGATCATATCTTTAATAATTATTGTTGTAACCTCGCAAATAAAGATTTCTTAACTAACTTACAAGCGGTGGTAACACAATTCAACAACACGTAACGACTAGCATATCACCCAAAAATAATCACAAAATACGTCATATAAGTCGGTTTACTTCTATTTTCTTTTATTTTATCTTAAATAAAAATATGTCGGTTTACTTCTTTCGGTCGACCCTCCTCATCTCATAAAGCTGTATATAACTCAACAACCCCTAAAAATTTCACAAATAAAATCAAACTTAGAACATAAATAATGGAGTTTCGAACCATTGATTTGACAATTCTTTCAGCAAACGATTTAAATCGAGTGAACTTATTCTCAAAAATGGACGTTTACGTCGTCGTTTCCATCATCGACTCCGCAGTCAACCGTCGTTCAACCACCCTCAAACAACGAACACCAATCGACAAGAAAGGGGACAAGAACCCGTCATGGAATTACTCGATTAATTTCACAATAAATGATGTTGCTGCGATGCATAACCGCATCACTATCCGGTTTCAAGTTTTCTCCAAACGCATATTTCCAGGCGATAAGCTGATCGGTGAAGTACTCTTGCCAGTGTCGGAGCTTTTATCCAGTCATGGTGATCCGAAACAAGCGAGTTCTTTGAGTTATCAATTGAGAAACATCTCTGGAAAACCAAAAGGTGTGTTGAATTTTTCTTGTAAGTTTGGTGAGAAGTTTGCTGCTGCTGGTGGTGGAGTTGGAGGAGGTTTTACTGTTGGCGGGACGGGGCCAACTGCCAGTTACCCGCCTCTGCCACCGCCACAGCAGCCAATGTGGGGGCAACCTGTATCAGGGTATCCTGCACAACCGCCTACTGCATATCCGTATCAAGGACATGGACACGGGTACGGGTATGGACACGGGTATCCGTCGCAAACGCAGTCGATGGGGATAAGGAGGAATAATAATTTTGGGATGGGGATGGGTGCTGGGTTGTTGGGTGGTGCGTTGGCTGGGATGGTGATTGGTGATTTGGTTTCTGATGCTGCTTATGATGGTGGGTATGATGGCGGGTACGATGGTGGGTATGATGATGGCGGTTTTGACGGTGGTTTCGATTTTTAGTACGGACCTTAGTTGTTGAAACACTATGTATGGTTTTAGATGAATTTTTTTAATTTTATGGATAATGGAAAATTTGCTTCCTATATTCAATCTAATATCATATCATATAACTAATATATAAAGTTAAACGTTTAACCAGGCGACGAGATAGCGACACTTGGCGCTCCAACTTTTCGCCAAGTGTCGCGCCACGTAGGATAGAGTTATATAGAATTCAATTTGTATGATAAAAAAATTAATTTAGAATTATATTTTCAATCAAATTTGAATAGAATTTATGGATAAAATTGTTAATTTAGAATTTTATTTTCAATAAAGTATCAATATTTCATATGTACAAATTAAATTATAATTTTATTAAAAAAAATTATTACAATCATAAATTATCATATAAATTTATTTTTTGTATCATAGTATTTTTTTGGAGCGAAGGAATTAGCTCAAAATGCACCACATCCATTATTTATAATGTATATTAATCAATTAAAACAATATACTTTACAATCTAGAGTCATTACGGACAGGGTCAATATTTTAGGTTACGGGTCAAGAAATGTTTTTCACCAATGTTATTATTAATCATTACATGCCTACTATATAGTTTAAATCACCACAAAAACACATCAATTCCTAAGTAATTTTGTATCAATGATATGTTTTAAAATTTGACATATACATTAAAAATTTATCTTAAAATTCAATAAACAACCTGGGCATCGCACGGGTACAAAACTAATATCATATCATATCATATCATATAACTAATATATAAAGCTAAACTTTTAGCTAATATAATTTTATTACTCTATGTAGACCTTTCAATCGGGTCGGGTCACGAGTCATTTCGAACAGGGTCATTATTTCAGGTTACGGGTCAAGAAATGTTTAAATCATCATAAAAACACATCAATTTCTAATTAATTTTAATTTGTATCAATGATATGTTTTAAAATTTGACATATAGATTAAAATTTTATCTTAAAATTCAATAAATAATTCGGGCACCGCACTGGCACAAATTCTTTGATCTTATCTTTTCAAAAAAGAATTATTATAATGGGATTAAACCTTTGGACTCTCCTCATGATCTTTGGGTCGTAGGTAAAATCCGTTTTGGGCCTAATTTAGTATTTTGGTCATAACTTCCTCATTATTCATCGGAATTGAGCTTATAATATATCGTTGTGTAGGCGTTGTTCGAAGTGCGCCTAGGTTAAAGCATGTGTGAATATGCTTGGCACTTATAGGAAGTGGAAATTGACATAATTCAATTAGGGACAACGAAAGTAGGGAGCCGCCAACAAGTTTTAAGGAAAGGTTTTGAATTTCGCCTAGTGTCGCGCCACGTTGGATAAGTTTAAATAGACTTCATAAGATAAAAAGTTAGTTTATAAGTCTATTTTGAATCAAATTTTGATAGAATTTTAGGATAAAATTGTTAGTTTAGAGTTTTATTTTTGATAAAATAAAATTTGAGTGTCGCGCCACGTTGGATAGATTTAAATAGACTTCATAAACCACCCGGACATCGCACTGGGCACAAAACTAGTATATATAAAGGGGAGTTTTTTCCCGAGTTTTTAGAGAGCCATGTAGGATTTAATTTTCTTAGAGCACCACGTAGGTTTATAAATTTTTGTTGTAGCCAATCAAATAAGAGATTATTAAATTATTTTATAATTAAATAATTTAAATGCCACGTAAACAAAATTGGCGAATGAAATTTTTAAGTTTAAACTAATTAAATATTAAATATTATTTTTGGATATTAAGAATTTTATCCAAATATATAACAAATTTTAGCACATTAATACAAAAAAAAAAAAAAAAAACAAAAAAAAAAAATAAATAAATAAAAAAAAATCAAATAAACCGTGCATCGCACAGACTTCATCTAGTATGTATATAATTAAACGTAAAGCTATAAAGCCACTAATGCAATTTTTTTTATGCGTATTCTTATGCTTTTTTTTTTTTTTGTTGGGGGGGAGGGGTTGTTTAGAAGCCTTTAAAGTGTATTTTGTGAATCAATATTTCTTGTTACATGAAAGTGCTAAGCATGTGTATTCATGAATCATGTACCTAGTTGAAAATTAGCAATCATAGTAACTATTAGATACGTTTATCAATTAGTTTGATGAATTGTTGATTTGGATTCTCTGTTTCCTTTACACAAAAGATGCTACTGTTACTTGCATCTTATCCAAGAGGCCAAGAGTATGCAGTGTAGATTTCAAGCCTCGAATTTGATGATTCGCCCATATTTCATCTTTTGAATCGTCCCTTTGCAATCTAATATTTCCTCACTTTTGTCACCGTACCTTTGTTTGCTAATGTTCTTTCAGCATACCAGTTTAGATAAGAGTATTTTACCAAGTTTAAACTTGTGAGTGGGTGTAGACTTCACGGCCACATTTTGTCACACTTGAAAGCCACACAAATTACTCTACGTATATCTTTTCCATAGACCAGTGGTGGCGTCAGCTCAGAGAGCTTAACCTCCACATTCAGGTGAAGCAACATGGTAATTGTTTGCTTCCATAGAAGTTTTTACCTGTGGAACTTTAGTGGTCTTGAAGCTCGATGTAAAATTAGTCTTGATCGAATTTCAACCATGTCATCCTTTCATCTTCCTATAAAACTTGTAACTACTTCAATCACGTGTGGCTTTCATATTTGAGGAAGAATTTGCAACTAGGCTAATTTCTTGTTGTCCTTTACTTGATGAAGACCTCATGGTGGATGTCTACTTCTGCTAAATAATCTCAAGATCATAACAATTTACGAGTAATTCTCATTAATTAATCGGCAACATGCTATACATATGTAATTATAGCTAGGTATAATTGGAGGGCAAGGCCAAATATTTCTAGGATAATTTACTCCCAAAATATATACCCCAATAACCTCTCTTGAGATCACGCTTAATTTTTATAAAACTTGAAAACATTGATAACACTAATGATTTTGTGATTTTAAATACTCCTAATTTGAAGCATCTTTAAGAACATTGATAATTTAGCTTTATAATACTCTGTTCCAAACATGAATTGCTTTGTTAAAGCAGTTGTTTGCCTGGAAAATCAATTGTTTTATTGTATGCAAATGCATACCCTTATAAGACTTTTGTCTAATGCTCAGCGTTTAACTTTATCTGGTGCATGCATAGAGGTTCGTCTCAGTTTCTTACTCCATAATTTTTTATACTATAATTATGTGATATTGATCGAATTCAATGGCTATTTGTTAGCCTTTGGTTGAAGATTTTAAGCTACGCTGACGTAAATGATCATCTGTCTGTTTTTGCAGGACTTGAATTGTCTAGAGCTGGAACCCTGGAATCTTAGTATAACACTAAAACACTGAGGATAAATTGGTGCTAGGATTTCGGAATTGTTCCGTCTTAGAAACCCTTGTATGTCTTTTTTTTTTATTTTAATATTTTAAAAACGTCAAATGAAATTTGCCTTCGGTGAAATGTGTTTAGGGTAAAAATACCCCAACATGTGGTCCAATCTCGTAGTGACACGTGGCCGAATAAACGGGCGACACGTGTCCCTATGGGAAGATGACGCGTGTCAAGCTCAAGAAGAGCACCTGAAACAAGAGAAAAAGGCCTCTTTACATCAGGAGGCCCAAATCTCGAGAAAGCCGCAAAACGGCGCTGAGCCCTAGACACGTGTCACTACTTGATTGCGCCGCCAATCAAATCGCATCATTCTAGGGTAATAACCCTAAAGGGCAGAACTCCCCACCCCTATAAATACCCCAATCATTTATGATGGGAGGGGTGAATTGTGACATAACATTAAATAGACACTACTACAAAATAGGCCAAAGAGACCCGTCCAAAAAGCCAAAGAGACTACCTTAAAGGCGGTCTTTAGCTAAGCGGTCTCTTTGGCAAAGAGACTGCTGTATAGAGGCGGTCTCTAAAATAAAATAGTGAGACTGCCTTTTGAAGAAAAGTGGTCTCTAGAATAGGAAAAGTGAGACTGCTTATTGTAGAAAAGCGGTCTCTTTTATTAGAAAACTGAGACCGCCTATTGAAGTTAGGTAGTCTCTTTTTTAAAAAAGAGAGACCGCTTATAGAACTTAACAGGTCTCTTTGGTGTCATTTTCAAATAAAAAAAAAAGATTATTTAGTTTAATATTCAAATTTTAAATTATAATTTCATTTAATGTTTTATACAAATAAAAAAATACTTTGTAAATGGTACAGACTACAGATTACACAACGAACCCAATGTACAAAGTATTAAAAAATCTTTATATCTTAATTCCCATCTTCAGCGTGAGCGTCAAATATTCATATCATGTCGGACAATGTCTTTAGCTTGGAATATGAACTGATCCATACGCTCTTAAGCTGCAATTAACATAAAAGAATTAATTAGGTGAAAAACTCAAATATCTAACCCAGAAAATTGTAAATAACAACTACCTTCGCCTAAAACAAATTTCACATCAAGAAATTCAAAAATACAGTAATTAAGTTACCTTTAAAAAAATTCCTTATTTTTAAAAATAAATAAATAAAAAATAAATAAATAAAAACTACTCATTCTAATTGATCTGATAAAAATCATTAGTACGAAATATCAAATAGCATATAGAAAATGAAACAAAAATATATATATATATATAACTAAACATAATTCGTTTTTTAGAAAAAATAGACAACCAATTCGATGAAATCAAACCTCTCTAATTGATAAGATAAATGAAATAAATTGTGAAAGAGAATTAACTTTCTTTTTCAATATACTTTTCCGAGCAGACAATGCATGGTGATAAGAAAGTATAAAGCAACCTTTTCAAGATGAGATATAGAAATTTTTGAAATTATTATTGTGATTTTGAGATGGATTTGGATCTAATTTAAAAACTTAAATGAAAAGATAAGCTTGGTGCGATATCGAATAGTATCAAAGAAAGTGATAATTTCGGTCCGCTCCATAAAATTACCTCCAAAATTCAAAATTTAGAACAATTCGCCAAACAAATTACACAAACAAAATTTAGAAAAATTACACTCAAATATCAATTCGAAAATCAGCACCTTCAGAAAAATAATTATACAAAAAGATAAGATGAAGAGGGGAGAGACAGACAAACCGTAGAACTCAAAGAGAGAATACCGAGTGTTCGGATCGGAGCATGGGAATGACGAGCTTATTGCAGACGCTGCCACCGCGAGGCGGTGATAAGGGAGGGATGCGGTGGAGTTGTTGGCGATAGTTGGGTTGTGATGAGGATAGAGAATGGATGAAGGTGAGAGGTGGTTACATGACTTGCATCAAAATAGAGAGAGAAGATCAAGGGAAGGAGGATATAAGAAAAAAAAAGGCTGGAGGCTAGAAGCAGGAAGATAGGGTTTTAAGGAGGAGAGAGAATTAAAGAAATAAGAGTTCATATGGGGTAAAGGGGGATTAAAGAGAAACGATGTATGTAGAAGGAAAAAAAAAAAGCCAAGAGACTGCCTACTTTCATAGGCGGTCTTAAGTTTTAGATCCAAAGACCGGTTATTTAATAAAACAGGTCTCTCTTTTACTATATTTAAAATAAAAAATAAAGAGAGACTTGTTATCTTCAACGAAGGGTCTCAATTAGTTTTCAACTCCCAAAGCTAATACCAAAGAGACCCGTTGTTTATGAAATTGGGTCTCTTGAATCAAAGAGATCGGTTATTGAATAAAAAGGTCTCTAAGTTTGGGTCTCTTTGGCCATTTTTGTAGTAGTGAGAGCACTAAATAGCTCCAACTTCTCTCTACTTTCTCTCTCTAGCTTTTCCGTTTCCGGTCACTGACTTGATCGTCAGAGGCGAATATTCTGGCAACCGGATATTCGTTGTTTTGCAGGTGTCCTAGGCTACCTGTCAGAGGAGCGCGACCAGTATCCCGAGGGATTCCAAAAATACCCTGAAACTTTTTGCGCCATCTATAGGGATACTCGTCCGTTATGGAAATAGATGGTCAGACACCTAATGTCGGCCCTGGCCCTGGTCAGGACAACCATGTAGAGGATATAGTCACAACAATACATTCTAGCGATCCTTTGACCGCCTCATTCATCGAGGCTGAGGATCCTCCTATTACTGCTGCTTCCTTGCAGGCCGCGGTGAACAAGCTCCGAAATGAGTTTGAGAGCAAGAGAGCTTCTACCTTTAGACCCAGAGCAAGAGGCAGAAGGTGCTCCAAAGAAGACCCACAGCAAAGTGACTAATGCTGTAGATGATGGGAACACTCCATTCCACCGATAACATGGAAGGTCTCCTAGGGTGCCACGGACAAACCTGTCTAGGCTTCTTGAGAAAACACAGTCGACTAGAGGGCATTCCAGACAGCCTCAAAGGGAAGAACATGAGTTGTCTCAACGCCAGAAAGATGCAAGGGACTACATTCGACACAAACAATGGGAACGTGTAGTGTATTTGGACACGACCTCTACTCCAGCAATGCCGGATGAATTCTCTAACCACACTCTCTCCCAGCATACCATCCCGGCCAGGACCAGCAGGAGGCAAGTAGTTCGTACTCCAACACCCATTCCAGTTCAACCGTTTCAGTATCAGATCCCCTAGAATTTTAATCTTATTCTGCCGCCTAACCCTCCTGTCTTCGGACAGTACGGGAAATACGACAGTCGTTCAACCAGGCAGTGATTGAGGTAAAGTAGGTCGTTGAATCTACTCCCCTAATTAAATTAATTATTTGTAAACCTAGATCTTCACTAAACTAGTTTGTGGAAAGTAAGGGTCAAACCCAAAAGGAAGCAAGCAAGCTAAACATCAAATTCACTAAGCAAGAGTCATGGAGAGGATATTTTTGTTGATTTTTAGATTAAAGGCACTAAAGCTACAAATAAAGAAAGATAAAATAGATTAAATCAAGAGAGAACAACTTTAGTGAATCGGAGGTGTCAAACACGATTAAATAGAGGGGAACAACGATGGTTATCATGATGAACATGCTAAAGAGATAACACTAGATTCTACCTAAACAACTCATTCTCATGCAATAGTATAGGCAAATCAATGAAATAGGTCTTTACTAATTTGGATCATTCTCATGCATCCTATTAGTTAGAATCAAGGCAAGAGATTAAAGGTGCACCATCCATAAAACTCTAATTTAACAACCCATTCTCATGCAATCATTAAAAATAGAGACGATCTTAATCTAATTCAAATCACTTTCATGCATTTAAACTAGAGAACATCAAATAAAGTGACACAATAATCTCAAGCTATCCAAAAATCATATATTTCATAAATTTATGGCATGAGATCAATCTAACCATTATCAATCATCCAATATCAACACATGTTTTCCACCCCCTTCCCCTAGCTAAGAAATTAACCTAAAGAAGGGAGATTAAACATGATAGCAATCCTAATCATGAATTTAAGAAGAACAAAACTAAGCATGATTAAGAACAATGAAAACAATAACAACTAGATCAACTATATAGATGAATGAAAATAAGCAACATAAAAGCAAATAAATAAAGCTAAAAGAAGGGATTAGAGAATACTAAAGATGAGATTAATAAAAGATGAAACTTGGAAGTATTGCTTGATTGAAGATAAACTTGACCAAAGTTGAATACAATGAAGAAACTTGAGCAATAATCTACTTTCTCTCTAGGATTAGGGCTAAAAATGTTGATTGAAAATAGGATGATTACAAACTTGAATAAAGAGGCTATCTATATGCATCACAAAAGTCAGAAATAAAACACCAAGGAGAGCCCTCTAACTAGCTGCCACGCCCTCTCTAAGCTGGGTACGGATTTACTTAACCCAGATTCCCGCGCCCGCGGCTTATGAGGCTTGCCCGCGAGTGAAAGTAGGAGAGGCCTCTCCTGCTTAGGAGAGGCCTCAGACTGGGAGCAAGGGAAAGTCACCCTCGACAGGCCGCGCCCTCGGGTTAAAGAAGAGAGACCTCTTCTAGGGCGCGGCTGGGAATCTACCGAAATCTGGGGAAGTCTTCATGGCAGCTCTCCGCGCCCGCGACTCCTGCATGGCCATTACACCCTCCTTGAGCATTTTTTTCCCTTCCATAGCTCGGCATGCATCCATAGGTTCATCCAAAAGGGCTAACAACCTACAAAACAGCGAAGAAACACTAAGAAAACCAAAGAAAAAGGGGAAAGGGAAGGAAAACACGAAAAAGGATAAAAGATAGCAAAACTAAGATAAAATACTTAGAAAAGGCTCAAACAAGTTCAAATGAGGGGAGAATTCTTAGAGAAAAAGGATAAAAGAGTGGCATTTCAAAATCCCCCACACTTGCCTCTTGCTAGTCCTCAAGTAAGGAAAACTAAAACAAAGAGACAAACACAACAAACATAACATGACAAGGTTTAAGAAAACCAATCAAGCTTTAAGGTAGAAAATGTTCCATTTGGACTCAAACGAAGAGGCATGCACCAAAGAATACTCACCTTTCTCAATTCAATGAGGGAAAACACGTTCTAAGATGCTCATGTTTGAAAGAGATAAACCTAAGCTAAGCATAGAGAACTAGTGATTTCATACTCCGCCCTAGCCCCATCCAAGACGGTCCACGTTCTCTCCACTAGCTTCAAATCACCCCCTAGTTAGCTCCTCATGATTACTCGAAGGAACTGGAAAAGCAAGTATTTATGTGGAACGTTAAGGTCATCCCGACATCTCAACTATGCATACTCTCTCCATAGGGTTGAAATCTATCTCTCTCTATCGGTTTTTGACCTCGCCTCACTAAAGTCCAAGGGTCTTTATTGGGGTTGTAATTTCATCGCTAGGGGTAAAGGTTGGGAATCAATTTGAAAATTTTGGTGGCAATTCCTAAGTAAAGCAAAAGAGTGACCAACTCTCAAGAACAAACTAAGAATTGAACCTAATCTCAAACTAACAACCTTCAATACAAACCTCAAAATATTACTACATCCATAAAGGATCATTAAAGCGCCCCCCCCCCTTTTTATTTATTTTATTTTTTTTATTTCATAGACTTTTATTCTATGTCCTTCTCTTTTTCATCTAAGGATGTCTTTTTCTTGAAACAAAACTTGGTTTTCTTGAATTACATCTTTCTTCTCAAACATTTTTGCATATTCTTTTCAAGTTCAACTTTCAAAACCTTACTTAAACCAATTCACAAAGTTTTCTTGTTCATGATCAACACTCTCAAACCTCACATGCCAATGCTTCACTAACTAAAAGGGTTGGTAGAACACAGGCCGTTAGGTTTGTAATGTGGTTAAGACAAGAAAGGGAAATAAGGCCCAAATTTCTTAGCAAGTAGGTTGATGCAAAACTAGAACCAAATTTGAAACAAAACAAAAAGAAAATGAAGAAAAATGAGAAAAGGTGCCCTTTCCCCCCCTTAAAGTTGATTGGTCACGATCTTGGGAGCTAGAGGACAACACAAGGATTAAGCTATGGATAGTCAAGGATCCTAAATGCCGCTCCACAAGATTGATGAAGGCTTGAACAATTTAAACCTCACAAGGGATGGGAAGTAAGTAAATATCAACTAAGGAGCTTCATATCCACTATATAGGGCAACACCATCTTACCACTTTCTCGTGAACTAAGGGTTCAAATGTCCTCAATAGTTCTTAACCATGCTACCTTAGCTTAAAATTTGTCTATCTCAACCACAAGCACTCTCAAACCGTGTATGCCATCATCAATTAGGAAGAAAAGCATTCATTGGCACATCATAAAAACAAACGATTCCAAATGCATGAGCAAATTCCAAATCAAAATCATTTCATTTTGTCATAGTCATGTTTGTCACACAAAAAAGGAAAACAAAACAAAAGAAAGAGGAAGAAATCTAAAAGGTTCACAAACGAGGCATATAATCCAAGTAAATCCCAATCGTCATATAAGTGATCGTTGATAACAACATCAACAATCCCAGGTTTCTTAGAACCAAATTCACACAACCTCGAACCATTCAACTTCTTCCTAAGCTAATCCTAAACCAAGCACTCAAAGAAAATGTAAAGAGGGAAAAGAAAAGATCTCACCCAAATGTCTTTTAAAGATAAATAAAGCAACCAAACCATTTACCAAAGCTCCAAATGTTCCTTCCATCGTTCTTCAAAGTTACAAAAGAGAGAGAGAAAGGCAAAAACAAACACTATACAAAGAAAAAGGGTTAGTAAAACGGAAAAGAAAGACGAAAAACTAAAAAAACTTGACCCTTGGGCATAATCAACTACCCATATCCTAATCAAAGACATCATCATAATCATCATCATCAAAGATTCCATCGAACAACAACGAGCTAAAATAACTAAAAGCTATACAACCCAATGCTTAACAACAATGCCCAACATAAGTCTATCAAACGTTCCCACAAGTCCTTGGTGCTATCCCCGACACTTACTCAAAACTAATCCCTTTTGACTCAAATACCCCCCACACTAGATAAGAGCATCGTCCTCGATGCTTCACATGCAAATATAAACAAAAGGGAGGGACAAAAAGGGGAGGGGAAAACGTGCATACCAAGGGGAAAACTATTGGCCACTAGGGTCGGCACCACCATTACCCCCATCCCAACTAGCATATGAAAAACCCGAGGGGGGACCATGGGGGTCCCAACCACCAGTGTAACCAGGGGGCCACCCACAATGATCTCTAAAAAGCTCGAGTTAGGATGGGGATAATTGGTCATATGGCTCCGGTTGCACACAAAGTGCGGGGTGATCGGGGTGAACATAAGAGTAGTTTGGGTCACCCCTATAGTCACTCCCATCCGAAACCCGGTAGTCATAGTGACTAGACTTGTCGGGAAACTCATGCCTAGGCTAGTCGGGGTTCACGACACCCGACCAATAGGAATACGTCGGAAGGTTGTCACCACCCATGAAGCCACGGGCTCTTGTTGGGCCGGTGCATATGGGTAGTTAACTGGAGGGGTGACCTCCCCCCTACATACACTGCATCATAAAGGGCGTTAGTTTAATAAAAATTACGTTGGTGAGAGGTAAACATACCTTGCATGCCAAGTTGCATGCTCTCCATTTGGGCTCTCATTCTTGCCATATCTTGTTGAAAATTGGGTTGTTGTTGTTGTTGTCTTCTTCTTCTTCCATGTTGTTGTTGTTGTTGTTGCTCCTCAACTTCATCTTCTTCCTCACCTTCCACACCTATCTCCTCATCCTCCTCATTCACCTCATCCAAATCTACCTCTATGTTATTGGGAAGGACTCCCGAGTCCTTTCGCACCCACCAAGGGTGGACAACTCCCTCTTTTGTGTGGGAGGTGTATTCCGGCTTTGGGAGGAAGCAATTATGCTTATAGGATACAAGTAGACTCCAAATCCCGTTGACCCTGGCAAGTCCTTTGATGAATTGCATTGTCTTAAGTTGCTTCTCATCAAATAATATATCATTCCCGTCGCCTTTCCCCACTATAGTGCATGAGCGCAACTTCTACTCATGGCCCAACGTTACGGCCAACTGAGTTACCATATCCCCACAATGGATCCCCCCCCCGTCATAATTCCCGACATAATGGCCTCAATGCATTGGGTGAAGACAAATCCCAAGTTCACTCTATGTCCGTATTCCGGCCTAGATGCAAGCCAAAGAATCCGGATCTCTTCCAAAGTTATCTTCCCCAAGTCTTTCTTGTTGAAAACCATGTACCCAAGTATACTGTGTAGTAGTCTAAGGGCTGGGTACATGATCTCACTAGCCAAGGAGTACTTTGCATAAAAATAGTTCATCCGGGAGATCTGTTTCCACCAATGTCTGGGGTTGTAATGGTGTAGTTGCTCATACTCGAGGAGGAGAATGTCGGCATCGAGGTTTAGGTCGAGGTATTCATTAAATTTTTGGAGGGTCATGGTCTCTTTTTTGTTAAGGAGTTGGAAGGAGACGGAAATGTTGTTGTTCCCGGTGGTGTGTTTCTCAAAGGAGGCAAGAAAATCCAAGGAAGGCTCACGGTATATGTTGTAGGCCTTAAAGACAAAGGTGTTTAGATTAAGATTGTTGAAAAAGTACCAACAATCTTCATCAATACCAATTTGGTTGTTGTGGGATGATGTTAGTGCTTAGTGAGGAGGATTTTCATGATTGAAGGGCATCAAATTTATTTTTGTGGTATTTATTTGTGAATTTTTTTGGAGGCAAAGGTGGTGGTGGTTCCACATTTTGAGGGGTTTGGGAGGATGAACCTCGGGGTTCTTTTCCACTCTTCCTCTTCTTAGAACTTGATCAAACCTCCATTTTTACTTTTCAACAAATAAAACTCACAACTCCATAATCCAATTCAACAAATCCATCCACAAATCACACAACACAAGCCTCAACAAACAATATACTTCTTAAACTTCAAACAACACAAATTAACCAAGAATTACCACAAGAGTTCCCAAGTAATCAACTCACAACAATAATCAACAAAGAGTTAGAGCAATATTAACAATAAAATTAACCAAATCAACTATGAAAATTCACCAATAAAAAATCACAAGAATCAACCATGAAAATCATCCAAAATTGCTCAAAAATTCAATAAAACTAGAAGGGAGAAGATTTTACCAACTATGAAGCCAACAAATCAACTCCAACTAGCCCCAAAGAACAAGAACTCCAATGGTGCTTTACGGAATAACAATGGTGGAATTTCAAAACTTTCGGATTTTGATGATGGAGGTCAAAAACAGATGATGAATTTGATGTTTTATGTAGAGATTTTTAGGAATTTGGGATGAGAATGAAGCAATTTGAGGGATTTTTAGTAGTTAGGGTTGAGGAGTTGGGGGTTTTTAGAGAGAGAGAGAGAGAAAGTGAGAGAAAAGAGTGATGTGAGGATAAAAGAGGACGACATGGCTTGGGGCTGATTTTAATCTCAGAAAACACAGAAACCCGTGCTCTCTCCAGAAGGGCCACGCCCGCAAGTCTATATGCCGCACCCGCGGGCCTTGATATCGCGCCTTCTCCTAGGGCGCGGCTGGGCATCTACCAAATTGTTGGAGAATTTTTGTTCAACAGCAGCCACACCCTCTCCTTTCTATGCCACGCCCGCGAGTTTCTGGAGCGGGCTCTCCTTGGGCGCGGTTCTTCCCTTCACTTGAGCTAATGAATTTCTTTCTTCTTCCTCTATCGACTCAAACTTAGCTTGAAAAATCACGATCATACGGCCTCAAATCCCCAACCACACATGAAGCAACCAAGGGTTCAAGTGCCTACAAAGAAAAACCAAAAGCCATAAGATACAAAACCTGCAACAAAATTGACCAAAAAGAAGAAAAATAAAGATGAAAATAGTTAAGAACTCGGGTTGCCTCCCGAGAAACGCTTATTTATGAGGTCACTAGCTTGACCATGATCAAGGGGGAGGCTTGGGACCCAAAGGATCAATCCTTAGACATTAAATGAAACCAACTTCTTCCTTGCAAAAATAGTGCTTCAAGCGTTGACCATCAACCATAAACTCGTTACCATCCGCATCTAACTGAAAAGAACCATAAGGAGTAGTATTTGATACCACAAAGGCCCTGACCATTTGGACTTGAGTTTTCCCTGAAACAAACGAAGCCTTGACTTGAAAAGCAAAACCTTATCTCCAACCTTAAAGCTTTGATTTCGTATATGTTGGTCATGCCACTTTTCGGTCTTCTCCTTATACAACCTTGAGCTCTCATAAGCATCATCTCTAAGCTCTTTAAGTTCATTGAGCTTCAACAATCTCTTCTCACCGGTCAAAGATAAATCCATATTGAGCTCCTTGATAGCCCACCAAGCCTTGTATTTCAATTCAACCGGCAAGTGACAAGCCTTCCCATACACCAACCTATAGGGATCGTGCCAATTGGATTCTTGTATGTCGTCCTATGAGCCCATAGCGTGTCATCGAGTTTCAGCGACCAATCTTTCCTTGATTTTTTCACCATCCTTTCAGGAAGATTCTTGATTTCACGATTCAAAACCTCCACTTGCCCTTGAGTTTGAGGATCGTAGGGAAGACCAACCTTGTGATGAGCTCCATATCTCTTGAGAAGAGCTTCAAGTTGCTTTTTGGCAAAATGGGAGCCTCCATCACTAATTAACACCATTGGAACCCGAAATCGAGAAAAAATGATCTTCAAGCTTAAGCACAACCTTGTGATCATTGGTAAGCGAAGGTATGGCTTCGATCCATTTAGTCACATAATAAACCACTACCAAGATGTATAGATTCCCACAAGAAGAAATAAAAGGCCCCTAAAGTCGACACCCCACACATCAAAAGGCTTAACTTCCAAAATATTTTGTTGAGGAATTTCATCCCTCTTGGTTATTCCGCCACTTCTTTGACACCTATCATATTGTGAAACAAACTTGTGGGCATCCTTAAGCATTGTCGGCCACCGCAATAAAGATTGAGAAATCCTTGCCACCGTCATATCAACACCTTCATGTCCTCCACATGGTAATGAGTGGCAATTTCCAAGAACACCTTCGATTTCATGATCCGGAACACATTTTCGGAAAAGGCCATCTCCACATTGTTTGAACAAGTATGGGTCATTCCAAAAGTATCTCCTTACTTCCTTGAAAAACCTCTTCTTTTATTGAGAAGAAAACTTCGAAGGAATGACTCCACATGCAAGATAACTAGCGATATCTGCATACCAAGGGCTAGATGTTAAAGCAATAGCCATGAGAGTTTAAAATTCTATCTCCTCATTGATTCGTACATCATCTTTGTTATCAAAAGGTAGCCTAGAGAAATGGTCCACAACATAGTTCTCTACTCCTTTCTTGTCCCTCATTTCCATGTGAAAATCTTAAAGAGAGAGAACCCAACGGACTAGGCGAGGCTTTGCTTCCTTCTTAGTCATGAGATATCAAAATTCAATATGATCCGTGTACACAATAACCTTAGAGAAAATAGGATAGGACCTAAAATTATCAAAGGCAAACACAACCACTAGGATTTCCTTCTCCGTTGTTGTATAGTTCCTTTGAGCTTCATCAAGAGTTCTACTTGCATAGTAGATGACACATGACTTTCCTTCTTTCTTTTTCCCAAGCACGGCACCCACTGCAAAATCACTCGCATCGCACATTAGCTCAAAAGGCAAGCTCCAATCCGGAGCTTGCACAACGAGAGAGGAAATGAGAGCTTCCTTGAGCTTATCAAATGCCTCAAGGAAAGACTCATTGAAGCTAAAACCAACATCCTTTTTGAGTAATTCGATAAAAGGTTTGGCGATTGATGAAAAATCCTTGATCAATCTACAATAGAAACCGGCATGCCCAAGGAAAGCTCTTACTCCCGTGATAAATTTAGGAGGGGGCAACTTTTCAATCACAAAAACTTTGGCCGGATCAACTTCAATGCCATTATTTGAAACTTTATGGCAAAGAACAATACCCTCCTCGACCATAAAGTGGCATTTTTCCCAATTCAAAACCAAACTCGTCTCTTGACACCTTTTCAAAACTTTTTCAAGATTAAAGAGACAAGTGTCAAAAAGCAAGCCACCAACACTAAAATCATCCATGAAAACTTCAATTTCATTTTCAAGAATTTCGAAGAAAATAGAGGTCATGCATCTTTGAAAGGTAGAAGGAGCATAACATAATCCGAATGACATTCTTCGGTATGCAAATGTCCCATATGTACATGTGAAGGTAGTTTTCTCTTGATCGCTTGGATGGATAGGGATTTGGAAAAATCCGGAGTACCCATCCAACAAACAAAAGAAAGCATGGTGAGAGAGTCTCTCCAACATTTGGTCCATAAATGGGAGAGGAAAATGGTCTTTCTTTGTATTTTTTTCCAACCTCCTATAATCAATACACATTCTCCACCTGGTCACCGTCCAGGTGGAGATTTCCTCTCCTCCTTCACCTTTGATTATGGTCATCCCACCCTTTTTTGGAACTACATGAACCTGGCTAACCCATTTGCTATCGGAGATAGCATGGATGATGCCCGCCTCACGTAGTTTCAAAATTTCCTTCTTAACAGCCTCTTGGAGGTTGGGGTTCAACCTCCTATGAGGTTCAATGGAGGTGGAATGATCATCTTCAAGATGAATATAATGCATGCACAAAGAAGGGCTAATACCCTTGATATCATCAATGCTAAACACTATCACATCCTTATATTTTCTCAAAACATCAAGTAAATTTTCCAAATCAAGTCCATCAAGGGTAGCATTGACAATAGTAGGGTGTAGACACCTAAAAATGTCTCCCCAAAACCAAACCCGATGATGAACAACCTTTCACCGCCATTATTGGTCAGGTTGAGTATTTAATTTTTGGAGTGCTTAAATACATATTTCCATTTCATAAACCAACCCAATTCTTAGCCCATTTCCCCAAACCATAACTCATTTTCCTCTTTTTGTGCCTTTAAACCCAAAATAATTCATTTCATGTCCTTTAAAATCAATCATTTCGTGTCCTTTTTATAAAAACGTTTAATCCAGTTTATTTTGGTCCATAATCAGGGTCTAATGATTGAATATTTGGATGGGGCTTTAAAATATCTTTCCAACGATATATTATAAGCCCAAATCCGAGTTATAACGAATAAGTTATGGCCAAAATATTAAACTAGCCTAAACCGAACCTAAGCCCACCTTACCTACGACCCAATGATCATGTGGAGGGTCCAAATTATTTAACCCCATTCCTAAACCAATTAGGATTAATTGGAAGCTTCTATAAGTTTCTAAAAGATCTTAATTATTCTTTTTGAAAAGATAAGATTAAATAGTTTGAAATTGAATAAAACTCCTTTTTTTGAAAATCCTATTTATATCCGAATTGAAAGACGTTCAAAGATAGACAGATATTATTTTCGTGTATTATAGTTTTTATCCAAATTTTATATGGTTGGATAGCCCTTGAAATTATCTTTCCAATGATATATTATAATATCAATTCCGAGCTATAACGGAAAAGATATGAATAAAATGTCAAACTCTATCCAAAACTGAAACCGTCTCACTATTTCGGCTATATCTTTTGTTCTACAAAATATTTTAATCTGATTTTAATTGGGTTAGAAAGTAGACTTCAAGAGCTTTCCAACCATATCTTATTCATCTTATTTCGATTTCTGGTTCAAAAGATATGATAAAAACAAAAACCGCAAAAACTGCTGTCTATCGCAAGCGTTTTATCCGATTCGAATTCTTATCTTTTCTTGATTCGACCCCTCTTTTCCTCTTATAAATAGAGGTCATATCTCCCCTTTCTTATTCATCAACAATATTGATCAAAAAACAATTCTCTTCTCCCTCTTTAGCCTAAACACTAGCCTCCCTATTCTATCATTTCTTCCTTAAGCACTCCAAGGAGTTCATACAATACCCAAAGTTCTATACTTAAACCAAGGCGTGAAAGGTGTAATTGACTGAGGGTTTGGACCAAATCAACTCTACTTTAATTTAATTTCCATTTACTTTATATTTTTATTGAAGTTACTAACAGTTTATTCATGATGTAGCAATTTAAAGAAACGCGCGGAATGTGAGTAATTAATTAATTTAATTACTCTTATTTTATTTTTAATATTGCCAGTATCATGATTAGGGTTGTTATTATTATTTGATAACACTATTATTGTTAAATTGCTTCCAATTTTAATGTTTATTTTATTATATTTATGATCACAATATTGCATGTTAATGGGAATATGTAATTGAAAATCACGCCTAATAAGATAATTTGGACAACCGGTTTAGGTTCCTTTTAATCTTGTTGTTTAATCAAGTGATCACAATATTTTAGAATTATATGTTGCATTAATATTCAACCAATTTAGCTTAATAATAGTTTGGAGCAAATTGAATATTTTGTTTGTATGCCCTTGAGATCGCAGGAATGTTTTTCACTATAAGAATCGAGTAGAGGCCAATACGGGCGAATGTGACTCCATGACTCACTTCGTACCATCATCCCCGATCCTCCTTTCGTGGTTCCGAACCATATGGAGTTAGTAATCTCATGGATTATGAATGGGGTGTAACCTTCACGGGTCAATCGTTGTTGCCTATCGTTGTCCCTTATCGTGGTTGCCTTTTTTATGATCCGTGAACGGTTTACAAGTTCCACAAAAACTTGTTGGCGGCTCCCTACTTTCCTTGTCCCTAATCGTATTATGTCAATTCCCACTTCCTATGAGTGCCAAGCATATTCACAACATGCTTTTTAACGTAGGCGCACTTCGAACGACGCCTACATAGGGTATTTTCCCTCTTTATCAAGATAAGCATATTTCAAAGAAAGGGGAAAGGGCTTAAGTTCTACCTTGGGAGGAGGCTTAGAACTCTCCCCCAATATCTCCTTCTTATGCTCAAGCTTGATCTCTACTTGTTGTTCAACCTCTTCCGCTTTTGAGGTCTCTTCCATTTCCATGACAAATTCTCTTGCCTCTTGAGAGTGGAACTCTTCCTTGCATGTAAGAGATTCTACCATTGGATCTTGAGGTTCCATCATGACCCTTCCCAAACGGTCTAACTCCTCATTCACAACATCAACTCTATAGCATTTTTCAACCATGGGGGTCTTGAGCAACTTATAAAACTCAAAGACAATCTTCTCATCAGCCACCTCACATGTGATGGTGTTTTTCATGCAATTAATGACCGCCCCCAAAGTTGTAAGAGCTTCACGTCCCAAGATTAAAGTGAAGGAGTTCTGTCTTCGATAAGTGCAATTACTAGATATATCAAGGATCACTATTATGGAGATAATAAGCTCGTTCTTTTGGGTCGTCATTGTTTGGTGCTAGATATGACAAATGATCTTCGAGCTAGTTAAATAGTCCAAAGCCCAATAGAATGGATCCTATAAGGTCACACAGCAAGGGTATTGGTTTAAACAAGTAATAGGCCTATTAATAGGCCTCATGAGATTATGACATATCACATGGAGTGTTGGACTACAGGGTTTTTACTAGGCTAGGATTTTGGGCTTGACATGGGCTCTTATTTAGAGATATGATCTATAAATAAGATCCATGCCTAGGGTTGACATAAGTCACAATTAACAGTCAGTCAATTGTGAAACAAGGAAACCAGTAATCCAAACCCTAATCCATCTCTCTCTCCTCTCGTACACGGCTCTCTCTCATCCCCTTCACGTCTGTGCGGCCGGCCACCTTGGTGTCTCGTGTGATGCTTGTTCATGGTGATTTGTGGTTAGTTTGTATCTCTCTTCCTCGTTGAAGGTTTGTTGAAGGGTTCAATCACAACTAACTAGCATTAGTGGTGGTTTAATCTGTGCCCGTGGACCAAGTAGAGGAATCACGCTTTGGGTCCTTTATCTCCCATTATTCTTTCTCGATTCCTCGTGGAATTACGCTTCAAAGGTACAAATATATGTTCATTATATTTTTGCATTAGATCTTAGTATTAGGTACTATATGAACATGATTCATGTTTTTTTGCAATTAGTACCTATAAACTCCTACAATGGTATCAGTTAGCCTATTGCATTTACGCATATTGACAATAATTCTTTGATAATCAACAATTTTAATTCAATTAGGAAGGAGAATAATTTAATTATGGGTCAATTATTATATAAAATGTGATTTAACTCTTATAATTGATTAAATGTGATTTAATAATGCTCAAAATAGCCATAAACAGATCCGAATTTTTCCCTAGATTACCCAAAAATTTCGACCCCCAAACCCTAATTTCATAACCCTAATTCCTAAATTATGAATTTTATGTTTTGGTTTTGATTTAATTCGTTTACTATGTAATTAATGATTTTAATCTATTTAATCTCATGATAAATTATGAATTTTTCATTATCAAATTATTTAATTTAAGAGTTATATTGAGTTGGGGAATAAAATTCATGAAGAACCCTAATTTTGAAATTGAATATGATTAAATTTTGAAATTAAAAGGACCACATTAAGTTAATTTAATTTTAACAAAAATATTTTGTTTTAATTAAAATAAAAAAGGGGTTTTAGCAGCAGCAACCGCGGCTGGGTGGCGTAGCCATAGCGACTGCCACTGTAGGTGGTCTTGAGGGAGGGGGGCAGGCAGCAGCTCGGTTCAGGGGTGCAGCAACAACAGAACCGTGCAACAGTTGCGCGACAGTGTTGCTGCTGCTTTGCGTCGCTACTATACAGCAAGGTGTACGGCCATTGTGACTGGCTTCGGCTAGCGACACCACGGTGGCTCACACACGTTTTTAAAAAAAAAAACAAATTTCAGTTTTTGAAAATATTTCAAGATAATTACGAAATTATTATAGGATAAAATCAGTTTTGTTTTGGATAAAATCATATTTTTAAACTTGACTAATTTGATATTATCCATTTTTAAAGTGTTAATTTTGATAATTATCCATAATTAAAGTGGTTAATTTTTGATAAGATTGGTTAGGATATTCTGAGCATATTCCAAAAGGATAATAATTGATTTAAATAATGTGATTATCCCATAATTATTTTAGGATAATAATTGATTTTAAATTTGTGATTGGCTAGTAATTAGGATAGGATTTCCTAATTTGTTAGGATAATCTTTGAGGATACATATGATTTATCTTTTAAGATTAAAGTAAGATTTGATTCTATCTCATGATTAATTTAAAATATACGATATTTTATTGGCGGTCATGAATAATACATGATATTATCTAATTGCAATAATTAAAATATGAGATATTTAGACGTCATGTTTCCCTAATTATGAACATTCGATGTTGTAGTTTAGGAAAGCATGATGAGTGATTTATTATGTGGCAATTTTATAATATATGATATTATTTTTGCTATATAATGACTAGTATGACCTAGTAGGTTACTAAATATGATCTGCGCATCGTGATTTATTTTTATAATCTTAGTAAGGTCTACGAACCGATAAAGTATATTTGTAATTTTATTTCATTTTATTTAAGTAGTAGATAAAATAGAGTAAAATTACACGTTGCAGTTGATCCAAGAAGCCAATGGAGTGGAGGCCCAGAGGAATAAGATGGATGAGGTCCATGAAGATTCAAGTGGGAGCATTTTTTGCTTTATTAGTTTTCTTAAGATAAGAGGTCATTCTATGTCATGTTTTATTTATGCATTAGTAGATTATGCATGTTAGATTTTTTTTATGCTGCTTGATGATGCGTTAGAGTTCACTAAATAATCACAACATAATAAATCTAGGTCCCAGTAATAATGAGGCTTGCTTTTCCAATTAAAAACTCAATGAAACCTTCAATCTCTATGATGGGTCATGCCAAAGCTGGGTGTCATACTATATCTTGGGGAAGTTAGGGTAAATCAAAATTTGCAATTTTAATTGGTTATACTCAAAAAGGTTACCTAAAGAGTTTAGAACCTTAAAGAAAATGGTAATAATTAAACATGTTATAACACCCGTCTAAAAAAACATAAGGCATGACGTTAGCGGAAATAACGTCGAGACGGAAATGTCACTCTAAAGGTTACCAAAAAAAAAAAAAAATAAGACATTGATTAAAATATCTGAGATAAATAAAGTAAAGTGAAAGAAATCCCAAATGAACAATAAACACTTCCAACGAGAGAAAACAATCCTCAAATATGATAATCCCAAAAGAGAAGGTCCAAAGATAACTAAAGAAAGTCTATAAAACCACTAAGAAATAAAATAAACACTCTGCCCTCAGCCTAGACTCATCAGGAACTACTCTTCACTTGCAAATAACATTATGGTTCAACAATCGGTGGGGAGTAACTAGCAGTTCTCCCAGTACTTGTAGAAATACAAAGCTAAGTACAGAAAAGCTTAGACACTAGCACAAAACTTAACAACATGTGGGAACATCAACTCAAATAATAATTACTAGTTAAACTCGAGGAAAAAAAATAATAAAACATGGAATCATGATTATAATACAGATCAAGATTGTAAATATAATAACGTAAAAATACTACCACAAGAATTCGGAATAAAAATTTAGCAACTTGCAAAGTCGTGCTCAACTTCAGCTTTGTACCAAAGGACTCTTGCAAAGCACCCCAAAAGTGCGACAAGAATCGTGGATCACGATCCGACACAATGTCTTTTAGAACACCATGAAGACAAATAATCTCATTAGCATAGGCTTTTGCTAACTTCTCCATTGGCCAAGTGTGTCTCATAGAAATGAAATGAGCCACCTTAGTCAACCTATCCACAATAACCTACAAGAAATTTTTCACACAAGAAGCTTCGGGAAGACCCATTAAAAAGTCCATAGATATAGAGTCGAATTTCCAAGCGGAAATCGGCAAAGGTTCCAACAAACCCCCGGGCCTTTAATGTTCAATCTTTACCTTTTGGCAAACTAAACAACGAGCCACAAACTCAGCAATTTCCTTCTTCATACCAAGCAACCAAAAGCTCACCTTGAGATCCTTGTATAACATTCCATCTTTCGGGTGAACAGAATACGGAGTGTTATAAGCCTCTTCAAGGATCTTCTTCTTAAGAATAACATCATTCGGGACACACCATCGACCCATGAATTTCAAATACCATTGGCACAAATCTCAAAACTCTCAGCTCGACCCTATGCTTTAGCCCCACGAATCTTTTCTAACACCGGATCATCTACCTGTTATAGCCCTTTAATTCTTGAAACAGCTCTGGCTCAGCACTCATAGAACCAAAGAATTAAGAGACGAACCCTTGCGATACAACCGTGATATTTAGCTTTCAAAATTCTTCACACAACTCCTTAGACACGACCATAGCGACATTTAAAGAATGTTTATTCTTACGACTCAAAGCATCTGCTACGTTATTCGCTTTTCCTTCACACTAGAGTCACCTTGTAGTCTGCGATTGCCTCTAACCACATTCTTTGCCTCATGTTAAGATCCCGTTGAGTAATGATATACTTCAAACTCTTATGATCAGTATACACCTTACATGGAACCCAATACAAGTAGTGGCACCACATCTTTAGCGCGAACACAACAGCCGCAAGCTCGAGATCATGAGTTGGATAGTTCTTCTCATGAACATTAAATTGTGTCGATGCATACGCGACAACCTTACCTACTTGCATTAGAACACAACCTAAATTTATTCTTCGAAGCATCACTATATACTTCAAACTCAATCCCTTCGGTAGGCAATGTTAGTACAGGTGCAGATGTCAACCTCTTTTTAAGCTCTTGAATGCATTCTCGCAAACTTCAGACCACAAGAACTTGGAGTCCTTTCTCATTAGCTTTGCCAATGGCTGAGCGTAACTACAGAAAACCTGAACGAATCACCGATAGTAGCCAACAAGGCCTAGAAAATTTCAAACCTCTAATACATTCTTCGAACTTTCCCACTCAACAACCGCTTTGATCTTAGAAGGATCCACCTTAACCCTGTCCTTACTAATGACGTGGCCAAGGAAAGCATCCTCTTTTAACCAGAACTCACACTTAGAGAGCTTAGCGAACTAGTTTAGTTTCTGAAGAACTTCTAGAATCAACCTCAAATGCCCTTCATGATCTTTGTCATTCTTAGAATAGACAAGTATATCATCTATGAAGACCACGACGCACTTGTCAAGGTACTCATGAAATGATCTATTCATTTGATCCATGAAGATTGTAGGAGCATTTATGAGACAAAAAGGTATCACTTAAAACTTATAGTGAACATACCTTGTACGGAAAGCAGTCTTTGGTATATCCTCCTTTTTCACGGGAATTTGATGATATCAAGACCTCAAATCGATCTTTGAGAAAACTCCTGTGCCTTTTAACTGATCGAACAAGTCTTCAATTCGAGGCAAAGGATACTTGTTCTTGATTGTCACCTTGTTCAATTCACGGTAATCTATAAATAGCCTCATACTACCATCTTTCTTCTTGACGAACAAGACAGGAGCACCCCAAGGATAGACACTCAGCTTAATAAAGACCTTATCAATCATCTCTTGCAACTGAGTTTTCTATTCTAGCAATTCAGGAGGCGCCATTCTATATGGAGCCTTTGATATTCGGACAGTACAAGGAACTAAATCGATACTGAACTCGACATCTCTTTCTGGAGGAATACCAGGCAATTCCTCAGGAAACACATTCGGATAATCCCGAAGAATTGGAATACTCTCAAGCTTTTCTTCTAAAGATAGGTCCTTCACTACCTAAAGGAACACCTCATTGCCTTTTTGTCGCATCTTTCTCATTTTTAGAGCAGAAAAAAAATTCACGCCTTTCTTCACCATGACACCTAAATAGGAGATTCGGTTTACTTTAGGGCTACGAAGCGTCACCTTCTGATCGCGATAATTAATGGTTGCATGATATTTCGACAACCAATCCACCCCGAGAATCACATCAAACTCGATCATTGGAAACTCTTTCAGATTAGAAAAAAGCTTAGTCCCTAAGATATCGATAGGCACATCATTAAACTCATCATGATACAGAAAATTCTCTCCAGAAGGGAGAGATATCAAAGACTTTACAGGTGATCTACTAGTCAAATTAGCTTTAACAACAAAGTCACTAGCAATGAAAGACACAGTAGCTCCAATATCAAACAACACATAAGCAAGTACATAATTAACAAAGAATGTAACAGAGATCACATCCGGTTGCACGTCTGTTTCAGCCTGTGTCGTCACATTAATGCGGTTTTTGACAGGAGCGGAAGGATCAACATATTTAACAGCAGAAGGATAAGCAGCATTCGGGTTTTAACGACACTTGAAGGACATATGAGCCACCTCCTTACATTAGTAACATACAATTGTAGATCCGTCACAATTCTTTTCTGCATGATAGTCTTTTCCACATCTGTGTAATCCTGGATCGACATAGACCCCTAAGACAGAGACAAAAATTCTTCTTGCTTTTGGCAACGAAGCTCATCAGGATAAAGTCTTTCCTTTAGCTTGGTAGCAAATTATAATCACCCAAAACTAGGCACCGCCATGCACTCTTCACGAAATGTACTCCACTAGTTGTCGGCTTCCATTTTCAAACAATAGGAACCGATTGGCACCCTCTCTTGCAAAGGATTGTTAGTTGTAGTGAACAACTTCTCCATGTCCCTGAGCCAACTTTCTAGAACCATTGGGTAAGCAGTTCCTTCATAGGTAGGTGGTCTATGACGGTCAAAACGATCAGAGACTGATTGCCCTTGATTAGGAGGAGGTGGAACAGTTCGATTTGCCAATGCTAAAATGGCATCCTTAATCGTCTTTCGCCTGCGTCGTGCAACAATCTTCTTTGGACTCATTCGTGGAGGCATTCTACAAAAAGAGTAGGCAGGTTAGCTCATAAAACATATTAAGACTCGACACATAAGAAGAAGAAAAAATATACCCTTGGTTTCTTCCTACCCAAATAACTCACTTATAAACTTCTTGAACCCTAATATGTTAAACTTTAGGATAACAAGAACTACAGACTTTGTAGAAAACTATAGCAACTCAATGAGAGTTTTAAGAACGTTTTGCTCTGATACCAACTGTAACACACCGTCTAAAAAACCATAAGGCATGACGTTAGCGGAAATAACGTCGAGACAGAAATGTCACTCTAAAGGTTACCAAAAAAAAAAAAAAAAATAAGACATTGATTAAAATATCTGATATAAATGTTGGGGTTTGGTGAGTCCGACTCACCGCGGAAACAACCCCGACCCGAGGAACCACTCCCAATAATTAAAATCATAAAGCATAAATAAATAATCACAAAGAAAAGATAACAAATCTTACCCTCGAAACGAGCTTCGCCCAAAAACCGGGGTTCTTACTTGAAATCTACAAGCACGTCAAGCGCCGCGCCTCCGACGGTATCCACCCACAAAAGGCGAACACAACTTTAAGGTCCGCTACCTTGGGGTTAGCAAGGTCCGACCAAAACCCGAGTGTTATATGAGTTTAAGAGTTTTCCCAAAAATTATGGAATGCTCTTTTTAACTCCCACTCAAGCACTTTACTCCAAATCCCAAGGTTGGTATTTATAGAGGAAAGTATGAGTGGGAATTTCTATCCCATCGATGTGGGATCATGAAAATCCACAAATTAATTTAAAGCTAAATTAAATTAAAATTGCAAACTAATAATAAATCTACAAGTGGCATTACCATGTGAGATGGGTTGGTGAGGACCACATGGAGAGTAGGGGACCATACTTGCTCCCCACTCAATACTCTCCTTGTGCCACATGTCCTATCCCACTTGCTCCCATATTCCATGCTTCCCCTTAATCCACGGCCCTATGGCCCGAGCCAAGCCACGAGCCAAGCCCGAGGCCGGTCCGAGCCTAGCCCGCACCCAACTGCTGCTGTGGCGCGGCGCGGCTGCTGCTGTGCTAGCGTGCCTAGCCGCGGCAGCTAGCTGCTGCACACACCACGTGCTGCGGCTGCTAGCTGCTGCTGGCCGTTGCTATTAGCACGGTTCGCTAGCACGCACCAGCCAGCCATGCTAGGCTCGGCTTGGTGCTTGCTAGCCACCTTTGCTAGGACATTTTTGCCCCTAGCATTCGGATGCTCGGGGCACTCTGATGCTAGGGGTATTTTGGGAATATGGTCGATTTATTATTATTTTTGCGCGTCTCGTCTTTTATTATTTTGACTCGACTTCCGACGATCGGTTTCGACGCTCTAAGCTCGAATTACCGACGTCTAAATATTTAACACTCGAGCGACGAATTAATTTTTTCCGAATTAATTCGTCGAGTTGGTTCGTATATTTTGCTTGGGTGTGACCCGAAGGGTTCAGTCAAGATTAAGCTGTAATATTAATTATATTAATATTACTGATCGGAAGCGGCCTCCACCCAGGCATTCCGATCA
This sequence comes from Chenopodium formosanum, assembly GCA_024500155.1. Classification (NCBI taxonomy): domain Eukaryota; kingdom Viridiplantae; phylum Streptophyta; class Magnoliopsida; order Caryophyllales; family Amaranthaceae; genus Chenopodium; species Chenopodium formosanum. The sequence continues at coordinate 29,409,870 of CM044862.1, read as the reverse complement.
CTTGACCTTACTTAATATATTAGCTTTCTAATAATTCCGAACCCGCTATCAGAATAATACACTTGTTCGAAGGACACCATTCCTTTCAATAAATAAAGTAAAGTGAAAGAAATTCCAAATGTACAATAAACACTTTCAATGAGAGAAAACAATCCTCAAATATGATAATCCCAAAAGAGAAGGTCCAAAGATAACTAAAGCAAGTCTATAAAACCACTAAGAAATAAAATAAACACTCTGCTCTCAGCCCAGACTCATCAGGAACTACTCTTCACCTGTATATAACATTAAGGTTCCACAATTAGTGGGGAGTAACTAGCAGTTCTCCTAGTTCTTGTAAAAATACAAAGCTAAGTACAGAAAAGCTTAGACACTAGCACAAAACTTAACATGTGGAAATATCTACTCAAATAATAATTACTAGTTAAAGTCGAGTGAAAAAAAATAATAATAAAACATGGAATCATGATTATAATACATATCAAGCATGTAAATATAACAACGTAAAAATATTACCACAAGAATTGAGAATAAAAATTTAGCAACTCAAAACAAATTGTAACTCTTATAGACGAAAACTAACAGTTATAAAGTTTCCTGCTCAAAATAAATAGTATCTTTAAAACAAATAAATTTTAACCTTTTTGAAAATAAGATTTATAGTGAGGCAAGCATATAAAATATGAACGCCGGTGAAATCCACAGCCCACCATCAAAGGTTTGTCAAGGCGAACCTACAGACGATTCCGCAGCCGTATGCATTTGAGAATGGCAAAACTCCCAGTTTTCCTACTCGAATTTCGTAGCCCGAGTAGTTCCGGACGACAACAATTAACCTAGAAAATTACATCTCGAATTCCGCAGCCCAAGATGTTGGCATGTTCCAACCATTGAATTTCGCTGCCCAATGTTGTCTTACACTCACAAAATTATATAAAATTTATAAACATACTTCTTAAAATCATTTAAACACATTTAGAGATCATCAACCCCAATTGCAGGTCTTTATGTCTAAGACCAAAATTCAGCAAAAAATTGTTTCAAAAGAGTTTAACTTCAAAATTCTTCAAAATATAAAATAATCCATTTATCATACTAAGGTGTCACTCTTATTGTCTTGATTTGAGTACGAAGCTAATTATAACAAAATATCACTATACACTCCGTGCACAACCCTTGGCAAAGCGGTACTAAAAACAGTGTTATTCATGGTCAATGGAAAAGAGTTCCGATAGTAATAATGAGAAAATACTTATGACGATTTTTAAATCTCTATAAGTATCCTTATAGGTCGATCCAGTATGGTTCTAAACCAATACCTGTGCAAATGATTTATATCCTCATAGCACAAGAAACGGTGCTACAAATCATACTTCACACTAATCTCTGATGGTCATCAATCGTCCACAAAATATGACCTTGATTAGGGATAATTTTCGATTAAAATATTCAATGTTCACTTAATAGGTGTTTCTTTATCCAAGCCATTGACTTGATACCCTATTTTGAATATTTATTAAAATCGAATGAACTCATTATTTAATTCTAAACCACAATTAAATAGAGACGGAGTGATTTAAATTGCATGAAAATTTTAATTACTCCAAAACTGAATGTTTCATCGTGGTGCTTTACATCAACATTGTTCAAAATTTGATTAAAACACTATAAAATGGAATTCAAAGCAAGTTCACGACATGCTTGATTCCCATTGCCTCAATGTGTTTGTTGTGCTTCACTTGAGACAAAGGTTTAATAAGTGGATCGGCTACATTGTCATCCGTTCCAACTTTGCAAATTCTGATTTCACCTTCTGACTTCCATTCTCGAATCATATGAAATCGCCTCTGGACATGTTTGACCTTCTGATGTTCTCGTGGCTCTCTAGCCTGAGCAATAGCTCCATTATTGTCACAATAGAGGTCTATTGGACTCTTGATTGAGGGTACAACACCAAGTTCCAAACTGCCTCCTTGGCTGCCTCAGATGCTGCTAAGTACTCGGCTTTAGTTATAGAATCAGCGGTTGTTCTTTGCTTTGCACTCTTCAACTAAACGCTCCTCCATTGAGACAGAATATGTATCCTGATTGTAACTTGAAGTTGTCTCTGTCTATCTGGAAGCTTGCGTCGGTATATCCCTCAACAACCAATTCATCTTTACCACCATAGACCAGGAATTTATCCTTGTTCCTTTTCATGTACTTTAGAATATTCTTGGTCGCAGTTCAATGCGCCTCTCCTGGGTCTGATTGGTATCGGCTCGTAGCACTTAAGGCATACGATACATCCAGCCTAGTACATATCATGGCATACATGATCGATCAAATAAGCGAAGCATACGGAATTTGACTCATCCTTTCTCGCTCATCAGGTGTCTTTGGACACTACTTCTTGCTTAAGGTTATGCCATGTGACATGGGTAGGTGCCCTCTCTTGGCTCCTTCCATTTGGAATCGAGCCAGTACCTTATCGATGTAAGTACTCTGACTCATTCCTATTATCCTTTTTGATCTATCCCTATAGATCTTGATGCCTAATATGTACTGAGCCTCTCCCAAGTCTTTCATTGAAAAACATTTCCTGAGCCAAGCCTTTACAGACTCTAGCAATGGAATGCTATTTCCAATGAGCAAAATGTCATCGACATATAAGACTAGGAAGGCGATGTCACTCCCACTGACCTTCTTGTAGACACAAGACTCATCTGGATTCTTGATAAAACCAAACTTACTGATGGCTTCATCAAATCGCAGATTCCAGCTTCTGCTTGCTTGCTTTAATCCATAAATGGATTTCTTAAGCTTGCATACCTTCTTAGGATTATTCTGGTCGACAAAACCTTCAGGCTGTGTCATATACACAAATTCTTCCAAAATCCCATTGAGGAAGGCGGTTTTGACGTCCATCTGCCACATTTCATAATTGTAATATGCAGCAATCGCTAGAAGAATTCGAACGGACTTAAGCATAGCAACTGGAGAAAAGGTTTCATCAAAATTAACGCCATGAATTTGCCTGTAACCTTTAGCTACCAGCCTTGCTTTGTAAATAAATACATTTCCATCTTTGTCGATTTTCATCTTGAAAATCCATTTACATCCGATAGGTGTGTAACATGCGGGTAAATCAACCAAGTCCCATACTTGATTTTCAAACATGGAATCCATTTCGTATTTCATGGCCTCTTGCCATTTTGCAGTGTCGGGGCTTATCATAGCTTGCTTGTAGGTTGCCGGCTCATCTCCTTCCCCTACTAGGATATCCAGATCTTCGGTTAATACAACACCGAGATATCTGTCAGGTTGAGATCTTGGTCGAGTCGACCTACGTAGGGTAATGGACTGAGCATTTGCATTGTCGGGTTGACTTTGCATATTTTGACTTTGACCAATGTCAACAGGTGCTTGGTAAGCACTTTGATTGTCAACTTGTGCTTGTTGCTCATCCTCTCGAACTTTTTCGAGTTTGATTTTCCTCTCACTTGTCATTTTGGAGAGATGCTCCTTCTCCAAGAAGACACCATCACGAGCAACAAACACTTTGTTCTCGGATTTGTTGTAGAAGTAATACCCTTTGGTTTCTTTTGGATAACCCACAAAGTAAACCTTGTCAGATTTCGAATGAAGTTTGTCAAAAATGAGTTTCTTGACATATGCTTCGCATCCCCAAATCTTGAGAAAAGACAACCTTGGCGATTTGCTTGTCCATAATTCATATGGAGTCTTTTCCACTACTTTCGACGGAGCACAATTTAGTGTAAGTGCCGCAGTTAAAAGTGCATGTCCCCAGAAAGAGATTGGAAGTTCACTAAGACCCATAGTAGATCGGACCATGTCTAACAGGATTTGATTCCTCCTTTCTGATACTCCATTCCATTGAGGAGTTCCCGGAGGTGTCAACTCTGAAAGTATTCCATGTTCTTTCAAATGGTCATCAAACTCTTGGCTCAAATATTCGCCACCTCAATCCAATCGAAGCGCTTTGATTTTCTTGCCGAGTTGGTTTTCAACTTCTTTCTGAAATTCTTTGAATTTATCAAACGATTCAGATTTGTGCGACATTAGATAGACATAACCATATCTACTAAAGTCGTCCGTGAAGGTTATGAAATACCGATAACCCCTCCTTGCGGGTGTACTCATTGGTCCACATACATCGGTGTGTATTAGTCCCAACAAGTCTCCGTCCCTTTCTCCTAACTTGGAGAATGGTTTCTTTATCATCTTGCCTAATAAACATCCTTCGCAATTCTCAAAGGATTCTAAATCAAATGAGTCAAGAATACCTTCTTGTAGAAGTTTCTTGATGCGTTTGATGTTAATGTGGCCAAGGCGACAATGCCACAAGTAAGTTTGACTAGACTGTGTAGTCTTAGCTTTCTTTGTGGGATTATTAACGTTATAAATTTCCTTGTCTAGTGATAACACATAAAGACCATTTTCTGAATGTGCCGTACCATATAAAACATTATCGAGACAAAATGAACATGTTTGGTCTTTAACTCGAAATTCAAAACCTTTGGCGTCCAACGCCGAAATTGAAATGATGATTTTGGTAATGTTGGGAACACAATAAACATTGTCAAGTTCCAAAACTAGCCCCGTGGGCAAAGACAAACTAAGAGATCCTACGGAAATAGCCATTTCCTACCCGGAGCTCGATCTCTCCCTTCGCTAGCCTCCTAGTGTTCCTTAGTGCCTGTGAATTGGAACAAAGGTGTGAGCCACATCCGGTAAATAATACCCATGAAGCCGAGCTAGTGAAGTTAAAGTCTATAACGTAAATACTTGATGTAGAAGCAATGGTTCCGTTCTTCTTATCTTCCTTGAATTTGAGGCAGTCTCTCTTCCAATGTCCCTTATTCTTGCAATAGAAGCATTCAGAATCAGACTTAGAAGATGCTACCTTTTTCTCCTTGTTGTCTTTGGTAGCTTTCGGCTTAGGCAGAAAGTTCTTCTTTCCTTTCCGCTTGAAGCCCTTCTTCCTTTTGCCCGCCCTTTTAAACGGCTTACCCTTCTTAATCATGAGCATATCATGCTTTCCCTCATCCTTGAGCGTCTGCTCAGCTTGCTTCAACATCCCATGAAGCTCGGTGAGGGTTTTCTCCATGCTATGCATGTTGTAGTTCATCTTGAACTGGTCATAGCCTTTGTGAAGGGAATGGAGAATGATGTCAATAGCCATTTCAGTTGAATACCCCGCATCAAGCCTTCCCATGTTCTCAAATAATCCAATCATTTTGAGCACATGTGGGCTGTCTGGCTCTCCTTTCTTGAGCTAAGTCTCAAGGATCTGCCTGTGGGTTTCAAACCTTTCAGTTCGAGCCTGCTCTTGAAACATATTATGTAACTCAGAAATGATCTCATAGGTCGATTCCTTCTCGAAGAAGGTTTTCTGAAGTTCAGGAGACATAGTGGCTAGCATTACGCACTTGACATCCCGATCGGCTACTTGCCATCGGTTAAGGGCCGCTTGAGTTACCTCCTCTTTGGGAGCCTCGGGCATTTCCTCATCAAGGACATACTATTTCTGTTCTTGCATAAGAAGGATGCGCAAATTCCTTTGCCAATCAAGGAAATTGGTACCACTCAACTTCTCCTTGTCGAGAATTGAGCGTAATGAAAACTGGTTGTTTGAGGTTGAAGACATGATTCTACAATTGAAGGAATTTTAATGAAAAACCATTCAAAATTACTTAAATAAGATTGAATTTTATTCATGCAAATTTTCAATACTTATTTAACGTCTTATTCACACGTAAAATTTGTCCCTATTTTGTGAAAATAAGGCGATTCTAAGATCCGAAGAAACAAAGAGTGGTAAGCATGCTTTGGCTTGTCTTAAACACTCAATCTTCTAGGGTAAGCATTGCCTTGCTAATGGCTCTAAGCCACTCTTGGTTAGAAAATCGTCACATCTAATGCATCTTTGACGATGTATCTCTTTTGCCACGGCATGTGAGGACTCCTCACTCATACCGATGAGTTAAACCAAAACCAACGTGCACACCCGGTGTGCCTTATGCCCCTTGGAGAAGTGATGGCACCTCGCTTTGGCGTAGCCTACTATCACCATCGTCCGGTTAGTAAGTGTTGTTTTGGAAAGGCAAGTTTGACTCAATATTATTAGGGACCTAGGATTTCTATGTTGGTTGATTTAAGTGAACTTAATTAATCATCGCAACATCAAGAAAACCTAAACATGCATCTAACGAATAATTCACTAACATATATATATAAGCATAAAATATAGAGCGAAATTATAGATGCATATTGGCAACTAGCATGACCCCTTGAAATCTTCATATCTTCAAAAGGTCTTCATTTGCAATTCAAGGCTTTGTCTTCCAAGATACACCGTCTTCAAGACTTAACCAAACTATGCAAAAACTAGTGTCTACAACTGGAAATAATCTAAATATTAAAGTACTAAAATACTTAACGGTGCGTAGACCGTATTTAGATTTACAAAAATACATAACGGCACGTAGTCCGTATTTTCTATCCTAGTCAGGTCCCACTAGTTGCCATTTCATAAAACCTGTGAGAGAGAATATATATATTCCATTCATCCATTCACTATTTGTGAATGACCCATGCAATTTACAAATTTAAAACAAAGTAAAAATGCATTTAAACAACACGCGCACTAGTAACTAATCTAGGTGGTTAATCCGATTAACACGCCTAATTAAAACTAGTCAAAGTTGTTTAACCGATTATATAATTTACGTCATTAATAATTGAAGCTCTCACTAAATTCCGCATTTCCTTAATTAATCTAATTAATTAAGTCGGTAGCACCCAAACTTGTCAAAATGAAATTTTGCCAATGCCGCTCAAAACCGAGGCCTAGCCTCCCAAAATTTTAATTAAAAAAAACATAATTAATTAAAATAAGTAAAACGGCAAAAAATTTAACATCAAGCCTTACTACGGCTAGTCACCTCATCGCACCAAGCATACGCACACGCCAAAAAGCGAACACACGACCCACGGCACACGGCCGCGAGCTGCTGTCACGGCACAGCCGCGCGTGGCTGCTGCAGCGCGTGTGGCCGCAAGCAAGGCGGCGCTGCCACCTTGGCAGCCACATATGGGCTGCTGTGCAGCCCGGCTCGCCAAAGTGGTGCATTGCCTCGTTTTGCGTGCCACGGCCTCGGGATTTGATCCCTTTTCGCGAGACAAAAATAATTAATTCTAAATTAATTTTAGAACTAATTTAGAGAGCAAAATAAAATTTTAAACAAGTCTAACTTAATAAAATTTTCAAAGTGCAAATAACCAAAATAATTCCAAGAACCATTCTTAATTAAATTGGTTTAGCTTGGTGCAACATAAAATTGAGGCAATTTCTCACTTTCAATTTAATCAATTTAAATTAAACTTGAGAATTTGACAAAGTAAAGGGGAGTTGGAAAATTATGAACTTTAATGTTCAAATGAAAATTCCAACATCTAAATTTTGTGAATTCTTGAAAATTATATCTTCCAACATGAAGATAACCAAATTTCTATCACAAAAATCGAAACTTTATGTTTCCAATCAACTCAAAATGATTAAAACAACAAAGTTTAACAGAAAATAACATGGAATTTAGTGGTTTTAAAAGTTTCAATCACTTATCACAAATAAAGATTGAATCTTTAACACTTAGGAAGCCTCAAAAATAAAACTTTCACACTAAAAAGCAATTAGTTTGCAATTATGTGAAAATAAATCAACCTTTAAGCATCAAATACTACCAAGTAAGTGTGCTTTAAGGGGACATAAAAATGTAGAAAATAATGCAAATAATCAACCATATAATCAACAATTTATGTCATTAATTTTAAGGTTAGAAAAGACTTAAAATTTTTCGTCAAAAACGAAAAACCCCTCGAAAAAGGCATTTCTGGTCAGAATTTTGCTAAAATAACAGTCCAATGGGACAAAAACCTTTCCAAATCACGTTTTCCACCCTAAATTCACTAGTCTTGGGCGAAAATCTGGGTTCTGGGCCAAACTCGACATTAAAAACGGGATTAAAATAAATAAAATCGAGCTACTAATCTAATTAGCAACTTAAACCAGAAAATTAAGCAAAAAAAAACCTTGAAAAACATGATTATAAAAATAAACGAGCGGGGCTCCGATACCGCTGTTGGGGTTTGGTGAGTCCGACTCACCGCGGAAACAACCCCGACTCGAGGAACCACTCGCAATAATTAAAATCATAAAGCATAAATAAATAATCACAAAGAAAAGATAACGAATCTTACCCTCGAAGCGAGCTTCGCCCAAAAACCGGGGTTCTTACTTGAAAGCTACGAGCACGTCAAGCGCCGCGCCTCCGACGGTATCCACCCACAAAAGGCGAACACAACTTTAAAGTCCGCTACCTTGGGGTTAGTAAGGTCCGACCAAAACCCGAGTGTTATATGAGTTTAAGAGTTTTCCCAAAAATTATAGAATGCTCTTTTTAACTCCTACTCAATCACTTTACTCCAAATCCCAAAATTGGTATTTATAGAGGAAAGTATGAGTGGGAATTTCTATCCCATCAATGTGGGATCATGAATTTCCACAAATTAATTTAAAGCTAAATTAAATTAAAATTGCAAACTAATAATAGATCTACAAGTGGCATTACCATGTTAGATGGGTTGGTGAGGACCACATGGAGAGTAGGGGACCATACTTGCTCCCTACTCAATACTCTCCTTGTGCCACATGTCCTCTCCCACTTGCTCCCATATTCCATGCTTCCCCTTAATCCACGGCCCTATGGCCCGAGCCAAGCCACGAGCTAAGCCCGAGGCCGGTCCGAGCCCGGCCCGCACCCAGCTGCTGCTGTGGCGCGGTGCGGCGGTTGCTGTGGCGCGGCGCAGCTGCTGCTGTGCTAGCGTGCCTAGCCGCGGCAGCTAGCAACTGCACACACCACGTGCTGCGGCTGCTAGCTGCTGCTGGCCGTGGCTGCTAGCACGCACCAGCCAGCCATGCTAGGCTCGGCTTGGTGCTTGCTAGCCACCTTTGCTAGGACATTTTTGCCCCTAGCATTCGGATGCTCGGGGCACTCCAATGCTAAGGGGTATTTTGGGAATATGGTCGATTTATTATTATTTTTGCGCGTCTCGTCTTTTATTATTTTGACTCGACTTCCGACGATCGGTTTCGACGCTCTAAGCTCGAATTACCGACGTCTAAATATTTAAAACTCGAGCGACGAATTAATTTTTTCCGAATTAATTCGTCGAGTTGGTTCGTATATTTTGCTTGGGTGTGACCCGAAGGGTTCAGTCAAGATTAAGCTGTAATATTAATTATATTAATATTACTGATCGGAAGCGGCCTCCACCCAGGCATTCCGATCACTTGACCTTACTGAATATATTAGCTTTCTAATAATTCTGAACCCGCTATAAGAATAATACACTTGTTCGAAGGACACCATTCCTTTCAATAAATAAAGTAAAGTGAAAGAAATCCCAAATGTACAATAAACACTTTCAATGAGAGAAAACAATCCTCAAATATGATAATCCCAAAAGAGAAGGTCCAAAGATAACTAAAGCAAGTCTATAAAACCACTAAGAAATAAAATAAACACTCTGCTCTCAGCCCAGACTCATCAGGAACTACTCTTCACCTGTATATAACATTAAGGTTCCACAATTAGTGGGGAGTAACTAGCAGTTCTCCCAGTTCTTGTAAAAATACAAAGCTAAGTACAGAGAAGCTTAGACACTAGCACAAAACTTAACAACATGTGGGAATATCAACTCAAATAATAATTACTAGTTAAAGTTGAATGAAAAAAAATAATAATAAAATATGGAATCATGATTATAATACATATCAAGCATGTAAATATAACAACGTAAAAATATTACCACAAGAATTGAGAATAAAAATTTAGCAACTCAAAACAAATTGTAACTCATATAGACGAAAACTAACACTTGTAAAGTTTCCTGCTCAAAATCAATAGTATCTTTAAAACAAATAAATTTTAACCTTTTTGAAAATAAGATTTATAGTGAGGCAAGCATATAAAATATGAACGCTGGTGAAATCCACAGCCCACCATCAAAGGTTTGTCAAGGCGAACCTACAGACGATTCCGCAGCCGTCTGCGTTTGAGAATGGCAAAACTCCCAGTTTTCCTACTCGAATTTTGCAGTCCGAGTAGTTTTGGACGACAACAATTAACCTAGAAAATTACATCTCGAATTCCGCAGCCCAAGATGTTGGCATGTTCCAACCATTGAACTTCGCTGCCCAATGTTGTCTTACACTCACAAAATTATATAAAATTTATAAACATACTTCTTAAAATCATTTAAACACATTTAGAGATCATCAACACCAACTGCAGGTCTTTACGTCTAAGACCAAAATTCAGCAAAAAATTGTTTCAAAAGAGTTTAACTTCAATATTCTTCAAAATATAAAATAACCCATATATTATACTAAGGTATCACTCTTATTGTCTTGATTTGAGTATGAAGCTAATTATAACAAAATATCACTATACACTTTGTGCACAACCCTTGGCAAAGCGGTACTAAAAACAATGTTGTTCTACTTTAAAGCACAACGACGTCGACAACTTATTTGACACTTTAAAACCATTTTTTTTAAAAACTCCATAAGCACTCACAAAAAAATCAACATTGCTTCTAGTTCATAATTTCCATCATTATACCAACTCATTTAAATACATGATAAATTACCCAACTCTACACAGCAAAATAAAAGATAGAATTAAAAAATTAAATTATTCAATATATAACTTTAACACTTCAAACAAATATCTAAACATGAAAAATTACCACAAACAACTGAATATAACAACAAGCCTTCGGAGGAATTTTAAAGGGAGTAATGTTAGACATTTCATAATGCATAACTAGGGGCATTGAGGTAATTTCAAGTTGTTTTGTTTAGTTACAGCTAGGCACCCGTAATGAATATGTCTGACACCGTTTTGCTTTTTGGTTGTATTAATTTCGTATTTCCTTTTGTATGTACAATGTTTGTATTAATTTCTTGTCTGAAATACCTGTAAGCTTTGTTTGTCTTATTTCGAATTCAATTCTTCCCTCTCTCTCCTTCTTTCTCCTCTGTAGGTCGAAATTGTTCTTGTTTCTTTGTTTGTTCCCCCGGACGTCTTCTCCTCAACTTTGTTCTTAAGTTATATACGACGGTGTTGTGGTACCTGAAGGTCGGTTCCTAATAGACGAGCTCAACCCTGCGAACGAGTAAGTCCTTCTTCTGTTCCACTTCGATGTTGTAATGAGCAATTGTTATGACAAACAACGTAATTGCTAGAACCCTAAGTGGACTAGTTGTATTGTTTGTATAAATATTGAAGCATTTATTGTAGTTTATAGACTCGAATTAGGGTTTTATCGAGATTTGATTTGGTCTGATATTGGGTATTGTTATTTTTAGGTTTTGCGATTATTATATTAGTCGTTTGCAATTGATTGTAGCTTGTGATGTGTGCTTTATTCAATGTACTCATTTTCAATTGAATGTAGTTTGTTTTCGTGTTGTAATTGACCCTCTATCCCTTTACATGGAGTAATTGAGGTTATGATTATCGTTCACTAATTATATCCCGTTGCCCTGGACAATTACTTATTGAGTTGTTGATTTCTGTCATGGAATTGAAAGAGTTACATTTCAGTGTGTTATTGTTTTATGTAATGTCGATTTTTGTTACTTTAATTGAATTTAGTCAGTTTTAGTAATGGATTGTGTGCTGCTGGTGGATTTAGTTGCTACACTGCTTACAGCCAGTTTTCGTAGGTTGCAGGGGTTGGATGTGATTTTGAGTGTGTTTTTTATTGTGTTTGATTTTGTTATTGTTTTTTTGGAATACTTATTGGCCGTTTATTTGAAAATGTAGGTGAATTAAATTATGAAGAAAAAGTCTGTGGTTCGTAATTTAGGTTGGCAAAAGGGGGTAAGTCTTTTATAATGGTTTGTGTTTTGGGTAATCTGATTTGGAAATTGTTGATATTGAATTGTTGGTTTGGAATTGGGTATAGGTCACTATGAAGTCTTGTAAAGGAGCTGTATATGGGCAAGGTTTGTCTAAAATATCTAAGGGCCAAGGCTTTGCTAAAAATCCTAATGGTCAAGACCCTTCTAAAGTACCTGTCCCAACAGCAAAACAAATGGTAAGAAAAGGTATTTCAAGCATTTTGAAAGTGATGATGATTAAAAGGATGTGGATTATCAAGCTTCAAGTAATTCCCAATCTGATGACTGTGCTAAGGATGGTGATGAAGAACAGTCAAGCTCTGAAGTGTTGAAGGGATTGTTGGTTCAGTTCTTACAGAGAGACAGTAAGAAGAGGAAGTCAAAACATGTTGATACAGGTTCAATAAAAATCCGTAAGGTATTATTGTGTTTGATTCTTTTGTTTTGTGTATTTGATTTGTAGTTGTAAATGTTGTGTGGTGTCCTTTTTTTCACTAAATTGATAATCAACTCGTATTAGTAGGAGGAATGGAGAAGTCAAGGGCATAGGAGAAGTGAAGGACATAGAGTGTGTGCTAGGGGTGAGGTGATTAGGACACATTTCGAGAATGTTGGGAAGGTATGTAGTTATATTCAGTGTGTAATGTTAAAATGATGGATATTTGTTTAGATATTTGGGTGTGTTGATTTTATATGGGTATTTAATTGTGTTATGTGTTGTTTTTGTGACCTGCAGCAACCAAATATTGTCTGTAGAGTGGAGTCATTTTGTGTTGCAGTGCAGAAGTTTGATGATGACCGACGACAAATAGTTAGAAGGATGGGGTTTGAAGGGTTGTTGTGTTTGGATATGAAGAACATTCCACGACAATTTTGCTATTGGTTGATGACAAGGGTAGGAGCTGATGGAACAGTAGTTTTTGGTGATGGAGTGATGTTGCCTCTTGGTGCAAAACAAGTTAGGTATATACTTGGTATACCTATGGGAGCCAATCCAGTGCCCACACATGTGGATATGGAGTGTGAGGAGGAGTTCCAGAAGGTTAATAGGATCATTGACTTGTATGGTGTTGGGTCTAAGAAGGAAACAATATCACTGGCTGCGGCTTCAAGGGTAATGTGTCCACTTGATGATTCTGGTGAAATCTTACAGTTGGGTGATGATGAGCAGGACCAAGAGGATTTCATGACGGCTTTTATGGTAGTTGTGCTTGGAAAACTTATATGCACAACTACAAATAGCTCGAACATGGCTAGGGCACTAGTGCCTGCTGTGACAGTTGCCTATAGAGCAATTGTTTTTGACTAGTGTTCCTTTACCTTGGCATGGTTGTGTGATACCGCTGCTCGCTTTCAGAAGAAGTTTTTAAAAGATGGTTTTAAGTCTGGTTGTGTTGGGTGTCCTGTGTTTCTTCTGGTAAGTTTAATTGATTGATATTTTGATTATGCTTAAATTTGTTCTGATATATGTGGGTGTTGGTGATGATTTAATTGATTGATAAATTGATATGGTTCAGATTTACTACCTGGATCACCTGCAACGCGCTCCAGTGCAGTGGGGTGTGTATCCAAGGATCAAGGTGTGGACATCTGAAGAAATTCGCGCCGCTGTTGCTGAGGATCGATTGTCGAGGGATAATTATGGAAAGTTGATGGTAAGAAGGCGTATTATATTGTACAGATCTCTGAGTTTAAAATGTTGTTACTAAATACAGTGTTGTGTAGCCTATAGATATTGCATACAATGGGGAGCCACATCCCATGATCCCAAGGGAAGATGAAGTCTCTAAAGAAGATGATGTTGTGGACAAGGTACATTTAAGTTGGTCAACATATTCCTTGCTTGGTGGATATGAAAAATGCCAGTAACCAGTAATGTATTGCCTCCATAAATTTTGTGTGGCAGGTTCTGACACGGCTCGCTCCTAGACTGATAACCCTTGTAGAGGGCATTGTAGGGAAAGCCATGGGAGCTTTTGGAGGTGGTGTTGGTGGTGGTGGTGGTGGTGATGGTGGAGGTGGTGGTGGAGGTGGGTCATATGTGACTGATGGTGCTGGGGGAACAGAAACAATGAGGCGAAGACCGCAACAAACGGCAGCCTTATTAAAGGTCTACCGAAGGACGTTGTGAGAGTTGATACGGAGGATCAGCCCAAAGATGGTGATCCTAATAAAAAAGGCGATAAAGAGGACTCTGGTCTGAAGTCGAAAGCTGGAGATGGTGTTGAGCGCAGTCGTCCAACTGCTTTTGACAAATGTTTGTTGGCATTTGTCAGGGCTTGGAAGGAGCATAAGGAAGAAAATTAGTAAGCAAGCTTACCCCCAAAAATTAGTGGTATAAAATTCAGTGTAGAAAACATTGTATTTTATTGTTGATTTGCTTGTGTTGTTTGTTTGCAGCCCAGGGCCGACAATTATTGAGTGCGATGGTATGGATGCTACTCAAAGAGATTGTTATCGGCTTATTGGTGGGAGAGCGCGGCTACGTGATTAATATATCCGCATGGCTTCTGTGCTTTACACAAAGGAATGGAGTGACACATAATTCCATTTTCTTGGGAAGCGAATTCTGCTGGACCCTACTTATGCGGTATATCAATTTCATTTATGTTATTTGCTTATTTCTTAGGGTTTCTTAACATCTAGTTGTTGTTGTAATCCAATTTATTGTTGTTTTGCCAGACAAGGCTAATGCAAAAGAAAAAAGATTATGTGGATTTGGCAAAGTTGCATAGGAAGGCCTTTTGTTCACATGCGCTTGACGATATTCGCGTTGTGAGGATCCTCATCTGGTTATTTTGTAATTTAATTACTGCGTTCATTTTCACTGAAGTTGAGCTTATTGTAGGTATTTATGCCTGTCCTTGATTTGTCTGTAAAGGATGGGGACCATTGGTGGTGCTTAGCAATTGATTTTGTGGCGAAGCAAATTTGGATAATTGATTCTCTTGTTAAAGAACCCTTTGAAGCTCATGCAGACATAGTTACGGAGTTGGTTAGTCTCTCTAACACTATTAAAAGGTTACAGGTTGAAATTTTGGCTTCTCATTTGGTGGTGCTCTGTTAAATTACAGGTTCGGGGCCTGAATGTGCTTGCTGGTTCCAATCCGCAATGGGTCCTTGATCAGATGTGCAATTGGCCACGTAGAGTAATGGAAATGCCCCAGCAAACGGACACGTGAGTTTTACCTTTGTATAAATCTTTGTTTGTAATTAGTATGCAAGTTTGATTTGAGTTTCACATTAATGTGTGTTTATGCTGTTTCTTTGCATAGTTACTCCTGTGGTGTGCTTATGCTGTCATGCATCAAACATTACGCTGTAACTTTTGATACTCCACATGTTCTGGTAATTTTTTGCGTTTCATCTAGTGACTTAAAGGGTAGGTCTGTTTCCTTATTATCTGTTGTTGACTTTATTCAATTTCAATGGCTAGGAGAAGTCTGTCAATATACGGACCAAGATATTTTTGGACGGTTTGCATAGCAAGTTCAATGCCATGAAGGAGAACCTGGAGGGTCTAATTCCTGAAGATCGAAGAGGAGCAGGGAAGAGGAATGGGTCAGTAACAACAACTCAGTAGACGACTTTATTGTTTCAATTACACAATGTTTTAAGGGGATGAATTTGATGAGTCTGGAGACCATAACTTTATTTTAATTGGCAATTAAGATGTGGGCCTGGTTAAGAAATGTTAAATATGTTCCTGTTGATGGGCTCGATGATGGTTTAGGATTTGAATGTTATGGGCCTTTTTGAAAATGGATCCTGGATCTTAGTGGGATTTTCTGAAAATGGTCCTGTTTTGTTTTGATATGGGTCTTTATGAAAATGGATCTTGATTTTATCATGCCTTTTTCATATTAAATATTTGGATAAGTAATTCTATTGTACAACCGAACCCATATATCAAAGGGGGTATAAGTACACATGATAAAGGTTTCAAATAGGTAGTACTCATTTCTACACAACTAAGCAATATGTATGCTTTAAAGGGTTATAAGGCTTACTTCCCAACCTGTACTTGTGATATTAAAGTTTGTTTTAAGTACCAGTGAAACTAGTTAGGGTTCCACTACATCATCAGTGGAACCACTGTAAGTTACTAAGGGAACCATAAACTAATTTCAGGCTACCAATATTTATAATTCCTCCTTCCATTGATATGTTAGTCGCAGAAATCTTGTGTCTAATATAATTATTAGCCTTAGTTGTAGACTTGTCTATATCCAGTTTTAATTGCACTAACTGTAGTTATAGTTCCTCTACATTAATAGAGGAATCATGGTTAGTTCTAACCAAACCCTTCTACACTATATTTGAGGAAAAACAAGGAAATTACTTGCCTAAACTGACACAATCATTATGCACATTATCTATTCAAATTAGGGTAATTAAAGACAAATTCATTGGATTTAACAAATTAGCCTTATTAGTTAATCAAAGACACATTCATAACTAATTCCACTAATTTCTAATTAAAACTTTTTTACATTGATAAGTGATAGGGATACAACAAGGCTAATATGTTAAATTCTGTCAACCCTTAAAGTACAGTACAAGGCCCACCACCGAAATAGTTAGAGACAGCTTCACAATTTTGACCAACAATTGCTCCAATACATCAACCTTATGACATAAATTATGAAATTCACTATTGTTCAGACTCCGAATGAGATCTTCATCCCGTGCCCATTGCCAGAAATTGCATGACCTACATTTGTAGTACGGCCTCCTGGGGTTAGCTTCCGACAGGGAAATTTGAAATTCAGCTAAAGCATCCCCTCCACAATTGCATCTCTTCCCAGCAACCCAAATTATGTCAGTGCTTGAGTTTTGAAATATGCTTCCCCTACAAACAGATGCATAATTAGTACTCATAATTAGGCTTAAGGTATTGGTATTGAAGTGTTTTTTTCTAAACCCTTTTTTGATTGGCTTTGTTCTGTTTTTTGTTTTACTTTGTTTTTTGAGAGGGTTTGTTGTTTTGTTTTTTGTTTTAATTTGTTTTTTGTGAGGGTCACTAAATCGGGTTAGGATGCACTATTTATAGGGCTTTGGAAATCGGTGATTTTGGCGGAAAACACAAAACAAAATCCCGCCCATATGAATGTTTCAAATTTGAACTAAATTTGGGAATCAAACCCTTAGGTACGTCACAACGAAAAAATTTAACATTCATTCAATCGGACGTTTACATTTTTAGGTGGAATTTACCAAATTCCATCTGTATTACTTAATTTACATTTTTAGGTGGAATGATACACTTATTGGCCTCACTGTGACTAAATTAAAAGTTAAATTGACATTTAAAATAAAAAGTGGAACCTCAACTCATTTTACATAATTAGTCAATGGATATGTTTGAATGACACTAATAGTTGCCTAATAATAGAAGTAAGTGCCACTAAAAAACGGGAAACGGTTCTTACATTATACCCTAATTTCACATCATCAATTATCAAGAGAAACAATTCAAGGGATTATTAAAGCACGATTTGTAACATTCAATAACCCCCACTACAATTACAATAAGTTTCCCTTCCACTACTAACACATGACATTGTTGTAAGGTAATTGTCCTTTACAACCCTCCTTTACAACCCACACATGACATTGTTGTAAGGTAATTGTCCTTTACTACCCTCCTTTACAACCCACACATGACATGTTGTAAGGTAATTGTCCTTTACAACCCCATATCGATCATATTGATAATCACCTATTAAACGTGCTAATGCTTTTTTTGAGTAAGGTGCTAATGCTTTTTTTGAATCAAATACAATGACATATAAAGGTGCTAATGCTTTTTTGAGTAATAGAGGGTGTGATTAATAAGGAGATCATTTTATCCCTTTTGATTCGGGTGTTATTCAACTAAGTCCACTTAGTTGCTGTTTTACAATCTCAATGGTACACTTTGATACCTAGCTTGTACCCTAGCATGTAATTTACGTCAGTGAAACATTTGGTGTAGTGAACAGTTGTTTCTTATTATGACTGGTTCAGTTTTTACGTTTGGTGGTACCCTAAGTTTTGTCCAATTACGCACATGTATGTAGACAACACCAAAATGAAGGAGGTTAAAGGCTATAGGTTCAATTTGTATTAAGAATCACAGTTATAATGATTCAACTGTGAAGTTAACAATTGCAATACCCTAATTTTGCGTCATCAATTATCAACAGAAACAATTCAAGGGATTATTATAGCACGATATGTAACATTCAATAATAACCCCCACTACAATTACAATAGGTTTCCCCCATATCTATCATATTGATGATCACCTCTTAAACGTGCTAATGCTTTTTTTGAGTAAGGGTGCTAATGCTTTTTTTGAATCAAATACAATGACATATAAAGGTGCTAATGCTTTTTTGAGTAATAGAGAGTGTGATTAATAAGGAGATCATTTTATCCCTTTTGATTCGGGTGTTATTCAACTAAGTCCACTTAGTAGCTGTTTTACAATCTCAGTGGTACCCTTTGATACTTAGATGGTACCCTAGCATGTAATTTACATCAGTGAAACATTTGGTGTAGATAATAGTTGTTTCTTATTATGACTGGTGCAGTTTTTCTATTTGGTGGTACCGTAGAATTGAAGTTGACCATTTTTGTCCAATTACGCACATGTAATAGGTTGAATGTATGTAGTTACAACATTAAAATAGGTTGAATGTGTATTAACAATCACAGTTATAATGATTCAACTGTGAAGTTAACAATTGCAAATCAGTAGAAATGAATTACAGGAATTAGTGTTAGAGAGACAGAAATGAAACAACACCGTATTCATAATGACAGTAAAACTAAACGTCTGGAATTCGGTCAAACAAAACTAAATAGTATATCGCATTGAATTACAGACTAAGGTAAACACTCAAAGTCAAAATAAAAGGGAATCTAACAACACACACAACACAAAAGAATCAAACTAAACGTGTGGATTCGGTAAAACATAACTAAATAGTAAATCACATTGAATTAGAGAATAAGGTAAACAGTCAAAATAAACGGGAATCAAACAACACACACAACACACATGAACCAAACTAAACGTCTGGATTCGGTCAAACAAAAATTTAACACTTGCTATCTACTAAATCCCCCCCTTTTCATTTCTAAACCCCTACACCCTTTCATATGTTCAGTGTAGCCTTTCAAATGTTCAGTGGTATCCTTTCATGTCTACTAGTTCCATCCTTTTCTTTAATGGAAATTAACTTCTATGTGTTCAGTGGTACCCTTTAATTCTTTTAGTGGTACCATTTAATTTTTTCACTGATACACTTTAATTTGTTCATTGACACCCTTTAGCTTGTTCAGTGATACCCTTAAATTTGTTCAGTGATACCCTTTAATTTGTTCGGTTGATACCCTTTACTTTGTTCAGTGGTACCCTTTATCCGATCTTTTCACTTGTTTTATGTCAACGTACACAATACAGGTTGGATACCATATGCTTTGATGCAAAATATTAGCAACTAAATTCAACCCACAACATTGAATTAGGTACAATCCTTTTTTAATCGTGGGTTCAGTGTCGAAAAGAAAGCCCCAAATTCTATTACAGTACATTGGTCAGATTATCACTAACTACACCACACTACTATTACAATTAGGCAAAGTACTGACACTAATTCATTCTAATTCTAACTCCTACGTGATGCAGTTGGAGTGGGTGGTGGAGTAGCGGGTGGCCTGGTACGTGGCAGTATTGGAACGAACCCTCCTTGCCTAGATGCAGCTGATGCAGGAGACACAGGGCTTCTCCACCCGCGAACTGGGATCGGATAAGGAACATTGGCAATTGGAAAATGTGAATAAGGAAGGTACCCAACCTGCTGGGAAGAAATCTGGGAACCATGAAATTGTTGAACACCACCACCAACAGAGGTAAAGTACCCAATTGAACCATCCATATCCACCATCTGAATACCTCCAGCAGAATGTGGGCTGTATTGATAATGAGCATGGTGCTGAAACATATTGGACGGAGTTGCCTGCATACATATCGTGGCAAAAGTAAAGTAATATTTTTAATTCTAATAAAAAATGGATAAAAAAAACAACAGAGTGAGAACAAATTACCTGGGGCATTGTTAATGAACTCGGAGTAGTAAAGCCTGCCTGTGAATCTGTTTTCTTTTTTGCTTCAGACTTTTTGGCAGCCTTTCTTGGTTTCTCAAGGCACGACTTATACCTTGAATCAGTGGTGCGATGAGTAGGCCTCTTAGGAAGTGGAGGATCTTTAGGTATTACTGGAGGATCTTCCTCTACAGCATTTTGGGGGTCACAACTACCTTGTCTTTGCATTGAAGGTGTACTATCATTTCCTTTTTCCATGGCCACAGATGAAGGTGTACCAACTAACCCCTTCTTGATAACCACTGCGATCTTCTCATCCACTTGCAGTTCCAGAAGCTGTAATGCTTGCATTACCACTGTAGTTCATTCAATGTATGCCGATGCCTTAGAACACAACGACCCAAACCTGACCATCATTTTATCACACTTACAGACCTCGGATGTTTTGTTAGGGTCATGGTAACAAACCTTGACCCGTGTGTGCTTCCTTATTACATCTTTCCTCCACCTCCGTAAGATGTATTTATCAGGGATTTCAAAGAAATTAATCCCCTCATACACCTTTATCATGTGGCGACAAATGATGCAAGCACAATCAAACATCTTACAGTCACAAGAAACTTCTTTACTTGAACTATCATACAGAAGCTTATACTCCCTCTTCATCTTTGAAGGTTTCTCCTTCCTACAATTTTTAGGTTTATACCAAACTCGATCCTCCACAATGTGTTCAGTCACATTATCAGAAAGTTTGTTTCTATGAATCTCACTAACATACATTACGCGACTGCACTCTCTTTGCACCTCCTTGAATTTGGCATCTGTGTAGACCTTCTGGAAGATCAATTCAGCTAGAAAGTCACTATACGCTTGTCAAACATACCTCTCATTATTGTCATCAGCCCTTTTCTCACTAGTAGATCTAACCTCCAAGGCATCAACATACCGCTCCACAAACTCGGACATCAATGTGTGCTTGCTTAGGTATCCATCAAAAAACCTATGAATACTCTCAACATGCTGCGTTATTTTCATGCCAGCCCAAAACAAGTGCTTCAAATAGGCAGGAACCCACATCTGACGCTCCTTATACAACCCTGTCCATTACCTTGTTGAAATCAGAAGGTCCTCCACATTGGAAACACCCAGAACCACAAAAAAGTACACACACAGAACAGAACAGAATAGAGAGACCAGAACACAGACACTAAGAA
Organism: Chenopodium formosanum; assembly: GCA_024500155.1. Taxonomy (NCBI): domain Eukaryota; kingdom Viridiplantae; phylum Streptophyta; class Magnoliopsida; order Caryophyllales; family Amaranthaceae; genus Chenopodium; species Chenopodium formosanum. Next base: position 29,388,588 of record CM044862.1, on the reverse strand, counting down.
CACACACACAACAGAACAAATAGCTCAACAGAACAAAAAGCCCAGAACACAAACAAAGAGCAACTAACACAAGGACTTTTATACATACAAATCCATTTACAGAAAACTTCCTCCTCACACAAATGGCAAAAACCCAACAGGGGACATACAATAAACAACAGTACCCATCCAATTCATTCACATTCAAGGACTTTTATACATAAACAAGAAAAAACCTTTTAGCCATTCATCATCTTCTATTTCATGTTTCTTGATCACTGCTTGCCAATTACTCTCAAACTCTTCACAATCTAGGCTGTCATAAATTGCATTCTCGAGGTCATCATGTAAAGATGGATAATTAGGGAGCTTGCCCAATTTCTTGCCAAATTTCTGAGTAATGTGCCAAATGCACCATCGGTAAGAATCCCAATGGGCTTTTTCTCGCCCATACACCGCAACCAGTTTGAGAACACCCCACTCAAAAGTTTCTGAAGTCTCACGGGATACCAGTGCACAGCCAAACAAAATTGTTTGACCATGGTGATTCACCCCAACAATGTTACAAAATGGCAACTTGTATTCATTTGTAAGGTATGTGGAATAAAAAACAACTACGTCACCAAATTCCTCATACGCGACCCGACTCCTTGCATCTACCCAAAGCACATCTTGTAGGCGCCCTAACTCATCTACACGATATGTGTGGAAAAAATTAGAATTATCATCTACCATTCGCTTAACGTAAGCAAACATGGCCTTTGTATCACCCTCCTCAAATTGCTCCTTTCTTTTTTTCGCCACTTCTTCGTGTAGATCTTGCTGTGTGAATTGCATGTTCTCCCTACCATTTCTTTGTCGGGCCATACAGTTAAAAATCTGAGCTACAGGAACTCCAGCTCTCCGATCATTCAACAATTGTTTCGCCAAGTGGGGATTGTCATTGAGGAAGTTCTTCCTAAATTTTGTAATGTTTTTTGACTTGCTTGGAGTAGGATTGTGACCAACATGTTCAAGATGCACCCTCTTAATCAACCAGTCACCATCCTTATTCACAGTGGCATTCAAATGAACAGCACAATCCACTTTTTTGCTTTTCCTTTTAATCAACACTTCTTCACAAATCTGAGAATCACTCACAAAAGTAGACCCGGTTTTCTTCCTCTTCCTTCCTGGCAAACCGTAGCATTCACAAGTCCATGTCACGTTTCTCTTTTCCTTTGCATTCGCACCTTTCCTTATTGTTGCTCCACTAGACCTAACAACACCAAAACCTTCCTGTTTCCCATAATTCCTAAAGTACTCATCAATTTTTTGCCAACTATCAAACACCATTCCCACACTTGGAGGGGGAAGTGAAACCTCTACATTCGCAAACTCTTCAATCTCCACACTAATAGCCACATTACTCTGTCCTTTTGTAGGAGTTTTATAGGACTCCTCCCCAACATTCACCTTCTTTCATTACAATAATTACATTACATGAAGTGAATATAATAATTACTTTGGTAAAAAATAAATATAATAATTACTCCCATGATTAATTATAATGATAATTAAATAACAACACCCACAATTCCAACATATTGATTCCATTAAGAAATAAATAATTCCTTATTATAACAACAAACTACCCATCCCAAGAACAAACAATCTAAACACCACATATCACAATTGCATGCATACACGCTAATCCACGGATTGAGTAAAATTCAATCACAATGTGCATAAAATCAAGCTCTAATTGCAGGACCTAATTTCAAAGATTTCAAAAATCCCCACCAAAAACTAATACCACATCAAATATACAGGTAACAGAAATCAATTTGATATACTAACGACATAATAATACAACCCACAGTCGAGAAAGTTACCTCCTTTAGCAATTCTTCAATTGCTGCTGCACGAGCTTCTTCTTCGCCAACAACGTCTTCATCCTCTGAACCACCCACAATCACGCCTTCCTCCGCTACATTTCCGACATCAACGACTCGCTCTGCTGGAGTAACTCTCACTTCCTCCGCAACGACATTGTTCTCCGCGGCTGCCCAATGTCCCCCTACTAAACCAGATTCAACCTCTATAAAATTTTGTAAAAATGGATCATCCAAGATTAACATCTTCCTTGCCATTTCAACTCATAAAGAATTTTACTTTCAGGTTTTGAAATACAGGGGGGAAATATTGAAGTCAAACCACAGGAATGAAGAACAAAACCTGAGTGTGAGAAAGTCTCGTCTACTTACACAAGTACAATATGCTTTAACCAAATACCTTCAATTCTCTTTTTTTTCCCACTTCTTCTGAACCCGTAATGCTTTATTGGGACCCACCCATTACTTCCCCACCCCGTTTTTAATGTTATGCATTTCTAAATGCATAAAATTACTCCATTTCTAGTTCCTCAAGCCTTTGGCCATCACCAAACATGACAACTATTAATATTTGTGCTTAATCAAAATAACCCAAGATTATACTAATGGCTAAACATGAACAAATAGGCATAAGGTCATGATAAGATATATGAACCTACAGTAGCAGCAATGACAAAGCATTGGTATAAATATCATATTGTGACTCAAATGAAAATAGAGCTTGCTTATACCCACCAGATTAAATTTGACAATACACTTGCTTTTGGAAACTAAATCATGACAACCAGGCTACGAAATTCACTTACAACTCAAGCAAACCTCGTACAAAAATTAATTAGGCAACATGAATTTGAACCCAAAAGAAACCCATTATCCATTCTCAAACCAAAATCAATGAGATTAAAGAACTTCCAATTTGAGCCAAATTATGTGTAGTTGAAGATGACCAAAAATAATGACATGTAGACATGATAAACAAGGTAAAATAAATAACATGATCCGCAGACTATCCTATCACGCAAACTACATACGTTATAAAAATAGAAACCAAGTTTGTTCGTAACCGCAATAGAAAACCCATACAACCAATTCTAATTATATCTAATCTTATCTTAATACCCAACCATGATTTCTAGAGTAATGGAACAATGCTAGTTACCTCGATAAACTTCCGATAAAACCCAATAAACTATAGGAACTCGAAACGAACTAGTCCTCTTGATGAACATGAAAACCTATACAAAACAAGATTGAAAAAAGAAGATGTATGTATAACAAACCATACACAAGGGGACGAAAAAGGGAAGGGTTTAACCCATTAAACTTTCTTATTTTCACAGCCAAATTATGAGGGAAAGTAAGATGATCCTTGCAACAATAAAACTCGGCAACAATCTTGCAAGAATTGAGGAAGAAGGAGATGTATTATGGAGGTGAAAGAAGGAAGAGTGCAAATACTTTTGTGAATGATTCCCACGATAAATGGGAAAAGAAACTGATGAGTATTTTCTTAATGAGGGCAGCAAAAACCAATTCAAATACTTGTATACTACTCCAATCCCACGCCAAATCAGCCCAACACCTTCTAGGTTATAGCCCAAACACCAAAATTTGGTTCTGTTCATAAAAGTAACCTCGGTATAATTCGCCTCAACCGGCTCAACTAAAAACTATAAATAAATAATTAACTAGTAATATTTCAAATTAGTTTTACACTCTTATAAATCATAAATTAAAAGTCCTTAATAGTAATGTGATTTGAATAGAAATCACATTACACACTAAATAATTTAAAATTTATTAGTTCAAAAAAATATTGGGTGTTACAACCACCCCTCCTTATAAAAGTTTCGTCCTAGAAATCTTAAGACACATCACATCAACTACAAATACAAACAAGTAATAATAGAAAGTGTTGTTTTAAGCTAAAGCTCTTTACCTTGGTTAAATAACTCTGGATACTTGAGCTTCATCGACTCCTCGGTCTCCCAAGTAGCCTCTTCATACTTCTGGCTTCTCCAAAGTACTTTTACTAAAGGGACCACTTTCCTTCAGAGAGTGCGGTCTTGACAATCGAGAATTTTAACTGGCCGCTCCTCAAATGTCAAATTCGGCTCAATTGTAACCGACTCAATTGGAATCACATGAGAAGGATCACTACGACACTTTCGTAATTGTAACACATGAAAAACATCGTAAACCTTTGAGAGATTCGGCGGCATTGCCAATTGATAAGCCACTTCACCTATTCTTTCCATAACCTCGTAAGGACCAACATATTTTGGACTCAGCTTGCCCTTTTGCCCAAAACGCATCACCCCCATCATCAGAGGTACCTTCAATAGAACCTTGTCCCCAACCTCATAATAAATTGGCTTGCGACACAGATCCGCATAAGACTTTTACATATCTTGAGCAACCGTCTTTTGGAACGGATCACTCTTACCTGCTCCACAATTTCTTGAATCAGATATTGGCCCAAAACTAGAGAATCACTAATGTCGCTACAGCAAGTAGGACTACCACACTTCCTACCATACAAAGCCTCATATGGAGCAATCTGAATACTCGCATGATAACTATTATTGTAGGAAAATTCTACCAGACTCAACGATTTGACCCAAGATTGCTGAAACTCAAGAGCACAAGCACGGAGCATATCTTCCAACGTCTGAATAAATCTCTCTGTCTGACCATCAGTAGCAACATGGAAAGCCGTGCTCAACTTCAGCTTTGTACCAAAGGCCTCTTGCAAAGCACCCCAAAAGTGCCACAAGAATCGTGGATCACGATCCGACACAATGTCTTTCGATACACCATGAAGACAAATAATCTCATTAGCATAGGCTTCTACTAACTTCTCCATTGACCAAGTGTGTCTCATAGGAATGAAATGAGCCGCCTTAGGCAACCTATTCACAATAACCCACAAGGCATTTTTCCCACCAGCAACTTTGGGAAGACCCATTACAAAGTCCATAGATAAAGAGTCGAACTTCCAAGCGGGAATCGACAAAGGTTGCAACAAACCTCCGGGCCTTTGATTTTCAGTCTTTACATTTTGGCAAAATAAACAACGAGCCACAAACTCAACTATTTCCTTCTTCATACCAGACCAACAAAAGTTCACCTTGAGATCCTTGTATAACTTTTCACCTTCCGAGTGAATAAAATACAGAGTGTTATGAGCCTTTTCAAGGATCCTCTTCTTAAGACTAACATCATTTGGGACACACCATCGACCCATGAATTTTGAACTACCATTGGCACGAATCTCAAATTTCTTAGCTAGACCTTGTGCTTTAGCCTCACGAATCTTTTATAACACCGGATCATCTACCTGCTTAGCCCTTAATTCTTGGAACAATTTTGGCTCAGCACTCACAAAATCCAAGAATGAAGAGAAGAACCCTTGCGGTACAACCTTGATATTTAGCTTTCAAAATTCTTCACACAACTCCTTAGACACGACCATAACGGCGTTTAAAGAATGTTTATTCTTATGAATCAAAGCATCTGCTACGTTATTGGCTTTTCCTTCACACTGGAGTCACCTAGTAGTCTACGATTGCCTCTAACCACCTTCTTTGCCTCATATTAAGATCATGTTGCGTAAAGATATACTTCAAACTCTTATGATCAGTATACACCTTACATGGAACCCCATACAAGTAGTGTCGCCACATCATTAGCGCGAACACAACAACCGCAAGATCGAGATCATGAGTTGGATAGTTCTTCTCATGAACATTCAATTGTCTCGACGCATAAGCGACAACCTTACCCACTTGCATTAGAACACCACCTAACCCATTCTTCAAAGCATCACTATATACCTCAAACTCAATCTCTTTGGTAGGCAATGTTAGTAAAGGTGCATATGCCAACCTATTTTTTAGCTCTTGGAATGCATTCTCGCAAACTTCGAACCACAAGAACTTGGATTCCTTTCTCATTAGCTTTGTCAATGGTTGAGCGATTATAGAGAAATCCTGCACGAACCTCCAATAGTAGCCAACATGGCCTAGAAAACTTTGAACCTATAACACATTCTTTGGACTTTCTCACTAAACAATCGCTTTGATCTTAGAAGGATCCACCTTAACCTCGTCCTTACTAATGATGTGGCCAAGGAAAGGAACCTATTTTAACCAGAACTCACACTTAGAGAACTTGGCGAACCACTTTTGTTTCTCAAGAACATCTAGAACCAACCTCAATTACCCTTCACGATCTTTCTCATTCTTAGAGTAGACAAGTATATCATCTATGAAGAGCACGACCCACTTGTCAAGGTACTTATGAAATAATCTATTCATTTGATCCATGATGATTGCAGGAGCATTTTTTAGACCAAAAGGCATCACTTCAAACTCATAGTGACCATACCTTGTACGGAAAGCAGTCTTTGGGATATCCTCCTTTTTCACGGAATTTGATGATATCTAAACCTCAAATCGATCTTTGAAAAAACTCATGCGCCTTTTAACTGATCAAACAAGTCTTCAATTCTAGGCAAAGGATACTTGTTCTTGATTGTCACCTTGTTCAAATCATGGTAGTCTATAAATACCCTCATACTACCATCTTTGTTCTTCTCGAACAAGACAGGAGCACCCCAAGGAGAGACACTCATCCTAATAAAGACCTTATCAATGAACTCTTGAAATCGATATTTCTATTCTTGCAATTCAGGATTCGACATTCTATATGGAGCCTTTGATATTGGCGCAGTACAAGGAACTAAATCGATACTGAATTCGATGTCTGTTTTTGGAGGAATACCAGGCAATTCCTTAGGAAACTCCCAAACAATTGGAATACTCTCAAGATTTTCTTCCAAAGATAGGTCCTTCACTACACAAAGGAACACCTGATTGCCTTTTTGTCACATCTTTCTCATTTTTAGATCAGAAACAACCTTCACGCCTTTCTTCGCCGTGACACCTAAAAAGAAGATTTAGTTTCCTTTATGGCCACAAAGCGTCACCATCTAATCGCGACAATGGATGGTTACATGATATTTCGACAACCAATCCACCCCAAGAATCACATCAAACTCAATCATTGGAAACGCTTTCAGATTAGCAAAAAGCTTAGTCCCTAAGATATCGATAGGCACATCTTTAAACTCATCATGGCACAGAAAATTCTCTCAGAAGGGAGAAATATCAAAGACTTTACAGGTGATCTACTAGTCAAATTACCTTTAACAACAAAGTCACTAGCAATGAAAGACACAGTAGCTCTAGTATCAAACAACACATAAGCAAGTACAGAATTAACAAAGAATGTAACCATTAATCACATCCGGTTGCACGTCTGCTTCAGCCTGTGTCATCACATAAATGCGATTTTTGACAAGAGCGGAAGGATCAACATATTTAACAGTAGGAGGATAAGTAGCATTCAGGTTTTTGGGACACTTGAAGGACTTATGACCCACCTCCTTAAAGTAGTAACATACAATTATAGATCCGTCACAATTCTTTCCTCGATGATAGTCTTTTCCACATGTACGACACTTAGAGTGAGAACCCTACCTGAAACTCGAACTAGAACCAGATCCCTGCTGCTAGTTGCCTCGGTTACCTGAGTCAATCTTTGGCTTCTTAGCCGAGGATTTAGAGAAAGTAATAGCCGGCTTCTTCATACTCACGCTCCTTGCAGCTTCCTCTTCTTGAATAAAGGCATGGATGCTAAGTGCAATCTCGGAGGCACCCTAAAAAAAACTTGCACCAGAACTTAGGACATGGGTCCTAACCTTAAGATCCATCTTCTTGATTTATCGTTTTACCTTCTCTGATTCTGAAGGCATAATAAAGGTGGCAAAACGGGACAACTCAGTGAACTTGTCTGTGTACTCCTAGATCGACATAGACCCTTGAGACAAAGATAAAAATTCTTCTTGCTTTTGGCAACGAAGTTCATCAGGATAAAAGCTTTCCTTTAGCTTGGTAGACAATTGTGCCCACCCAAAACTTGGCATCGCCATGCACTCTTCACAAACTGTACTCCACCAGTTGTCGGCTTCCATTTTAAGATAATAGAAACCGATTGGCACCCTCTCTTGCGGAGGACAGTCAGTTGTAGTGAACAACTTCTCCATCTCCATGAGCTAACTTTCTAGAACCATTGGGTAAGCAATTCCTTCATAGGTAGGTGGTCTATGACGGTCAAAACGATCAAAGACTGATTGCCCTTGATTAAGAGGAGGTGAAACAGTTCGATTTGCCAATGCTAAAATGGCATCCTCAATCGCCTTTTGCCTGTGTCGTGCAACAATCTTCTTTGGACTCATTCGTGGAGGCATTCTACAAATAGAGTAGGTTGGTTAGCTCATAGAACACATCAAAACTCAACACATAAGAAGAAGAAAAATATACCCTTGGTTTCTTCCTACTTTAATAAATGAAGCCTAATATGTTAATCTTTGAGATAACAAGAACTACATAATTCATAGAAAACTGTAGCAACTCTACAAGAGTTTTAAGAACGTTTTGCTCTAATACCAACTGTAACACCCCGTCTAAAAAAAAGGAATGTCACTCTAAAGATTACCAAAAAAAAAAAAAGGAATTAAGACATTGATTAAAATATCTGAGATAAATAAAATAAAGTGAAAGAAATTCCAAATGAATAATAAACACTTCCAACGAGAGAAAACAACCCTCAAATATGTTAATCCCAAAAAAGAAGTTCCAAAAATAACTAAAGCAAGTCTATAAAACGACTAAGAAATAAAATAAATACTCTGCTCTCAGCCTAGACTCATCAGGAACTACTCTTCACTTGCAAATAACATTAAGGTTCCACAATCAGTGGGGAGTAACTAGCAGTTCTCTCAGTACTTGTAGAAATACAAAGCTAAGTACAGAAAAGCTTAGACACTAGCACAAAACTTAACAACATGTGGGAACATCAACTGAAATAATTATTACTAGTTAAAGTCGATGGAAAAAAAATAATAATAAAAATCGAATCATGATTGTAATACAGATCAAGCATGTAAATATAATAACGTAAAAATATTACCACAAGAATTCAGAATAAAAATCTAGCAACTCTAAACAAATGGTAACTCATATATACGATAACTAACACTTATAAAGTTTCCTGCTCAAAATCAATAGTATCTTTAAAACAAATAAATTTTAACCTTTTTGAAAAAAATATTTATAGTGAGGCAAGCATATAAAATATGAGCGCCGGTGAAATCCACATCCCACCATCAAAGGTTTGTCAGGGCGAACCTACAGACGATTCCGCAGCCGTCAGCGTCTGAGAATGGCCAAACTCCCAGTTTTCCTACTCGAATATTGCAGCCCGAGTACTTCCGGAAGACAACAATTAACCTAGAAAACTACATCTCGAATTCCATAGCCAAGATGTTGGCATGTTCCAACCATTGAATTCCGCTGCCCAATTATTTTCTTACACTCACAAAATTATATAAAATTTATAAACATACTTCTTAAAATCATTTAAATACATTTAGAGATCACCAACCCCAACTGCATGTCTTTACTTCTAAGCCGAAATTCAACAAAAAATCCATCAAAAGAGTTTAACTTCAAAATTCTTCAAAATATAAAATAGCCCATGTATCATACTAAGGTGTCACTCTTATTGTCTGGATTTGGGTACGAAGCTAATTATAACAAAATATCACAGTACACTCCATGCATAACCCTTGGCGAAGCGGTGCTAAAAACATTGTTATTCTACTTTAAAGCTCAACGACGTCCACAACTTATTTGACACTTTAAAACTAATTTTTTAAAAACTCCATAAGCAGTCACAAAAAAATCAACATTGTAAATCACTCAACATGCTTGTCTAAACTACAACATTGAATGTTCATAATAAAGTCAACGCAATTTCTAAAATATCTTATATTTTAATCATAATTATATAATATCATATATTATTCATTACGGTTTATAAAATATCATTTATTTAATTTAGTCATGAGATAGAATCAAATCATATTTAATCTAGAAAGATAAATCATATTTAATCTTCCATGAGTATCCTAATAAATTTAGGAGATTCTTTCCTAATTACAAGCCAATCAAATAATTTTGAAATCAATTATATCCTTATCTAATTATGAGGTAATCACATTATTTAAATCAATTATTATCCTTTTGGAATATGATCAGAATATCGTAATCAATCTTATTCAAAATTAACCACTTTAATTAAGATAATACCAATTAAACAACTTTAAATATGGATAATATCAAATATAACAACTTTGGAATATTTAAATTTATCCTAAAAAAAAGATTTTATCCAAATAAAACCGATTTTATATTTTAAACTAAAAGATCATATTTTCAAAATATTTTATCTTATCCAAAATAAATCATATTTATCTTGAAATAATTTTTAAAATAAATAAAATAGTTTTTTTTTTTGAAAAACTACAATGCACGGTTGCTAGCCACCGTGGTTGGCTAGCCGAGGCTAGCCACGGTGGCTGCCTGCTTTGCAGCAACCACTGCCGCATTGAAGCAGCAACCAGCAGCAGAGGCAACCACGGCAGCAGCGTGCAACGCTTGCACAGCTGCTGCCTCAGCCTCCAGGACCACCGCCCTCCCCTTCCCCTCCCTCGTGGACCACCATCTGGTCAGCAGTCGCGGCTGCCGGCCACCTAAAACAATTTTTTTTGTGTTTTAATTTAATTAAACTAACTTTAATTAAAACTAAATTAAATTAGTCAAAAATTAAAATTAAATCAACATTCAATCTTAAAATTAGGGTTCATCATAAAATTAATCCCAATTTAATTCTAACTTTTAAAATTAAATCGACGATCATACACAAAACACTTTTATGAATAAATCAATTCAATTAAAATTATGAATTATAAAATAAATCGAATTAAATAAAAAACAAGCACATAAATCATATTTTAGGGCTATAAATTTCTAAAAATTCAAAATTATTAGGGTTAGGGTTCGAAAATTTCAAACATGTTAGGGCTAAAATTCGGTCCTCTTCATGGCTATTTGAGCATAATTAACTCGCATTTAATCGATTCCAAAAGTTTAATCACATTAAATATAACAATTAAACCATAATTAAATTATTTTCTCCCTCTTAATTGATTTTAAAATTAACATGGACATCAAATAATCGTATTATTATGATCTAGCGCGTTCATGCAAGAGGCTAAATGATACCACTATAAGAGTTTATAGGTACTACGCAGCGGAAATAATATGAATCATATTCAATGAAGCACCTAATCCATGAATCGCATGCATAACACACAAGGCACATAATCATACCTTTGATGCGTGAATTCCACGAAGCTATTCGACAGGAAAACCAGGGAGAGAATAGAGCCCCAAGCGTTGCTCCTGTACTTAGTCCACGAGATTTGAACGAGCCGTACACCAATACTAGATTGGTCGAGTGATTAAGGAAAACCGCGATCACCACCTTTACGGACAACCGACCACCACAAGAACCACCACCACCACGAGACACCACCGGCACCGAGGAGGAGGAGATAGCCATGTGAAAGTGAGGACTTTGAGAGGGGTTGGGTTTTGTGTTTGCTTATTCGGGTTTGATCAATAAATTATTAAAACAGCATACATGCAAACCTAGGCACCTAGTTTATTTATAATCTCATTATAATTAGACTAGGGCACGAAGCCCAAAACCCCTTCTAGTCCTCTATATGGGCGGCCACCTAGAGTGATGAGGCCCATGATGGGCCTTGTCCTCTAATGCTCGATCTAGCCCCTTTGTGTAACCTTATAGGATCCGTCCAATTGGGCTTTGGGCTAATTTACTAGTCCAAAGATCATTAGTACCTCTAGCTATGGCAAAACTACGACCCAAATGTACGAACTTAATTATCTCCATAATTTGATCCAATTATATATCTAGTAATTGCAAACGACGAAGACATATATCCTTCACCTACAAGCAAGTTTTGACAAGCCCCAACTCTGCAAAATAGCAAGAAGCCATGAAATCTGAAATGGACACCATGTTTGAAAATCAAGTATAGGACTTGGTTGATCTACCCGAAGGTTACACACCTATCGGATGTAAATGGATTTTCAAGTTGAAAACCGACAAAGATGGAAATGTATTTGTTAACAAAGCAAGACTGGTAGCAAAAGGTTACAGGCAAATTCACGGCGTTGATTATGATGAAACCTTTTCTCCAGTTACAATGCTTAAGTCCGTTTGAATTATCTTAGCGGCTGTTGCATATTATGATTACGAAATATGGCAGATGGACGTCAAAACCACCTTCCTTAATGGAATTTTGGAAGAAACTATGTACATGACACATCTTGAAGGTTTTGTCGACCAAAACAACGATGGAAAGGTATGCAAGCTTAAGAAGTCTATTTATGGACTAAAGCAAGCAAGAAGAAGTTGGAATCTGCTATTTGACGAAGCCATCAGTAAGTTTGGTTTTATCAAGAATCTAGTGACATCGCTTTCCTAATATTATATGTCGATGACATATTTCTTGTTGGAAACATTATTCTAATGCTACAGTCTGTAAAGGCATGGCTAGGAAAAAAAAATTCAATGAAAGATTTAGGAGAGGCACAGTAGATATTGGGTATCAAGATCTATAGGGATAAATCAAAGAGAATGATTAGATTGAGCCAAAGTACTAATATCGATAAGGTACTAGCACAATTCAACATGTAGGAGGCCAAGAGAGGTCACCTACCCATGTCACATGGCATAACCCTGAGCAAGAAGTAGTGTCTAAAGACACCTGATGAGCGAGAAAGGATGAATCAGATTTCATATGCTTCGCTAATTGAATCGATCATGTATGCCATGATATGTACTAGGCCAGATGTATCGTATTCCTTGAGTGCTACAAGAAAATACCAATCAGACCCAGGAGAGGCGCATTGGACTGCGGCTAAGAATATTCTAAAGTAGCTGAAAAGGAACAAGGATAAATTCCTAGTCTATTGTGGCAAAGATGAATTGGTTGTTGAAGGTTACTGCGACGCAAGCTTCTACATATACAGAGAAGACTTCAAGTCACAATCTGGGTACATATTCTGTCTAAATAAATGAGCGTTTAGTTGGAAGAGTGTTAATCAAAGGACAACCATAGATTCTACAACTGAAGACGATTACTTGGCAACATTTGAGGTAGCTAAGGAGGCAGTTTGGATTCGCAAATTCGTTGGTGAACTTGATGTTGTACCCACCATCAAGGGTCTAGTAGACCTCTATTGTGACAAAAATTGGGCTATTTCTTAGGCTAGAGAGCCACGAGAACATCAGAAGGTAAAACATGTCCAGAGGCGATTTCACCTGATAAGAGAATAGAAGTCAGAAGGTGAAATCGGAATTTGTAAAGTTGGAACAGACGACAATGTAGCCGATCCACTTACTAAACCTTTGTCTCAAGTGAAGCACAACAAGCACGTTGAGGCAATGGGATTAGGCACGTCGAAAACTGGCTTTGATTTCCTTATTCGGTGTTTTGATTAATTTTAGACAATTTTAATGTATGACACTATGATAAACCATTCAGTTTTTGAGTAATTAAAATTTTCAAGCAATTTAATCACTCCGTCGCTTTTGAATTGTGGTTTACAATTAAATATTGAGTCCATTCGATTTGAGAATATTCAAAATAGCGTATCAAGACAATGTCTTAGATAAAGAAACACCTATTAAGTGAACATTGAATATTTTAATCGAAAATTATCCCTAATCAAGGTCATTTAAATGGTGGATGATTAATGACCACTTGAGATTAGTGTGTAGTATTATTGATAACACCGTTTCTTGTGCAACAAGGACATGATTGTCATAAATCATTTGCACAGGATTGGTTTAGAACCATACCAGATTGACCCATGAGAATACTTTAAGAGATTTAAAAATCATCATAAGTATATTTCTCATTATAGCCATTAGAACTTTTCTCCTCGACCATGAGTATTCTGAGTTCTCTTGTTTGAGTACTAGTCTTATTTGACGTTGGTCAAACTTTTGCTATACGTGGGGATTATAACGACGCCAATTGGGCGGCTAGGTCCTTAAATGTCCTACTAACAATAGGGAACGTGTCTTTGTTGTTTACAAGGCCTCTCGAAGAGTGAGACTGTGGAAATGCATGGTCGTGCTCGGATGGATTTTAGAAATCATCTGTTTAATGACAGTTAAACTCGGATTTTGAGAAACACTTCTAGACATAATAAGGATGACGAATTATCTTACCTTATAGTTCATGAAGAGACATTAAGTGACATAGAAAAAGGGAGCTTAGGAAGGACAAGTGGGAGATTGAAAGGAATAGTGTCCTTCGAACAAGTGTATTATTCTGATAGAGGGTTCGGAATTATTAAAAATCTAATTATTCAGTGAGGTCAAGTGATCAGAATGCCTAGGTGGAGGCCGCTTCCAATCAGTAATATTAATGTATAATTAATATTACAGCTTAATATTGACTAAACCCTTCGAGTTACATGATGAGTGTCATTTATGGCACTCATTTCATCCTTTTTAGGGTGAAGTTCATGCCTTCTTATAGTTCTTTTCTTTAGTTTATCCTTAGTTTTACTCTATTTTCCTTTAGTTTGCTATTCTCTTAGTTGATTTTCTATTTTCGTGCATTTCTTAGTTTATTTTGCTATTTTCTCTTTTATTTGCTTGTTTTTGTTCATTTTTCAAGTTATGACCATTATCCATGGATTCCCGAGTCTCCTTCCCAAGTTTTATATCGTTTGAGATGCCTTGTGCCTACCAATTGAAGCTCAAGAGTAAAGGAGTGCAAGTTTCAAGTCTTCTAGCTAGCTTGTGCATGCAAGCGGTGGGGGCACCATTTTTGGTGTTGAGCCCACCGTGGGGGTCTTTGATAACTGCCACCTTCCGTGTTCATCAACATCACCAAGTGCAGCGCACGAGGAGGACATCTTTGAGGTTGAAGGAGGCTACCCTATTCCCAGAGCCCGGCGCGCGCGACTATGGTGAGGCCGCGCGACCGGGTGGCGCGGGCGCGCCTCATGAGCCCCTTGTTCCGTATCCATTTCTCCGCGGCGCGCTTTCCTTTGGTTGCGACCGCGCCTGTACTGGTTTCTTTTGGACGATCTAAATAATTTCTCTTCTTAGTTTTACTATTTATAGTTTTTTCCTTCTTTTTTAGAGGGAGAATGAATTAGAATTAGAATTAGGTTTGATTTTATTAGAAAGAGAAACTCTAGTTCTTAGATTCTTAGAGAGAGAAACTTGAAGATTGATGGTTGATGATTGAAGATAGCTACATTTGCTTTGATTTTAATAAAGTTTGTAAGAATTTCTTTTACTTTAATACAATCTTTAGCTTTTGATTTCAATTGTTTTTTTAATTGTTCGAGTTTGATTGATTTGTGATTGATTTTAGTTTGATTGATATGATGATGATGAATTTTTTGTTTAGCATAGTTTTGATCTTGATTTCCATGGATTGTGAGTAGTTTACTTGCTAGGGTGATGGTGAAGCATATTTGAGTAATGGATTGATGCTATTGGGGGAAATTGATAAAGTTGATGTTGAGATTAAATTGGTTGATTGATTATGTGCACGTGTGTGTTTAATTTAGGAGTGATCTTCCTAGTTACTCACACTAGATTGCATTGTAAGTTCACATTGATACAGATAATTGATTTGTGGCTTGCATTTGTCAATTGAGTTGGTTTGTGAAATTTCTAGCTAGAGTCTCTCATAGTTGGCGTTAGTTTGACCTCTAGAAGATTAGCTTATCATACTCTCTTGATTGCATTATTGATTTTCCCTCGCAATACTCGACTTAGTCCATTCCCATCCCGATTAGTTGTATCCATTGCAAGTATATGTGGACTCTAAACCCTAGTGGTTGATATATTTGATTTCATCTAATTTGCTTAGTTGACTTAGAATACACACACCTCTATTTCACCTCTTCGAAATAGCTTAAATCTAGCAATAGTGTTCACTTCCCATTCCTACTGGTTCGGCCCTCGACTTACTCCTGACCTGTATAATTTTGTGTTGAGTGATTATAAATTTTGTTTGGCCTAAGGAAAGATTAGTTACAACGACCTACTTCTGGTCACACCCAAGCAACAAACGAACCTACACGACAAATTAACTTAGAATGAACTAATGACTCACTAAAGTAATTAGTATTTAGACGTCAAAAATCAATCTAGGAGCGTCAAAACCGAGCATCGAAAGTTGAGTCGAAATAATTAAAGACGAGACGATAAAATTACTAATTAATCAACAAAATTACAAAATACCCTAGCATCGGAATGCCCCGAGCAAACCGAGTGCTAGGGGCATATGGCCTAGCAAGGTGGCTAGCAAGCACACCAAGCCGAGCCTATGGATGGTTGGTGCGTGCTAGCGCACCAAGGCTAGCAAGGAACGATCATAGACGCAGCTGCTATGGCACGCCAGCAAGCTAGCAAGGCACGCACATAGCAGCAGCAGCTATGGCGCGCCATGGTGCTAGATTTGCTTGTAGGGAGTGCAGGCAGCAACTAGCATCACATGCAGCATGGCACACCAAGCACATCAGCAAGCAGCAATCAAGCTTGTTGGGCTAGCTAGCGCGCGTGCAAAGGCGTTGCTAGGCCCAGGCAACAGGCTAAGTGCAAGCGCCATCAAGGCAGCCACGTGCTATGGCTAGGGCTTGGGTGCCATGGCTAGGGCTGCCACGTGGCGTGAAGGAAGCCACGTGCCATGGCTACAGCTTGGGTGCCATGGCTAGGGCTGCCACATGGCGTGTGAGGATTGGGGGCTTGAGGGTGTAGGTGGCCGGTTATGGGGAGAGCTTGGGGAGCAAGTTTGGTCCCCCCTTCCCAAGTAGTGTTTACCTAACGCATCTTCTAAGTGTGACACTTGTTGATTAAATAGTTGATATTTATTTTCTTTTGTTTTTGATTTAAATATAAAAGGAGAATAATCAACTATCCCACATTGATGGAAGAGAAAATCTCACTCATAATTTTCCTATAAATACCCAACTTTGGATATGGGAAAAATCACTTAAGTAAGGTGTTAGAAAAGGCATCTCCATTAAGAAAACCTTTAAACACATATACTTACTTGAGTAGTTTGGTCGGGCTTAGCTAACCTCTAAGAAATAGACCTTGTCGAGGAGTGTTGCGGGTGGATACCATAGGAGGTTTCCGCTAAACGCGAAATTCAAGCTTTACGAAGTAAGAGCTCAGGGTACGAGTGAAGCACGCTGCAAGGATAATTCCATCTTTCCTTAATCTCTCTTGTTGTTTATGTTAAATATGTCTTTTGATTATATTTATTGTGAGTTTGATCTTGGCTCGGCTTTTCTTGCGTGATGAGTCGGACTCATCAAAACCTAACAAAACTCTCTTACTATCATGCTACTTTTCTACTCTCTTCCCAACAACTCTTCAACCCTAATCCATCCGTTTGAAGTCTTTGGAGGTATTAAGAATAAAGAAGGTCCATTAATATCTAAAACGGAGATTTAGCATAAAAGAAGAATGGTTAGTTTCACGAGCACTTAGATAAATCACTTTTCTTTTGTTGTTTAAATAACTTTAATTGATTAATTAGTGTTATTTGATCACTTTAAACAAACTTCTAATTAATTAATTTCACATAGTATTCTTTTGTTAATTAAATACTAGAATTGGAATAATTAATTGATTGTTTTATCACTTAAGTCAAGACAAATCTTGTTTTTATTGTTCTTTTCACGAATTTGAATAACAGAAGAATACTGACTTTCGTTGCAATGTAATCTTTGTGTGATTAACGTTTGTAAATAAAATCAACTAATTTAGTTTTAGGTGTCACGTTGCATAGATTGTTTGGTGATGAAATTGTGAAAAAAGAAGAGATAGTAGAGACCGCACTAGAGCTAGAATAGCGATTCCTCCCTAAAAGGAACGTTATTTTAGTACCCTCGCTCCCGAACTCATTTTTGGTACACGTAGACCAATTTGAGCATGGGTAAACTTATTATGCATGCTAAATATCCCTTGAACCCTACTTGGGTGAAATGCATGAATGAGGTTTACGAGTTTTCCTAAAACTCATTGGCGACTCCTTACAAGTTTCTTACAAAAACACATAATGATTGGATCAACTCTAATTCAAAGGTCCCCCAAACAGTCGGGAATTCAAATCCTAATACACCTTTGAAAAGTGTAAAGTCATAGCCTTTTAAAGGGTCATAGGCATAGTGGAGAATAATCCCCTACGATGGTTACACCCTCCTTACATAATGTCTTAGTTATTTCCTATTTTGTATTTTAAAATGGGCAAAACAAGTATTTCAAAAGTAGGAAATTTCTAGGGTGTTACAGCAACACCAGGTCCTTGAGTAAAGGTTCACCTAACAAAGCAGCACCAGCATCACTTGTTTCAATTTGGCAGTAATTTGGAAATGGCTTATAGTGCACTCGCACTAGCCTTAAGCTTAAAGTTTTTCAAGTACATGTCGTAGACAAACACGGTTAGTGCAACACACTCTCCTAATTGCACGCATTGTTCTGCATTTTTAAACTAGAGAGTAACATGTATTTCTCCATCAATATGAGCATTTGTATGGGGATCTATATGCTCTGCCTCCCCGAGCTACCCGGATGGTGTGCCTACACCTATGCATTGTACAGTTGCTCTACCCTACTTGTGAATTATTTTGTTTAAACTCTTCTTTTTCATATCTATAAATAATTCATGCTTGTTGTAATTATGTAATAAGATTTAGTTTTTGTTTTTCCCACTATTTATTAGCCTAGTTAGAGAGCTAATCTAGAGAAAGAATGTGTAAAACTCATTTAAATTTCTCATCAATTCAAATAATTCAAGTTTCAATTCTATGTTTTTGTTCAGAGTTTTGTAAAATTATGTTTAAAAAAAAAAAAGAAATTTTGTTAAGATTTTAATACTTGCATTTAAATTTCTAATCCATGAAATCTAATATTCTGTTGGGCATTTCCAACACCTGAAAGTGCAATAAATTGAAATAATTAAAAAAAAAAAGAAGAAAATTGAAGGTTAACCCTTGTTTAAATTAGATGAATTCAAAATTTATTTTATGAAATGTACAAATTTAATAAAATTAAGGCAGCTAACGTGGCGATACATGGGCTTAGCTAGCCATGTTCGGGAGATCTTTCGGTTTTGCCTTATGTCACAAATTTAGTAGTTGGAATCATTATGATGAATTTATGTAAATAAATAATTTAAAGGGTACAAATATCCACACACTACTTTTAAGAGTTCAGGAAAAAACATTTTAAAGGGTGTACTAAATTCAAAAGAGTTATTACAAACTTTTTAAAAGGTAGAGATGTGAGTTCTCTAACTCCTCGATGCTGGTTGAGGTTGGTTTACCATTTTTTATGGGTAAGGGGAATGGTGTGGAAAGATGAGAAGATACACAAAAATATTATCAATGATGGCTTAAGATAGGACAGAGAAACGAACAATGGAGGGGTAGCGAGAGAACACGTTGGTGGTCGATAGGGATGTAGTAGGAAGGGGTTGAATGTATAGTTTACAAAAAAACAAGAGGCATGTGTGACCCATACAATAGGTTGCCAAAAAATCATGATTCATTAAGAAAAATACCCACCAAAGGTTAGCTTAACTTAATAACAGTTTGTTAATTCAGATGATATACTACAAGTGGAGGGGGGGGTGAATTGTAGTATGTTCCTAGTGCCTACTTTTCGCGGAATATAAAACTGATTGTTGTTAGGAACTTAGACAATGCAAAGCGGATTTTACGAGGAAACCATCCAGGGCCCATCTGGAAGTAAAACCTCGACCCTACCTTAGGGATTTCAAGGAAAACCAATTCACTATAATAGGGCAAACACCAAGTTAAAAACCTATTAAGTGACAGACCTTTACTCACAAGTTCCTGACTAAACTTGCTACACGATAAGACCCTATCTTACCCAATCTAAGTCCCAAACTTAGATTCACTCAGCACTCCCAAAGTGCCTACACTCGGCCTCTCACTAGAAGCTCATTCGACTTCACCCTAGAAGCTCACACATTGCACTCTTACAATACAATATTATAAAAACGAGAATCCTCACGAACTCTCACACCCCAATACATAAAACACTCAAAACCCTTTTTCCCAATTACAAGCTTTCAAAGAATAACTCTAAATACATATCAATGAATAAAGAGATAAAACTAATATGCTGGACACTTACAAATCTGTCTAGAACTTACTAAACAAACTGTAACTGGAACCTGACTGGAACTTCGACCTGGAGGTTTGACTTAGCTTCGTGGTGAAGGATGAAACCATTAAGCACGACCACTAAGCTTCATCAGCCTCAACTTTGAATGAATACATATGAGCATATTTATAGTACACCCAAATTATTCTTTTCGTAAAAGATAAGTTTTATTAAAAGATAGAAATAAAAGATATTTTCCAAAAATAAAATTCCAAAAATATATCTTTTGTTAAGAATATATTCTATCAATAATAATAAGATATATTTACCATAAAATCAGATTTTATCTAAATCTTATATTTTCCAAATATACTAATATATCTTTTAACAAAAGATATACTTACCATATCTTTTTATAAAACATATACTTACCATATCTTTTTACAAAAGATATATTTACCATATCTTTCAACAAAAGATATACTTGCCATAAAATTAGATTTTATTTAAAACTTATTTTACTGAAAATATTTTCTTAAAATAACTTATCTTTTTCCAAAAGGGATTTATTAGAAAATAAATATTTTTATTCTGTAAAACCAATTCCCTAAAAGATATGCACGTATTAGGTAAATATTTATATCATTAAATTCTACCTGCGACCTTTAACAACGTGCAGATCTAAGTTCCGATTAGGTTCTGGAACTCTGACAGTCTCTGAGTTCCTGACAAGTCAGTAACTCTAATTTCATTGACTATCATGAGTTTACCTTGGTTCTTTAGACTTGTTCCAGACTGACTTTTATGTCCAACATACTTACATGAATCCTAGAGCGACATAGTTTGATTTCTCCGTCTTCATGTTGTTTCTTTGAAACACTTGTTCTGGAATCTTGTAGTATTGATGTATTCTATATCTCGGGGCAAGTTCCTGTTAGGGAACTTAGATAGTTCTTGTTAGAGAACTAAGTTCCTGTTAGGGAACTCTTCATGTACCTGTTAGGGAACATGCTCCGGCTTTCGTGGGAAAGCCTGCCGAAAGTTCCTTCTGGATCTTGTTAGAGAATACCTTCAGGTTCCTTCGTGGTTTGGCTCTCATGGGAGAACCTGCTTTAGGTTCATTCATTCTCTCTTGTTCCTCTTGAAGTCTTCTATGTTCCAACCCATTGACTTTACCTAAGTCAGTTCCTGTCTTCACATAAACACTTAAGAGAAACATTATACTGAAGTTTGTTTGTCATAAACAAACTTCAAGTGAGAGAACTAATTAAACTTAAAGCTTATGTAAATACTCCTACACATATACAACTCATGTATGCATAGTGTACTTACCTTATGAAGCTAACATATGCAAACACCTATTTACATAGTTACCTTCATGGTTCTTTAGCCATCATCATGTTTATCAACCATAACACTCATCATTGTTCTTGTTTCTCTATTGCTTATCATATATTTCTCAGGTTCCTTATATATATATATATATATATATATATATATATATATATATATATATATATATATGTGACTGCTCAGGTTCCTTGTATCATGTTCCAAGTATAACTTGTTCTTTCTATGCACAACTTAATAAACACATTAGATAGATAATCATCATTAGTTTACAATCATCAAAACCTAATTACTCAACAATTTCCACCTTTTTATGATGACAACCTAATGATGCTTATCACACATTAAAGGATAAATCGTTGAACATTTATTCCCCCTTAGTAATCAAGGAAATAACATTTAGAACAAGTTAGGAACATACATAGGAACTTCACATAGTTAGAAACTTAGCAATACACATCCTTATTAATATATATACACTTTCAAAGATCATTTTGTAAGAACTTTAGACTTAACTACTACATACCATAAGCATCATACATATTCTTCCCCCTTTTGTCTTTATCAAAAAGGGTATTGTTCCACAAGTTTGTTTTCCGTAAATTACACACACATAAAGTCATATGTCACACCTACCACCATATAATAAGTAAATATATAATGTTTAAACACTTGTTGTTCCTGAAAGCCTCAAGGTACTCACTTTTCTAACTGGATACTATTTCCACACTAATTTCCAACTCCAAAGGCCCAACTTCAAAACCCTTAATTGAACTTGACAAATAAGAAGTTAAAAATCAATTAAAGATCAAAGATAAAAAGTTAGAAATGGATTGTATGAATAGGCAAATGAAAACGCAAGTTCAAAGGATATATAAAGAAGCATATGGAACAAAATAAGTAGAGGGAACATGAAGTGGAATTTGTGCTCTTCGTTTAGACCCTTTGAGATGATAAGGTTCACCACATTTGTTCTTCATTTCATACTCTTGAACCTCCTACTAAACACAACACATATTCATCTTGCTAATTGATAACCAAGTTCCCTTACTTCAACTTCCAACTTCTTTGAGAAACATTCTGCTTACCGGAACTTAAACAGATTTCAGCTTCATAGTCAAGTTCCTTCAACGTTTAATGTTGCTCCTTCACTAGCTAGCTTACCAATTATACGAGTACTTACTCATACACTTGATTTCCACAACCAATTTGATTTCTTGGTTCCTACCTTATTCCCCCTGAGTTCGTTACCATTCTTCTTCCTTTTCAAGTGCTTACTTCTTTTCTTTTTCTTCAACTTCCCCCTCAACATGTAATCACTTTCTTCACGTTTCATTGAACCATAAAAAGATGATGAACAAACTTAGAGCACATGGGAATTAAGAATAAGAAGTATGGCTATATGAAAAGATAAGGAAATAGGGTCAATAGAATTCCGAATATATGAAATTATGAAATAAGTATAGTGCAACACGGACACACAACTAAAAGTTGTTGAATAATGTTGAATTCGAAGAAATATGGTGTGGATGCTTGAAAGTTGGCTAATAGATAGGTTAGTTCCCTCTGAAATTTAAACGGGTGAGATACAAACGGTCTAGGAACTTACTTGTCTTGTTCCATCAAAGTTTCTTCCGTTGTTCCTTTGGAAACTTAGGAACTTCGTGTTTGACAGCACCCATAGTTCTATTATGAGACCTCTAATACTCTTAGGCAAGTGAGTATGTATTTTACAGCACAAGAACTAAGTGTGACACATAAACAATAAGCGTACATTCTTTACTTCAAGTTTAACATGCATAAGAACCCCAACTTGACATAACTTAAGGGAAAAATACTTTATACTCATGTTATGTTTCATCAAGTCTTGTTCCATTAAGCAATATACAAGAATATGACAAGTTAAGACAGAACCATAAGTTAATCAATTCATAAATTCACATATTGCATTCATACCAAAAATATATCAATTAAATTCATCTAATGCCGTCATGTGATGAACAGGAACTTATATCTCAAGTATTCTTAAACCAGTAAAAATATGACTTTTAAAACTTTTGGTTGATATGATGGCTTACCTTGGAGTTCTTGAAGTGGTTGTTTTGTTCCTTGATGATCTCAAATCTAATATAAACTTCCACTTCTAACTTAAGTTCCATTGTCAATGGTTAATGCTTACAAATATATTTTCTCATCATAGAATCATCAAAAACCAATGCAAAATGGCTCGTTAGTTGTACCAAAAATATAATCAATGTAAATAAGTACAACTAATACCTTAGTCCATCTTGAAAACAAAAATTGACAATTTTAAAGCTCAATTTTAAAGAAGGAACTTGGATAACAATCTATCCTAGAGTATGTTCCACATAGACATCTATAACAAAAAGTTATACAAAAGACATCCATGACATCCATGTGGTACAACTCTAATCCCTTATAAACAGCAAGATAAAATAATATTCAATTACCTTAAAGTCTAGCTATACGAGCAACAAGTTCCTGAAAAACAATACATACCTTTGTATTGGTTGTTTCCTATAAGAACCAACATGGCCTTGTTCCAATCACGTGCCTTACTCAACAAGCTTTTTCTAGAACACCCTTTTTAATCTCCGACCCTTTTTAGGTGTTCTAGAATAGGTTCAGGATGTAACAAACACCTTCTTCCTTTTAAGCTCATTGAGTTCTTGTTACACATCTAACCTTCAAGCTCCATCCTCAAATGCTTCAATATCTTGAGGCTCGGTCTTAGTTACATATGCATATAAGACACTGTAGCTCCATAGTTTGTTGAGATTTTGCTGGTCGGAACAAATATTATCTCAGTTCTGGAACTTCGTCGGAACTTGCTTTCTTGTATTGAGTTCATTGAACTTTGCTGCATGAGTTGGAACTTAACATCTAAAAGTTCCTCAACATGTGTAGCTAGCCCTTGCTGTTATCCTTAGTGACATATTTCTTTATTAGGAACTCAGTTAGTTCTACAAGAATTTGTGAGTTCATCTTTTATAACCTCCTTGATGAGAACAAACCTGTTAGTCTCAAAATATGTTCACTTTTTGCACATCAAACATGATAGTGTAAACTGTTTTTGTTTTACTAATCTAGGCGTTTATGGGTAATCGCCTTGGCACTTCTATCATAAAACATCCCTAAGTGGAACATAGGGTGTCTTGTTAATTAAAGATCTATTGCTTCAGTGTTAATGATGTAGTAAGAGACATTGAAAACTATTCCAAAGAACCTGCAAAGACCATTAGCATATAACTTTGTTCTCTTCATGTCTTTCATGATTCAAAGTTGGAAACTTGTTGTCAATCTTATGTTCCTACTACAAACATCAAACATGACTGGAACTAGGTTCCATTGTTAGATCCATAACTTCATAAATAATGAACATTTAGCAACAAACCCTGTGATAGAAAAGACTTTCAACAAACAGTTCATCATCTCTTCTATTAAGAAAAGTAACCAAGTGTCCATTTGCGTTCATTATTTATAAACAAGACATATCTTTCAATTAGTCTCTTAATATCACATGATAAACAAATCCATATCACTGAGATTCAACGGATTAGTGTTGCTTACCATCTACTCGAGGTTGAAAGAGAATATAACATATTTTGATCCTCATGCTTCTCAGTTTTTACTTGTTTGGAACTTACGTAAACATATACCTATTATCAAGTTCCTACTAGGTTTATCAAGCATAAAAAGATTAACATGTTTACAGTTTGAAGCATATAATTATTTTGTAAAACATCTAGAGTTCCAAGCATTTAAAACACCAAAATGTGCATCAAAAACTCGACAAGAAAAATGTTCACAATGGTATAGGAACTTGACTTACTAACCACCTGTTATGCAACAATTTTACCTTATGTGTTAGTCTTATAAGTCAAAGCTCTTCCATTTTAGGTTTATAGCAGGAAATATCTTGATTTGACAATCATCATCCCTTTGGAACCTGCTGTCGAGATACTACGAGTTCCTTCCTACTATGCACCTTCAACTGTTCATGTTCCTATTGATATTAGGTTGGAACATGCCCTTCTGGTCCTATTGACCATTGTATCTTGGGTAGAGGAACGTGTTGGTTTAATCTCAAGTTCTTCAACACCTTGTCAAAGTTCCTCAAATATTCATTCTAAAGATATAACCTAAAAAATCAAAACCCAAGAGAATTCTTTTGTGCTTTCAAAAGGTTAGTAGGTTAGTCAAGAGAGATAGATAAAACCTAAAGCATAAAAGTATTAAAACATAAAGTTCTAGTAAAAATACTCCCTTTTGGATATCGTTCCATAAACGAAATTATGGATCTCCAACACGTAGACAAAGATAATCATCTTGACTCATCATCCTTCATAAGAGTCTGTTACAGGAATTTATGCTTGGTTCCAAAGAACTTTGAACAATAGGAACTTGACTGGAACTTGTATAAGAAGCTGAACAGAAACTTGTACACTAACTCCTATAGCACCTTGATATAGAAGCTTTGTTATTCCTATATCCTAAATCTATTTTATCAATTCAAGTTCATCAAGTTCCAACTAGTTAAGCACCAAGTTCCTAACGGAACAAACTTTTATGCACCGATTTATCTCAATGGACAAACCTACAAAACAATCATTAACAACCAGCACCAAACTAGAAGAGAAGTTAGTTTGTCATGATATATGTTATAAGCTTCAAAACAACTTCTCTTTTACATCCATTCACTAATAACCTTCATAGAAATGGGGAATTGAATTTTAATAGGAATTTGTGAAGGATCAATATATACCAAAAGCACATGACCAATATTTATAGATAAATGTATAGGTGACTTACACACTTTTCCATATTGTCGCTTCACCTACTACAAACCTCTTATAAAGGCTCTCTAGTGAGAGGAACTTGCACATAATTCCTTATATACAAACAACCAAAGTATCATCATTATTAATAGGTTGTCTCCACTCACATAGCCTGCAAAATCATTCACCTTTTGGCTTTGGTTACCCAATATATATTGGGTACCTTCTTGTTAGTAATAGTCGTCAATAATCCATAATTAAAACAACTACGATTAAGTCAACTATCTTTACTAACAATAAACATCATGTGTCTACATAATAAATATTCAGAATAATAAAAACACATGATAAGGTCATTCTTTGACAAATATTCAAAATATTCGTTTATTACCTAGCCTAAAGTATTAAGTTTCCATTCAAGGGTAGTCCAGGTTCCAAAAGACCAAATATGCATAATTCTAAACAATAAGTACCTTAAACTATTTCCAGTAAACAGATTCTTTATTAATAAATCAATTTATAAATCTAAAAAAAATGATTTTTAAATATACTCAAATCAGATTTGAGGTTACACAAAATTGATTTAAAAACATTAATAATAAAATCAACAATTTAACTAAAAATACCGCAAGGAACTCGCACACATAATAACATGCATATAACAAAGAATTCAAAGACGAAACAGTTACCTAAAAGATGTTGATCTTTGAATTACTTCTACTTAACAAGAAGATTTTGGTCTTAATGTGGAGTTGGGAACATTCTCGGGCTGAGTTCCAATTGCTGCATTTCTCGTAGATATACATCCTAGCCTGGAACTTGCTCCTCGGGGTTACCCGGTTTTATCTAGAGCATTGGCTCTGATACCAATTGTTAATTCGGATGATATACTACAAGAGGGGGGGTGAATTGTAGTATGTTCCTAGTGCCTAATTTTCGCGGAATATAAAACTGATTGCTGTTAGGAATTTAGACAATGCAAAGTGGATTTTACGGGGAAACCATCCAGGGCCCATCTGGAAGTATAACCTCGACCCTACCTTAGGGATTTCAAGCCAAGCAAATTCACTATAATAGGGCAAACACCAAGTTACAAACCTATTAAGTGACAGACCTTTACTCACAAGTTCCTGACTAAACTTGCTACACGATAAGACCCTATCTTACCCAATCTAAGTCCCAAACTTAGATTCACTCAGCACTCCCAAAGTGCTTACACTCGGCCTCTCACTAGAAGCTCATTCGACTTCACCCTAGAAGCTCACACATTGCACTCTTACAATACAATATTATAAAAACGAGAATCCTCACGAACTCTCACACCCCAATACATAAAACACTCAAAATCCTTTTTCCCAATTACAAGATTTCAAAAAATAACTATAAATACATATCAATGAATAAAGAGATAAAACTAATATGCTCGACACTTCAAGATCTGTCTGGAACTTACTGAACAAACTGTAACTGGAACCTGACTGGAACTTCGACCTGGAGGTTTGACTTAGCTTCGTGGTGAAGGATAAAACCATTAAGCACGACCACTAAGCTTCATCAGCCTCAACGTTGAATGAATACATATGAGCATATTTATAGTACACCCAAATTATTCTTTTCGTAAAAGATAAGTTTTATTAAAAGATAGAAATAAAAGATATTTTCCAAAAATAAGTTTTCCAAAAATATATCTTTTGTTAAGAATATATTCTATCAATAATAATAAGATATATTTACCATAAAATCAGATTTTATCTAAATCTTATATTTTCCAAATGTACTAATATATCTTTTAACAAAAGATATACTTACCATATCTTTTTATAAAACATATACTTACCATATCTTTTTACAAAAGATATATTTACCATATCTTTCAACAAAAGATGTACTTGCCATAAAATTAGATTTTTTTAAAAACTTATTTTACTGAAAATATTTTCCAAAAATAACTTATCTTTTTCCAAAAGGGATTTATTAGAAAATAAATATTTTTATTCTGTAAAACCAAATCCCTAAAAGATATGCACGTATTAGGTAAATATTTATATCATTAAATTCGACGTGCGACCTTTAACAACGTGCAGACCTAAGTTCCGATTAGGTTCTTGAACTCTGACAGTATCTGAGTTCCTGACAAGTCAGTAACTCTAATTTCATTGACTATCATGAGTTTACCTTGGTTCTTTAGACTTGTTCTAGACTGACTTTTATGTCCAACATACTTACATGAATCCTAGAGCGACATAGTTCGATTTCTCCGTCTTCATGTTGTTTCTTTGAAACACTTGTTCTGGAATCTTGTAATATTGATGTATTCTATATCTCGGGGCAAGTTCCTGTTAGGGAACTTAGATAGTTCTTGTTAGAGAACTAAGTTCCTGTTAGGGAACTCTTCATGTACCTGTTAGGGAACATGCTCCGGCTTTCGTGGGAAAGCCTGCCGAAAGTTCCTTCTAGATCTTGTTAGAGAACACCTTCAGGTTCCTTCGTGGTTTGGCTCTCATGGGAGAACCTGCTTTAGGTTCATTCATTCTCTCTTGTTCCTCTTGAAGTCTTCTATGTTCCAACCCATTGACTTCACCTAAGTCAGTTCCTGTCTTCACATAAACACTTAAGAGAAACATTAGATTGAAGTTTGTTTGTCATAAACAAACTTCAAGTGAGAGAACTAATTAAACTTAAAGCTTATGTAAATACTCCTACACGTATACAACTCATGTATGCATAGTGTACTTACCTTATGAAGCGAACATATGAAAACACCTATTTACATAGTTACCTTCATGATTCTTTAGCCATCATCATGTTTATCAACTATAACACTCATCATTGTTCTTGTTTCTCTATTGCTTATCATATATTTGCTCAGGTTCCTTGTATCCTGTTCCAAGTATAATTTGTTCTTTCTATGCACAACTTAACAAACACATTAAATAGATAATCATCATTAGTTTACAATCATCAAAACCTAATTACTCAACACAGTTAATCAAAATATAGGCTTATTTTGAGCTAATTGTAAATATGTTGACATACTTTAAAGAGTTTAAATTGTTTTTCCGTTGAAATTTGAATTTTTAAAAAAATTGCAGTTTTGTTTATTATAAATAGCTAGCAAGGACATGCACATAATGAGCATATTTCACCCTGGTGTATAATTTTTTTCACTATTCCACTACTATACGTCGGTCATCACACAATATCTCTTCATGTTCCAAATAATCACATAAAAAATTAACGTTTTAGCAAAAGACACACTTTAGATTAAAAGATAGACCCTTTATTTTCACTCTATTATTTTACAAAATATTTTTTGATTAAATGAACAAAATAAGGACTACTTTGAGATGAGTGTCCAAGGTACAAAACTTAGTACACATACAAAGCAACTATTGCTTGCAAAGGAACCATAAGATTTTGGAATTCGTCACTATTAACTCACAATATGATGACATATTAAAGCTTAAAACTATAATGATACAAGTACCTTAAATAATTAATAAGACAGGATTCAAGACTATATATATGAGACAAAATACTAGAATAAATAGGTAACGAGTGTTGGTATATGAACTTTAAGAAAATACTCATTCCAATTGATGCAGATGGGATAAAAGCTGAACATATGCTCATTTAAACCATTTTGACGATCAGTGATGAGCAATTTTTCAGTATTCGCATCCATAATACTGTGAAGAACAATCCACTAATTATGGCAAAAAATATTGTAGTTCTAGCTTATTAAAAAAATAAATAAACAAAAGCTAGCAAAAGAGATATTATTAAGAAAAAGTTTTACTTACATGCCCTCATAGAATAAGTAGGGATTGTACAACTCCACCAATCTCGTTGCAACTTTTATCCTTTTATCAACATTAAGCATGATTTGTCGTAAGGTACTACAACCCATTCTAATTATCAATTCCAAACCTATAGAGATAACAGACATATTATTACGGAAAAAAGGAATATATTGATTTTTTTTTTTTTTTTTTTTTTTTTTTTTTTTTTTTTTTGTGTGACGAAAAGAGAGAGTAATATTAGATTGAAAAGAAATAACATTGAATTATGTTAATTTAAATGAAAATCCTGCAGTATTCATCTTTAAAATGACTATTGTTTATGCCTAATTTCGCTCAAGGGCGACGTAAGGTTGGGACGTACGACGGCTAGAGTATTGAACTTTGTGAAGTGTAAAAGAAAGCTATAAAAGATAAAGTATTTGATGATGCAGAAAAACCCAAATACGGGACAAACTGCGGGTGGGTGCAAGACCACCGATTCACTATGAGAAACTGATGATTACAATGGCGATTACAATGATTGCGAATGTGTTAGAGTTTGAATTCTGGAGAGCTGGGTGTGAGATGAGCCTAAGTGATACAATTACTCCCCTATTCATAGTAGTGCTTATTAGGTTAATGATGCTGTTCATAGAGTCGTTGGAGCCGTCTAACGTCTTCCTTTAAAATAGGAAGCCGCTACTTGACTTGGTCTTGAACTTATCTCTTTGTTGGTAAACAATATCTCAAGTAGTTGCTGGAGGATAATTGCTGAATGAATATCCACTAATGACTCGATCAATCCGCCTTTCAAGGGAATCTTGTTATGTTCGTGGCTTAACGTCTCCTAGGTCGTGCGACTTGACGTACGTTGAGACGAGCCTGAAAATTACCCTTAACAATTTTCCCCCAACTGTTGGACTGATCGTGGGTAGAACAGGGGAACAATTAACTTCCCACTAAGCCACTACATTTCAAAAAACGACAATAACTTCTCTTACCTAATTATTGCATAAAAAACCGTGCCTTCTTTCTACTTCCACACTCTTCCTTCAAGTCTCCAAAAATTCCCAAACTTACTTATTCTTCCCGTTGATTCAAACTTCTCCGGCAGTTTTCTCTACTCCAACCCTTGCTTTTCCAGGTAACTTTCGTACTTTACGCTTTCATTTTTCTTCAATTTGTAGTTTAGCTTATGACTAGGAAGTCGAATTTGGCTCGAAGAACAAGATTTTCACTTAGGGTTTTAGAGCGGGGCGAAAGTGAAATCGTCGTCGACATGGCTCAAAACGGCGATCCTCTTAGTGGCCTTGGCAAGGGGGAAGTTTCGTCCTTTCTTGCTTTGGCCGGACTACCCGAATGTACCTTGGTTCAGATTCCTTCTGACGATGAAAGACTAGAAGATTGCCCAGAGGGGCACATTGTGTTGTACGAGTACCCCTTCAAGTTAGGGTACTCCAGCCAATTTAGTTTTTTAGCGAGGTCGTTGATGGAGGTACTGGACATAAGCCCGGTGCAAGTGATGCCTCAATTTTGGAGGGTTGCTCACACATTGGAGAGGGTGACCAAGGACTGGGAGGACCCTTTTGACCTTTCAGATCTGGTTTATGCTTACAAACTATATCTTACTAAGAAAAATAGGTGTACCTTAGTGTTGAAGAGAGGACACCCTACCCTCGTCGAGGGAGCGGGAGTGAACGATCGCGGTTGGAAGTCGCGTTACATGTTCGTTGACAGGGATTCTTTGGGTGTAGCAGCTAGTTAGATTCGTTGTGGTTGGCGCGACAGAGGTATTTTTATATCTCTTGTCGCCTAATTTTTCAATTTGTTTTGACGTGTGTTCTTATGGCTTGCTTTGTCGCAGATATCGACGTTGTTGTAGTTTCTCCGGGAAAGAAGAGTTTAAGAAAGGTTGAGGTCGTGCTGAGCATTCCTGTTAACCAACGATCTTTCGGTCGTCCTTCTAACGCTGTAGGGGGTGTTGACGCGGAAACAGATTCGCAAAAGATGGCCGCAGGTATTGGCTTTTGTGTTGTTGCTTTTTGCCTGGGTCTTACTACATCTCTTGGTTATTTATAGGTTGGTGTTTGTTTTGTCTTAGAATCCCAATCTGGCAAGTCCAAGAAGATGTCTTATGCTGAGATGCTTGAACGTGCGTTGAAGAAGAGGAAGCAAGCTGCGGGGGGTGCTGACGAGGTCCTAGACGTGTGTCCTATTCAGACGATGTCTAGCCCTAGTACCAAGGAGATTCCGAAAGCACCCAAGGAGTCTGGTTATGTGGTGCATGTCCCTGCTGATTTTCTCGCTGGAACGTCCATGTCTGCGTCAATTTGGCCTTCTGCAGAGAGGTTGCTCTTTCTTGGCGCTGAGAGGCGTCTGGAAAAGATGTCCCCTGCCCAAATTGTTAGTGAGGCTGTGTCGCTTCAATTAAACGTAAGTTGTCCTGGTTCTTGTCGTTTTCTCTATTTTGACTTTTGTCCCATTTTGATTTTTTCTTTTCTTTTGTTCTTGTAGTCCCTGCAAGATTTGTTAGCTATTCGGGGACATTTTATTTCAAATGAGAAGGAGATGACTTCCCTTCGCTCTTCAGTTGGCACTATTAATACCCAGAAGCGCATGGCCGAAGAAGAGGTAAAGAAGCTGAGGAAGCTCGTTGATGAGAAGGACAAGCAGATTGCCACCTTAGAGATACGAGGACAGCGCGTCTCTAAACTGGAGGGCTTGGTTCAACAGAAGGATAAGCAGGTTGCTAACTTAGAAGCTTCATTGGTCGAGGTTCGCGAAGACGCTGTGAACTCCAAGTGTCTTGACCAACTGACGGCTCGTGCCAAACTATTGAAGTTTTTCTTGTCTGGTCGAATGACTATGGAGGCTGCTCAGGTTGAATGAGACAAGTATCTGTCTTCTCTTGGGACTAAAGCTGATTTGGTTTCAGAGGATGACACCATAGGGGACGATGCAAAGTCTACGACTATTTCTAAGGAGACGTTGGAAGGTGCTGCATCTGGCGTCAAGACTCTTGAGGATACCTTTGTAGAGTAAGTTCTTGACGTTCCTACCAACGTCGCAGCTGAAGCCACTCTAGGAGGCGTTGCTGGGGATAATGTTGAAGAGGTCGTTGCCGATGATGCCTGACTTCTGTTGTCTCTTCCTTTTATTGAACTTTTGAACTTGTTTTCCCATTGTTGAACTTGATTTGTTTTACTGGTTGTCATGGGATGACTAGGTTTGTGCTTTTGAATGATGTTCACAGTTTTTACTGGCTGTCGTGGGACAGTCTGTCTTTTGTTTCCTGCAAAAACTTAGACTTGTGTATATATGCTAAAATGCTTTGTGTTTTATTAATTTTTGCATATCTTGCGTATATTTGAACTTTAGATACAAGCTTAAAAGGCACGTAAACAATGCTAAGTACATAGAATTAAAAAAATGGTCGTGCTTTCAAAATGCTCTTTACATTTGAAAACATGACAAGCAAAACGAAGACTTTTCTAGCCATTTCGTTGAATAGGCTTGAGTTCTTGTACATATGGGAGGTGCCCCCAATATCTGAAGTCGCACGTTAGTTGGCCAAACTTGACGTCGTTAGTAAGATATTTTGCTGCTGCCGCTATTTTGGGTCGTGACTGACATCCAGTCGTGTCTCATCCAACTTCTAGGTTTTAACTGACCTCTCTGTCGCGTCTTATCCCAAAACTGGCGTCTTAATGCCCTTGCGTTATTTCTGCAAAACATGCGTTAGGGCTGGCCGTTGGCGTTTTTGCCAACGGCCCTCCGATGCCTAAGTCAGAACACTTAATTCCAAAAAATTGAAAGAAAAAAGCGAATGTATTACAGACTTAAGATCGGGCATTTGAGTACCTTCGCCTTTACATAAAAGTGGTAAAGTTTAAGATGTGTCGCGTTCCAGCTTTGAGGAACGACCTTACCTTCCTTAGTCATGAGTCTGTATGCTCCTTTGCTTGCAACGTCGAGGATCTGGTATGGTCCTTCCCATGTCGGGCCTAGTTTTCCGTCTGCTGGATCCTTGGTGTTTTGGAAGTCTTTCCTTAGCACCCAGTCTCCGATCCTGAACACTTTGGCTTTGACTTTCTTGTTGAAGCTTTGTGCGACGATTTGCTATTGTGTTGCCATCCTTAGATAGGCTGTCTCTCTTAGTTCTTCTGATGTGTCAAGGTTGGATGACATCTCTATGTTGTTTTGTTCGCCTGTCATGAGACCATACCTTGCGGTTGGGATCCGTACCTTAGATGGCAAGACTGCTTCGCACCCATAGAAAAGTGAGAATGGTGTCTATCTTGTTGATGTCCTTGTGGTCGTCCTGATCGCCCAAAGGATTTACGGGAGTTCCTCTGCCAACTTTCCCTTGGCATCCTTAAGTCTTTTCTTGAGCAATTGAATAATTGTTTTATTGCTTGATTCAGCTTGGCCATTGGCTTGTGGGTACCTAGGTGTTAACGTGCAAAGCTTGATGTTCCACTTGTCGCAGAACCTTTTGGTCTTGTCACTTATGAATTGCGACACGTTGTCACACACGATTTCTGAGGGGATGCCAAACCTGCAGATGATGTTATTCCATATAAATGAAATGACTTCTTTGTCACATAACTGAGTGAATGAGTCTGCCTCAATCCACTTTGAGAAGTAGTCCATCAATGCAAGCATGAATACTTTTTGTCCTGGGGCGACTGGAAGCTTCCCTACTTTGTCCATCCCCCATTTCATGAAGGGCCATGGACACAGCGTTGGATGGAGCATCTCAGATGACTTGTACGTTAACCCTGCAAATCTTTGGCAGTTGTCGCACTTTGCTACATAGGTTTCGGAGTCTTTGTTCAGAGTTGGCCAAAAGTAGCCCACTCGCAAGACTTTGTTTGCTAGACTGCGACCTCTAGAATGGTTGCCGCACTCTCCGTCGTGTTGCTCCTACAAGACTTCTTGTTGTTCGTCGCCAACGAGACATCTTTGCCAAAGACCTGTAGATGATATTTTGAACAATACATCATGCTTGATGGAATTAGTACTCAGTGTCTCCTCTTTTACAAAGAGTCCCGTCTATATATATGTGGCTCCACACAAAAGAAAGAGACTTAGACAACAAGACGCAAATAAGTCGTAAACCCAGTCGTGCGCGCCCGCACATGAGTCCTGTGCGCCCACACACAATGTGTGTGCGCCCTCTCATCGTAGTGTGCGGCCACAACTTTGTGGGTACGGGGAAAATGAGCGCGCCCGCACATGAGTCATGCGCGCCCGCGCAAAGATATGTGCGCTCGCACAGTGGTCGCGCAAACTCTCTGGTTTTGCTCTGTTTCTTCAGTCTGGCTGTGTGGGTTCTGACAGGGCTGCGCGCCCGCACAGCCTCACATGTGCGCCCGCGCATAAGCCGCACAGCACCCTGCGCACAACAGATAACTTGGCTTCTTGGTATCCTCTTTCTTTCGGCGCATAATACTTACAAAACCAAAGCATGGAGATCAAAATAAAAACAAAGCGAGAAGACTAAAAAAAGGGAAGATAAGGGAGAAAAGGAAAGAGGAAGCAAAACTAAGTAAAAATGCTTAGAAAAAGTGCCAAACAAGCGCAAATGAGGAGAAAATCCTTAGAGAAAAAGGATAAAAAGAGTGGCATAAATGCCACTCATCAGTAGCCCACTCGCAAGACTTTGTTTGCTAGACTGCGACCTCTAGAATGGTTGCCGCACTCTCCGTCGTGTTGCTCCTACAAGACTTCTTGTTGTTCGTCGCCAACGAGACATCTTTGCCAAAGACCTGTAGATGATATTTTGAACAATACATCATGCTTGATGCTATATCTAGATGTTTTAAACCTGATTTTTCTCGCTTCTAGTGGATCGTTTGGTAGAACATCGTCCTTCAGGTATTGGATGATTGGCGTCGTCTAATTTGGAGTCGCGTCTCTTATTATTACATCGGGTATCTGGGATGTGTCGACTGATGGTTTTTGAAAGTGGACCAGAGGGATAGTGCTGAAGGGTGACTTTCTGAGTGTTGAACCTAAGTTGGCTAGGGCGTCAGCTTGGGTGTTCTTGTCTCTTGGGACTTGCTTGATTGTGAACGGGTTGAACTACTTATATTTTTTCTTGGTGGCCTCTAGGTAAGCCATCATTTTTGAATCTTTGGCTACAAATTCCCCGTTCAGTTGGCTGACGATCAATAGCGAGTCGCTGTACACGTTCAGGCCTGTTGCGTTTAAGTCTAGTGCGACGGTCATGCCTGCAATTAGAGCTTCGTACTCTGCTTCGTTGTTTGTCTCTTTGAAGTTGAATCTGATGGATTGTACGATCATGTCACCTTGTGGTGATTTTAGCACGACGCCTAGACCGACGCCTCTCTGGTTCGATGAGCCATCGCAGAACATCGTCCAGATTGTTTCGTTTTGGGCATTGTTGATTTCTTTGATTTCTTGGGCAGCTAGGGGTTCCAATTCTGGACTTAAATCTGCCACGAAATCTGCGAGGGCTTGGGACTTTTTGGCCGTTCTTGGCTGGTACTTGATGTCGTACCCGCTGAGAGCGACGCTCCACTTGCCTAACCTTCCAGTCAAATCTAGGCTGCATAATACAGACTTAAGAGGAAAATTAGTGCATACAACCAGTGGGTGGGTTTCGAAATAATGTCTCAACTTTTAAACAACTGTTGTTAGAGCAAGTACTAAATTTTCGAGGGCGGAATACCTGGTCTCTGTGTCGAGCAGAGACTTACTGACGTAGTACACAAGCAGTTGTTGGTTTTCGTCTTCCATTGCTAGTACTGCGCTAACGGACGTCGTGCTGACAACTAAGTACAATTGTAGTGTCTCATGTTCTTTTGGCTTGGACAGCAGAGGAGGTGATGCTATGTATTTCTTGAGATCTTGCAGGGATTTCTCGTGCTTCTCTGTCCATAGGAAGTCTTTGTTCTTTCTTAGGACGTCGTAGAATGGGCGACATTTGTCGGACGACTTACTTATGAACCTATTGAGTGCTGCGACGCGTCCTGTTAACTTATGTACTTCCTTGAAGTTTCTAGGGGACTGGATGTTGATGATTGCTTTGATTTGATCGGGACTTGCTTCAATCCCTCTTTGAGTCACGATATATCCCAAGAATTTTCTTGTAGATACTCCAAAAGAACATTTATTAGGGTTCAGTTTCATACCGTATTGCCTTAGGACGTTGCAGGATTGCTTAAGGTGACCGATATGATCTTTTGCCTTTTTGGACTTGACTAGCATGTTGTCGTTGTATACTTCCATTGTGTCCCCTAATTGCTCTTTGAACATCTTGTTAACGAGCCTTTGATACGTCGTTCCTGCGTTCTTTAGTCCAAACGGCATAACTTTGTAACAATAGATCACTTTGTCCGTCATGAAGGTTGTCTTCTCTTGGTCGTCTGGATGCATCACTATCTCGTTGTACCCTGAATATGCGTCCATGAATTTGAGCTGCTCGTGACCAGCGGTTGCGTCGATGTGCGGTAGAGGAAATGGGTCCTTGGGACAGGATTTGTTTAGGTCGGTGAAGTCTATGCAGAATCTCCACTTCCCGTTTTCCTTGCTGAATACCACGATGTTTGCTAACCAGTCGGGGTACTTGAATTCTCTTATCTTCCCTATTTTGATTAGCTT
This sequence comes from Chenopodium formosanum, assembly GCA_024500155.1. Taxonomy (NCBI): domain Eukaryota; kingdom Viridiplantae; phylum Streptophyta; class Magnoliopsida; order Caryophyllales; family Amaranthaceae; genus Chenopodium; species Chenopodium formosanum. Next base: position 29,351,001 of record CM044862.1, on the reverse strand, counting down.
TTGGACCTCATCGTTGATCAATTGATTTTGTTCTGGCGCAAACTTACGTCGCTTCTGCTTGATTGGTTTATGATTGGGGTCGACGTTTAGCTTGTGAGTAATCACGTCAGGACTGATACCTGTCATATCTTCGTGCGACCAAGCAAAATAGTCTTTGTTAGCTTTAAGAAATTCAATAAGTTCAGTTCTTATACCTGGGTCAAGCGACGCTGCGATTCGGACGGTTTGCTCTGATTCATTGGGATCCAGCGACACTTCATCGATTGCTTGCTCGTCGGGCTCCTCTAAGGCTGGTCCTTGCTTGAATTGCTATACCGTCCTTTTGGATGGCTTCAATGTAGAACTATAGCACTTTCTAGCTTCCTGCCTTTCTCCCTTGATAACTTGCACGCTCCACCTGGTTGGAAATTTTATGACTTGATGGTATGTTGACGGGACGACCTTCATTCTATGGATCCAAGGGCGGCTGATGATGGCATTGTAGGCCGACGGGCAATCTACGACGTTGAAATGCGTTGAAAGGTTGACGCCCCCAGTAAAGGTTGGCAACACGATCTCTCCGCTTGTATTGAGAGTCTCTCCACTAAAACCTACGAGGACTGTAGACTTTCTGGCGACATCTTTGGCGTCAATCCCCATGCCTTCCAAGGTGCTTTTAAAAAGGACATTGGCTGAGCTTCCTCCGTCGACCAGCACTCTTTTCAGTAAGCAATTGTCGATGGTCAAGGATATCACTAGGGTGTCATGATGCTCTTCTCGATAGTCTCCCAAGTCGCAGTCGTCGAAGGCAAGGACCATTGCTTCTAGGGCTTTATCTTGGTTCGATCTTGCGTCTATGGGGACGACTTCTTTGGGGTTACTTGTTCTTGATATTTTTCTAGCTGCGGAATAGGTTAGTCCACAAATATCAGATCCACCCGTGATAACATTGACTACCTTAGTGACCGTTGGTCCTTTTGGCGGCTGATGAGGGTCTTTCTGCTGCTGTGGCGACGCTTCTTTTTTGCTTGACTTGCCGTTACCTAGAAACTCCTTGAGATGACCTTTCTTCTAGAGGAAAGCTATTTCTTTTCTTAGGGCGTTGCAGTCTTCGGTACGATGGCCATGATCACCATGATAGTCGCACCACTTGGATTTGTCTTTGCTTTCATCTGCCTTGTCGCTCTTCCTCGGCCAGCAGTCGACATTTCCTAAAGAATGAAGGGCATTCACCACGCCCCCGGTGTCTACGCAGAATCCATATTCAACAATGTCGGGGCATGCGTAGGCATCCTGCTTCTGGGATCTGTCGACAAAACTTTGATCAACGTTAGTTTTAACATTATTGACTGCATTTACCTGACCTGGCTTGTCATATGGTCTACGACGCCAGTTCTTCATGTTGTTGGGCCTCCTAGAGACTCTATCGTTGCTAGGGACTGGCCCGATGGCTGGATGCCGTTCCGGATGGCGAGATTGCCCTCCAATCGCATATGTGCTAAGGCGCGGGTTCTGACTTCCTCAGAGGTCGTGCATGGATACTTGGTCAGCTCTTTGTATAGCTCTGAGTTTTCCGTTAGTCCTCTCTTGAAGGCTTTGATGGCTGTACAGACGTCGTACCCTTTGATGCCGATTATTTCCTTGTTGAACCTGCTAAAGTAAGACTTGATAGATTCGCCATTTGTTTGCACGACGTGGTAGAGGTCGCTGGTCCGCTTCTCAACTTTGCAATTGTTATTGAACTTACTATAGAACCTGTTACACAAAGTCTGAAAGTTAGCAATAGAACCACATTTGATGTCACACATCCATTCAAGCGTGGGCCCTGTAAGGGTAGCTCCGAAAGATTTGCATAGGACTGGCTCGAGCAGGTTGCGAGTGATGGAGTACTGCCACATTCGCTGCTTGTAATGATTGACATGCTCCAGCGGGTAGGTTCTTCCGTCATAGAGCGACGCTGGAGAAGGGATGTTGAGTCTTCGGGGGACGTCTGCCATTGCAATTTCTTCTATAAACGGTGACGCGGCAAAACTGTCAGCTTCTTCAGTAATCGTCGGGACGGGCGCTCCAGGCCGCGTCTTCAGCAAGCGAAGCAGCTTGGCGTTCTAGGCCTCGATCTTGCTTAACCTCTAGGCTGTAGGGTCTGGGTCATCCTCTTCTTCTTGGTCGTCGAGTTGTTCTTCCTCCTCGTCGTCTTCGTCTTCCCCGTCAGTATCTAGGTCCATCATGGTGGGGATGTCGTCGGTAGGGCGACGGCGACAACAGTTGTTGCTACGGACAGAGTCTAACTCCTTTATGAGCGTCTTTGTGGTCTTCTGACTCTCTTCAGCGATTCTAGCGTTCTCTGCTTTTTGCTGCTCGAGCTCCTCTCGCGTCTTGCGGATTTGTTCCATGAGCTGATCGATTGTCGGGTTGTCTTCAGATGAAACCATGGCGACGAGATGACTGGTCGATACGGAAGGTCGTTTTTGTGATTTTTGGATGGATTATCCAGTCGTCGGCCCAACAGTGGGCGCCAAATTGTTTATGCCAAATTTCGCTCAAGGGCGCCTAAGGCTGGGACGTACGAAGACTAGAGTATTCAACTTTGTGAAGTGTAAAAGAAAGCTATAAAAGACAACGTATTTGATGACACAGAAAACCCAAATACGTGAAAAACTGCAGGTGGGTTCAAGACCACCGATTCTCTATGAGAAACTGATGATTACATTGGTGATTACAATGATTGCGAATGTGTTAAAGTTTGAATTCTGGAGAGCTGGGTGTGAGATGATCCTAAGTGATACAATTACTCCCCTATTTATAGTAGAGCTAATTTGGTTAACGATGCTATTCATAAAGCCGTTGGAGCCGTCTAACGTCTTCCTTGAAAATAGGAAGCCGCTACTTGATGACTTGGTCTTGAACTTATCTCTTTGCTGGTAAACAATATCTCAAGGAGAATATCTTTGATTATGGAGGATAACTGCTGAATAATATCCACTAAAGACTCGGTCAATCCGCCTTTCAAGGGAATCCTGTTATGTTTACGGCTTAACGTCTCATAGGTCGTGTGACTTGACGTATGTTGAGACGAGCCTCAAAATTACCCATAACAACTATCACTACACTGAATTTTCATTGACCGATTATTTATATTTTTATTTTGTTGACCAAACTTATTATAAATGATTTTTCATTTTTCAAATATTTTTTAAATTCTTGTTTTTTTTTTATTTATTTATTTTTTTTTTTTTACATGATTAATTCCAAAAAAATGAATTAGTAAATAATAAAAATCATTTTTTATAAGTCTGATAAAATCCGCATATAAAAATTAAGTAAAGTGATAGTCATTTTCAAGATCCAATTTTAAATAAAACTTATAGAAGGTTTTGCGTAGAACGGACTCACGTGAGTCCGGTTTATGACTATGAAAATAATGTAACGCGCTTAAAATCTGTCTACACCAATTTTTGATCGTTGTATTTCTTACAAGATTATCTCTGTTGTAGTCTGTCAGATTTACGGAAGAACAATACTCAATAATCATGTTGACGACTTTCTGGTCATCGTCAATCCAATAATGGAAGCCTTCGTAATGTTTTCATGGTCTAACGACTTCAATAGTCTAGCTTCTACACATAATTCCTCAAGATTTTCCAAGACTCTTCTTTTCCTGGTAATACTTTTATCTTACTCCAAGCAATTTCAGTACCTTATCTAACAGTGTCAGTTCCTTCTTCTTTGATTTCTTCAGTGAGTGGTGTACGGTAGTACAGGGGAGGAGTTGATAGGATGGGTGTTTGGTTTTTTTTTTTACCTGACCAATATAATTTAATACCTGACAAATATTATCTAATACCTATCAATATTATCTAAAATCTGATTTTTATAATTTAATTTCTGACCATTATAATCTAATTTCTGACCATTATAATGTAATGTCGGGCTATTATTATCTAGTTTCTGACCATTATAATCTAATATCTAACCATTATTATCTAATTTATGATCATTACAATCTAATTTCTGACCATTATAATCAATTATCTGACTATTATTATCTAATTTCTGACCATTAAGATTTTTATTCTTCAATTTTTTTTTTCTTGTTTGTATGACCGGATTCACGTGAGTCCGTTCTACACAAAACTTTTACTAAAACTTATGTTCCCTGCAATTCAAAAGGTAAATTAAAAAACTTAAAGCAGAACAAGAGATACAAAATTATCATTTTCATCACAAGGCTGCATAGGAAGAGTTTGATTTCCAATATGCGCATGTTGTTTAACACAAGGCCCTTTCTTACTTTGATTAGTTTACCTTCATGATTGATCCATGGATTTTTAGTGAAGTAGCGAAAATGTAACTTGTGCAACTCTCCTAAATTTATTGGATTCCTATATGAGCTTCCCACTTGGTACATAGTCAAATAGGGTTTGTTTACATTAGCTTTCATTGCGACAATGATTGCGTTCACTAACATATCAACAGGTATCTGATACATAGTGAAAAATACTTAGAAAGACACACGCATCATCGACATATTAATATATTTATAATTTTGATTTCTATAATTGGTAACGTATAATTTTCACAATTAATAGGTTTTTTTTTTTTTTTCTTTTTTATATATATAATAACTTTTGAAAAGTTTATGATTTGAACGTAAAAAATTTTCTTAACAAAATAATATTTAAAATATCAGTAATAAAGTATGGTCAAAGATAATACATTCTTTGTTTCTTTTAGACACTTATCTTTTTTAGGGTTATTAAAAATCTATATCTATCTATACTTAGTATTTAAAAACACAAACCATAATTTTTCATATGACACATGTCTTTACAAGTCACTCACTACCACATATGACACATGTCACCCCTTTTGATCTTTTTGTTTAAGTCTTTATACATTCTATAACTTGCAAATTAAATTCAATTAAAAAAATGAAGTGTTTCATTTCCATCATAATAAAATAAAGTTATACCAATTAATATACATCACATAAACATATGAATTAAATTATATAAAAATTTTCTTTTCAACTAATAAACTTAAAATATAACTTAAACCAATATGTCATTTCATATCATACAATCTTCATGTATATATACGTACCTAAATTCCTTTATCTTTTTCCATAGTTCTACCCTCATTCTTTTTTTTTCTTTTAAGTTTTAGCATGCAATGAAACAATTACTTCATATTTCATATCAAAAGTTTCAACTATTGAAAAAATAACTACATATGAAATAACCTAGATAAGAACCCGTGCATCGAACGGCCCAAAAGGCTAGTTGCATATAAAATTTGGAGAAAGAAAAACTTTTCATGAGAAAGTGACATGTCAAAAGTATTATTTATGAGAATAAACATGGTTGATTCTCATTGGAAAAGAGTAATATATTAGTGGGTACATAAAAAATAAGTAATGCTGTAATAATTGTGTAAATTAATAGAAAATATAGAGAGTATAAATAATATAAGAAGAAATATTAGGCAAAGTTTGCTTTAACACCCTAAATTAAAGCTTAGGTGCAATTAACATTTCGAACTTTTACTAGTAACTAAAACACCACCCACTATTGATTGAGGTGCAACGCGTAACAACAATTATCCTTTAATTACATATATCTGAGTTTGAGTGTCCAAAAATAACTACTAATGGTATGCATTCCACCCAAATCTATAGTTGGTGGTGTTCTTGCTACTAGTTAAAGTTTCGGGTGTTAGTTGCAAATAAGCAATACTTTAGGGTGTTGAGGCCAATTTGAATATTTAAAATGAGAGGAAGTTAAAAGCCCTAAAATTATAGGTTAAGAAAGACAAACCAAATCAAGAACAGAGCTTTTATCGCGGGAAGATAAAAGGTATACTTCCTTTTCCATAATTAAGAGCAAATTCATCAAGAGTCCTGTTATAAAAAAGTGAAAATAAGAAGTTTCAAATAATTGTCTGTCAAAGTGAGGATTAGTATATGCTACATTTAGTTGTATACATACTACTTTAAGTTTTTGTCAAAAAAAAAAAAAAAAAAAGACTACTTTAAGTCAAGTCATGTACCATTTTATTAGAGGTGTCAAAACCTCACCCGGCTCGACACGATTTAAAACTAACTCAAAAAATATTCGATTCAGGTTTTAACTCTCATGGAATAATAATGTAGCGTGACTCAAGTTTTATTATAGACATGATCTAACCTGACATCACCAAATCCAAACCGGACAACTGAATTAACACCTTTAACCATAATGTGCTTTAATGAGGTAATGACGTTCTTTTTAAAAAGGATTTATTTTTTAAAAAAACAGAGGATTTTTTTTCTCACAACTTCTTTAGTAAAAATTGTGTCATTTAAAAATAAGAAGATAAAAAAAGATATTTATGTCATGTTCTGGTTGTGACTTTAAAATAAACTTATTTTCATTTTACCTTTTAGAGTTCAATTTGAGGTTAGAGTCTTTTATATATACTAGTTTTCGAGCCCCCGCGCGCGCGATGCGCGCGCTCCGAATGGCGAATCGGAAGGATACCGTCTAGTGTTTAATGTTAAGGCATAATTAATTTGTTGGGACATTTATGTTATTTATAATTGCAATTCTATCAATGTATATAGATTAGTAATTTTTTTGTTATCTATGAGCAATGCTTTATTGTGCTGTTATATCAAATTTAGAAAATATGAGCAAAACTGTAATCGCTAAAATTTAAAATATTTAGTTTAGATATTTGGCACTTGTAAATGGAATTGTGCGTATTAAATTTACACTGTGATGGTATGACCGGGTCTATTTAATTTGTATTTGTGACGGTTTAGTAGTGTGTATATAATATTTAGTGAAATGTATATAGTAGACATTCTATATTAAATAAAATTTCCGCGGTAAAAGTCGTGTTTGGTATTAAACAAATGAAAACGAAAGCCGCTTTCTATTTTTGGATATTCTTAGTAGTAGCTATATATAACAAGCTTTTTTGTTCAAAAAAAACATTTAGACCATTTGTTTTAAATTTGTAGTGCTTTTCGATTACTGTGCAGTGTCTGAAACAAGATGTCTTTTCTACTTCTGCATGCTATGAAGACAATCGAAAAAACGTCAAGTGACGGCTTGGGGTTTAAATTGGGACAATGCAGAGTGATCAGTCATAAATCCCAGAAAAATTGGAAAGGCTTTTGCAATTATCATTCCTGACCCTCCATTAAACCTTGAAACCTAAGCTTTATTATGGCTGAGAGTGATGAGGATACTCCATTTACAGAATGGTACCGTAAGTTTTTAGAAAGAAGGAAAGAAAATCTCCGTGGTCGATATTACGCAGCGGCTGAGGCGCGCCTTGACGCAACCCATAAATTAGAAAAGCTGGCGAAGGAGATGCAAGACATTGATGGACAGCTCGCAAGGTGCGCTGAAGTTGCCAAGGAAAGGGAGAGGAAACAGGGGCTTAAAATTGGCAGCAGCCTTGCTCCTTCGATCCCAGTTGCTGAGGATAAGAACAAGAGTAAGGGGATTAAATTTGATGGTGGCTCTGCTTCTCTGATTCAGGTTGACAGCGATAGTGACAGTGACGGAGGTCCTGTGAGAAAGAGAAGCGTTGTGGGTTTCAAAGGGGAATCATCGAAAACCAAGGGTCAGTGTAGATGGGGTGATGAGGTTTTAGGCTTCGGTGTCGAGGGAGGGGAAGCAGATATGGAAATTAGTGATGAAGAGCCTGTTGTAAAACAGGTAATCTCTTCAACCATTGTTGTTCAACCTGAAGGAGTGCAAGTGCAGCCTGCAATTTGTGAGGTAAACGCTCGTATAGCGCAGCAAGAGCAGCATCAGCCATTAGTTAATGAGGAAAGGGGTTCAGATGAAGAAGAAGAGAGTGAAGAGGAAGAAGATGGGTTGCAGGCAGAACATGATTCGTGGTATGATGGAGATTCTAAACAAGACACTGGCTACCCATACCATTATCACTCACCCGAAGTTTCTGGTGATGATTCTGGTGCTTATGGGTTTGATTGTGATTAAGCTAAGCTAGCACTTTATGTAGCATAGATTTTGGTTAAGTAGATAGCCATTCTAGGGCCAGTTAGCTGTCTAAGTGCTTTAATGTAATTTTGTTGTTGGAGATGCTGGCCTCTATACATATTATGCAAATGTAATGACTCTTTTTAATTATATATATATAAATTATGTTTGGAATGTTTAATATTAGTGGTTTTATGAATATGCTATGTTAAATTCATTTTTTCAGCTATGTATAATTTGAGGTGTTCGGTATGAGCTAAAGGTTTGTTAATTTATTGTTGTTTAATTGAATTGTGGTTGGGCTAAGTTACCTTGGCTTGGAATGGACATGGGAAGAAAAATACAGTTAATAGGCAAAAAATTAGATTCTAATTGAAATATTATTGGATCTTTGACATTTGCCTATTACTTTTTGGGTGTAGCATACATTACCTGAATGGTTAGGATCTTTGATATAAAAGGTTGCATTGGATTTCATGTGTGATGTTTCTTTAATAAGTTTAGTCTACTACCACTTGAATTCTTTTGATAAGTAGATAGTTATCATAGGGCCAGTCAGGTATTTTAGTGCTTTTGAATTAGTTGTTGGCTTAATTGACAGTTTTGAACTTGATTGTAGTTGGAGATCATATGGATTGGTTGTTTAGCGGCAAGTATATTCAATATATGTCTAAGTTTATTGGAGGGATGTGTGGTGTTGGATATGGTTTTCAAAGTGGTCGATGTCCTTAGAGATTTACTGAAAAATCGAATAAATGCAAGGATGATTCTCTGAGATTGTGCAACTTTGTTATGTTATGAGGTTATCAGAGTTTTGTGATTTAAAAGAAGTGACCACTTCATTAGGAATGTGAATCAACATGCTAATGAAAATCAATAAAGCTAAAACAGCAAGTTTAGGTTTGGAGAACAAGCGTTAAACTAATTGCATCAAAATCACACATAGCCATAGCAGTTTAGTTCCAGCAAAAGTCACAAGAATAAATGCACATTGTCACAGCAGATTAAGTCTTCAAAAGACAGGGAAATTAACATGTATGGCTGGCATAAGCATAGTGTGCACTAAGAGCAGTTAAGGTAAGGGATATGAAATAGGCTAGGTAATCTCGCATCCTGTAAAAGGTGTCGAATAGGAACACAGGCAAAAGGATAAGCCTAGCTTATCTTAGGAGGGTGTGTTCCTATTAGAAGCCCAATTAGTGGGATTATGCTGCAGTCATTGCTCGAGTGAAACAGCTTTCACGTACCACTTAAGCACGCCTGACCTCTTAATGGTGCCTGCAGGACCAACTTGGATCAGGGATGCCTTAGATTGTAGTGTACGAGTTAGGTCAGTAAAGTCTGGCCAAGTTTCTTGTACTTTGTAAAGGTATAGTTAGCATTGTGCATAGAACTTATATTGTGAATATGTGAACTGTTAACTACCTGTTTTTTCTTCTCTAGAAGCTCAGTGGTTGTAGAGCATAGCAGCTTTGCACATTCTTCACCGAAAGCAGTAAATCGGATGCTACCAGTTCCATCTGTTGCAACAAAGGTGAAGTTGTTCCTGCATTGATTGAATGCATATTAGATGCTTTACATATGCAGCATAAATAGTGTAATGAGTTAACGCGTACTTTAATTCAGCAAGCTTTTCTTCTCCACAGTGAACACACATAAACTTAGAGCCCTGAAAGTAGTCACAACGCTTGCTACAAGTTGCACATCCAATGTATGCAACAATATCTTCTTCTTAAGGGTTAGGGACTGTTATTTTTACCCAGAAGCGTGTGTCAGGAGTAACATCTGTTGCCTGTAAGATAAAGTCTGTCAGAAATTAGAGGAGTTAGGTGGTTTGTGCTGCAGAGGTTAGCTGCTGAGCATACCGCTTTGTCAGTAATTGCAGCAATTGGTGTGACATTTTTGCTGCTAAGGTCTTCAATCCGCTTGAGCTGGTGAGCAACACAGTCATTTAATCTGTCAACATTCCCTTGCACCCTGCATGTTTATGATGAATTAGTAATGGCAGTTCAACTTTCACAAATAGGCAGAGCACATTGTGTTTGCTAATTTGACAGTATATAGGCTGATTGTACCAGTCGCGCAGTGCAGATGCCTCAGCAGAAGTTGGGTTTGGATCAATGGTTGTTGACATGGAAGAAGCCAGGGAAAACCCTAACAATATTTGTCTAGCATTAGCCAATACAGCAAACAAGGTATGCAATTGTTTAGATGGTATAGTGGAGTTACCTCTGTGTGTAGCAGGCTTTAAATGCCTGAAACTTACGATCTTGAAAGAATCTAACCAGTTATTAAATTGCTGGCAGTCATTAGTAGCTAGTTCACCATACACCGAGATGATAAGAGCTTGATCAGGCCTGCATGGACAAAGCATATTGTTAAGTTTATTGGTGGTCTATAATGTATGGAGTAATCAGTGGCAGTTTAAAGCATGAAAACCTCTGAACACTGTGGTCAACAACGGCAATGTCGCGGACATCAAATGGAAATCCATTGAGTGAAGTCTTTTGCCGAACTTCTTCCATGTGAACAATGACACCAAGTATGTCTGAATTTTCAATGTTAGTAAATGCATTAGCCATTCAGCAAGAGTAATTTATGAGAAGTATTTGTATATCTAGGTATAAAAATGAACACTATTACCAAATCGATCATCATCATTGCTAGTGGGAGGAACATCAGCAATAGGAGTATATTGTGGAAGAACAGGACCAGAATCAGGCACCAAAGGTTGGATTGCAATCTTTCCTCCAAATCCAATCTGGTATGGCCCTTCTTTGTTAACAAATCTAGGGTCAGTAGCTTTGATAGGAGCATCTGATATTATGTATTCTTTTTGATGTTCAAGGACTGTTTTGAAGTGATCAATCTCATCTCCAAACAATGTTCCTCTGATCTCATTGCCCTGTATTCATAGCAAGAGAACTTAAAGTGTTAGGAAAAAATGACAGGCAACATTGCATGTAGAATAAGATAACTGCACCATAAGATGGTACCTCATCGTCTGCAAATACAAGCTTCTGGAATCTTCTTTTATTAGCAGGGATTTTTACAGGAGATTTTTCCTTGACAGCTACTTTGATTTTGTAGGACTTGCTCTTAGGAGTGAGCTTGCTGACTGGCACATATTCAGGCTTCATCTAAAAATATACACATGTAAGTGTTTAGTCCAAGTGAGCATGTTTGCATGCACATATTATTTTTTAGGTGGCCTTCCATTTTTTTTTTCCCTAGCTTAAGTATTAATGAAAACAATAAGTAGTTTTCATGTGTTTGCTGTCCAACCAGGCATACTTGCATGCACATATCATTCTGTAGGTAGTTTTTAATTTTTTATTTTTTTTTGCTGGCTTAAGTAGTAATCAAAGTACTAAGTAGTTGTCATATGTTTTCCTGCTAAGCATATATGCAAGTACATAGTAGGGTTTGATTAGCTCACCTACTCACAAAATGACAATTATTTAGTTTAGATTTAGGTTTTATGCAAGCACTTAGGTAATTTGTACAGGCTATATGTATACTCTAGTTGGAAGCAAGACTAATACAGTGCCATAAAAATTAAATGATGTATAAAAAATGGTGTGCAATGTAAGTATGGCAGATGAAGCATCTAAAGAAATAATTTTCTGAAGCATTAAATGTAAGAATTGCAAGCAAAAAACTCAGCCAAAAAAAGCAGACAGATATGATAGATCTAGATTGCTATATGATATAGGCAGAAATGATTGATATTAAATGCCATGTACATAAGAATTTCAATATAAGAAAGAATGATATAGTTTTATCATGCATAATACCATTATTATTAATTGTATAAGATAGAAATAGCAGAAGTATTAATGAACTTACTTTGATATGCTATTGGCTGAGAAGAGGAAGCTGGAGCAACTTGTGTATAGAATTTGTTATAGAAAAGAGAGTAATTGTTAGTAGCATTCACTTATAATAGCTGAAATATACAGCAAATACTTAGCCGTTGCTTTACAGCTTGTGTGCAAAATAGAGCAATGATGAAAGCAGTTTATTAACCAACAGATTAAGAACTGCTACTATACTTTAGTTCCTAGAAAGCTGAGCTGGTTTATTGATCTGTGCAGCATTGAAGTTTACCAATGCAAATATTTCCTGGAGATTTGTAGGTGGCTGAAAAGAAGCTTCTATCTAATAACCTATATGCACAAAATGTCTATGAAGGCAGCAATCTATTAACCAGCAGTTAAATAGGTGTGGTTTCTTTGCTTTTGTTTTGCAACTTGCAGAGTTTAGTTCTGCTGTTTTATAAAAACAGACTATCATAGTAAAGAACTCTATATTAGCAAAAAATGAGATTCTTTTCAATGTCTATTTAGAGCATCATGTTAGAATAGGGTGGAGTTGTAGTCTTCTCTGTAATAGCCTTGAAGGAAGTGATAGCTGGTTTTATTTGAGATCCATTGAATAATTAGTTGTTCCATGATTGCTTGGTTACAAGATGCTCTTTTTTAAGTCTTGTTTTAAAAATAATGTTACTCTTGAAACTGAGAGTGAGTTGGCTAATATTATGGGCTGAAAAATGTAGATATATAGGCAATCAATGGGCTGCATATATGGCCATAAGCTTATGAAGTGGCCTGGGAATTTTGACTTAGATAAAGATGGGCTTGTAGAATCACACATTTAGGATTGTTTTTGGGATTAGGCCACTATATAATATATGGCCTCTTTAAAAATATGTTTGTGTTAGGACATACATGGCAGCTTTGAACAAGTCAGTTACTTGTTTATGTGTTTTGTTTTTGCAGAATAATAAAGAGCCTGGTTATGATTTTATGATTATTGGGAAGGGATACCCACTGCATCATGGCTGATTGTTGAAAACACTGTTCTTTCAAGAGCTTTCAAAGCTGTGCAATTAATCAAGGGTTGAAAGTCTAATGAAACCAATTTGGGTTGACTTTAACAATAGCATGCTATTTATTGCAGCATAATTTTCATGAACAATGTTGACTTAGGTACAATGCTTGCTATCAAAGAATGGCTTGCTGTTCAATTCGTAGATAATATTATGTCTCTGAGCATATCTGATGTATATCAAATATGCTAAATCTGTGCCAAAATATACATAATAGATTTTAAATTCAGATATTTGTGGAACATTATGAGCTCCATGAGTCTTTTTTTACCTGTAATTATGACTGTCATTGAATTTTGAAAAAGAATATTGAATTTGGCTTCTGTTTCAATGTCTGAAAACAGAATCTTATTTAAGTGTTTTCTTGTCAAGGCTATATTAAATGCATTTAATTTGATAAAAAAAACTGGTCTTATTTTGTTTCTATATATAGCATTGCTTGCTATGAAGCATGTAACACTCACAAAACTGTGATTACAAGCAACAACAATTACCTCAATAGCTTGTTTTCAGAGTTTGATGGCTGGGTATGCAACCACGTTTACTGTTCGTTATCAGGCGGAGGATGCAGAGATAGTGGTATGAAATGTAGTGTATTGATTTAATATTTTGCTATGTTGTAACAGAATCAGCTACCATTAATGTGGATGTTAAAATTGTTATTTGCTTAGCTTTTGTTTTTTATTGCTGATTCTATAGGTTTGCTGATAATTTAACCCTGCATTTTACCTTGCAGCGCATTCCCGATGAATTTTAAGACATATTATATGAAGGCTTTCAAGGTGTTAATTTGAAAGTGCATGGTAAATCAAGAGCTTGGGAAGCTACTATGGTACAACAAGAGGATGGAAACAACTGGATCACTGTTTTAGAAGGTGGCTGGTGTGATTTTGTCAGAGACAACAGTGTAATCCCAGGTGATGGTCTCAAATTTACGTATACAGGCCAGAGTACATTCTATGTTCAAATATTGAGGCCAACAGTTAGCAGGAGAACAGAAAATAGTAGTCCTGACAAGGGCAACAGCAGCCTGAGCAAAAGGCGAGGACGTAAGCTAGCTTATCATGGCAGTTCAGCAAGTATGGCTGAAACAAATGGTCGCCTTGAAGAGCTTGCAGATCATTGTCGTGAGCCGCATTTTAGATTTATTTTTACAGCACCCTATCTTAAGAAAGGGGCAATTGTATGTGTTCATAATAAGTGCTGTTTTTTTTTTCTTTTAAAAAAAAGAAGTTTCAAGCTATCTGTATGGAATAACATTGTATATTTTTTTTTTGTCTGCAGAATGTGCCTGTCGAGTTTGCTAATCGCTGGTTAAGCGAGCTTGAGGATTCAAGTTGTGTCTTACTACAGAGCTTTGACACACAGTTTGTTGCTAAAGTGAAATGTGTAAAAAATGGAGGCTTAATCACCAAATGTGAGATACAAAGAGTCACCAATTTCACATCTCAATATAATGTCCAAGAAAATCAAGGCGCATTAATTAAGTATAGAAAAGGATATCCTGCACTCTTTGATGTAGATTTAGTGCCAATTTAAATTAGTAAGGATATTCTCTAGTCTAGGCTCAATGTAATAAGCTCTATCAGGCTGAATAAAATTCAGGCTACCTGTGTTGATGGCCTTTATATAAAACTTCATTTAGTGTGCTATTCCTAATTACATGTTTTTTAGAAGTGAGATGCTCTATGCTGTCTGTTTTATATATTAACTACTGATTTAATAAATATCTTTGTAGTTTTGTTATGTGTATGATGATCTTCTGTGTAAAGCTGTCATGCATATATCAAACAGGCTGGACATCTTAATATCACTAAAGGTCTTATTGAGAAAGGTAAATGTGATAAAGAAATATGCCTAGCATATCTATTTTTACAGACAAGTATCTGCTGAGCTCATGGCATAGTGTACAGCAAATCTAAAACACAGATTGATTAGATAAAGGGTTCAAATTAAAAGGTTTACATTTTACAGAGGTGTATAGCTGTAGCCAACACCTGTGTGCAATCAGATAGGCACTTATATGCTATGCATTGCATCAAATGGTTCTAAACAACTGCAGACTGCTTGGCTGCAATTTTAGCTATAAGAAATCTTCAGGGGCATATGATCTTATCAGTAGGCTCTTTTGTCCATCAGTTTATTTAGAGTCTAACTCAATTGTGTGGTGTATGAGCTGTGATGAGCTGACTCATGCAAGACAACCTTTATCCTTAAAACAATAGAGTGCATCATCTTTGTATATATAAATGAGACTAAGCTGGTACAAACATATAATGTTTATGAGCTATCCTAGCCATTCCAAATAACATATTTCAAAAGCAAAAAATTCACAATGGCAAGTAAAGGTAAGGGCAAGGAGGGCAGCAGCGGACAGCAGCGGGTGGCTCAAGAAGAAAACATAAGGGCAGTGGTGGATCGTGTTAATTCACTTGAAGAGAGGATGCAAAGGCTAGAAAAACTTGTTTCTGATCTTTGTTTTGGTGAACCAGAAGAAAACTTGGCCAGTCAACAAGGAGACTACTGTATGCAAAATGCTGAGGTTGAGGCTAAGCAAAACTCACAGGAAGGAACAAGCAAGTACATTGGACAGCCTATCTTTCACAGCGCCGATATCCACCACCACTCTAGTCCATCATACACCCCTGCAAGTGATGCTTCAGGTGGTGGAATTTCATTCTAAACAAAAAAGCTTTAGAGTTGTCTAACTGGCTGCTAGATTTGTACTGGACTGCTAGTGATCTAAGTGAATGTCATTAATTTTATGAATGTATCCTAAAATATGTCTAGGTTTATGTTAAGTATTCGGTGTCTAGGTACTTAACCTTTATTACGCGTATTGTCCTTTGTATCTTAAGTGAGGTCTATCACTGTCTTATGTCTGTCGTTTGTATTAATGCTAAGCTAAGTTTAAGTCAGCAAAATGTTTTAAATGGATGTTCTTGTTAAAATCTAGAAAAGAATACAAGTTCTTTGTTTTGCAAATGTGCAGCACATGCAGCCTAGCATTAAAATAAGCAATGGCAGACAAAACTTAGCAGATCAAACCAAATGAAGGCAATAGCATATAAAATAAGAAAAGACTCAATATGCAAATTCAATAACAACACAGGCCATGTATTTGAATTCTTAAATTGCAACAGGTTATGTACAAAAACTATCGCAACTGAACTGTGGATAGTTCAAAAATACTGTAGCTGCACCTCCCTAAATAATTGAAGCTAACTTTAACACATCATAAGAAACAACATTTTTTACATGCGAAACAGACAAAGTAGCAGATACCTTTTGGCTGAACACAGTGACTTTTTCGGATTTCTTAGCACGTGAGAGAGCTACATAAAGCTGGCCATGTGAGAAGCAAGGCTGTGGGAGATATACAACAACCTTGTTTAATGTTTGCCCTTGTGACTTGTTGATCGTCATGGCAAAACTAAGCTTAATGGGAAATTGCTTCCTCTCAAATTGGAAGGGATAATTCGCTGAAGATGAAGGGCGGAGATTAACGCGTGGCAGAAACCAAAATTTCCCTTTGTAATGGCCTGTTGCTATAACACAGAGAATATTATTAGGCAGAAAGCGCTTACATATAAGCCTTGTTCCATTACACAGACCTTCAGATGGCGCTATGTTCCGCAGTAAGATAACAGGACAGCCTATCTTCAAGATGAGTTCATGAGGGCTCATACCCCCAGGACATAATTTGTTGAGGAATTCAGTCGGGTAGAGGGTACAATTATCATCAAGAAGAGAGTCGAAGCTTTTGTATGAAGCATGCTCTCCGGGGAATTGGTCAATCAAATAAGTATTGATCGAATCTACATCTTCATTCATAGGTGTTAGGATTGCTGTTTCTGTAAAAATACTCGGACACGTGCCCACGCTGCCAACCTCCGGGAAAGCAACAGATGCTACAGCTGGTACAGGATCAATTTCCGGATCATAGCAACGTACAATGTGTGGCGGCAGCTGTACAAAGTCAACCTCAGTATTCTATAGTTGTCCATTTCCAAGTGCCAGTAAAAACTCAGAATATGCAGGATCGTGTTTGGCTCTAATATTCTCTATCAATCGGAACCTGATCATCTTAGGCCATAAGTATGAGCTGACTAAGCTTGCAGCCACAACTTCTTTTTGTGACTTCCGGGGAACAATAGGGAGAACTTGCCTAAAATCCCCTCCAAATACAACCACCTTTCCTCCAAATACTTGATCAGGGTCACATAGATCCCGAAGAAGCAGATCTAGTGATTCCACATTTTCCTGTCGTGCCATGGATGCTTCATCCCATATTATCAGAGAAGTGGCCCTGATTAAAGCGGCCAGGCTACCCTATCTAGGAACATCACATGCAAGAGATATCTCTGAATCAAGAGGAATTTTGAATCTGGAATGTGCTGTTCTGCCAGATGGTATGTTTGAGGCTGCTATCCCTGAAGTTGCAGTAGGCAATACAATTTTGTGAGCTAGCCGAACCTCAGCGTACAGTGCATTATACAAAAGGTCTTTCCAGTCCCACCAGGACCATCTACAAAAAAGCAGCCACCAATGCTAGCATTTACATGCTCCATAATGCTATCGAACGCTATTTGCTGAGCTGAATTCAGAACGTCTCTGCAAAAAACACATTCATCAGGTATTGGTGCTTCCAAGGCATCAGCAATGTCTTTGGTTTTTCTGATTTCTCCATCATCTGCTTCTATTAAATGCCCCAAGCCATAATCTGCTAATGATCTGCCCATGCTTTCTAATGACTGCTCAATTGATCTTACAGTTAACCTCCTTGCTTTGTCTTCATCTCCCGGATTTGCATGCCTATAATCCTGTGCTAGTGAATTGTAAAAGCGTAACCATAAACTGTTTGGATTGCTGGGTTGACAAAAAATAAGAATAGTAGCAAAGAGTTGCCTCATTGCTACAGGCATTTGCACTTCCGATGCCTCCTCTAAACAAGCCACCACTGCACCATCAGCCTCCATCAAGCCTCTTTTAATAGCTGCTTCCTGAAAAGTACAACAGACTTGCCCTTTAACCGTTAACAATTCTTCAAAGGACTTTGGGCTCCGAACATTAATAAGTAGCAGACGCAAGAAAAACCTCTCACCCTCGCCTGGAGCAACAAAAGCTAAGCGTCCAACAACTATTCTTTTATTTTGTCTTTGAAGCCATGTTTTTTTGCCACTGTCCCATCTGAAGTGTTCAGTCATCTCACTGTACAGGTGACCTGTACCACCAGGGGTAGTTGCATTCAGCCTAAAGAACTCTGTAAGAGCTGTGCGTGAACGCTTATCATTTTGAACCACAGTGTCTAAGCGTTCGTTTGGATGCACAACAACAGTCTGCATATTAGGCAAGTGCACAGGCAGTAGCTGAACAGGAGGGTGCATTTCAAATAAGTCAAATCCAAAAATTCTCCAAGCTGCTTCGCATGGAGAAACCCATCTTCCAGATTGAAAATTTTTAATTTCATCCAAAGCTGCATCCTGCTGGCCAGCCACACTGAACGACACCCTATCATGGCCCTTGTACACATACTTGTACAAGTACTTAACTGCCTGAATCGTTGAGCAAACCTCAACATTCAAGTGGTAGTCAAAAAGTGTTGACAGGTAGGGGTTGTATGGAATGACCCACCGGTTATCTAAGTTAACTCCCCAAATCCGCACACTTTCACCAGTATTCCTCCTTCGATACATTGGGAAGCCATCTTCATTGTTTGTTGTTTCGCTTAGAAATGCCCTAGGATAATTATACTTACAAGCAACAGAGCCATTTCCCTGCGCCTTCATGCACCCACATGAAGGGTTCCGCAGGCCACAAGGACCATGCATCATATGAGCCAACACTATCTTCCGAAGATTGTCACACTCAAGAGGGATTTCAGCGCACACAAACTTATCAAAATCCGAAGGTGATTTGACCTTGTATTCACCTTTAAGAATGATTAAGAAGTGAGCATGAGGAAGGCCTCTTTTCTGGAATTCAATCACATATATCATTGCCTCAACTTCACCAAACACTTGTTTTTTCATGATCTCATGCTTAAGGCTGATAAGCTTAGATCGGAAAACACGTGCTATAAGGTCAGGACGATTTTGTGCAAGTTCCCCAGGGGCAAGTTCAGCTGTTATCTCAGGCCATTTAGCGTTGCATGTCATAGTAACAAATAAATCAGGCTTTCCAAAGCGTTGGACTAATGACATTGCGTTTAAGTATCGGCGCTTCATATCACGTGGCCCTCCAATAAAAGTAGGAGGCAGAATAACTCTACGGCCAACATTAACAGCATTTGTTTCACCTCCTTCTACAGAATCTAAAATTCCCTGGTAAAGATCAGCGCGTATGGTCTGCTGATTTCGCCTGAAGAAATCTAAGCGTGTGTTTTCTATCTTGATGTACATGTCTACAATATACTGCTGGAGACAACGTCCTGCACGAAGCAACATATTGTGCGGGCGATTTTGAAGCTTATATGCATAATATTGCCTTGGAGAAATATGCCTCTCTGAAGTGCCACTATTTTTTGAAGCACCTGAATATAAGACACAAAAGACAGTGAGCACAATAGCCTAAGGGCTCAATCATTTTTTTCCCCAAACAGAGCTAAGAAAAGAGCAAATTAGGTCATGATAATATAGGAACTCACGAAGAGCCTCCGCAGCAAGCAGATCTTCTTCTGTGTTAACAGAACATGAATGCACAGGGTCTATTGCTGCTGAACCATGCTGCTGCTTGTCTTTGTAATTTTTGCACATCCCTTGTGCCCATCCACAATCACCATAAGGAAACAGCAGAGGATACTGCAATGGATCATAGCATCCATAATAATGATAGATTCAATGAATGTCGTTTGATCTACCAGACACACAGATGTATGGACCTTCTGAGCTGCTAGAACCAGTACTGTCTGTCCATATAGCAGCCACTTCATCACTTGTTGGTGCATTGATTGATAACTATTTTTGTATCCTCAACCACATTGATCTCTCTTAAAGATCGAAAGAACCGGACATATGGATTGTCTTTGGTGACTCTCATTAGTATTTCAATTATATCGTCCCTAACTTCTGGAAAACACTTTCTCCTATTTGCAGCCTCACACTGGCCATCATAGAAATACAATTGCAGATACTTAGGCCCCCCCTCTTTTGGCAACAGATCAGGTAAAAAGTGATATATCTGGCCATGCATCTTGAACACGTAAATTCCCTTTTCAGTTTTAGCCTCATGGTCACCTCTAAAAGAGCTGAAAGCAAACAAGTTATTATACAACCGAGCATATTTCCTAAAGTGCAGTGCGTCTTCATCGTCAGATGTAAATAAACGCTCCAACTCAGCAGGATATTCATTTGAAGCAATTCTGATATCCCCATCTCCACAACAAAAATGCAATGTCTCATATTCAATTTTTTTAGCACCACACTTCAGACAGGGAGGCAGCACCTTTAATTGCAGAGGGCAAACTGGCAGCGGCTTACCAATAATAGCAGCCGGGTTGACTACAGCATAATGGGAAAAAATTAGTTTATAAGGTAAGCCAATAACAAACCACACTTGATGAAAGGAGCTCACTGTTTGGCTTTGGCTTTGGGTTAGCCTTTGCCTTTGGCCCTGGTTTTGGCTTAGGTGTAGTTTTTTTTTTTTTTTTTTTAGCTGCATGTTGCTGTGCACCCTGAAGACTTGTTTCGCCAGCTTCACTGCAATTACAGGACATTATCAGGTAAAATACCATTGTACACCACAGGGCACCAAAGCTGACAGCAGCAACATTACTTATACAGTCTATACCGTGTTGAGTATGGCTGAACCATAGAATCCAAGGCCCGTGTGCGTTTGCTGGCACGAGCATTAACCGGTGTTTTGTAATTCAGGCAGCGGTCTACGTTACATAAAATTAAAACAACCACACTTAGCTAATGTTCAGCAACAAGCATCCAGACAGTGAAAAAGGCAGGATTCCTTACTCATGGCAGCAGCACTATAAATATTTCGCCAGCTTCACTGCAATTACAGGACATTATCACGTAAAATACCATTGTACACCACAGGGCACCAAAGCTGACAGCAGCAACATTACTTATACAGTCTATACCGTGTTGAGTATGGCTGAACCATAGCATCCAAGGCCCGTGTGCGTTTGCTGGCACGAGCATTAACCGGTGTTTTGTAATTAAGGCAGCGGTCTACGTTACATAAAATTAAAACAACCACACTTAGCTAATGTTCAGCAACAAGCATCCAGACAGTGAAAAAGGCAGGATTCCTTACTCATGGCAGCAGCACTATAAATATAGCATAATACAGCCGCAGAACGTTGAACACAACAATTCTAGGAATAAGCAAACAAAATAGAAACATAATAAAAAATATGAAATAACACTGTAATAGAAACAATAACAAGCAATAGCCTAGAATATATGCCACAAAATGAATTTTATTATTGAAACACATAAAGCGTAAGCTTACATAAACTGGGCAATGTATTCGGGCACACTTACAAATTTCAGCCATTTAGGAATAAAAAAGATAGGTAGTGCTAATCACCATTAACAAGGACATAAGCTAGTTTCTAAAACAAGCATTTCTAACTATAGCTGTGAAAATGTGCCATGTTCACTAAACAGCCCCAAAAGACCTTTTCCCCCTAGCTCCTATTCTAATTTCCTGCGCTTAAACACAAGCTCTAAGTCTTCAGGGACTGCAACAGGAGTCAAAGTAGCCCGGGAAGCTTTGTTGGGGCGCGATCTAGGCTTCCGTGGCGCAACTGGGGGACAGCTAGAAGGTTTTAACTGGTGGGCAGCAGATTTAGGAGTGCTGCACTCAGCTGCGGTGAAAAACGGAGGCAAATGCAACGGTTGCTGAATACCCAAGACACGTTCCTTAACCGCCATAAAACTCTCCTTTGCCAGAGTACACTTAATCCCAGCATAAATCACATCTGCATGATTTAAATCCACAATGTTCAAATTGTAGCTTGAGCATAAAAAGTCTACTCCTTTCTTTGCTTCATCTTGAACAACAGTCTTACATTTCCCAGTCAGCGAACTGTATATGCACTCTAAACCACCAGAAGAGTATGGTCTGCATATTGTAAGCCAAGCAATACACTTCTTGTCAGCTATTTCAAGAGCTTCAACTGATGAGATACTGGCACCAGTCTCAGCAGCCAAAGCACGCAAAACATCTAAGTAATCAATGCAGACATACTTTTCACTGCGTTTCTGATTTGGAACAGAAGGCCAGCTTACAGGTGCCTTCCCATTAGGCTTTTCAATAGATTCCAACCCCTACTGTTTCATCTCATACAAGAAACCACAACGCTCTAGCCTGCCAATCCTGTCACTCGAACAATCATCAACTTGAACACCAAACTCAGCCCTTAATCCCCTAACAGCCTGTTCAGATGCCTTTTCAATGGAGGCTTTGAGGGTATCAGCAGGGCCACCATTGTACACATAGGGCCCTAACACGTCACCTGTATCCAGGTGCAGCTCAACAACATTTCCACCATTTACAGACAAAGTGTACAGAGGAGATGGCAACTCCAAACACGCTACAACCTGATTCAGCAAACACTGGTAGGAAATAGATACGTTCCGAGGATGGTTGGCCATGAACTGTCCGTATAGAAAACCGCGTATCAGGAAACCAGAACAACCAGGTCCTCAGACACATATAAAGAAGACTAAGTTTCCTCACTGAAGCTAAACTAAAATGCAAACAAAAATCCCTCCCTAGGCCAAAGGCTGTAGAACCAAAGCATGAACCTAATCAAATCCAACCCTCTTAAAGCGATCACATAACCCATGCATTTTAAAGGTATGCTTTCAACAAAAAAGAACACATTTAAGGAGCCCAAGCAGCCAAGCTGCAGCCTACAAGTAAACAAGTCCTAACTGCTTGCACAAATTGTCTCAAACAAGGCCTGATTAATTGCCTAAATTGTCTAAAGCACCACAAATTGCACACCACATCACAAAACTATATCACTATATTCAAACAAAGCATATAATCCTATATTTTAAGGCAAAACATGAACTGCAAACCAGACCACAACACAGCAAGCATTAAAATAGGCATGCATTAATAAAAAAATCTCACCACACCCCTAAAATCTTAAAATACCAACAACATGCTGCACACAAACAAAGCTGCATACACTAACAGACTACAAAGATACTCACAGAACACTTCTCTCCTGAATGTGGAGTTAACAAAACCTGTCAAAAAAAAACACACAAAAAAAGCATCAGCACTCAGACAGAATCCTCAAAACACAGCATTATAACTAACAAAACATTCCACAAAACTGACCACCAAACCCAAACAGAAACAAACCAGACAACCACTGATCAAGAGTATAGCAAGCCAGCAAATGTACCAAAGGTGAGAAAACTTACTCCAGCAGCAAAAGAAAAGAAACACGCAATACTTGACCAGCATGCAAAGGCAGCAGGACTTGAACAGCAAACCAGCAGAAGCCACAATTGCCATGTCCATCCAAGCAATCCAACTGAAGCAATGCAAGTATGGACAATGAGCTTGTAAAATAGAGATCTTGATAACCATGGAGCATGACTCCAAACCAAACAAAGCTAATATTTACACCCCAAACACAAAACAGCAAAGCTTGTTCATCATAAAATTCTAGCAAATTTTTTTAAAAAAATAATTAGGCTTAAATTTATATACCTCAACCTCAATGTATGGTCCAACCTTGTACAGTGGTCCTTGCTTTCTCTCTTCCTGCCCTCACTCACTGAATGCAGCCCTTATTTATAATCCCAATTTTTGGTTATTTTTTTTTTCTAAAAAACAATTACATATAGCTGACTTAAAACTTGCTAAGCATAATCATGTAATGCAGCAGAAAATAAAATCAAAGGAATACCCAATATTCATCATTACTAACACAGAACACCCAGTAAACCAGTGGATAAAGGAAATAGCCAGTGAGTTTGAAACACAGAATACCTAGTAAACCAGTGGATAAAGGAAATAACCAGTGAGTTTGAAACTGACTCCAGCAGGTTAAGCCGCCCAACTCACACCGCCATGCTCTAAATGTCAAATTCAACACACAAAGCCTTAAAAAGAACACAAAAGGCATTGGTAATTGCTAGCACGCCTGATCATACCCTGAGCATAGCAGCACCGCCCAAAACAAAAGCAACCAATAACACTAAGGCTCAATTAAGTTGAACACTCAGCCACATAAAATCAAAACAATTATAAATATATAAGCAGCCTCCTAAGCACTCACTAATCGCAAACACAAATGCAACCTTAAATTAGTATTTGCATTAGCCAATCCCCTAAAATTCCTAAATATATTGCTCAATCAGCACACAATATTAGCACTTGATTTAGCAATTGTTAAAGTTATCTAAACATTGCAAACTTAACTAACCAATCTAAATTTAATTCTACTTTTTAAAAGACACAACAATAAATTTCATGAAAGGAATTGCTTAAACTTTACACCTAAATACAATAATCCCATGTTACACAACATAATATCAGCATCTAATCTAGCAATCCTTAAAAGGAATGAAAACACTACAAACTATGCAAAACAGTACATTTAATCCGATCTAATTACAATGTGCAACAACAAAATCTCACGAAAAAATTGTTAACTAAGTGGAATAATCCCATTACACAATTCCTAAAACACTCATAATCCTAATACACTTCTACTCCCCTATACATGCAGAACACCATAAGCAATGCAAACCCTGCATGAAGAGAACCACGAGAGCGACAGGTGTGCATTCCAGCCACCACCTGTCCACCACCCCGAAGACCAAGCCAGCTCATACAGAAAGCCATCGCCACCTCAGCATCCTGGCAGAGCAAACAACAAAGAAACAAATCACCAAAAAGCATATAAGGGCAAAATAGTATTTGTACTTTTTGAGGGGCAAAATAGTCACCACACTATTACTAAGGGGATCCCAACTTTGCCAAGTTCTCACTTTTTATAGTTATAGATATGACTAAATAAATAAAAATAAATAAATAAAAACACCAATAATTTTAGTTTTTTATTTTTCTGAGAATGTTTCGGCTTTCTGCCATGATTTTTTTTTGGCAGTTGTGAAACAAACAAAAAGAAGACTAGATCCCTTTCCCAGGGGAAGCTCTTCGGAAGTGGGTTATAGCCAAGACACGACTTGAACATTGACAGTTATAAATATTAACATAAGAACACACATCACTGAAATACTTTTACTAACATGATAGGCCTGGTTTGATATACGATAAGGTTGAAGAATCCATTTTCCTCTTTCTTCCTAGAAGGTGGGTAGACGAGCCAATACTTATTTTCCAATTCTTATTCTTCAAGCTAGGAGCATGACTGATGTAGACACCCATTTGTGTCTCTTCAAAACCAAACCCAGTGATGAGTACCTTTCACGACGAAACATAATCGAATGAAGTGAAAGTGTGGAAAGTTTAGTGTTGCGGATAGTTTTAATTCTTTTCTCTTCTCTCTGATTTAGAAAACTTATTTTAAGTAAATAGTCAATCTAGTTTGGTTGATTCATGATATGGGTCCAATAATAGTGTATTTGGATGGGGCTTGACAAGAGCTTTCCAACAATATATTATAAGCCCAATTCCGATAAATATCGAGGAAGTTATGGCCAAAATACTAAACTAGACCCGATTAGTGGAGGGGCTATTATTAATTATAATTCCTAAAGCTATTAGGATTGATTATAGTCTTTTAGAATACTCTAGGAGGTTCTTTTAAATCCTAATGGAGTTAGGATTGATAATTATGTTTTAAAGAGTTTGAAATTTAATAAAACTACTCCTTTTAAGAATCTTTGTTTTGTAGGAAGTGGAATATATTTCGTGCCTCATAATATTTATCCAACTTTTATATGGTTGTATATATCTTGAAATTATCTTTCTAATGATATATTATAACATTAAATCCGAGTTATAATGAAAAATTTATGAATGAGACATGAAACTTTATCCAAAACTGACACCTTTCCACTATTTTGGTCATATCTTTTTATATACAGAATATTTTTAACTGATTCTAATTGGGTTGCAAATTAGACTTTAAGAGCTTTCCAACGACATATTATATGCCTTATTTGAACTTCTGGATCAAAAGATATGATAAAAACAAAAACACGTGAATTTCTGAAATCAGCGCCTGGAACCAGGCCTGGCGCCTGGTGCTAGCCATTGGCGCCTAGCGCCAATTAGCTGGTGCTGGCGCCAGCTCTGTTTTAGGTGCGCCAAGTCTGTTTTACGTGTGTCAAGTGCTCTGTTTTGATATTTTATCTTTTTGGTTGATTTTCTCTATAAATAATGTATTAAAAACTCCGTTTTTATTCACCCATTCTCACGAAGATTCACCTACAACCAGTTTTCATTCGCAATCATTAATTCTCTAATTCTCCCTTAATCATTCACCAACTCTAATCAAGATTTTCTTGATTATTCTCTCTCTCTCTCTTTTTCTAAACTAGCTTTTTACATACAAAATTCCACATTCGCAAGATCTAGAAACACCTAGCCATATTCAAAGTTGGCTTCGCCCTAGATGCGAAAGGTTTAATTTCTGAGGGTTTGGTTCCAAATCTCTATTTCAATTATTTAATTTAATTGTTTGTTTATTATTTTCCTTGAATTTACTAACGTGTGTATTTTGTTATTAGAAAGAGGTACGAAGCATCAAAGTAAGTGCTTTAATGGTCTTTATTGATGTTATGATGTAGAAATCATGTTTAAATTGTTATTATGATATTCCTAGTATCATGTCTAGGGTAATTTTAATATCAAATATGCTTATTATGATTGCTATGATGCCTTTTATTCTCTTCCTAATATTTATGATTGTTAGTATCATGTTAGGGCTAAAGATTTGATTTTTTAGTGACATGCTAGGGTTTGTTATTAATCTTGTTAGTATCATGCCTAGGATCTTGCTATTTTTATTATGCTTTAATATTAACATGAACATGATTATGATTATAATTGTTATAATTTATGATTATTATTATTTTAATGATGATTATTTTGTTATGATTATAATTTTGTTATCGCTATAACAATTATTATTATGATTAATATGGGTGTTATCATGATGATTATTCTTAATTATATTTGTGATGATTATAATTATTATTTTTTATTATTTATTATGTTGCTTGATTATTTATATTTATTGCTTGATCACGCCTTTTATGCATGTTTAAAGGGAATTTGTACTTGTAATCACGCTTAATAAGATATTTAATAATCCTGTTTAGGGTTAATGTGATTATAATTTCAAGTGATCGCCAATAATAGTTTATTTGTGCATTAATATTCAACCACCATAGATAAACAGGTTTAGGGTAATCCTATTGATTGTATGTTAATTAGAAAGCGCACATGAGTACGATCAGAATAAAGTAAGGCCTATTATTAGGGCAAGTTCAATCTCTTTTAGGTTGGATTTGTACCTTCATCCCCGAACCCTTAATTGGTTCTAGACCTTATGGAGTTGACGATCTCTTGGATCGTTAAGGGGTGTAACCTTCATCTTGTGAACGGTTTACAAGTTCCTTAAACAAACTTGTTGGCGACTCTTTTGCTCTATCTTCTTCCCTTTTGGACGCCACCGTACTTTAGTGTATGATCACAGAGGGGTTCAAGCTAGTGGGATTAAAGCTTGAAATTATTCCCTACAACTGACTGCATCTTTTAAGCTTCCTGGACACTTGATCATTGTCTACTTCTTAAAATTGGGCGTCTTGTCTTATTACTAAAAGCATTGTTGTGCCTTTCTCTTCCTCGATTATACTAATATCCATATTGACTGTCTTCTCGTAGACTTAAGCTTCAAAATTTTTAATTAGGCTGGATGGCACATCCTTTGCCTCCACACTCACTTTAGGGCCTTTCTTGTCTCTTCACTTTCTTGCTTCACCTACGATTTAGGTTAGAATTTATCCTTTTCCTTTGAGTTAAGGGATTCATTCAACAAATTATCATGGGGATTCTCACTTGTTGTAAGAGCCGACTTGTAGGCCACTGCTTCCCACTACAAGAAAAGGCTAGATTATTGATGGATAGGTTCCGAAAAAATTTTAATCCATTGGAAAATACAGTTTTTTTAACAAAATAATATTGCGTAGGAAATTTCCGATGGAATAAATCTGTTGGAAAATAAATCATTTTTGATGGTCTAAAAATATTTACGTTGGAAATCTCCAACAGAATTGTTAATTAATTTCGTCAAAAACTATATAAAAAAATCTAAATCCTAATTTCTCACTCTCTCTCAGATCATTCTTTCTTTTGCCTTTTCTCGATCACATTCTCTTTCTCTCTCCTTCTCTCTTCTCTTTCTTTCTCATGGATCACTTTCTATATCCTCTCCTCTTTCTCCTCTTTGATCTCATTTCCCCTCTTCTTCTCATTACTCCTTATCAATCTCATTTCCCCTCTTATTCGAATTTCCCCTCTTAGATTTTGATTTAAGAATTTGATATCTCTCTCTCAAAATCACTCAAAAACACTTAATTTTTTCCGCTAATTAGGTGTTTAATTTAATGCCAAATGTGGGGTATAGTAGCTGACATCTTGGGAATTTTTTTATTTTTCTAGGGTTTTGATATTCAAATTTTGGAGAGAGAAATAATGGATGGAAAAAGAATATTGGCGAGCCTTAGGCCATGTATGTAGAGTTCGAAGAGTCGTGGTGAAGTGATAATCACATTTATATAGGATTTGTAGGCACGTTTGTGTTAAGTTTATAGTTGCTTTCTAGGTCTTTTCACCGCTTTTTAGGTCGTAAATACATAAGTTATTTGTTTTGTACTCTATTACACTCCGTGGTGTGTTTTTCTTAATGTTTCAGGTGATTTCATAGTCATTTGGATGCTTTCGTAGTGTTTAGAGTGATTCGGATGATATTTGGATGGAAGTCGATGAATTGAGTTTATAAATCAAAGATCCCACATTCGCGGATGTTGATTTTGAGATTTATATACATGAGGAATGAATATAGCATCCACAAGGGTTGTTATGCACATTTCGGAATTAAATTTGAGTTAGAAACGAAGTTAAACGATGTTTTACAAAGTGGCAAAACAGACCTTTGGTCACTCTTTTGATCATACTTTGAGTTGTACAAATCTGATTGAAGCGATTCAAATTGTGTTGGAAACTACACTTGAAGAGATTTCCAAATATAGGTCCCACATTCCTATATGCTTCCTAAAAAAGGAGATATAGCCCTTGAAAGACGACCAGAGAACCAGCAGACCACCAGCGCCCGAAGCTCGGCACTCCTAGGCCACAATCAGCTTCTGTTTGGCCCAATGGATACCCAGCAGCCGCTGGTTTCTGCGCCCAGCAGCAGCAGGTCATATCCGAGCCTTGTTTTCCATCATCGCAAGATTCGCAATAATCCTTGATCGACTACGACTCCGACTCCTTTAATTGTCCAATCATCTAACAACCTTTGTTATTTTTAATTTCTTATCTTTGTATTTATTTATTTATCTTTAGATTAGTTTTAGGATTATATAAATACTTCAAGGGATTATTATTTTCACTTATGCCTTTTTATACTTTTTATTTTACGTTCGTTTTCTTAGCCCTAGTTTTCTCATGGGCAACTCCATAGATTCTCCATGGATTGTTCTTAAGCTTATTAATTTTATTTATTGAGGTAATTTTATTTCTTCATTTTAATTATGCTATCTTTATTAGATTTAGCTTTAATTATTTATTACATGTTTGAGTAGGTTAATTTCTAGGGTTTGAGAATTTATGTTTATACTTTGATTTTTGATTGATATTATTTATGATTTGATTATTGATATCTCTAATTGATAGTGTTTTTCTTATTAATCTTGCAACTTGATCAATTGTTTGATTAATTACTGTTAATAAGAGTTTGAATTGAAAGATCTTTCTTTCAGAGGCTTACCTAAAATTAGCCAGTCTGATTATGTTAGCGATCGAACTACATATGTTGAATTGAGAGCGTTAAAACCTGACCGTAGGCTTATCAATTGCTCTAGATAATTGATCGATTGAATTGTTATTGATATTTGATAGATTTAGAACTAAAAGCATGGTGAACCATAACCTTATGTCTTTTATTAATTATTTGATCCCTATTTTAATTTAAACTATATTTTAATCCTAATTTTGTGACATAGTACTTTAGTTTCTCCATACCTTGAAAGCTAGATTGAATAGATACCCCTCCGTGGATTCGACCCTACTTACCCTACTACATTGTTAGTTTGTTTTGTTAGGAATTTATTTTTGATAGGTGTACGAATACCTATCAAATTTTCGTGCCGTTGCCGGGGACAAGGCTTAATTTTATTTAGCTTCTTATTTGGTGAGACTAATCTATATATATATATATATTTTATTTTTTTTTTCTCATTTGTGGATTTATTGTAATGGCTATTTTTTATTTTCCATAATTTGAGAATGAGGTGTTTTTGAGATCTGATATTATTGTTGGCTTGGTGACTTTGTTGGTCCTAATCATGGAATTAAAAAATGGGATATGTGCTTAGTGATTTATGAGGGTCTAAATGAAGAAACTAGGTTTATTGTTGAGTCTATATTATGTAGTGAAGGATCTTTTGATTGGGATTTCATTGAGTGGTTAGCTAAAGATATATATGAGTGGGAAATGACATTGTATGCTAAACCAACTCTAAAAAATTTCTCTTCCTTCACTAATTTGACCAACACTCCATGCCCTTGCTATTGTCTCCATTGCAATTCATATGATCATGATGCCTCTTATTGTTCGTATAAAAACTCTTTCATGCACGTTCCGAATCCCTATCCCAAGTATGAAGTGCATTCTATTGTAAAATCTAGTGTCTTACCATACATTTATGATGATGATGAAAGGTGGATTAAGAATGAAAATTTTCAAGAGAGCGTTTATGAATTAATAGATGTTCAAGATGAGAACGCGATGGTTATGTGTGATATTTTTGAGGATGATGAGCCATCATTTAAAGAATTAGTGATTGAGGAACCATTAGTTAAAAAACTTTAAGCTTAAAACTCTTGTGTTGACAAGCTTTTAAAAGAAGTATCTCCATTGCATTACGGTGGCAAATTGGACCTAGATGTTCATTCTAAAATATTTATATTTCCCAAAGAACAAGTAGAGAGAAGTTGTAAATTTTTCCCCTTTTCTTCTTATTTTGATTTTTCTTCCTCTTATTTTCCTTATCATTTCTCATTTTATTCTTTTAATCCCCTGTTTGTGATGATTTGTGTGCTTGCAGTCAAGCCATATGTGTTACTCAATGATATGTTTGCAAGGGCGTATTGTTGGGGTTGGTGAGTCCGACTCACCGCGGAAACAAACCCAAAAACAAGACCGCAATCACAATAAATAAAACCTAAACATAATTAAATTAATCACAAGATTAAGATAAAACGATTACCTTTGGAGCGTGCTTCGCCCGACCGGGAGGGGCTCTTGCTTCGAAAGCAAGCCTCGAAATTATGACGGCCTCCAACGATAGTCTACCCACAACTCGACCACCGAAAATGATCCAATGCCTTGGGGATAGCAAGGCCCGACCAAAACCTGAGTAAATAATGAGTTCAAAGGTTTTCACAATGGTGATGCCTTTTTCAAATTTTACTCAAGTGCTCTTCACAATGCCCCATGTTGGGTATTTATAGGGAAGAGCTAGAGAGTGAAAAGCTCTTCCATCAATGTGGGAGAATTTGATTTTCCCATTTTATTTTAAAGCTAAAATAAAATTAATAATTCAACTAGTAATAAATCAACAAGTTGCAAGCTCATGTGAGAGGTTAGGTGAGGACCATTTGGAGGAGAGGGGGACCAAACTTGCTCCCCACTCCCTCTCCCAAAACCGGCCAACAAAACACTTAACACACCTCTCACCATGAGCCACATGGCACCCACCCTTGGGCATAAAGGCACCCAAGGTGGGCTGTCTTGTCCGTGGCTGCCTCGCCCAGCAGGCGCAGCACAAGCGTGCGGGCTGCCACCGCTGCCAACCACCAAGCCTAGCATGCTTGTGCGGGCTGCTAGTGCTCTCAGCCAGTGAGCCACACACCAAGGATGCGAGCTGCTACTGAGAGCTGTTATTGGCCTTGCACCTTGGTCCAACATTGTTAAGCAGCTTGCATTGGCCCAGCCATGCTGCTACTAGCTGTTGTGGCTGGCGCGCCTAGCCTTGCGATGCTTACATTGATGCGCTAGCACGCACCAGCCAGCATAGGCTCGGCTTGGTGCGTAAGCTAGGCACCATACTATGTCATATTCCCCTAACACTCTGTTTTCTCGGGGCATTCCGATGCTAGGGGTATTTTAGTCTTTGTTGATTTATTATTATTTTCACGTATTGACTTTTCGTCTCGTCTTTTACTATTTTTTTTACTCGGCTTCTAACGTTCGATTTTGACGCTCTAAGCTCGAATTCCCGACGTCTAAATATTAATTCCTCAGTCAACTTATTAATTCCTTCTGGATTAATTCGTCGCTTCGGTTCGTTAGTTGCTTGGGTGTGACCCGAAGGGTTCAGTCAAGATTAAGCTTTAATATTAATTTTGCATTAATATTACTGACCAGAAGCGGCCTCCACCCAGGCATTTTGATCACTTGACCTTACTGAATATATTAGCTTTCTAATAATTCTGAACCCACTAACGGAATAGTACACTTGTTTTAAGGACACCATTCCTTTCTATTTCCCACTTGTCCTTCCGGACAAGTGCACATTTATTGTACAACCTTTTTCCTATATTGCTTAATGTCTCTTCATGAACTAAGGTAAGATTATTTTGTCATCCTTATTACGTCTAGAAGTGTTTCTCGATTCCGAGTCCAACTGTCAATAAACAGATAATTTTTAAAATCCATCCGAGCACGGCCATGCATTTTCACTGTCTCACTCTACGAGAGGCCTTGTATACAACAAAGACATCTTCCCTATTTTTGTAGGGGGACATTCCCAATATTGTAATGTAGCTCCTCTTACTGAGAGGACCTAGCCGCCCGAGTGTTGCCGTTATAATCCCCTATTACGGCAGACGTTTGACAACATCAAAGCGGACTAGTACTCAAATAAGAGAACTCACAATACTCATGGTCGAGGAAATAGGTTCCAATAGCCATAATGAGAAGTATACTTATGATGATTTTTAATCTCTTAAAGTATTCTCATAGGTCGATCCAGTATGGTTCTAAACCAATACCTGTGCAAATGATTTATGACAATCATGTACTCGTAGCACATGAAACGACTCTATAAATTAGACTACACAATAATCTCAATTGTTCATTAATCTTTCACCGTTTAAATGACCTTGATTAGGGATAATTTTCGATTATAATATTCAATGTTCACTTAATAGGTGTTTCCTTACCAAGACTGGTTTTGATACCCTATTTCGAATATTCTCATAATCGAATGGACTGATTATTTAATCCTAAACCACAATTAAATAGCAAACGGAGTGATAAAATATTGCATGAAATTTATATTACTCCAAAACTTGAATGGTTTTTCTTAGTGTCTTACATTAAATGTTCAAAATTAACTAAAACCCTTAATAAGGAAATCAAAGCCAGTCTCCTACATACTTGATTCCCATTGCCTCAATGTATTTGTTATGGTTCACTAGAGGCAATGGTTTAGTAAGTTGATCGGCTACATTGTCATCTGTTCCAACTTTGCAAATTCTGATTTCATCTTCTGATTTCCATTCTCAAATCATGTGAAACTGTCGTTTGACATGTTTGACCTTCTAATGTTCCCTTAGCTCTTTAGCTTGAGCAATAGCTCCATTGTTATCACAATAGTGGGATATTGGACCCTTTATGGAAGGTACAACATCAAGTTCACCAACAAACTTACGAATCCAAACAGCCTCCTTAGCTGCTTCAGCAACTGCATGGCACTGTTCTAACTAAACGCTCCTCCATTTAGACAGAACATATATCCAGATTGCGATTTGAAATCGTCTATGTTTGTCTGGAAGCTTGCGTTGGTATAACCTTCCATAACTAATTCCTCAGAACCCCCATACACAAGGAATTTATCCTTGTTCCTTTTTAGGTACTTTAGGATATTCTTGGCCGCAGTCCAATGGGCCTCTCCTGGATCTCATTGGTAACGGCTCGTAGCATTCAAGGCATACGATACATCTGGCCTAGTACATATCATGGCATGCATGATCGATCTAATAAGCGAAGTATAGGGAATCTGATTCATTCTTACCCACTCATCGGGTGTCTGTAGACACTACTTCTTGCTTAGGATTATGCAATGTGACATTGGCAGGTGACCTCTCTTGGCCTCCTCCATGCAAAATCGAGTAAGTACCTCATCAATTTATGTACTTTGACTCAATCCAATCATCCTTTTTGATCTATCCCTATAGATCTTGATGCCTAGTATGTACTGAGCCTCTCCTAAGTCTTTCATTAAGAAGCACATTCCAAGCCTGGCCTTTACAGACTCTAACAACGGAATGTTGTTTCTAATGAGCAATATGTCATCGATATATAAGACTAGGAAGGCGATGTCACTCCCACTGACCTTCTTGTAAACACAAGATACATCTGGATTCTTGATAAAACCAAACTTACTGATGGCTTCATCGAATCGTAGATTCCAACTTCAGCTTGCTTGCTTTAGTCCATAAATCGACTTTTTAAGCTTACAAACCTTCCGAGCATTTTTTTGGTCGACAAAACCTTCAGGCTGTGACTTATACACAGTTTTTTCTAAACTACCATTAAGGAAGGCATTTTTGACGTCCATCTGCCAATTTCATAATTGTAATATGCAGCAATCGCTAGGAGGATCCGAACAGATTTCATCATTGCGACAAGTGAAAAGGTTTCATCATAATCAATAACATGAATTTGTCTATAACCTTTTTCCACCAATCTAGTTTTTTAAATGAATATATTTCCATCTTTTTCGGTTTTCAACTTGAAAATCCACTTACATCCGATAGGTGTATAACCTTCGAGTAAGTCAACCAAGTCCCAGACTTGATTTTCAAACATGGAATCCATATCAGATCTCATGGTCTCTTTCCATTTAGCAGAGTCGGTGCTTGCCATCGTTTGCTTGTAGGTTGCCGATTCATCTCCATCCATAATTAGGATGTCCTAATTCTCGGTTAATACTAAACCAAGATATTTATCATGTTAAGATCTCGGCCTCTGAGACCTACATAGGGTAATGGATTGAGCATTTGCATTTTCGATTTGACTTTGCACATTTTGCACATTTTGATCATTTTTACCTTCGTCAACAGATGCTATTTGAGCACTTTGACTGTCATTCTGATTTTGTTGCTCATCCTCACAAACTTCGTCGAGTTCGATTTTCCTCCCACTTGTCATTTTGGAAAGGTGTTCCTTCTCCACAAAGACACCATCGCGAGCAACAAACACTTTGCTCTCCGATTTGTTGTAGAAGTAATACCCTTTGGTTTCTTTTGGGTAGCCCACAATGTAAACCTTGTCAGATTTGGGATGAAGTTTGTCAGAAATTAATTTCTTGACATATGCTTCGCATCCCCATATCTTTAGAAAAGAGAACCTAGGAGGTTTCTTCGTCCATAATTCATATGGAGTCTTTTATACAGCTTTTGATGGTGCACATTTCAGTGTTAGTGCCATAGTTGCGTGTCCCCAGAAAGAGATAGGAAGATCACTTAGATCCATTGTTGATCGTACCATGTCTAACAAGGTCCGATTTCTCCTTTCGGATACTCCATTCCATTGTGGAGTTCCTGGAGGAGTTAATTCTGAAAATATACACTTTTCTTTAAGATGATCATCGAATTCTTGGCTCAAGTATTTTCCACCTCGATCCGATCAAAGGGCTTTGATTTCCTTGCCAAGTTGATTTTCAACTTCACTCTTAAATTCTTTGAACTTTTCAAACGATTCAGATTTATGCGACATTATGTAGACATAACCATATCTACTATTGTCATCTGTGAAGGTGATAAAATATCGGTGTCCATTTCTTGTGGTGGAGCTCATTGGTCCACATACATCAGTGTGTATTAGACCTAATAAGTCTCCTGCCCCTTTCTCCCAACTTGGAGAATGGCTATTTAATCATCTTGCCTAATAAACATCCCTCGCAATTCTCAAACGATTCTAAATCGAAAGAGTCAAGAACACTTTCTTGTAGAAGTTTCTTGATGCGTTTGATGTTAATGTGGCCAAGACGACAATGCCACAAGTAAGTTGACAGGCTAGAGTCGTATCACCTAATCAAAAGTAATTCCTAAAACCACTAACTAATAATATATAGGGAAGTAGGGTTGAATCCACAGGGAAACAAGTCTTTTTATTCCTAATTAACTAATATAATCTAGATTATGAAGTAACCAAAATATTATAATCAAAGGAACTAAACTACAAAGATTAAGAATAAGGAGAAAACAATGAAATAAAAGCCTAGGGCATAGGTTCACCAATAAATAATATTCAAGGGTAAAACATAATAATTAATTATCAATGCATAAATGAATCAGATTATAAAGGGCTTTTGCTACGTATTATAATCACACAGTTAATTTACCGGTATTAAATCTCATCTCTCGAATCTCGACTTAACCATTTATAAATTATCCTGCCTATTGAAACTAGACCTAAACATCAATTCTCATCTCTCGAATCTCGAATCAATATTTTCAAACTCATGCATAAAAGATCTGCGCAAATCTAGTCACAGAGCATTAAATCAATCAATAGGAAATTAATCTAGCATTGACAATTAACAACAATAAATTACCCCTTCATAATATTTATGGATCCCCATAAACCCTAGAAATAAAACTACTCACACATAATTAAATCTAAACAAATCAAAGTAATAAAACAAGACATGATTAAAGGAATAAAATAAATAACTAAGATTAAAGGAAGAGAAATTGTTACCAAAGAAATTTAGAATTAAGAATAAAGTTAAGAACAAAGTATAAGATAGAGAAACTAAACTAAAAGCTAAGTAGAGAGAGAAAATCTAACAAAGAATTATGAAAGAGTAAAAAGAAGGTCCTAAACTTGCTTAACGGAAAAGTATTTATACTAAGCAAGAATCTTAAACTAAAACAAACTTAATCGTCGAAAATTAATTCCTTAAATAAACAAGCACCCGATCGGGCTGAAGGCCGCCCGATCGGGCGCGCCTTTTTCTCCGCGTACTCTTCTAAACAGCCACGCCCGGTCGAGTTAGCAGCTCACCCGATCGGGCACACCATTGGACACGCACCAGCACAACTCTAGCGCCACGCCCGATCGAGCTAAGCTTGCCCAATCGGGCACATGCTTTACCTCGAGGCTTGGAACTTCGATTGGGCTTATTTCTTCGGCCCAATCCGGATATCCACTTAGGGTCTTGATCATTCGGTCCAAACACCTCGGTATCCCGATTATCAAGCCCTTAATCACCGGCTTGATGACTCTAACCGGCCTTGGACTTCAAACATGGTCGTGCTCCTCCAATTTCGGCAGTTAATTCGTGAAAATCCGGAAAAATGCTCAAAAAGTGCAATTTCCTAAAAAAGTCAACCAAAACTACAAAAACACTAGAATACACCAATAAGTAAAACAAGTGGCTCTAAAGAGTCAAAAACACTACCAATTATGACCAAGGGACCGGGGTAAAATACTATATAAAATACACATATCAAACTCCCCCAAGCCAAACCTTTGCTTGTCCCTATGCAAAGATATCTTCAATAAATAAATAAATATGCTTCACCTAAAAAAGTAAAAATCAAGCACAAACAATTCAACATAAATCCAAAAAAAATGCTTCAAAGTCATCAATCAAATCCAATTACCCTTCCCCCCTAACAGTTGTCAAATAGAGAAAACCACAAGAGCATATAGAATTCAAGACTAGTGCTCACATACTCAACTCTCATTTATGTGGCGAGTAAAAGATGTACTTGATTGCTCTCCAACCAACCCCTTTAATGTGAACAATGCCCTCCCAACTCACACTCTCGTGTGTTTAAAGCAATGAACGCTTAACCTACTAGTCGACTTGAAATATGTTAAATCATAACTTGCATTTATAAACAACACTTTCACATTCATACAGCTCTTATGCACAAAGGTCGGAAGGTCTTTAAATCTTGTAATGTAAGGCTAGGGTAAAGGGTATGAATCATTTGGGAACAAGTGAGAGAAAAGCTATGCTTAAGGGAGCAAATCCTAGTAAAACCCATGATAAAAAAATAATGATCAACATCTTCTACATAACCAATTCTAACAAAAATCCACCAAATACAACTCCAAACAATATAAACAATCCTAAATTGTACAATTTCACTCATAAGATATAATAATAAAGAAATACAGTGAATAAACAAACTTTATTTCCAAATTTGAATTTTTCATTGAAGCTCAATTTTTCTTCCTTTTGATCAACCTCAAACTAGAACATTTAAACATTGAACACTTTTTTTTTCTTTTTGCTTTTTTTTTTCTATTAAAGTTCACTTATTTTTTCACTTTTTTTCTTGAACATCTCTTTTTTTTTTCATAACATCATACTTTATTTTTTCAAGAAGATATAACTTTCAAACTCATAAAAAATAAACATGATAAAAAACAAAGTAACTTCTCAAAACCCACCCAAATTGTGTAAATAATAAGCACACTACAAACTCCCTCGCCTCACTCACTATTAGCTCCCCCAAGCCAAGCTTGGGACTAGTAACCAATGGGGCAAAATAGGATTGTAATGTGCCTAATAAACAACAAAAAGTCAAGGCAACAACATGGGTATCAAGAAGGGAACAAATGTATCTACAATCATATGAAGGCTACTGTAGGGAATATTTCAAGCGTTAATCCCCTAGCTTGAACTCCACTGTGATCATACACTAAAGTACGGTGGCGTCCAAAGGGAAAGAAGATAGAGCAAAAAAGTCGCCAACAAGTTTTTTTAGAAACTTGTAAACCTTTCACGAGGTGAAGGTTACACCCCTTAACGATCCAAGGGATCGTCAGCTCCATAAGGTCTTGAACCAAATAGGGTTTGGGGATGAAGGTACAAATCCAACCTAAAAGAGATTGAACCTTCCCTAATAATAGGCCTTTAATTTATTCTGATCGTATTCATGTGCGCTTTCTGATTAACATGCAATCAATAGGATTAACCCTAAACCTGTTTATCTATGTTGGTTGAATATTAATGCACAAATAAACTATTATTGGCGATCACTTGAATTATAATCAAAATTAACCCTAAACAAGATTATTAATTATCTCATTAAGCGTGATTAAAAATACCAATTCCCTTTAAACATGCATAAAAAGGTGTGATCAAGCAATAACAATATAATATAAAGCAACATAATCATAAATAACAATTATAATAATAATAAAAATCATCATAAATAATTATAATCATAGAAATAAACATGTTCATGTTAAAGCATAATAATAATAGCAAGATCCTAGGCATGATACTAACAAGATTAATAACAAACCCTAGCATGTCACTAAGCAATAAAATCCAAATATTTAACCCTAACATGATACTATCAATCATAAATATTAGGAAGAACATAAAAGGCATCATACTTTTAATCATACTTAATATTGAAGTTACCCTAGACATGATATTAGGAATATCATAATAACAACCTAAACATTATTTCTACATAATAACATCAATAAAAACCATTAAATTACTTACTTTGATGCCTCATACCTTTTTCTAATAACAAAATACACAAGTTAGTAACTTCAAGGGAAATAATAAAAAAAACAATTAAATTAAATAATGGAAAGAGAGATTTTGGACCAAACCCTCTGAAATTAAACCTTTCACGTCTAGGGAAAAGGCAACTTCGAATGTGGCTAGGTGTATCTAAGTCTTGCGAATGCGGGATTTTTATATTTGAGAAAAGGCTAGTTTAGAAAAGAGAGAGAGAGAGAGAGAGAGAGAGAGAGAGAGAGAGAGAGAGAGAGAGAGAGAGAGAGAGAGAGAGTAAGCAAGAAGATATCGATGAGAGTTGGTCAATGAAAACGGAGTTTTTAGCTCGTTATTTATAGAGAAAATCATCCAAAAAGATAAAACATCAAAAACAGAGTTCTGACGCAAAAAGCCAGATTAGCACCAAACGCTGACCTTAGCGCCAGGCGCCAAGCGTAGCGTCTGGCGCTACAGCTGGCGTTTGGCGCTGACTAAGAAATCAACGCCTTTTCCTAAAACCAGATAGAAATTGCCGTACAGGAGGATAAAATTGCATTTTCCTCAAAAATGTTCTATGATTCTGAATAAAAACTCTAAAAAGTCAACAAAAGTCAATTTATCAATGCTAATTGAATTAGGAATGAAAAGAACCTTCTAGAATAATATAGAAGACTAAAACCATTCCTAATTGCATTAGGAATGATAAATCTATATTAGGCCCTCCTCTAGATCATTGGGCCGCATATAAGGCTCAAACCGGGCCCAGTTCAGTAATTTGGCCATAACTTCCTCAATATTCATCGGAATTGGGCTTATATTATATCGTTGGAAAGCTCTTTTCAACCCTCATCCAACTACACTATTATTGGACCCATATCATGGACCAACCAAACAGGAATGGATGTTATCTTAAAATAGGTTTTCAAAAACAGGGAGAAAAGAAAAGAAATTAAAACTATCCGCAACACTAAACTTTCCACACTTTCACTTTATTCGATTATGATTCGATGTGAAAGGTACTCATCACTGGGTTTGGTTTTGGGGAGACACAAATGGGTGTCTACAGAATCCTCCACTTTGAGTGAGTTTGGAGAAACGCAAGTTTCGAAACCAAAAGTCAAAGTACCGATAGGGACGGAGAATGATTCAAAACGTTCAGCGATCCTAAATCACTCTTGTAACGCCGATACCTGCAAACTAGCGTTAGTTAAACAAATAAAAGAGTTAAGAAACACATATCTTGCACCGTCAAGCACACGTCTTTTAAAGTAACCAATTTGCTGCCGCATTACTATTGTGATGACCTCCTGCCAAGAGAATGCAATCCCTCTTGAAAAACCCTACGCTTGTAACTGCTTTAAATATTAAAGATTGTATCTCTTGAAACGACCTTCTTCCGCTTTGATAATATTCCACAAACCAGGGAACACTATCAAAGATTGCTTCGCTTGAAACAATCCTCTTCCGCTTTGTGATCATCTTTCACGTCTAAGGGAACATGATCGAAGACAACTTCGCTTGAAATAATCTTCAGCTGTTTTTGACAACTTTCCACAATTTAGGGAACAATGTCGAAAATATCCTCGCTTGAAGCTATCCTCACTTATTGTGATAATTTTCCAAAGGAAATTACCGAAGATCTCCGCTTGTCGATCTTTAAAAAGTTCGCTTGAACTTTGCTTCCGCTATGCCTGTATGTTGGCGATTTTACTGCTTTGAACCTATATGTCGATGCCCTTTGCTAAATGAATGAAATAATATGTCGGTGCCTTTCCGAATGAACCAGTATGTCGGTGCCTTTTGCGATGAGCCAATTAAGTGAGACGATCTTTTATCAGGTCGATCAATTTATGCAATCAAGCCGATTACTAAAAATCGTGTCAAATTGCTTAGAGGGCTAACTGGCATACCAAGGAACCAAAAATATATTGCACAAGCTTAGAACAACCGTACAGAGTGGCTGAGCATTCTAGCACCGCTGAAAAAACATAAGCGCCACATAACTGGCTGTAGTGCCAAACGCTGGATTTAGCACCAAGCGCCAAGCCTATCTGCTAACGCCAAGGTCTGGCGCTTGGCGCTAGAGTCGGGTTTTCCTTAAATACCCTTCTCTTCTTCATTTTCGCTGCTACTCTTTGCATTTCGGCTTTGAAAATTCCCAGAACTTCAATTGCTTCGTTCTTGCTCGTTTCTCAACAAATTCGCTCAAATTTGTTGCAAATCAAAGCTTATTTCATCCATTTTCTCGATCTATGTAAGTTTTCCTCAAACTCACACCAGTTTTTATGAATTTTACATGTGTATATTCCCGAATTTCATGAAAATTTGAAGCTTAAAATGCTTAATTCTCTTTGTTTGTCAAATTTTATGCCATGAAATTGCTTGATTTTGTTTATATATTGCCTAGCTTAGGAGTAGTAATTTGAGACTTGTTTGATTCAATTTGGTGAAGAAATGAACAAATTGCCATTGTTGCACCTCTTAAGGTCGGGAATGCAATGTGGCTCGTTCTTGATGTTTTTGCTAGCAATTCTTGTCCAATTTGTCACAATAATTACCATAGTATTGCAAGAAATTTTTTCATTGCTTTAAAAATGCCGTTATGCTCAATTTGAATTTGTGCTCTGTTTTAGTACTACGTACTCTGTTTTTTTGCGAACATACTATCATACGGCTAGACGAACCTTAGATACTATAGACCCTTAATTTATAATAACTCTGCACAATGTAGCATGGCTAGACAGGGAGATTTCGGTTCACGGTCTTGAGACGTTCGACGGGGGCATGAGCCTATAGAGGACGATGCCGAGCCGTCCACTTCGCTTGGTCGACTCCCCGAGTGGGATGAGCGGACCTTGTACTTTTCTCCCGTCCACCATATTTCTTAGAGGGTGAGACGGGGCATCACTATTGGGAGGACGCGCTGTCATGGTTCCGGCTGTGACGGTTTTGGCGATCTGTACAAGATGTACATCGCCAGAGATGATCAGACGAGACTTCTATGGGAGTCTTGCAATCTTATTGCGTTGTACGAGACCTCTGAGGTAATGGTTGCCTCTAGCGGGGGTCACCATGTAGTTCGTGCTCCGGTGGAGTTCTTTTGGGACACCACCAACACTTTCCACATTTCCTGGGGTGAAATGATGGTCACTCCTACCGACTTCAGTCTCATCACAGGACTGAAGTTTAGTTCTATGCCACCGCCATTCGACAGCGGGATCGACGTCTTTTCCCTTGAGGAGTTGTTGGGTTCGATTGCTATTCGGGCTCGAGCTGAGGTAGAGTCGACTCAGTTTA
This sequence comes from Chenopodium formosanum, assembly GCA_024500155.1. Taxonomy (NCBI): domain Eukaryota; kingdom Viridiplantae; phylum Streptophyta; class Magnoliopsida; order Caryophyllales; family Amaranthaceae; genus Chenopodium; species Chenopodium formosanum. The sequence goes on along the minus strand of CM044862.1, from coordinate 29,308,105 downwards.
GTGCTAGGGGGATTCTCCGTTCAACTCTAGCAGCGGCTTTGGACGACGATGCGACCACCCGAGAGCAGCGGGTGCGCAGCTTTGCACTCATCTTATTGTTAGGGACGTTCTTACCCGACAAGGGTAGTAGGGCGCTGCTTTACTACCTTCCTGCCGTCTGGGATCTACACCGGATCGGGAATTATGATTGGGCCAACTTGGCCTATGCTGACTTCATTCGAGCGCTGAGGGACTCGTGTCGATATCGGTCCTTTGGGACGAATGTTGCTTTGTCCAGCTTTTGGAGGGTCGTAGTGGTAAACCTTATTCCCTATAAAGTTTAGCTCTACATTTTAGTTAGCATTTACTGATAACTTTAGCTTCTTGTAGATCTGGTTCTACGAGTACTTCCCTTCTGCTGCGCCGGCGAGACCGTCGCCGTTTAGGTTTCCAGTTAGTTCTTCTTGGGGCAGCCGCCGTGTAGGGATGTCCACTGCATATGTCCGAGATTGGATTATCTCGGTATGATTCTAGTCTTTTGACATTCTAAGATGCTTTAGATAGGTTCTTGCCTGACTGACGTTCTTTGCAGGAGCCTGAGGTGCTGAACCGACCGTGGGTCGGCCTGGCAGTCCCTGGGTTAGCCGCACAGTATTCCGCTGATCATCGCTATTTCTTGGAGACCTATGGAGCGACTGCGTACCTTTGAGCTAGAGAGGGCTGCTATCAGCATTCCTCCGATACTTTTGTCATTCCTGCTCCTCCACCACGTCACATGTTTAACGCCGCGAGATTGTTGAGCATGTCAGAGGGAGTTGGTACCCCTTGGCGATCTTACACGATCCCTAGGCGATGCTATGCGGAGGAGCTAGTGCCGTTGTTAGCTACAGTTCTTGTACCGGCTAAGGATGTGGCAGTACGATTTTTCAGCTTTTACCTTAAGTTAAGTAGCCCCTAAGTAATGCTTTACTGACTTTGTTTTGCCTTGCCAGGACGACGCTGCTGAGTTCGTGCCACCCTGTATGTCTATCCATTACCAGGGGATATATAGGCCGATTGAAGAGATGATTCCTCCGGCTCCTAAGGATGAGCGCTTCGTGGAGCGGTCGATTCCTCGCCACCAGACTCGGGTAAGCTTGTTTATTTGCAACTTTTGTCAATATATATTATGCATGTTTACTGACTTATTTCTTTGACAGTTCTCGCGCGAGGTGGTTTTGGCGATGGCAGGATGTATAGATGCCTTCCGGAGCCAGCTTATCCGGATGAGGAACGTGGCTACCTGCCGTCGGGACGACGCTGTTCAGGAGGTAGTCTTCCTTTCATATGTTTTTGTATTACCGCTTTGATTTTGCCTGTTTCTGATTTTAATCTTCTTTTGCAGGGTAAGCCCATTCCTTCTCGTACCCGCACGAGACCTGAGGTGCGGAGGGATCCGGCGAGGTCTTGCTCGAGACGTCGCCGCACTTTTGGGAGGTAGGGGCGATCGCTCTGAGGCTGCTCGTACTGAGGCGGTAGAGGGCTCAGGTTCTTCCTCTGAGGGTGCACATGCTGCGCCGGTACGCTAGGGAGAGGCTACCTCGGCTCTTAGAGGTGGTGGGATGTACGAGGTTGGCTCGTCATCGCAGCAGCCTCAGCCTTAGGTAGATCTCGGGTGGACGGGTCCTACGTTTAGCTTTCCTCCTCTCGCTAAGACTGGAGCCGATGCTGGAGCTGGAGCCGGAGCTGGTGGAGAGCTTACTCCTCGTACAACCGAGTTTTATGCGATGATGGGTTTACGTCCCCCGGCGCCGTAGTTTATACCTGTGCTTTTTATTATTTATTTGACTTTGTATAGAACTTTGCCTTTTAGTTAGACTCATTTTTTTAGACATATTTGTATATACATACTATTATGAGTTTATTTTATTTATCATGTTTTTTTTTATTATTTATTAATATTATTATTATTATTATTATTATTATTATTATTATTATTTGTTATTATGTGCATGTTTGTGTGTGCAAGGAAATTTTAAAAATAATTTTTTGCGCAAAAATTCTGTCATTTTTATTATTGATTGAAGGTATCCAACTTTCTCCCTTAAAAAAAAATTGAAAAAAAGGAAAAGTCAAATAAATTATTGGATTTATAAGCTTGGAAATTAGTTTAAATAAAATCCAAAAAATAATATAATTAATATAATAGCTATATTAATTAAAAAAAAGGAATAAATGAATATTTAGAAAAAGATAAGGAAGCCGTAAAGTCATTAGCAGACTCGAATTAAGTTAAAAACGCGTTTTCAAAGAGCGCGTACGATGAGGCAAATTGGCGCCAGTTGGCGGCACGCGTTTTGGTCTTGCGCCAGGCGCTAAACTTAGCGTTATGCACCAGGCTCTAGCGTCAAGCGCCAATAGTAGCGTCTGGCGCTAAATAGCGCTAACTCCGAATCCTTCCCAAATTAAAACTGCTTCGACTTCGTGCATAAATATCCCGCTGCCCAGCCGATTCTTTTCATAATTTCAGCAAATAAAATAATTCTTAGCTTTAGAAAAATAATATCATGTCTCTAGTCACCAAAACATTTACCCAATACCCATGAATGGTGTCGGTCTCTTAATGCCAAAGAAAGAAAAGAATTAGATGTGTTTCACTTGGGGGGTATTTATGGTATCAAAGGGGTAGATCTTGACTTAGATTTTATTCATAACGCTTTAGAATATTGGGATGTATATACTCATTGCTTAAGAATAGGGTATGATGAAATTAGCCCTTTGCCGGAAGAATTTGGTGCTATTTTAGGTTTCCCTGCAATAGATCTTGTAGTAATCCCTAGGATATATGCATATTATTATAAAGATTTTGAACGCTTCTTCAATGTAAAAGACGGGGATCTATCAAAAATAGTAGATGGTAACATAGTTAATTTGAAAGAATTTGCTCGCCATTATTTTGATAAACCTTACTCCGAATCTTTTCCTGTTTATAGAAGAAGGGCTTTCTTATTTTGTATGCTTAATCAATTTTTTCTCACTAGTGGTAAAAATAATGATGGTCATTCAATTATAACAACTGTATTAGAACATATTGAATTAGGGAGAACTCCAATGCCTTTAATAGTTGGAGAGACTATGATTAGTCTTGATGAATTAAAGAGGGGTCAAAAAGAACCTTTTCGGGGCCCTCCAATTTTATTAAAGATAGAAAAATAATATTTTTAATTACAGAAATCAAAAATATATTTTTGTATAGTAATAATAATTTATTTGCATTGCAATTTTTTACAGACATGGCTAATGGAAAGGCTGGAGTTAATTAGCCCTCCGGATAACATTGAGAAGTACACTCCAAATTGTTTCGTGAGGAGGAAGAAACGCTTCTCTAAGATGGGGCGCCACGAATGGAAGAGGGTCTTCGAATCCTGCAATTTTGCTATCAAGTGGGTCATCCCTTGGTGGAAAATAAAATGGATGGTTGGTGTCAACAAGCAACCATTCTGCCGTCTTCCAAGCTTGTCCCGTATAACTTATTATTATCTCTGCAGGGTAAAAAGACAATAAGGCCTACTTCAGACTATTCCTTCCGGAGATCTTCTTCCTCCCTATGAGTTCCCTGTCTCCCAAGAAGTAGACAAGTTTGACGCTTATTGGAGTGCCAGACCTTTATGGGAAGTAATTACCCAAAAGGTTTCTCCTTCCTTGCCCAATGATGTGAAGAAGTGGCTTTTGAAGAAACCTTCAAAGGACGTGAAGAAAAATAAGAGCAAAACTGATGTGAAGAGTCGTCTAGGTGACAAGGTGCTACCTGTTAGGGAACGCTTAGGTGAAAGAATTGAATTCAAAACACCTACAATGCCTAGGAAGAAAAGCACTACAAAGATAAGGGAAAAAGGAAAGCTGACACCACAGAAAAGAAAGCTTGGGTAGAAAAGAAGCATGGAGTCCTAGATGAAGGGGAAACTATCTACTCCAAGATTGAATGTAGGTCCTCTAAAGGATGCCTACTAGCTAAGGTTATGGATGAGGAGGAGGAAGCAGACAAAAATTGGAAAAGGGCTAAGAAAGAGAAAGAGGATTAAGAGCATTGCTTAATTTCAAATTATTAGACTTAGTTTATTTTTTTTCATCTAAAGTTTTTTTTTTTTTTTTTTTTTTTTTTTGAGGGAACATCTAAAGTTAATTTATTTAAGCTTTATTTAAATTCCATCAATAATGTAATTTATTTTATTAATGAAATTCCAGCTTTTAATTAAAATATTTAATTTAAATTGATTTTTATTAAAGGAATGAGGCCAAACGTAGCTCTCTTGAGTATCCTACTCAAGTAATTATGGGTAGTATTTCTTAAGTTGGTCAATATTTGTAATGTTCGAGAACTCATTGCCATCCGTATTAGTTAATTTTGCTGCACCTCCTGACAGTATTGTTTTGACATGTAGGGTCCAGACCAGTTAGGTCTAAATTTTCCCCTTGGATCTAAAACATTTTTCCTTAATGCTTTTAACACCAAGTCTCCTACTTTGATGTTTCTTGTCTTGACCTTCTTATTAAAATGCGTAGCCATACGAGTTTGATAGCATTGAGTGTGATGTAGAGCTTCTAGTCGTTTTTCATCGAGTAGAATTAGCTCTTCCTATCTTGCCCTAGTCCATTCAACTTCATCGAGTTTGCTCTCTAACGCGATGTGTAGAGATGGAATTTCTAATTTGACAGGTTGTACGGCATCCATTCCACATACCAAGGAAAATGGCGTATTCCCTGTTGATGTGCGAATTGATGTGCGGTAACCCCACAATGCGAAGTAAAGTTTGTCAGGCCAATCCTTATAATTTTCTGTCATTTTCTCGATGATAGTCTTTAGATTTTTATTAGCTGACTCGACTGCACCATTTGCTTGAGGACTATAGGGGGAAGAACGATGATGTTGAATGCCATATTTTTGTAACAATTCTTCGCATTCGGCTTGAAAGTGAGTTCCATTGTCACTTATCATTTCATGTGGGACTCCGTATCAACAAATAATATTTCTCTCGATAAAGAGTGCTACATGTTTTGCAGTGAGTTTAGCGTATGATTGCGCTTCAACCCACTTTGTGAACTAATCTATTGCTACTAAGATATATTAATGGCCTCCTAATCCTAGGGGAGAAATTTTGCCAATTATGTGAATTCCCCATGTAGAGAATGGCCATGGAAACGTGTAGGTGTAGAGCAAGGACGGAGGAACATGTTGTAAATTGGCATAGGTTTCGCACTTAGGGCATCTTTTTACGTACTGATGGCAATCCCTATTCATTATAGTCCAATAATATCCTTCTCGCATTATCTTTTGGACTAACATTTTTCCATTTATGTGAGTACCACAAATTCCTTCATGGACTATCCTCATTGCTCTTTGTGCATCCTTTTTTCCTACACATAAGAGGGCTCGACCCTTAGGTACCCTTTTATGTAGCTCTTTGTTTATGAGTACATATTGAGAAGCCAAGAGTCTTAATGCTCGTTTTGCTCTTTTGTCAACATGGGAAGGGTATTCTCCTTTTGTGACATAATTGAGTGTTTCCGTGTACCACGGTTCTTCTTCTTCTTCTTCTTCTTCTTCTTCTTCTTCTTCTTTGTCTTAGACTACTTCGTCATCTTCTATAGCCTGGATGTATGCTGGTTTGTGCCTTTTTTCTATATTTAGAGGCATTTGCTCAATGTCCGTGTGAATCCTAACCATCGAGGCTAGTCTTGCCATGGAATCAACAAATTGATTTTCTTCCCTAGGTAGATATGTGTATTCTACCTTCTCTAACTGACCAGTAAGAGTTTCAAGATAGGTTTGGTAAGGGGCTAGACTTTCGCTCCTTACTTTCCACCTTTTAGGTATTTGACTGATGATTAATGAAGAGTCTCCGAATATCCGTAACTTTTTTACTCCCAATGCCAAAGCTGTTTCAAGGCCTACCACGCATGCTTTGTATTCAGCAGCGTTGTTGGTAATGTCAAAATCAAGCTTTATGGAGATTGGAACATGATCTTCTTTAGGTGATACTAGTAATGCTCCAACGCCACATCCCTTTTGGTTTGAGGCTCCGTCGAAGTAAAAGGTCAAAGTATCATCTTCAGTGACCATTAAGTCTTCATCTGCAAAGTCATTGTCTTGTATTGGTGTCGAGTCTTCTATTGGAAAGTCCACTAGAAAGTCTGAAACCACAGATCCTTTGATAGTTTTTTACGTCATAAACCTTACATCAAACTTGGCTAAATTGACTATCCATCTCGATATGCGTCCATTGAGTGTAGATTTCTCGAGTAAATACTTGAGTGGATCTAATCGGGAGACTACGAAGACGGTATGCACTAGCATGTAATGTCTTAGCTTGGTTGTGGCCCACACCAAGGAGAGGCACAATTTCTCAAGTGGTGTATAACGTGCTTCGTATTCGAGCATTTTCTTGCTTAGATAGTAGATTGAGTTTTCTTTGCCTTCTACTTCTTGTGCTAGCATAGCTCCCATTGTCTCTTTGGTAACTGTTAAATACAACCTAAGAGGTATTTCGGGAAGTGCTGGTGCTAATATGGGAGGATTTGCGAGAAAGGCTTTGATCTTTTCAAAGGCTTTTTAACACTCGTCGTCCCATATTATTGGTACATTCTTCTTAAGCTTCTTGAAGATTGGTTCACATATCGTTGTCAATTTTGATATGAACCTACTTATGTATTGCAACCGGCCAATAAATCCTCGAATCTGTTTCTCAGTCTTTGGCGGTGGCATTGACATGATTGCTTTGGTTTTGGTTGGGTCTATCTCTATTCCTCTAGAGCTTATGACATAACCCAAGAGCTTGCCTGAGGTGACTCCGAAAGCACACTTAGATGGGTTCAACCTCATATTGTATTTTCTTAGCCTTTCAAAAAATTTCCTTAAGGCTACTTGACTGTCTTTTGATTTTATAATCATGTCGCCGACATATACTTCGACTTCTTTGTGCATCATGTCATGAAGTAAGGCAGTTGCTGCACGTTGGTAAGTAGCAACAGTGTTTTTCAACCCGAATGGCATTACCGTGTAATAGTAAGTGCCCCATGGTGTTATGAAAGTTTTTTTCTCCATGTCTTCTTCTGCCATGAGAATGTGATTGTAACCTGCGTATCATTCCATGAACGAGAGAAGCGCGTGATTTACCGTGTTATCTACAAGAATATCGATGTGTGGTAAAGGGAAGTCGTCGTTTGGACTTGCCTTATTTAGATCTCGAAAGTCGACACACATTCTTACCCTTCCATCTTTTTTCGAAACTGGGTTGACGTTGGCGACCCATTCAGGGTATTTAGATACCTTGATGAAACCTGAAGTTATTTGTTTTTGGACCTCTTTTTTTATTTTAAGAGCTACGTTGGGTTTCATTCGACGTAACCTTTGTTTTACATGTATCATTCCTGGAATTAGTGGTATAGTGTGTTGAGCTATTTCTCTATAAATGCCAGGCATATCTTCGTATGACCAAGCAAATACTTCGATAAACTCTTTAAGTAAGTTAATTAAATCGGTTCTTTCTTGTTCGTTAAGTGTTAGTCCGATTTTAACTTCTCTTTTATTGGTTAAATCATTTAAGATATCAACCGTCTCAGTTTCTTCAATTACCGGTGTTTTCTTTTCGAGTGTTTTCATTGCTTTAATAAGTTCTTTGTCTTTTCCCTTGTTAGTTAAGCAATGCTCGTCATCTTGGGTTAGAGAAGAACACAAGAAATAAGGAGAAGAAGATATATTATTGTACTCTGAGATCATTACATCAAAGAGTGATATGTCCCCAGGGACTGGATCACTAACTATTCTAGGAGAAGAGATGGAAGGGGAAGGTGCTACTACTAAAGACCTAGGTGACTCTGTAGGGAGAATCTCCGACTCTGACTCTGACTCTGACTCAGACGACTCTTCAAACATTGGTCCTTGCCTTGTCGTGATAGATATTTTCCTTCCACTTGGAGTAGTCACCTTGACGGTTTTGCGCCACCCTTGTAGTGATCCTTCCGCTGGAGTGATTAGCTTCGAGGGATCGAAGCTTTCGCTTTGTAGGACTGTTTGAATGAGCGAGGAGTTATCCTCTTTGTAAGTTGGCTCATTCTTTTCTCGCCCAAATAATAATCCCATTACATTAAAGTCAAAGCATGGCGATGCTTTCTCCTTATAGAGAGGAGTTGAGATTTCACCTATGAAATAACAATCCAGGAAAATCTCAAATCCCGATTGCCTTATGCCGTTTACACAAATGGCTTAGGAAATTCATGGGATGGATAGTCCTCTCCTTCTTTTATGAATTGATCATTAAGTGTAAGAGGGTACTGATCCATTAGGATTGCTTTCTTTTGAGTGTGAGCGTCTCTACGTGCCTTTGATTTTTCCTGGGCTCGGTTGAGATCTTTCCGAGTCAGTTCGAAACCAAGTCCGAAAGTGTCTAACTTAAGGAGGCCAAGTGACTCCAGTGGTTTTCCTATTTCTTTCTTCTTTCCTAGGGTCATCCTAGGAAAATGTCCTTGTTTCTTCATAATAGAAATTACAATCATGTTGGAATGGGGGTCATGGAAAAGAGGGGTCCTTTCATCCTCCTAGATTAAGGAGACCTCTTCGTTAAAGCCCCATAAGTCTTAATCATCCTCATCGTGCTCCACATTCATTATGGGATTTTCTATAGACTTGATTTTCAAGGGTTAAGCGTCGATGGTGATAGGAATTCCCCCAACTATGGCTTTTACTTGTTGGTGGAGAGATGAGGGGACGACCTTTGGGTCATGAAGCCAAGGGCGTCCCAACAACAGATTGAATGAAGCTTTAATGTCTACTACTTGGAAAGTAGTAGCATGTTCTATTGCTCCCGCCGTTACATTTATAGTAATTTTACCGAGAGCTTGACGACAAGCTGCCCTTATTCCTTGTGTAGACGGAGTTAAATCTTCATCCCTTATGCCTAGAATCCTCGCAGTTCTAAGTGGACAGACGTTGATGGCCGATCCATTGTCTACAATAGTTATAGGAACGTTCATTCTCTTGAAAACTACCATGAGGTTTAATGCCTTGTAATGTTTGTCACCTTCTGGAGGTAAATCCTTGTCAGAAAAGGTGATCAAATTGATTGGACTAGGAAGATCACTCGTGAGGAAGTTAGCCAACCCTCAAGAGTGGTGTCAGAATCAATCCCTATTTTGTCCAAGGAATTCATTACAGCTAACCTACGTTCTCGGGATGTCGCCAGAAGTTTCCATACGTTCATTTCAACTTTTGTTTTCTTAAACTGCTTAATGATATCATTATCTTCAATGATAGGTATGGGAACTTGTTCTGTGGTTAGCATGGGTTGTGTTGAAACGGGAGGTTGCATTCTCCCGGATCTTGTGAGGACGTCTATTGATGAATCTTCGTCAACCCAACAATCGTCCATGACATATGACACAGAAGGTGGAGGTCCTACTATGTCTTTTAAGTAGACGTCTTCTTCATCACTGTCTCAAACTCCATTAATATTTGCATCCTCTTCTTGTGGGAGTTGGACTAATTTCTTTTCATCAATCATTTTCTGAATTAAATCCTTAAATTTAAAACAGTTTTCGATAGTGTGACCCCCTGATTGATGATACTGATAGTAATATATATCTATCCTTTTCAATGATTCGAATGGTCTCGGTTTGAGAGGTTTGATCTCGCCACTCTCGGAGAGCATTTCAAACATTTGTATGTATGGGATCCCAATTGAAGTGTAGAGTCTATTACTCTTCTTGGGTTTTTCAGTGACTTGTAGAGGAAAACGCTTTGCCTCATAAGTCGTTCCCATGGGTGTGAATTCTCTCTTAGGTTCATCTTTCGGGAGTGGAACCTCGTCATATTTCATCTGAAGTTCCTTTATAGCCTTGAGAGTTTCACGCAGCAAATGCGATCCTTCCATCATAGACAGTGTGAGCGATTGTATGTCTTCTTTACTTGTCGATTCTGGAAGGCTATCTGTGGCGTCGAAGAAGATCTCCTCCTCTTCTTCGATGGCATGGATTTCTTTGACAGGTTTAATGAGAGACGAGGGGTCAACCTTGTTTTCCTTATCAGAGATAGCCAAGGCATGAGCGAGAGGTGCATTATCAATACTTGGCTTCTTACTGGCAGGAGGCAATGGCAGCTTGTTGTTGTCGATTAAGTCTTGGATAGCTTCCTTAAGCTTCCAACAGTTTTCGATGAGATGGCCCCTACCTTGGTGATACTTGCAATGTGAATCGGGATTCCAATTAGCCGAGCTCTTTTTGTCTGGTGGGTCCCCAAATGGTCCAATAGAAGTTATAATACCTTTTGCATTTAATCGATCAAATGCAGTGTCATAACTCGTGCCAATAGGAGTAAAGTTCCTCCTAAATGGTTTCTTTTGTCCTTAATTATTCATAGCAAGGATTTCACCTAGGTTAAAAACGCTAACATTGTTTTAGTGGGTGGTTTTGGAAGAAGAGGGATTGTCGTTCTTCTTTCCTTTCCAGCCACTGTTGGAGTTATTGTTGGCAGCTTTCAACTTAGCCAGGTCATCTTCAATATTGATTCCAATGTCGTAGACGGCCTTGAAGGTATGGAGATTATTTTGATACTTGAGATGCTTGGAATATTTTTCTTAAAGGTTTTTTTATGAACAACCTTAAAGACTCTTTTTCACTTGGCACCTCAATCATCTTAGCTGAGGTTTCTCTCTACTTGTTAAAGAAAGAGGTGAAGCCTTCGTTCTCTTTCTGCTTGAGGATTTCAAGTTCCCTATGGTCAGTCTCAACTTGAATGTTGCATTTATATCTATCAACAAAAGCGTTTTATATGGACTCCCAGGTGGAGGTCTTTTCTTTCTCGAGAGAAAAGAACCATTGTTGGCAAACAGTCTCGAGAGATAGTGAGAACATAGAGCGGAACACCTTCTTGTTGATACCCTTAATACTCAATATTGTCTCTAAGGCTCTTAAATGAAAATCAGGATTAGCGGTTGCTTTGAATTTCGGGATGTCGTTGGCATTGAACTTCTGCGGAAGAAGATCTTTGTCCACCGAGACCCCTTGTGAACTAATCCCTTGAAACTTGTAGTCGCTAGATAGCTTGCTTAGACTCTCTTGCATGAGGTCCATCTGTTGTTGCTTCACGAAATCATCAATCTCATGTATTAGGAGCTTCAGTGCCTCAGTCACGGTAACCAGTTGGTTCCTAAGCTCATTGACTTCTTCTTGTGTTGCCATTATTGTCCTAGCTTTCCTCTTACGAGCTATGGGTTTGTCAAAAAGTTGGACTTGTACAAAAAGGTTGTCTTTGATTAACCGTCCTTCCTTTCTTGACAACGCGCTGTAATTTAAACCATTTTACGTTTTAATTATTTGACTTAAATCGAACTTGACTTTACGACTTTTAAAGAGGTAAAAAAAATGGGTGCATATTTTTGGAAAAAATAATGTATATATTTTTTAGAACTAAGTATGGTTTTTAAATTGGAGGATCAATATCCGACTTACCTCCCTAAAAAAATTACGGGAAAAAACGCGGATACAAGACTCTCTTAAACATGGTCAAAGTGTGTGTATTGGTGTGTGTGTGGATTGTAAGTGACATGCTTGGACTCTTGTGTAAGACCATGGGACTTAGTGCCTAGACTCAATTAATGACTTAACAAAGTATTATTGACAGTAAATTTAAACAAATTAATTAGCAAACTGGTTAATTAGACAGTAGGTGATGACTCGATCAATAATCCGAACTGTCGTCAAAACGACAGGACTGGTGCTTCTCTTTGTAGTGTAGAGCCAGACGACAGAGTTGTCTCCCGGCGCCACATTCCACAGAGTGGCGCTATAGTTCAGACTTTGGCGCCATTGCTGAAGCTTCAATCTGGGACTGTTTTCGGTGTTATTAATAAATAGGGGTATGCCTAAAGTCGTACTAGGTCAATTCTGGTTAAAATATTAGACTTTATTGACTCAAATTAATTAATTAATTAGGCAAAGTTATTTTAAGTCATTAATTTATTTAATCTTAACACAAGTGAAGTAAACGGTTAAGAAAACATAGCATATGCACAACAAATAATGCACAATTAGTCAAGTAGGCACAATATGATGCAATGAGTTTGCAACCTAACCATGGCTCTAGTTCTCTAAGGTTCGGGATATGGTTTAGTCAATAGAGGGTCCATGGTTAATTTTTCAGATGCACCTCGCGGAAGTCTAACCGTGAAGGGTTGGCGCGTGTGGATGGGACATCGTGAGTTTTAGAAAAGTGAATTCAACATTCAACATACGAAGATATACCCTTTGTTGCTCAGAGCGTTCAATCAGGTAGATGGAGCATGAATTCCTAGAGGGTTATGTCCATGTGTAGAACACATATGGGTTTCAGAAAAGTGAGAAAAGCTCAATCAGGAAGTAGGATCAAGCAAACAATGCGAAAAACTGATCGAAATCAGAACGCATATTTCTCACTCGGTATTAGAAGAATTTGGTGCTAGCAAACAGAGATTGGGGCCGGATTTTAGATGTAGGGCCTGGCGGTAGAACTTTCGTCTGGCGCTATAGTTAAAAGTCTTGCACTAATATTTTGTTCGCTGATGCTAATTCCTACATGCCTCATCAGCTTTCGGTGCTCGATAAAATTTTCCAGTTTCGCGTAGTGTTATTTCGGTCCTAGTTGTGAAAAATATTGCTCAAATTTCCTTCGTGTAAAATCCTATGTTTTAACTCATTACGGATGATCTTTCCAATGAGATCTTTTTTATTCATATGATAATAATGTTAATCAAAATTACGCACATGAAATATTTAAAACGTTTCGAGTCTCATCCACTCATTCTAAATCATTGCCAAAATAAATTTTAGCAATTAAAATAGAAAGCCTCCCCAGTGGAGTCGCCAAAAACTGTAAGGAATATTTCAAGCGTTAATCCCCTAGCTTAAACCCCACTGTGATCATACACTAAAGTACGGTGGTGTCTAAAGGGAAAGAAGATAGAGCAAAAGAGTCGCCAACAAGTTTTTTTAGGAACTTGTAAACCTGTTTATCTATGTTGGTTGAATATTAATGCACAAATAAGCTATTATTGGCGATCACTTGAATTATAATCAAAATTAACCCTAAAAAAGATTATTAATTATCTCATTAAGCGTGATTACAAATACTAATTCCCTTTAAACATGCATAAAAAGGTGTGATCAAGCAATAACAATAAAATATAAAGCAACATAATCATAAATAATAACAATTATAATAATAATAATAATAATAATCATCATAAATAATTATAATCATAGAAATAAACATGTTCATGTTAAAGCATAATAATAATAGCAAGATCCTAGGCATGATACTAACAAGATTAATAACAAACCCTAGCATGTCACTAAGCAATAAAAATTAAATATTTAACCCTAACATGATACTAACAATCATAAATATTAGGAAGAACATAAAAGGCATCATACTTTTAATCATACTTAATATTAAAGTTACCCTAGACATGATACTAGGAATATCATAATAACAACATAAGCATGAACTCTATATCATAACATCATTAAAAACCATTAAAGTACTTACTTGGATGCCTTGTACCTCTTTCTAATAACAAAATACACACGTTAGTAACTTCAAGGGAAATTATAAACAAACAAATAAATAAAATAATGGAAAGAGAGATTTGGGACCAAACCCTTAGAAAATAAACATTTCACGTCTAGGGCGAAGACAACTTCGAATGTGGCTAGGTGTATCTAAGTCTTGCGAATGCAGTATTTTTATATTTGAGAAAAGGCCAGTTTAGAAAAAAGAGAGAGAGAGAAAGAGAGAGAGGGAGAGAGAGAGAGAGGGAGAGAGAGAGAGAGAGAGAGAGAGAGAGAAAGAGTAATCAAGAAGATCTCGATGAGAGTTGGTTAATGAAAACAGAGTTTTTAGCACGTTATTTATAGAGAAAATCAGCCAAAAAGATAAAACATCAAAAAACAGAGTTATGACACAAAAAACCAGATTAGCGTCAAACGATGACCTTAGCGCCAGGCGCCAAGCGCTACATCTGGCGTTTGGCGCTGGCTAAGAAATCAACGCGTTTTCTTAAAATTAGATAGAAATTGTTGTGCAGGAGGATAAAATTACTTTTTCCTTAAAAACGTTCTTTGATTCTGATTAAAACTCTAAAAAGTCAACAAAAGTCAATTTATTAATGCTAATTGAATTAGGAATGAAAAGAACCTTCTAGAAGAATCTAGAAGACTAAAACCATTCCTAATTGCATTAAGAATGATAAATCTATATTAGACCCTCCTCTAGATCATTGGGCCGCATATAAGGCTCAAACCAGGCCCAGTTCAGTAATTTTACAATAACTTCCTCAATATTCAATTCATCGGAATTGGGCTTATAATATATCGTTGGAAAGCTCTTTTCAAGCCCCATCCAACTATATTAATATTGGACCCATATAATGGACCAACCAAACTGGATTGGCTTGTTTCTTAAAATAGGTTTTCAAAAATAGAGAGAAAAGAAAAGAAATTAAAACTATCCGCAACACTAAACTTTCAACATTTTTACTTCATTCGATTATGATTCGACGTGAAAGGTACTCATCACTGGGTTTGGTTTTGGGGAGACACAAATGGGTGTCTACAGCTACCTAAAATAACAAATGTCTTCATCCTCCTCAATGTGCATAATAATGATTCATAGAAACACTACTTATAGTTGCAAATCAATAGTCAAATTCATTGACATACCAGGAACTAACACACATTCCTAACTAAATCAACTAGTCAAGCACTATATTCAAAAGTAGTTGGGCAAAATTGACTCATGTTAAGGCATCTAAGCAATCAAATTTCAAATCATGATCAACTAATCCACAATGCTTATCATCATATACCAAGAATCAAAACAAATTTTCTCAAGTAAGGGGCACAGGGAAGCATTATTTAAAATTCATTGGAATGTATTTTTGGAATATTTTTTATTTTTTTTCATAAAGGAAAGCAATAAAAATTACACTAGAAAGCAATAAAATCTATATTAGAAAAGCAATAAATAAAGAAGAAGAAGAGAATTACTAAAAACAAGATCATCTCCCCCAAGCCAAATCAAGCAATTCCCTCATTGACTTGAGATTGTAACTAGAGTAACTACTCCTCATCTTCATCTATCCTCGAATAGCCTCCCCCATGGCTAGAACCGGCTCCTCCATGGCTCGAACCACCACCTCCGTAACCCAAACCACCTGCAAAATAGTTAGGGTCAACATTCCCCCATGCCCACCAAAAGGAGCATCGGTCCCAAAACCATGGACCGAAGAGTAGTCAACATAGGTACCAAAGGCACTTTGGTTCGAATATCCTCCTTGAGGATATTGAAACCAATCGAGAACAAGTGAGTCGGGGGGAATAGCCCCCCGACGTGCATAGTCATCATACATGGGGTATAAACCCCTCCCAAGGTTTCTCTCCACATGCCCCACCCTACTATCTAGGGACCCTACTCTAGTATCTAGGTTTCGCACCATACTCTCCACTCTCCCTTGCCCCTTCTCAATCCTATCTAGTTGGCTCCTAAAAGCCGAGAAGTTATAAGGGACGTTTGGGTCGATGTTATAGTATGTGGAAGAAGTGGGGATGTCATAAGTGTAGGGATGGGATGGTGGTTAAGGGTGAAATTGAGGTTATGGTGAAGGTGGTGCTTGGTAAGCCGGTTGACCATCTGAAAACATAATTGCGCGCCTGATTGGGCAAGCTTTGCCCGATCGGGCGCAAATGCGAAGGGAATTTTCGCCCTTTGCTCGCCCGATCAGGCGAGGTTCGCCCGACATATCTTTTCTCCATACTCGATTTCCCAAAAATTTTGCCTGATCGGGCGAAAAAAGCTTGATTTCCAACATCACTTGCGCGCCCGATCGGGTAAGATTTGCCCGATCGGGCGAAAATAAAGCTCGAATTTTCTTCACTTGCACGCCCGATCGGGCGAGCCTCGCCCGATCGGGCCCGTGCCCAAACCGGATCTTTTCTTTTTCAACTTCTTTTCTTCAGTCTTCGTACCTGTCAAATCTATACCTGTAGAAAAACACTTGCAAATAGTAAAATTGCACTCTCCTCTCCTCTCTAAAAAAAAAACAAAAATAAAGTAAAATAATAGAAAAACTAGTCTTGCAGGCAAGAAATACGGGTTGCCTCCCGCAAGCGCTTGGTCGGGTGGTTTCTCACCTGGTCGAGCGGTGTTTAGGCTACGACGCGGTTTCCTGACATTCCTTTTGGGACGCCAATTCACCTTATCTGGTGGATCCTCCTTGACATGGATTGGGGTTCTTCAATATATGCACTAAAGATCCCTCTTTGATCGAGGGTTTCTTCAAATTGTCACTGCATGTGGTACTTGCAACTCGATCTGGCGGAACCCTCACCGTAGGCTCAATTTCCACAACTTGCTTGATTGATTCCACCCTTTCATCCTCAAAGCCAAGACTGACAGTGTAGAGGGCTCTTTCTATCGCATCAACTTCCTTCTGCCATTTCTCTATCTCATCTGAAAAGGATGCAACACAAGATACCGCTTCCAAGGGATCTTTTACAAGATCTTGGGGCTTGTTAGAATAATTATGTACCACATTAACACTAAAGCACTTCTCCTCTGTCATGAGGTTTAGGGGTATTATTAAGATTAAAAATAATTTTATCGTCCCCTACTGATAGTGTTATTGCCACTTCTCACATCTATAACTACTCCTGCAATGTTAAGGAATGGTCTACCCAAAATCATTGGGATTTGCATATCCTTAGCCATATCAAGAACAACAAAATCAACAAGTATATAAAATTTACCTACTCTAATGGGAATATCCTCTAAAACACCTAAGGGGTATTTGAAAGAACGGTCGACCATTTGTAGAGTAATATTAGTAGCTTTTAATTTACCCATATTTGACTTGGAACACACAGATAATGGCATAACACTAACGCTAGCACTCATATCACATAATGCATTATCAATCATTAGATTGCCAATATGAAAAGGAATAGAAAAACTACCCGGATCTTTTGATTTAGGTGGAGATTAATTTTGAAGTACGGCACTGCACTTTGCAGTGAAAGCTACTGTCTCTACCTCACTAATAGACCTTTTTCTTGTCAATATTTCCTTCATAAATTTTGCATATGAAGGAATTTGTGTGATTAATTCCGTGAAGAAGACTGTTACCTTCAAATCTTTTACCATCTCCAAAAACTTACCAAACAGCTTATCCAAATTTGTTTTCAAGTGACGATTGGGGAATGGAAATTTGATAATTAGCTTTGGAGCATTATTGCTCTTATCTGGAGTGGCCAACTTTCCTGGAGTTGTACCCTACAATGTAGAATTAGATATATTAGTACCAATCTTTAGCCTTACGGGGCTATTAGCTACATTGTCTGGTTTAACGGAATTAAGATTAGCATTATTTATTAAAACAGATTCATCGTCTCTTGGCGTAGGGGGCCCTTCATAGTTTGAACCACTCCTTAAGGTAATTGCATAGGCTTGATCCGTAGGCCTGGTAGGCTGTGCTGGCAGAGCTCCCTGTTGACGGGCTTATAGAGTAGCGGAAAGTTGCGCAATTTGATTATCTACAATTTTATTGTGTGCTAGGATTGAATCAATTTTGGCATCTCTACTCTCCATGTGCTTCTTCATATTAACCAGAATCGCTCTAATTTCTACCATAGCATGGTCGGAAGATGAGGAAGGTTGTTGTGGCTGGTTTTTCTTGCCAGCATTGGGGTGGTAATATTTCTGATGTTGTCGTTGTGGCGCCTGTGTGGTTCTTGTGGTGATGGTGGATTTTGAACATTAGTACTCCAGTAGGAAAGGTACGGATGATTCCGGTACCCAGGATTGTAGGTGTTGGAGTATAGGTTATTCTGCCTATAAGCACTACTACAAAATTGGCCAAAGAGACCCGTTCAAATTAGCCAAAGAGACTGCCTTAGAGGCGGTCTCTAGCGCAGCGGTCTCTTTGGCAAAGAGACTGCTTTGTTAGAGGCGGTCTCTAGAATGGGAACGCTGAGACCGCCTCTTAAAGATAAGCAGTCTCAATATTGAGAAAGTTGAAACTGCCTTTATAAGAAAAGTGGTCTCTCTTTATAGAAACTAAGACTGCCTATCTTAATTAGGCAGTCTTTTTTTTAGAAAATTGAGACCACTTTTTAGGCTTAACGGGTCTCTTTGGTCTCATTTTAAATATAAAAAAAAAAATTAACGTATTTAATTTGATTTTGTTAATTAAAATTACAATATATGCTATATTTTTTAATGAATTCGTATAAAATTACACGTATCAAAGTACAAAGTAATTTTGAATTCTACAATAAAAAAATGTAGATCGTATATAAATTATTCTAATATGCAGTACAAAAAGAACTGCATCAACACAAAATGTAGTTGAAGTACTCAAACTTCTTCCTTGTGAAAACAACATATCTGTAAAAGCAAAAACCACAAAATTAATAAATCAATTATAGTACTAATAAATCAAAATGTAGTAATTGAGATTATTTGGAAAACTTAACTAGTGAGTAAAAGATTAACTCACTGAAGAATTAATTTATGTTGCCCTGATGATGAACAAAAAAATCACCACACCAAAATGTACTACATCTGTAAACAGAAATCCATAACCCTGAAATTGCTTAAATTTAAAGGGAATATTTCTAAACTCAAGAAACTGGAAAATATGAGATTAAAATAACGAAAAAAGATACCTTTTTTTCCCTCGTAAATTTTCAATTTGGGAATTTCAAAGCTCAGAGAAAACCTGCAAAAATTATCAAAATAATTTTATAGAAAAGTCAAACAATTACCGTAAAATTAGTACAAAAAATGAAGAAACTTTCTCAAAAATTAAAGTTTGTTTAGAGCATGCAAGCAATTGAAACAATAAAACCCCAGAAATTAAACTCAAATGTCGGAGAATCGGCACAACAAAAATGGAAGAAATTGGGTAAAACTTACTAGCATTTGGGGAGCAGTTGAAAAGATTTTGGAGGAAGACTAGAAGTAGTACAGTCGTAGTGAGAGCGTCAGTGAAGAGAGAGAGGAAGGGTTTTTGGGTTTTAGGAAGAGAGAAAGTGAAGAAAGAGAGGGAAATTGAAAGAGTTAATGGGAAGTTTGGTCAATTGCCAAAAAAATGCAAAAGATTAGGAGGAGGTAGATCGTGGTGGTGGTAGTGATGGTGGTGATGGTAGTGGCCGGTAATGATTGTGGTGGTTAATTCATAATGGGTTTGTTTAAAAAAAATTTGGAGAGAGAAAGGATGGAGCTAGAGAACTCATAGAAGGATATGAAGCGGCGGGATGAAGAAATTCGTGAATTACAAGGGTTTCATTTTTTTTATATATTTGTAAATTAGTGAGACCGCCTATACACTAACAAGGTCTCTCCTTTTAAAATTTAAAATAAAAAAAAATCAAGAGAGACCTGTCATGTATTAAAACTGGTCTCTCCTTTTTAAAATAAAAATTAAAAAATTCAAGAGAGACCGCTTATTTGTAATATTGGGTCTCTTGAAACAAAGAGACTCGTTATCTTCTTAAACGTCCTCTTATTTACGGTCTGTTTGAGCAATTTTGTAGTAGTGAAGCTTGAAAGGCATTAACTTGCTCCACGGAATTCCTGCGATCTTGTTCCCAATGACCTAGAATTCCACAATTTTCACAGAAAGCCTCATTAGCATTATTATTAATTGCAGAAACATTAGCTACATTAGCAGTGCTAAGATTATCCAATTTGAGGCATATAGAGGTTAATTGAGCTTGCAAAAAGGATACAGAGTCAACACTATGCTTCCCCTTGTTAGCAAAGCCTCTAGAATTCCCATATTAGGAATTATGTATCGCCATATCTTCGATAACATTAAGATTCATAAACCTCCCACTAGCTGCAGAATCTAAGATTATTCTAGATGAATTTCCAATGCCATTGTAAAAGGCATGGATTAACTACCATTGTGCCAAATTATGGTGGGGGCATTCTCTTTGTATGTTCTTGAACCTCTCCCAAGCCTCATATAAAGTTTCATCGGCTTCTTGGGCAAAGTTCTGAATTGCACTTCGTAGTACAGCAGTTCTCTCTGCAGGATAATATTTATTATAAAAATTCAAAACAAGAGTTTCCCAGTCAGTTATACCAAGTGCAGTTCTATTTAAACCATTAAACCATAATTTGGTTTTTCAAGTTAATAAGAAAGGAAAGAGAATCTCCATGATTTGGTCCTGTGTGACTCTAGCTTGCCTGATGGTATTACACTACTAACAATAGTCTTGAATATGAAGATTTGGATCTTCACCCTTAGCTCCACTAAATTGCTTCCTTTCTATCATCATTATAAATTGGGGTTTAATGTCTAATTGTACCCCATCAAGAGCTAGAGTGGGAGTAAGTTGTGGAAAATCTGTAAGCTTTGGTTGTGAGTAATCACTAAGCTTCTTTGGAGTCGTCATCTTTGATTCTTGATCTAATGATACCTCTGAATCGCTAGAATCAGTTGGAGGATCTCGGTGATTATTATTATCACCAGAATTGGCCAGAATTTGCTTGTGAATATTCTTCTGTCTATGGAAGGATCGTTCGATCTCAAGATCGAAAGGGATGTAACCTGATCTAGAACACCTGGGCATAAACAAAAAAAGACTAAAAGCAAATATGATACTTGCCTCAAAGAACTAACGTTCTCTAAGACAAAAAAAAGGAAATAACCTAGACTACAATAATAATCAGAAATAAAAATAAAACCGTTTCCCCAGCAACGGCGCCAAATTTTGACAGGCTAAAGTCGTGTCACCTAATCAAAAGTAATTCCTAAAACCACTAACTAATAATAGATAGGGAAGTAGGGTTGAATCCATAGGGAAACAAGTCTTTTTAATCCTAATTAAGTAATATAATCTAGATTATGAAGTAACCAAAATATTATAATTAAAGCAACTAAACTACGAAGATTAAGAATAAGGAGAAAACAATGAATTAAAAGGCTTAGGGCATAGGTTCACCAATAAATAATATTCCAGGGTAAAACATAATAATCAATTATCAATGCATAAATTAATCAGTTTATAAAGGGCTTTTGCTACGTATTACAATCATACAATTAATTTACCGGTATTAAATCTCATCTCTAGAATCTCGGCTTAACTATTTATAAATTAACCTACCTATTGAAACTAGACCTAAACATCAATTCTCATCTCTCGAATCTCGAATCAATATTGTCAAACTCATGCATAAAAGATCTGCGCAAATCTAGTTACAGAGCATTAAATCAATCAATAGGAAATTAATCTAGCATTGACAATTAACAACTATAAGTTACCCCTTCATATTATTTATGGATCCCCATAAACCCTAGAAATAAAACTACTCACACATAATTAAATTTTATCAAATCAAAGTATTAAAACAAAACATAATTAAAGGAATAAAATAAATAACTAAGATTAAGGGAAGAGAAATTGTTACCAAAGAAATATGGAATTAAGAATAAAGTTAAGAACAAAGTATAAGAGAAAGAAACTAATCTAAAAGCTAAGTAGAGAGAGAAAATCTAAGAAAGAATTAAGAAAGAGTAAAAAGAAGGTCCTAAACTTGCTTAACGGAAAAGTATTTATACCAAGCAAGAATCCTAAACTAAAACAAACTTAATCGTCGAAAATTAACTCCATAAAATAACACGCACCCGATCGGGCTAAAGGTCGTCTGATCGGGCGCGCCTTTTTCTCAGCGTACTCTTCTAAACAGTCGCGCACGATCGAGCTAGCAGCTCACCCGATCGGGTGCGCCTTTTGCCACGTACCAGCACCACTCTCGCGCCACGCTAGATCGAGCTAAGCTTGCCCGATCGGGCCCTTGCTTCACATCGATGCTTGGAACTTTGATTGGGCTTAGTTCTTCGGCCCAAACCGGATATCCACTTAGGGTCCTGATCATTCGGTATAATTACCTCCGTATCCCGATTATCCAGCCCTTAATCACCGGCTTGATGACTCTAACCGGCCTTGGGCTTCAAAGATGGTCGTGCTCCTCCAATTTCCGCAGTTAATCCGTGAGAACCCATGAAAATGCTCCAAAAGTGCAATTTCCTACAAAACTCAACCAAAACTACAAAAACACTAGAAAACACTAATTAGTAATAAAAGTGGCTCTAAAGAGCCAAAAAACACTACCAATTATGACCAAGGGACGGGGGTAAAATACTATATAAAATACATATATCATAATTCTGATTTGACTCCATGGTCTTAACCCTTTTGGTATCATTATAAACAATTTTGTCTAACCACACAAATGTGTCATTCCATACATATAAACAAGAATAGTCTTGTGAACAAATTAAAAATGACGTCTAACGCCAAAAGATCAAAATATGGTAGATAAAACTAAGATGGTTTTAAATCTAGACAAAAATATGAGATTACAAGCCTTCTTTGGAAAGATTATCTTCATTTTCCACTTGTGTACTCATATCCACTTGAAAAGCACTGCTCACTTTGTTCCTGAAATAGGAGCATATAGTGAGCTAATTTTCCGGTATCTAATACGTCACAAATTGCTTATTTTCAAGTGTACAAATGATACTCGATGTTGAGGTCACTTTTCTTTTCGCCTCATCTTCCAGATACATGATACATTCTCTTTTGTAGTGTCCGGGTTTACTACAATAGAAGCAGCGCATCTTAGCTTTGTTCTTGAACTCCTTCTTCTTTAGTCTCAGAGCAACCTAAGCCTTCTTGGAAGAATAGGTTTGTTGGAGTTCTTGGACAAATTCCATCAAGGACAGTTTGTTCTGTTTGGCCGTGAGTCGCATCTTTAATGCAACATATCCTGAGTGGAGTGAGCTTAGTAGCATGTGAGCCGCTTGCTCATCGTCCACTGGTTTGCCAATTAGCTCAAGATGGGTGAATAGCCTTGTCATGTTGATAACATGAGCTTGAAGTGGCATCCCGGGTCTAAGTCTTGCACTATAGATCTTAGCCCATACTTCTTGTCTCTCTTTTGTGAGACACCCATCTTGAGGTGGCTTGATCCTCATGTTCGAGAGTGACCTAGTCACATATTCCACAAGTCCATCATAGTTGCCTCTGGTTCTCTTGGTGACCCTCAAATTGACTACATCCTTAAGAGCTTTGAGCATCATGTCCAGAAAATAGTTGGAGAACTTCCCCTTCCATTGTACCGGGATGGGGTTTGCCATGAGTCTGGAAACTCTTTGCAATCTACACTCCATTCCTCATGTGCCTCATCACTCATAATCCCCTTTGAGTAGAAACTCAGGATTTGAGTGTCCAGAATGTGCTATAAGTAGCAACTATTGAGGGTCTTTCGGAGTTCATCTTCCCATTCCTTAAAGTTTACCAAGTTTAGAGAAATTGGAACCTTTTCAGGCAATTCCGGGAGCATAAGGTTATTGTCATTAGTTGAAGACATGATTCTATAGCTAAAAGAATTTGAAATGAAAAACCATTTATAATACTTAAATAAGATAGAATTCATGCATTTTAATCAAACTTATTTAAAATGTCTTATTCACACATTTAAAAGTTGTCCCCATTTTGGGTGAGAATAAGTCGATTCCAAGATCCAAAGAAACAAAGAGTGGTTAAGCATGCTTTGGCTTGTCTTAACACTTAATCTCCTAAGGTAAGCAACGCTTTGGTAATGGCTCCAAGCCACTTTTCCACGACATGTTAGGACTCCATCACTCATATTGTTTAATACAACCAAAACCAACTTCCATACCCGGTATGCCATACGTTCCTTGGAGAAGTAGTGATGCCTCTCTTTGGCGTAGCCCACCACTACCCTCATTCGGTTGGTAAGTGTTGTTTTGGAATAACAAGTTTTACTCAATATTTAGGGACCTAAGGTTTCTATGTTGGTTTATTTAAGTGAACTTAATTAATCATCACAACATTCGAAATCCTGAACATGCATCTAATATATAATTCATATACATAAACATATATATATCGAAAAACATAAATAGAGATGCATTTGGCAACTAGCATGACTCTTTGAGATCTTAAAATCTTCAAAAGGTCTTCATTTGCAATTTCATGGCTTCGTCTTCCAAGACTTGACCAAAATAAATGCAACTACTAGTATCTACAATTAGGAATAATCTAAATATTAAGGTACAAAAATACTCAACGGTTTGCAGACTATATTTAGATTTATAAAAATACATCACGGATCACAATCCGTATTTTCTATCCTAATCGGGCCCCACTAGTTGCAATTTCATAAAACCTGTGAGAGTATATACATTCTATTCATCAAGTTACTATCTGTGAATGGCCCATGCATTTTACAACGATAAACAAGTAGCAATGCATAAACACGCGAGAACTAGTAACTAATCTAGGTGGTTAATTCAATTAAAATGCCTAATTAAAACTAGTCAATGTTATTTTAACCGGTTATGAAAATAATAAATGAAGCTCCCACTAAATTCCGCATCCAACTTAATTAATCAAATTAATTAAGTTAGTAAACCCAAATATTTGCCAAAATTAAATTTTGCAAATGTCGCTAAAAAAACCGAGGGCTAGCCTCCAAAATTTTAATTAAATAAACAAAATAATTAATATAATTAAAATGACAATTTAAGCAAAAAAAAAATGAAAATTACGTAGTCCAAAATGTCTAAGTGCCTAGCACTAAGACTTGGAATGCTCACACCCCGCACAGTCGTATGATGCTCAATGAACGTAGGAGTGGGCCCGATGTCTCTAAGCGATACACCGCCCACATCAGCGAACTTTCACGCATCAATAATGTGTCCCTTGATGGCCATGTTGTACGAAATCATTGCACCACATTGCTACGCAAGCAACGTCTACGCATATTACCCATATTATGCAACACACTAATAAACTCTTAAAATAGCATTGCCTTAAAACCCGAGGTTAAAGTGCTAATTATGGGATTGTGCACATCGTGCCACAAGCACGTAGAACATCCAATCTCACTCCCCGCAACACCAAGCATGCACATGGGTTGCTTGTGCTCGCACCAGCTACGACCAGCCGAGCGTAGCACCACGCACAGTGCCCACAACACCATGCAGCAGCTGCTTGTTGCTGGCTGGCGCGCCACGATGCTGGCAGCTTGCAGCAGCCTCAGCCTTCCCTCGCACACACGCACGCACGCATAGGCTGGCTGCCTATGCGCACAACACTACGCACAGACGCACGAGGCGCCCTGCAGCCTCGACAGCCTCACGTGGGCTGCGTGGGGAGCCCAGCGGACCGAGAGCAAGCTCGGGGCTCTTAAACCTCGACTTGTGTGCTTATGCCTAAGAAAAATTTCCGATTTTGTGTGTGACAATATTAATCAATTCTAAATTAATTTTAGAATTAATTTTGAGGATAAATGAAATTAATAACAAGTTCAACTTAAATAAATTCGTCCAAGTGCAATTAACCAAAATTATTTCCAAGAACCATTCTTTATAATTAACAAAATAAATTAGGGCAATTCTCATTATTAATTTAATCAATTTAAATTAATCTTGAGATTTTGACAAAATAAAAAGGAGTTGGAAAAATGAACATAAGTTCAATAAAAACACCAACTTAAATACTTGTGAATCCTGAAAAATTACATCTTCCAATATAAAGATCAACAAATTTCTATCACAAGTTTTAAACTTTATAATTCTAATCAACTAAAATGATTAAATCAACAAAGTTTAACCAAAAAACATGGAATTTAGTAACTCAAAGTTTCAATCACTTCACACAATTAAAAATTGAATCCTTAGTACTTAGAAGCCTCAAAGAACAACAATTTCACACTTAATGCAATTAATTTGCAATTATGTGAAAAATAAAACCAAGCTTTCAAACATAAATTACCACCAAGTAATTATGCCTAAAGAGGTTTAAAATTGCATATAAATTAAGGAAAGAACCAAATACATAACCACCATAAATATGCAATGAATTGTCAAGGTTAGAAAGACTTAAAAATTTTCGTCAAAACGAAAAATCCATCAAAAAGTGCATTTTTGGTCCTTTTTTGGCTAAAAACCGAGTCTTGAAAGGGTAAAATCATTTCCCGAACGCCTTTTCCACCCAAAATTTGCTATTTTGGGTCAAAATATGGGTTTAGGAGATAAAGAAAGCTCTAATACGAGGTTAAAATAGATAAAACGAGCTACTAATCTAATTAGCAACTTAACACCAGAAAAATTAAGCCATAAAAACACCTTGAAAAATATTATGATTAAAAAAAAACGAGCGAGCTTCCGATACCGCTGTTGGGGTTTGGTTAGTCTGACTCACCGCGGAAACAAACACAAAAACAAGACCGCACTCACAATAAATAAAGCCATAAACATAATTAAATTAATCACAAGATTAAGATAAAACGATTACCTTTGGAGCGTGCTTTACCCGACCAAAAGGGGCTCTTACTTCGAAAGCAAGCCTCAAAATTACGATGGCCTCCAACGATAGTCCACCCACAACTCGACCATAGAAAACGGTCCAATGCCTTGTGGTTAGCAAGGGCCGACAAAAACCCGAGTAATTAATGATTTCAAAGGTTTTCACAATGGTGATGCCTTTTTCAACTCTTACTCAAGTGCTCTTCCCAATGCCCCAAGTTAGGTATTTGTAGGGAAGAGCTAGAGAGTAAAAAGCTCTCCCATAAATGTGGGAGTATTTGATTTTCCCATTTTATTCTCAAGCTAAAATAAAATTAATAATAAAACTAGTAATAAATCAACAAGTGGCAAGCTCATGTGAGAGGTTAGGTGAGGACCATTTGGAGGAGGGGGGGACCAAACTTGCTCCCTACTCCCTCTGCCAAAATCGGCCCACACAACACTTCACACACCTCTCACCATGCGCCACATGGCACCCACCCTTGGGCATCAAGGCAACCAAAGTGGGCTGCCTTGTCCGTGGCTACCTCGCCTAACAAGCCAAGCACATGCGTACGGGTGCTAGCGCTGCGAGCCAGCAAGCCCAGTATTCTTGTGCGGGCTGTTAGCGCTCTCAGCCAGCGAGCCACGTACCAAGGATGTGGGCTGCTTCTGAGAGCTGCTGCTGGCCTTGCGCCTTGGCCCAGCATTGCTAGGCAGCACGCATTGGCCCAACCATGCTTCTGCAGCTGGCGCGCCTAGCCTTATGATGCTAGTATTGGTGCGCATGCTAGCCACCATGCTAGGTCATACGCCCCTAGCACTCGGTTTGCTTGGGGCATTCTAATGCTAGGGGTATTTTGGTCTTTGTTGGTTTATTATTATTTTCACGTCTTGTCTTTTACTATTTTTCAACTCGACTTCCGACATTCGGTTTCGACGCTTTATGCTCGAATTCCTGATATCTAAATATTAATTAATCGGTCGACTTATTTATTCCTTCCGAATTAATTCATCGCTTCGGTTCGTTAGTTGCTTGGGTGTGACCCAAAGGGTTCAGTCAAGATTAAGCTGTAATATTAATTATGCATTAGTATTACTGATCGGAAGCGGCCTCTACCCAGGCATTCCGATCACTTGACCTTACTTAATATATTAGATTTCTAATAATTCTGAACCCACTAACGGAATAGTACACTTGTTCAAAGGACACCATTCCTTTCACGTATGATACGTTACTCAAGGCATTGGATTCTTCCGATTGACGATTTGAGTAGGGTCGTGCAAGACCTTAAAAACCAGCGCTAATCGGGAGGAAACCCAATTTTATTTTTGTTTCTTTTTTCCTATTTTATTATTTTTTTTTAGTATTTAACTAACAAAACTAATGTGTGTTCTAGTGATGACGTCTTTTGCTAGGAACAAACATAGCTAAGTTTCTTGGTTACGTCGGCTACCGTATTACAAAAACCAATTGTGGTGGAGGTGTCTATACCTTTTGACGCTCCCTTCGCTTACCCACCCCTTTGTGAGTTGTACCTCTCCCTTATTTATGCTTTAGTTCCTCTTTATTCACATTGAGGACAATGTGATGTTTAGCTTGTGGGAGGAGATTGTCATCATCACTTTGTGCATGTTAGTTGTGTTTAGTTTAGTTCTTTTGCTTTGTAGGTGTTGTATTGTTTGAACCATTCATTAGGAGTGGGAGTTTACATATAACGAAAAACAATGTATTGCTTTCTAGTTTTTTTTTTTAGTTTTTTGGATAGTGCATACTTGTGTCTATTTTTTATTTTTTTACTTCGAACCGTGTGCGGATTTCGTTTGACTCTCTTGAGCTTCTTTTGATCTACTACAAGAAAATTGTCTTTTTGTAGCGATTATTTTGTAGCAATTGTACATTCACTCTACTACAATATGTAGGTATGTTTTTGAAATAATTAAGGAAATCATATCATTTTACAATTGCCATGATTTTCCCATATAAAATGGATACGGAAAACATAATAATACGTATCCACACTATTTTTGCACATTTATAAAATTATGAGAAGTCATATCATTTACAATTGCCAATAAATCCCAAAAATCTATACGAAAAGCCTTTTCTACGCTAGATATATAAATATTGTTTGACAAACAATACATAAAATATGTCATAGTTTATTGGTGAAACATTTAATATAAGAGTTTGAGGTTGCATGTTCGAATCTTGTAAAGATCATATGTACAATTTATTTTTTCTGGAAGAAAATAGTTCAACAATTATAGCGATTATAATCGCTACAATAATCACCATGATTGGATGTAGTTTTTCGTATCGATTATTGAGGCCAACCCCAGCTATATTGAAAACCATTACTAAAGGTTAAGGCAACGGGAAATATTGTATCGAATGAATATTCATTGGGAAAGCTTTTTGTTGCAATTACAATCGATACTAAAGGTTAAAATAATCGCTACAAAAAGGTTTTTTTTCATGTAATGTTAGTTATAATTCTAAAATTCAGTTGGTCTGTGCTATACATTGCTAACTGCTTGACATTGTGTAAATCAATTAAATGGTTTGTGGATGATTGGTTGTCCCGTATCAAGTATAGTTAGCCAATTCTCTTGCTAGGTCACCTTACTTTGTGTTTGTGTGAATGATGCAATTTGTTATTTCAATGACTTTGGCTTGAGATTTATTAGTAATTTGATTACGATTCACGCATGTCGCATATGATAAAGGCCATGTTCTTTAGGTAGCCTTTAGATGATATTTAGATACATTTGTTCCCTTTTTGCTCACCCATGTTGTTGCCTTGCCCATTCATTAACATATAGCTACATTACAAGCCTCTTAGCCCCATTGGTTACTATTCCCAAGTCTAGCTATCTTGGGGAGCTTTTTAATGTGGTGTCGTTGTTTGAGTGTTAAGCTTTCATTTATGCAAAACACGCATGGTGGAATAAAGATTGAAAAAAAAAATTGTATTTATTTATAGTTAAGAAGTGTTACTTGAAGATGTGTAGAAAAAAAAAAAAAGGAAAAAAAATAAATAAAAAGCTTTTTATATGTACTGTAGTGAAAATGCCAAAGAATTGAAAGAAAAAGACAATGAAAAAGGAAAAAGAAAGAAAAATTTATTCATAACGATGTATAATTAAATTCAATCTTGGTTCGATATAATGTTTTGGAGAAAGTTGGTGATGTCAATCAGAGTTAGATCATTATTTGATCGCGTTTATGTTTTTGCTCCCCAAGTTTGCCTTTTACTCAAATTTTCCTAAAATAATATCCTACCTCTTTATCTTAGCCCCATTACAAACTTATAAAGTTCTTTTGATCGGCATGTCTGTTTTGTGATTGAGTGAACATTTTCTCTTGCTATCATCAAATTACCCTATGTTGCATCAAATATTTATATTCTATAAGGTATGCGGCAAAGACTAGCTTGATTGGGAAATCGTTTGTGGCCAAGTTTGGTTTCAATTGTGGATCATGATGTTAAGTGGTTATATTTGTATCCAAACTAAGCTAGATTTTGGTCTTAATAACTTTGGTTTGATTGTTCACTTGAGGGTCAGGTCGGTCTTATTCTGGTTCCCTTAAAGTCTTATTTGTCTTGTTTCTCCTTCTTGAGTCTAGTGTTTCTTAGAGACAAGCAACGGTTTAGCTTGGGGGAATTTGATGAATCACGTTTACATAGGATTTGTAGGCACGTTTATGTTAAGTTTATAGTTTCTTTTTAGGTCTTTTTGTCGCTTTTTAGGTCGTAAATATATAAGTTGTTTGTTTTGTACTCTATTACGCTCCGTTTGTGTTTTTTTTAATGTTTAAGGTGATTTCATAGTCATTTGGACGCTTTCGTAGTGTGTGGAGTTGATTCGGATGATATTTTGATAGAAATCAATGAATTGAGTTTATAAATCAAAGATCCCACGTTCGTGGATGTTGATTTTTTATACATGAGGAATGAATATAGCATCCACAAGGGTTGTTATGCACTTTTTAGAATTGAATTTGAGTTAGAAACGAACTAAAACAATATTTTACAAAGTGGCAAAACATACCTTTGATCACTCTTTTAGTCATAACTTGAGTTCTACATATCTGATTGGAGCGATTCAAATTGCGTTGGAAACTAGACTTGAAGTGATTTCCAAAGATAGGTCACACATTCCTATACACTTCCTAAAACGTGAGATATATCCCTTGAAACACAAACCTTGAGAACCAGCAGACCACCAACGCCCGAAGCTCGACACTCCTAGGCCACGAGCAGCTTCTTTTTGGCCCGATGGATACCCATCGGCTGCTGGTTTTTGCGCCCAGCAGCAGCAGATCAACTCTGAGTCTTGTTTTCCATCATCGCAAGATTTGCATTAATCCTTGATCGACTACGACTCCTTTAATTGTCCAATCACTGAACAACATTTGTTATTTTTAATTTCTTATCTTTTAATTTATTTACATATCTTTAGATTAGTTTTAGGATAATATAAATACTTCAAGGGATTATTATATTCCCTTATGCCATTTTATAATTTTTATTTTACATTCGTTTTCTTAGCCCTAGTTTTCTCATGGGCAAGTCTATGGATTTTCCAGGGATTGTTCTTGAGCTTATTAATTTTATTTATTAAGGTAATTTTATTTCTTCATTTTAATTATGCTTTATTTTTTAGATTTAGCTTTAATTATTTATTTTATGTTTGAGTAGCTTAATTTGTAGGGTTTGGGAATCCATGTTTTTACTTTAATTCTTGATTGATATTATTTATGATTTGATTATTGATATCTCTAATTGATAGTGTTGTTCTTATTTATCTTGCAAGATGATCAATTGTTTGATTAATTACTGTTAATAAGAGTTTGAATTGAAAAATTTTATTTTTAGAGGTTTACCTACAATTAGCAATTATAATTATGTTAGTGACCAAACTACATATGTGGAATTGAGAGCGTTAAGACCCGACCGTAGGCTTAGCAATTGCTCTAGATAAATGATTGATTGAATTGTTATTGATATTTTATAGATTTAGAACTAAAAGCACGGTGAACCATAACCCTAAGTTTTTTTATTAATTATTTTATCCCTCGTTTGATTTAGACTATATTTTTATCCCAATTTCGTGACGTAGTACTTTACTTTTTCCGTACCTTGAAAGCTAGATTGAATAGCCATCTCTCCGTGGATTCGACCCTACTTACATTACTACATTGTTAGTTGGTTATATTAGGAATTTATTTTTTGATAGGTGCACGACAATCTATCATGAAGAAGCGGCCAAGAGGTTGTTAAAAGGTTGTTAAGGTTAAATTATATTTCACGACGAAAACTCTAGATCTAGAGTTTTCATCGTTGAATTTGGAATTATTAAACCAAATTTGTGGTGAAATTCAAAGCTTTAGCAGGTGTGTTTCCCGTTTATAATTTTATTTCATTTGTTTTTGAGTTATTTTCTAATATTTTTTGTTGTGGTAGCCTTTCGTGGTGGGTGGTTTTAGGTGGGTGGGTGTTTGGTGGTGAGTTATGGTTAGGTGGGTGGGTTTAGGTCAGTTTGGGTGAAGGGTGGGTGGGTGTTCGGTGGTGAGTTAGGGTTGGTTGGTGGGTCTAGGTCAGTTAGGGTTAAGAGTGGGTGGTGGTGGGTTTAGGTGGTTGTTGTTTTAGGGTTTGTGGTGGTGTACTTGGTTTGGAGTGTAAGAGTAGTGGTAGATCAGGTTTGTAGTGGGTTTAGGGTTAGGGGTGGGTAGAGTGGGCTGGCCATCGTGGCGGTGGTGGGTGTGCTAGGGTTTTTTTTTTATATAAAAAATTTGTAATAACCTTTTTTTTACGGAATTTTCCGTCGGAAATACTCCTACAGAATTGATGTCCTTAGAAACTTTTAGAAGGAAATATCCATATGAAGCAACCTTTTAATTGCACATAAATGTTTCGTCAAAAAAGTGGTTTTCGGGGGAAATCCGTCGGAAACATTTTCCGACATGGGTATATGATTATACCCCCGCGTTGGCATCCGTGAAGCTTAGGAGGGCGTGACTAGCGGTCGAATCCACCAACCTATCAATTTTAGGCAAAGGATGATCGTCCTTCGGGCATGCCTTGTTTAAATATGCGAAGTCCACACACATATGCCAAGAGCCATTTGGCTTCCTAACCAGCACAACATTAGATAGCCACTCGGTGTATTGGCATTCTCGAATGAAACTCGCTTCGAGAAGCTTCTTGACCTTAGCGGCTGCAAATTTGTTTCTCTGCGGCCCAGCGTGTCGGAGTTTCTGCTTGACGGGTTTGTAACCCTCCTTGATGTTTAGCTCATGAGTTATCACTTCGGGGTCTATGCCCGACATTTCATCTTCTGTAAAAGCGAAGCTGTCTTTGAACTCCCTACGTACTTGACTAATTTCTTCCTTGAGATGGAGGTCCAAGTTCTTTCCCACTCTCACAGTCTGAGCGGGGCCATCCCCTAATAATATGCTGTCATCCTCCTTAATAGGCCTAGGCCTATCGTATTACTTAGGATTCTCGGCCATGTAGATGTTCATTACTAGGAGTTGGGGTTCATCAATATCCATTGCTTTCCTCTTGGCCCCCTTGTCTTTCTGATTGACATAGCTCTTGGGTGACTTCAAGCTATCTACATAGCATTTTCTGCCTTCAAACTGATCTCCAAATATCTTGCCCGCCGACCTATTATCGGTCTCAAATTGAAGGAGCAAGTGATAGGTTGAGATGGCGGCCTAGACCTTGTTGAGAAGGGGTCATCCAATGATCATGTTTTATGGCAGAGGGGTATCCACAACTAAGAACGTGTGAACCAAAATTCTCCCCTTCTTCTTTTCCCCCAAATGAACAGGCAGCTTGATCGTTCCTAAAGGGTACACATGCTGCCCTCCAAATCTAACTAAGAATTTTCTCCAGGGGTGTGAGGTGTCCTCTGCCAAAACGCATCTAATCAATGCACTTCCATGTGATAATGTCCACTTAACCCCCGCTATTCACCAGGATCTTCTTGACTTTGGCATTGGCCACTTTCATATGGATCACCAAGGGTTCATCATGGGGCCTTTGAATCTTTTTATCTTTATCATCCCCGAAGACCATAAGGGGGTCCTTTTGGGTGGATGAGGGAGTGCCGATATCATAAATGGGCTCTTCGAGCGACCGCAAGTGACCCTTGTGTGCCCTGTTAGAGAAACCCCCGGAGGTAAATCCTCCGGCTATGACGTTGATGCTCTCGTTGGTGTCAACTGAGTTATGGGCTTTCCGCATTTACTTGAAAGCCTTGCTTCTTTGCTTATCCTTCGGGGGGGACTTGAGAAATCTGTTAAGCTTTCCTTCCTCATCTTGCTGATCAAGGGCTCTCTTAAGCTCTCTGCAGTTTTGGGTGGTGTGACCGCACTCCTTATGGTATTCACACCAAAGCTTCTTGATCCTCTGCTCTATCGGCCTGTTCATGGGTTTAGACTTAGGAAGAACAGCCTTGTGCTTTATGTCCAAATAGATCTCATGCCTATTAGCATTGTACTTGAGTCCTTCATCATCACTTTCAGCCCTCCTCGACCTTCTATTCTTGTTCTCATGGTAGTTATATTCTTGCTTCCACTTCCCCTTATTGTTTTCCACGGGTGCCTTGCACACCTCACTAGCTTCAATGATCATTTCAGCTCTTTCAATGGCTTTAGAGAAGGTGCTCACCTTGTCAAGGACATGTTCAAACTTCACCTTGTTAGACTTGAGCTCGAAGAGAAGGGCTATGAAAGCAACATTATCTTAGAGGCCAGGGATGAGCTGGGACTCGGTGTTGAACCTCTTGATGTAGTCCTTAAGACTTTTATTCTCCCCCTTCTTCACCGTCATCAAATGAACGCTGGTCTTTCTTTGCCTACTCCCAGCGAAGAAGTGCTTTTTGAATTGAGTAGCTAGCATGTCAAACGTTCTTATGCCTCCTGTGGTAAGGTTGTTGAACCATGTCTGAGCTACGCCTATGAGAGTTATAGGGAAGAACCTACACCATGAGTCTTCACACCCGGTTTGGGCTCCCATCTGTGCTTTGTAAGCGTTCTGATTGTCCGTCGGGTCTGTCTTCCCATCATAAGGGTCCAACGTAGGGATTTTGACTTTAGGAGGAATAGGTGTATTACTTATCTCTTGGATGAAGGGGGTGATATTCTTGACAATCCCGAGTCTCCCTAGCCTGGGGGAAGAAGGACGCTCGGGACTTTTTCTTGCTGAACGAGCAGGCTGAGCGGGTCTCCCCCTTGGTCTGGAGGTGGCTGAGTGGATCATGCTATCCTGGTACCTTGGTTATCCATGCCGAGAGTGAACTCTAGTTCGACCTCTCTGGGGGGTTCATTATCTTCCTTGGAGTTCTCCCTCCTGGAGTTGAATATCACCCGGGCATCAAGAGTTCCATCCCTCAACCTTCGGTCATTAATTATCTCTCTAACATCTCTTGATCTGCTTGGTTGCCTTGTCTCCCGCTGGGGGTTAGGGGATTGATTGGGTTGAGAGCGACGAGATGCCTGATGCTGAGGCCGAGAGGAGGCTTGATGGAGATGGGACACGTGAGGTTGAGGGATAGGATATGGAGTGTTCCCTTGCCTGCCTTGCTCTACCCCTTGGTTGACAAGTGCCCTAAGGGTTTCCTCTAAGTTTCTGTTGATTTAGGCTGCCAACTGGTCTAAGTCTTGGCAAGTGACTTATTGGGGGGTATTCACCTCTCCCTCGGGTCCACTATGAGCTTGGGGTATTATCTCCTCGACCATATGAGCATGCCAGGCCGAGAGAATTGAAGTTTGTCTAATAGCATCTTGATGAGTGTTGCGGGGACGCCTAGTGTTCACCATGATTTCTTGTTATTTATCCCCACGGACGGCGCCACCTGTTTCTGGAAACAGAATTCTCTTCGGTGTTAGGGTAATTAAGATGTCCTTGAACTATGTCTAATGTATGTCCGAATTCCCCTCCACTATGCCTTACTTTTCGAGAGTTAGGCCTGCAAAAGAGAAAGAAGGTTAATTGCCCCAGGGGTGTGACCCGGGAAAGCCCCTCTGATTCTCAAGTCAGCGAATGTACTTTCTAGAGAGAGAAAGTAGAGAGAGAAGGTTTGAGAATTAGGAAAAAATTACCATCATTAATGATTGGCGAGCTATTTATAGATGTACTTTCAGGTGGCAGAAATTGTACTTATTTGGACAGGTTAGGGGTAAATCCGTACTTTGCTTTGACTAATGATATACTAGATCATGGAGGGGTATTTTCGTAATTCCATGTCAATGGGCTTAGGACAATGGACTAGGCCCAAACACCTTTGATTTCCTAATTCCTTTATACTTTGTCTGATTTTCTTTTTTTACTCTTTTTTGTCTATAAGATTGCTTAAAGTTTGTTCAATTAGATTCTTCTCGAAATAATTATCCAAAACAGCCTCACTATTCAATGTGTCACCCATGGCATATGAGGTTTCAGATATCAACCCTGCCTTCTTTGCACATACATATGCTGTGATTGAAAAGTTTTTTATTTAATTTAAAGCAAAAAAAGTTAATAATAATAAGCCATACTTACTAAATAAGATAAGGAAACATGTTTACTAAAATTTATTGGAGAAAGAATTAAATGAATACAACAACAATTAGAATAATGAATTGTATGTTTATCTATTAAAACAAATAAAATAAAAATAACACTAAAAAAAAAAAAAAAAAAAAAACCCAAGAAATGGTCAACATTAGTACATCATTTGTTCTCTTGTTTAGATGTAATATTAATCTTTTACAATATTGACTTAAATTCCTTTGACTAGTTTTTGAGATTTGTAGGTTAGGAAAATATAGGCATGTAAAATCTTGTTACTCAATTTATAGTTTCAACTACATATTACTAAAGATATTAATCGTATGTATAAAACGTGTATTATATTGATTGTCAAATTCCTAATAATATTGCAAGTAAAAGAAAATAGAGGAAGTATATATTGTTAAGAGCGACAGTAAAAGGTCATACATGCTACATGCATCAAGAAATAAACAAAGTATGTTAACTCTGCCTTCTATTATGTAGTT
The DNA here is from genome assembly GCA_024500155.1 of Chenopodium formosanum. Taxonomy (NCBI): domain Eukaryota; kingdom Viridiplantae; phylum Streptophyta; class Magnoliopsida; order Caryophyllales; family Amaranthaceae; genus Chenopodium; species Chenopodium formosanum. Next base: position 29,271,682 of record CM044862.1, on the reverse strand, counting down.
CTCAGGTAATGTTAACTTTTTTCATTTTGAGCCCTTGTATTTATAAGTAACAAATGGTAACCCTTAAGTTCATTTAGTAAGTAAAATGTTACTTCTTTTTTTTAACGGAAATGTAACTTACTTAAGTTAGCATTTTTTCTCCTTTTAATTAAATTCCCTCCTCCTATTATTAGTGTTTGGTTGGTTATTATGTTAATAATGTGTATTTGGAAAGTTTATATTGTTTAGGAGTTTCAGGCAAGTTAGGCATTATATTGTATTGAGTATATATATATATATATATATATATATATATATATATATATATATATATATATTAATAATCAATGCAAAGGCTAAGCCTGTTTTACAACTACAGGGAGGCCCGTGACTCTGTCCTGCGGCCACTGCACTAGCCCCACACATTGACACAACCTCCCAGGCCGCAGGGAGATCCCGCGCCCACAGGATGTGGCGACCAGCCAGCCAGCATCTGCTGCCCAACCCGCAGGAAATCGTACGCCCGCAGGCCAGGGTAGGAGCAGCAAGGCATTGCCTATTGGCCAGCTAGCCACTGCTAGTTAGTCCGAGCCTGCCACCGGCGGCCAGCCGGTGTTTAACTAGCAGCCGGTGGCGGTCCTCGATGGTAATTTTACGTCTCAAAATGATTTTAGTGGTAATGATCGACCGACGAGTATTGTTGAGCAAGAGTTAGACGGAGAAAATATTTAAATTAATCCATTGTATTTGAGGGGGAGTTCGTCAGAAAATTTGGGTCGTGGTCATCGTGAAGAGCGACCTTCTTCGTGGAATCAAAATTATGTTAGTCATACTATCATCACTGAAAATATAGACCCCTCTACAACAACTGCCGACCGTCCTCAATCACATTCCTCCAGTAAACCTTTCCTATAATCACATTCCTCCAGTAAACCTTTCCTCCAGCTTGTCATGTTAAATATAATTTTTTTTCTAAGAGACACAGATGTTTTGTTTGGTGACGATCATTAAGAGAAATGAATCATTTTTATTCAAATGAGCAGTTAAAGTCGTCGGTTGGCGTAATGCTATGCAAGATGAGATTGATTCTCTAGAATGCAATGGCTATAGGACCGTTGAGGATCTTCCTCCCGGCAAAAGAGCGATTGGTAGTAGTTGGGTGTACAAAATCAAGTACACAGACAAGTCAAAGGTGGAACGTCTTAAGGCTTGTCAGGTTGTTCATGGCAACCGTCAAGTTGAAGGTGTTGATTATAATAAGACGTTTGCTCCTGTAGAAAATATGGCTACGGTATGTATCTTATTAGATGTTGATGTATCTATGAATTGGGAGTAACATCAGATGGATGTTGTTAATGCTTTTCTTCATGGTGATTTGGATGAAGAAGTGTATATGTAGTTTCCTCCAGGGTACGGTACTTTGACACCTGACAAAGTTTGCAAGTTGCGAAAGTCTTTATATGGCTTGAAACAAGCCCCAAGATAGTGGTTTTCAAAGTTGTTTAGTGCTTTGGGAGCTTTTGGGTTTAAAAACTCATATACTGATTACGCCCTATTTAGTTATGTTCAAGGAAGTGTCTCTTTGCATGTTCTTGTATATGTCGATGACTTGATTATTACAGGCTCCTCTCTTGATGCTGTTGTTAGGTTCAAAGCCTATTTATGCAAATGCTTCTATATGAAGGATTTGGGTTTGCTTAAGTATTTCTTAGACATCGAGGTTGCTCGGAGTCCGGAGGTCATCTTTCTTTTTCAATGAAATTATGTTCTAGATATTTTGACTGAGGCAAGAATGTTGGGTTGTAAACCCATTGATACTCCGACGGAGCAGAATGATCGTCTTGCACATGCTTCCAGTGAGTTGTTCGCTCATCCAAAACAGTATCGTCATTTGGTTGGCCGTTTGGTATACTTTTCAGTCACTTGACCGAGTTAAGTTATTCAGTGCATGTTTTGGCTCAATTTTTTAGTGTTCCATAGGTTTTTCATTGGGATGCGGCCATTTGTGTCTTGCACTACCTTAAGGGTAGTCAGGGACAAGGTATTTTATTGCGACCTATGTCGGATTTACGCTTGACAGCATTTTGTGATAGTGATTGGGCGGCGTGTCTGTTGACTCGGTGTTCCTTGTCAGGCTATTTTGTTTTCTTAGGTCATTCACCTGTTTCTTGGAAGACTAAAAAACAGCCTACTTTAGCCGCATACTCGTCTAAAGCCGAATACAGGTTTATGGCTCTCACTTCTCGTGAGTTGAAATGGTTGACGCAGTAATTGTTTGTTCTTGGTGTTAAGCATTCAAAGCATATGCTGTTGTTTTGTGATAATCAGTCGGCTTTGCATACAGCTAAGAATCCGGTATTTCATGAACGTACGAAGCATACAGAGGTAGATTTTCATTTTGTTCGTGATGAGTTGATAAACGATAATATTTCTACCTCCTATGTTTCGACAGGTCATTAGTTAACAGATATTCTCACCAAGACTCTTGGACGTCAACGGTTTTGTTTTCTCTTACGCAAGTTAGGCATTCGTGATTTACACGCTCCAACTTGAGGGGGAGTATTAGAGTTTGGTTGGTTAATTATGTTAATAATGTATATTTGGAAAGTTTATATTGTTTAGGACTTTAAGGCAAGTTAGTTAATATATTGTATTGAGTTTTTATATATGTGTTTATTATCAATGCAAAGGTTAAGCCGTTTTCTCCACATCTTTCTCCACTTTAACATTTCCCCTAACTCTATATTATTCTCTTACTTTAATCATAGAATCCTAAACTGTTTTTAAAAAAAAAAAAAAAAAAAAAAAAAAAAAAAACTATCATGCAGGAGCAAAATTTTATCCATAATTTTAAGGTTTTTTGGAGTGATTGAACTTATTAGGAGATCACTCATTTGGGGGATCAAGCTAAGATTGAGGGTCCAACATTGATTAAGGTGTAATCTAATATACTTTAATCACTTTAATTTTTAATTTGTTTTCTAAATCAGTATATGGTTTAAATGTTGAATGCATAAAGTTGTTAAATTTACTTATGTTATAAATTTGTGGATCAATATAATTTGTGGCCTTAAATGATAAATGGTCCTACTTCAATTTAGTTTCATTATGTGGAATTGGTTGTTGGGTTGAAGGTGGGATTTTTTTTATCTTTATACGATTAAGGTGGTTTGTGAGTGGTGGTAGGACGCCAACGGCAATGCTAGTGGGTGCGTGGTTGGCAGTGTAGTAGTACCTGTGTTGGTGTAAGGGTGGTTCGAGAAACGTAATGGAAATAAGAAGGGGGAAAGGTAAAGGGAATGATTAAAACGACATTATGAAAAAACAAAGGGAATAAGCCTAGTTCATTTCCTTATCCTTTGATAATTATACATATCACATACCGTCTAAATTAAATTCATGAATAGATTTAAAGGTTCGATTCATAAACTTACCGGTTGACACAAGGATAAGCAATTCTATTTTGGCACTTCTTCGCAAAGTTCACCACATGCTTAGCTCCAAAGGTATTCACACCAATGCTACATCATACCTACATCCAGTTAACAACACATACCACGTCAATAATTCTTGAATCAAAATCTATCTTCTTGTAATAGCTCTTGAATATGCCATTTTGTCAACAATCACCCAGTTAAATTTTTAATTTTTTTTTTCAAGAAACTACTCCGTAATTTTTTATAACTTTCACTAGCACTACCCATTTGAAATACATAGACGTGTACCTACTCAATCACCGATAAAAATATGGCATATTTCATCAAATTAGTTTTTCAAAAAGCTCATTTTTAACCTGTGTTTTATTAAACAAATTCTCCTAATAATTTATGGAAACGTCTATCTATTAACTATTACTAAAGCAAAATGTTGTTGATATCATCAATTTCTTATAGTGCTTACATGTAAAAATCTCATTAAATTTTTTTTCTGCAAAATTTACATATGATGTCATCATTTTTTGGGCCCATTCTAGCTAGATACTAGAACCAAATAGGTGTGATACTTGAATTTGACATCAATATTGTTGTACACTCCATACTACTTTTTGATGATCATACAACAATATTAAATTGACATAGATATAAGGTACTGTAGCTAATTATACACCTTTTTATTATTTTTTTACAAATACACATTTATTTATTTTAGGAAAATTTGCGAGGAAGGTCCTTTTAAGTGGTTGAACTTGTAAGGATGGTCCTTTTATGAAAAAGATAGCACTAAAGGTCCTTATATGGAGATTGAGTTGTGAGGAGGGTCCGTTGACCAAACTCCAATGTTGAATAAATTTTTTCGGCAAAAAAAATTCACGTGCACAACATGTGACCACTTAAATTGCCCTTTTTTTTCTCTTATTTTCCCCTCTTTTCCCTCGATTTTCATTTTCCCCCGTTTTTCCTTCCCTTATTTCCTTTTAACTCTTCTGATGTGACTAGTAGCTACCCATTAATGGCGAATCACTGTAGAAGGAATTAATGGCAATAATCAGTGTGGCAGGTGATTAACCCCACAAATCGAGGAAGAAGAGGGAAAAGGAGAAAAAAAAAAGGGGGTCATTTAAGTGGTCACGTGTTGTTGTGCACTTGACTTTTTAAGCCGGAAAAATTTAGTCAACGCCAGAGTTTGATCAACGGACCCTCCTCACAACCTAATCTCCATATAAGGACCTTTAGTGCCTCCTTTTTCATAAAAGGACCTTTCTCACAAGGTCATTTTTTCATATTATATGGCATATTTCATCAAATGATTTTTCATATAATATGGCATATTTCATCAAATGATTTTTTAAAAAAACTCATTTTTAACAGATGTTGGACAAACAAATTCTCCTAATCATTTACGGCAATATTGTAATGGGGAATTCCATGTTAATCTTCATGATCGACAAACTTTGTCAATCTAAGGTCATTTATGGTATTTTAACCTATTAAGTTGAGGATATGATTGTCAAATTTCCCTAATCAGTTGGATTACTACCTTTGACTAAGCATCCACGTATGAATAGGCTTGCATAGCTAGAGTTCACGGACTATACCACACGTTCAATGCCGTCAGTCAACAAACTTTCAATGCCATAACTTGATTTCATTAATGGACACACACATGGCATATTTTGGTTTGGGAAAAATGAGGCATAATTTGATTTGGTAAAAATGAGTTGAGGCATCTGATTTACAAAGATCTTGGATTTCTTGTACTATAGTATTGCTAATTACGAAGGAGTGTTTTATTTTATATTTATATATATATATATATATATATATATATATATATATATATATATATATATATATATATATATATATATAATTGTTGTACATATGTTTTTTCTTTATGCCACGTTTTTTTTAATTTTTTTAATTTTTTACTTTTCTAAATTGTTATAATATTTTAATAGTAAAATATTATCGATATGCTCACGAGCTTATCGAATCGAGTTATAGCTTGCTCAACTCGTGCTCGTTAAGGTTTGGTTTTTGGTTTTAATTAGAATTACTTTCACCTTTACCATTAGTCATTAAGATTAAATCATGACACGTGTCATGATATGATTGATTCATTATAAGCATTTATTTTTATTAAAAAAATTCTCGATTTTAAAATTGCTTGAGTAATTACGATCTCGACATAAAAAATGAGGCATTTACGTCATATTTTGGCCAATTTTGAGCTTATTTTGAATCACAAAAGGGTTAAAATAACCATCAAAACCTTACCCAATAAATTTCCATGGTTAAAAATAATAATGCGCTAATTAAGATATTTTTCGGCCCATAAAACAAGGCATTAATGTTATTTTTTTTGCCAATTTTAAGGTTAATTTGAATGCATAAAGGGTTAACAACTCAACATGCCTTCAAAATAATCACCCCTTTTTTCGAATATTTAAAATAACAACCCATTAAAAAAAAAATAAATTTAGAGTTTACCACCCATTGTTGAGTCCGGCCAATTTTCTGTCAAGTGGGCCCACCTAAAAGCAAATTTTTTTTTTCATTTTATATACTCAAAGCTAAGTCTCGGTTGTTTTTTCCCCACTTTATTTTTTCATTGGGTGAAATTCATTGTCACATACAACAATTAAACTAGGAATGGCAACGGATTGGACTTGAGTCGGACTATGTAGGATCCGACTCCAATACGCCACATTATCGGACCTAAAATTCGGTTCCAATTCCGGATCCGACTCCGTGTAGCTGAGGTCCGAATCTGAGTTCGATTACTTCCGCCAACTTCGACTCCGACCAGAATCCGAACTGTCTATTAACAAATCTTTACTTTAATTTTTTTTTTTTATATGTGTATCTCCAAATCATTGAAGATCTACATTAATGTATAATTGCAAATAAACTTTCAACATAATTTAATACATAAATTGAATTGATAAATTACAAATTTACAATTATAAAAATTACAAACTTGAATGTAGATATATATACTAACACTACTAATTCAAACAAGCATAATACTTACATATTCCTCTGGTTTAATCCTTATTAACACGTTACAAAACTAGATCTACAAATTCATAAGAGTAAGAGACCTTTCTGAAGGAATTTTGAAGCTTTGAACCAAGTACGAGCATAAATACGACACATTAGAACCAAATTGGGGACCTTCAAATTGATAGGAGATAAGAGAGAGTAACTTTCTGAGATAGAAATGTTAAAGGGTTTAAAATGGGAGATTTTTAGAGAAGAGGAATTTTGAGGAGAGAAAAAATTAGCATAGGAGAAGATGAGTAGCAGAGAAAAGTAAGTGGCGGAAGAATAGAAAAAGGGTTATGGGATTTTTGGCCCTTTAAATGACCCACTATAATCTGAACTAGAAAACCTACCCCGTATAATTTTATTACATATACAGGGTCGGACTCGGACTCGGGTTTAGTCCATCGGACCCCAAGCAAGATCCGAGTCTAATCCGACTGCATTCAGATTCAGACTTTTTTAATCGGATTCATTTCGGATTTGAATCGGACTTTTTTCTTCAGATCGGATAGGATTTGGATCGAATTCGGATTAAATTACCATCCTTAAATTAAACAGTTGAGTCAATAATTGAACATATATTTAGTAACAATTACTCTAACAACAACAAATAAATTGTTTCTCATTAAAGAGGGCTTCCTTTGTTTATTTTGTTGATTTGCATACGAATTCAAGAGAGTTTAGAGATTTTTTAGTGATTTTTGAAATTATTATTATTTTTTTTTTATTTATTTTTTTTGGGACTGTTGTTGGTGAAAATGAATTGAGGAAAAAAGAATCGAGACTCTGAGAATATATAATGAAAAAAAAGCCGTTAGGTAGGTTCAATTGAAAGAAAATTGGCCGGACTCGGGCAATGGGTGGTGGTGAATTATAACTTTATTTTTTTATGGGATGTTTTTTAAATATTCGAAAAAAGAGGTGGTTATTTCAAAATAGGGTGATATGAATAGAAATGAAATTTGAAACATCAAATTAAAATCCAATATTTAGAAAATTTGAACTCAAAAAACACAAAATATCCAACAACCAAGAGAAACTTGTTCAATTTTTATAAACAATAACATTATTTAGCTAGGGTGTGTTATTCACCTAATTTTTACTTATCTGAACTTATTTGAAGTTAACTTATTTGAACTTATCCAAATTTAACTTAACTTATCTAAACTTATTAAAACTTATTTTAGTTGTAATTTTGAACTTGGGTAACCCTTATCAAAACGTTTAATGACTGATTAGAAATAAGGGGTTATTTTTTAAAATTATGGAAAATTGAATCTTACCATTGACAAACTAAAAAGGATCATCATTAGGAATTATTCTACCTTAATATAGTATTTTATACGTTTGGGAAATAGGTAATATATGTTTATTTAAATGGATAAAAGACATAATACTAACGAACACCCATGTTGTCATACGACTTTCACCATTAACTAATCTAGTTATGGAATTATAATGTCATTAAAATTTCATTTACTCCCTCCTCGTGTTTACAAGTGTTAAAAAAAAATTTAATTGGTACCGTATGTTTATAAGGGTCTGTTTATATTTACTGAACTGAATTGAACTGATTGGAGCTGAACTGAGCTGAACTGAATTGATTGGAGTTAAACTGAACTGATTGGAGTTAAACTGAACTTAACTGAACTAAACTGATTGGAGCTGAACTGAACTCAACTTAATTGAATAGAGCTAAAATGAATATTTTATGAGAGAAGGAAATTAGGAGCTGAACAGAACTGAACTGATTGGAGCTGAACTGAACTGATTAGAGATAAATTGAAATGAACTGAACTGATTGGAGCCGAACTGAATAGAAATTAAGTTGAAGTGAATAGGCCCTAAGTGTTACTTTCGCCGTGTTTTAATAAGGGTTACTCTTACCAAATGCGTTTGTGTTTTAATAAAATTTACAATTTTTTTTTCCAAAAAAATATATTTAAGTATTATATTATTATCCTTTCATGGTCTTCACCAAAATCAACTAATACATTTTAAGTTGATTCATCTTTCTCACATTCAATTGTTTTCTACAAATTATCATCCTTTTTTTTTTCACTGCTATCATACTAAGCCCCCCCATTTTTTTTTTTTTTTGAAAAAAATTGTTAGCCAGACATTATTATTAAAACTAAATCAAATCAATTAAGTTTCGCCAAAATTGTGAAACTGAGGGAAATTGTCCAACCATACACAAAGTCCACTCACTCACTATATCTTGGAACTAAAGAAACTAAAATTATCTTCTCTCCCACCAAATTAAAGGATAAACTGCTACAAAGTATAAAATATTAGACTTTTGAAAGTATTATGAATACTAAATTTTGATTGGTTTCGAAAAAAAAATAATAATGAATTTTGATTGAGGTAGATAAAATATCAGACTTGGTAGGGAAAAAAAAAAATTAAGAATCAAAGCTATCTTTGAATGGTCTATAAAGTATAAACAACTACCTAACTACAATAAACGATAAATTAATACTTTGTATTCATCTTCATTAAAAGCCCACTAACGGCTACGATTCTTATAAGTAACGCCGTTTCATAATAGTTTGCCCAAGCGTAGCTATTAACTTATGACTAAGATGCTGACTCGTTATGCGCATACTCCACATTCTGACATGGCAGGAAAGATTGACAAAATTCGTTAATCATGATGATTAACTGGGCATCCCCCTATTTTAATTAAACATTGTATCTATGATGTACCTCTCTTCAAATTTTGTTGTTGCAGCTACATTGACAATAATATCTATACCCTCCTTCAATTCTTTTATCTGATTAGCAGCTAGTCCCAAGTTCTCATAGGATGTATCACCCACAACTGCAGCTATTTTATCAGATACAAAAGATTCAAATTCTGCTTCCCATTTTTCTCTGAGCACTTTGAACAATTCCTTGCTTAACGCCAACATCCAAGACAACAAAGTTATCAGGGACTTGATATTTGTTGCATCACTACACGCATGAATCATGTTTCACTACACTATTGTTATCACTGAATGGCAAGTACGGTGGACGTACCTCATCCTGTAGGCGGACGGTGGCGGACTTGGCATCTTCAGCCCTTATAAGCAAAGAAGGTATATTTTCGTCACGTCTGGCTGAATCCGAAGTATTTTTTCCAACAGAACTGCAATAATTTTATGATGACTTGACAAAAAAAAAAAATTAACAACAAATTTAAACACATTACAATCCTTTCACACGTGTTGGAAATTGGTAATGCAAACGAATGCTCGCGCCCGATCGGGCGGTGTTCGCCTGATCGGGCGGAGGTGGCCAAGGAAAATAGGAGAACTCTCGCGCCCGATCGGGCGTTCCTCGCCCGACCGAGCGGCAGACTTGAGTTTTTGAGGAGCTCGATTGGGCGGCTTTGCCAGATGGCTCGCCCGGGATGGTGTTTCTAGATCGCCCGACCGGGCGGTGTTTGCCCGATCTGACGCGACACCAGGTCTGCAGAAACTTAATCTCTCGCCCGATCGGGCGGCAGCTCGCCGGATTGGGCCCGCCTTTTTTCCTAGGTCGGTTTGCTTTGCGTGTTTCCTTTTCCGGGACTGATATAAATACTAGTCTTACCTTTTCATGAGATTCATTCACTTTCTAGCCGAAAACACAAACCTACCTTTTGAGATCTGAACAGTTCTTGAGCAATTCCACTCTTCGAGTTCGGGTGCACGGATTACGGAGAGAGTTGCGTTAAACTTGGGGGGCGTGCGTCACTAGGAAACATGCACTGGTGGTGGCGTATTTCGCTTCTAAGGCAGTGTATTTTGTTCCACGACGCGACTGTGAGTTTGGGATCTTCAATCAAGGAAAGTTCTAATCTTTGTTTGTTATTTATTTCAACAGTTATTTTACCAACAATTTAAAAGCGAAATATTTTTGATTTATTCTGTTAATATCATGACTAGGAATTCTCAAACTAATCTATACCTAGATCTGTCTAAGGTTGAGTCTCTTGATGGAATTAATTATAAGAGATGGTCTCAAAAGATGTTGATTGCTTTTGAACAAGTAGAAATTGATTATGTTTTGTTTAAGGATGCTCCAAAACCTATTGAGCAAACCAATACCATGATTGAAATTCCTAGTACTCCTATTCCTTGGAATGAAGAATCTAGCTCTAGTCAAAGGACCACTATTATTATTGCTAATGAATCTAAAATCAATAAATTTGATCGTGATAATAAATTTGTTAGAGGTCATCTTTTGAACAACATGAAAAACAACATATTTGATTTGTATGTTAATATGAAATCTGCTAAGGAGATGTGGGAGTCTTTAGAGAAGAATATGGTGCTGATGATGCTGGGAAAAAGAAGTATGTGACAGGAAATTGGTTGAATTATAAATTGGTTGATACAAAGCCTATTATGGACCAAGTCCATGTGTATGAAAATTATGTTGCTGAAATTCTTGCTCAGGGTTTGAAGATGTGTGAAATCCTTCAGGCTAATGTTTTGATTGAAAAATTACCTGATTCCTGGTCTGATAATAGAAATCACCTCAAGCATAAAAAGAGGGATTTAACCCTAGAAGAAGTTGTGAGCCACATGAAGATTGAGGAAGCCAACAGGCTTAAGGATGTTTCCTCTAAGTTAAAGAATGTGTTAGCAATCAAGGCTAACCTTGTTGAATCTGGTGCTGACTCTGACAAGAAAGCATGTGATAATCGTGCCAAGAAGGGGAGCTCTGAGAACAAAGGAAATCTCCAAGCTAAGGGTAAGATTGGGAAGAAAGTCACTGTCAAGTGTTGGTCATGTGGTGAAGTGGGGCACTTTGCTTCACAATGCAAAAACAGGAAGAAGAAAAATCTGAAATTGAGTGGAGGAATCAAGGGTCATGCTCATCTGGTTGAGAATAAGGATGAAGATGTCATTGCTGCCGTTGTTTCCGAAGTCAACCTGGATGAGAACAACAGTGAATGGATCGTGGACACTGGTGCATCTAAACACTTCTGTGCTAACAAGGACCTGTTTGTTAGTATGGAAGATGCAAAGGAAGGTGAACAAGTCTACATGGGAAATTCAAGACTCTCTGAGGTACTTGGAAAGGGCAAAGTGGTTCTGAAGCTGTCTTCAGGGAAGACCTTGGCTCTTCACAATGTGTTGTATGTTCCTGCTCTTCGTAAAAATTTAATTTCTGGTGCTTTGTTGAACAAAGTAGGAGTTAAGTTAGTTTTTAATTCTAATAAACTTAGTTTAACCCGTAATGGGGAGTATGTTGGAAAGGGTTACCTTAGTGGGGGCCTATTTGTTCTTGAGATTGTAACTTTTCCTTCAATGAATAAGATTTCTACTTCTGCTTATATTGTTGAGTCCTTTGAATTATGACATAGTAGATTGGGTCATGTTGGTGCAACAAAATTGAAACAAATGAAAAGTTTAAATTTGCTCCTAAATATGTCATTAGATGGATTTGAAAAATGTGAAGCGTGTGCGGAGTCTAAATTCGTGAAAAAACCCTACAAATCAGTCACAAAGAGAGAGACCACACCACTTGAGCTAATTCATTCAGATTTAGCAGACTTTAAGAACTTGGAAAGTAGAGGCGGGAAACGCTCCTATATCACCTTCGTTGATGATTGTTCGAGTTATAGCAAGGTGTATCTTTTAAGGACGAAGGATGAAGCTGAGTCCAAGTTTCTTGTGTAAATAGGGAGATGTCCCTTATTTTGAGGGCACGTTTTACCATTTTATTACACTTGCATTCTCTTACATCAAAGAAACACCTGAGGTTGGAATCCGAGCATATACCAACCTTAATTTCCGTCCTCTTTAATCCTTTCCAAGTTACTAACTTGACCATCGGAGGCGGAGCTCCAACCACCCGGAGTCTCCGTTATTTTGCAGGTACAACTCGGCCGAATCAGACTTCGTGACGTAACTCTCCCGAGGGACAAAAACACCCAAAACATTTGGCGCCGTCTGTGGGGAGAGTACCTCGAAGATGGTTAAAGAGTCTGTACCACCCCCTAATCGTCTAGGTGAAGACCTATAAGTCTTTACAGACCATGAGGATGAAGACCCTCAGGTCAAAACCTTTACAGCCGAAGACGGCTCTCTTAGAACCAAACGCATCCGGTCCAGAGACACTCTGAAGCGGGGTGCCCCCTAGGCGGGTCCAAGCCGACCCTCTGGGCAGCCGGAAGGGGAAACCCAAACGGCCGCTGTATCAGCCCCTGTCACTCGAGATGAACTCATGAGATTCATGACAAGTTTTAAGGGTGAAATTAAAGAGATGATCACCAAAAGCCGGGCTGGCCAAAGTAAAGGTCAGTTGGCGAAGAAGACTCCTCTAGAGAAGGGGAAGTCAGTCAGAGACCGGCATCCCTCTCCTCATCCAAAGGAGATTGGTAAAAAATTCTCCTTCCTTAGAGGAACAACAACAACAACAACACCCGCCGGACTCAACAGCCGATGGGAAGTAAAAAATCGACTCTCGATGCTTGGGAGATCATCAACCGGAAGAGAAACCAATCGCTGTCTAAGTCAGCTTCAACGTCAAACTTTATAGACAGCTTCAACAACATTTCTGCAGGGAGTGTGCCCTCCTTGCATGAGAGCCAGACAGGCGGAAATACCGTCCATTCTGGCCCCCATATGATTGAAGCTATACCGTTTGTGCTTACTCAGGATTACGGACAGTATCCCCCCCACTTCTTGCAGCCGGCCTTCTTTAGGGGTCAGGCGGCATATCCAAATATCCTGCCATTGGACTGGAAGCTTCGTCTACTGCGCCTGGGTGAACAACCTTCTGCGTTCACTCGGGAGATAACCGAGGCGGCTCAGCCGGCCAAAGTTAAGAATGTGTTGGTTGGTACCTATGATGGAACCACCAATCCGGAGGACCACCTCATGGCTTACACCAACCTCATGTATCTGCAGGGGTTAGATGATGCCACTTGGTGTCGGTGCTTCCCGGCTACATTGAAGGGCATTTCCCAACAATGGTTTGGCAATTTGCCAGCCGGGTCCATCAATAGCTTCAGGAAGCTCGCCTTCCTGTTTGCTTCCAACTTCTCAATGAACATCCCTGCTAAGAAAACAAGCCTTGATTTGAGCACTGTTAAGCAGGGAGAGAGAGAAGGGCTGCGCTCATATGTCAGGCGGTTCAATCTGATAAGAATTCAGATTCAAGGACAGTCTGACGAGGTAGATTTTACAGACTTTTTCAAGGGTCTGAGAGACGGGTCGACCTTTAAGTTCGACCTAGTCAGATAAGGGGCTTTCACCTTACAGGCGGCCCTGAGGGTGGCGGAAAGCTACATCCAAGCTACCGACCTCTGCTCGCCTGGAAGCCAGTCGGACTCCAAGAAGTTCGACAAAAAGAAAGACAGCCGGTCAGCTCAGCCAGCCAAAAACAAAGAAGAAAGCAAGAAAAGAAAAGAAGTATGGGCGGTTACTGACTCTGACCAGCCGTCCCAGAAGAAAAAGAAAGAATTTAACCCGTACGTCCCCAAGTACGAGTTTAATAAAGACTGCAACTCCATCCTGATGGAAATAAAGGACCGGCTGTCCATTGAAAAGCCGAATCCAATGAAGAGTTTTGTCTAGTCACGGAACAAAAATAAATTCTGTCAATTCCATGAGGAGGTTGGCCATGACACCAACGACTGCTTTAGTCTTCAGCGTACGTTGGACCTTCTGGCTGACAAAGGGCTGTTGAAGTCCTACATTTCGAAGTCCCCAGTCGGGGCAAAAAAGAAAAACAAGGGTCAGTTCTCTAAGACTACCCCCCAGCCTGCTAGTAGTTCGGATACCGACAAGGAGCCGATCTACACCATAGCAGGCGGGTTTTCATGTGGTGGCCCTACCATCCGGGGCACCAAAAGCCATCTTCGAAAGATGGACAAAGATGATGATGAGCAGGCGTCTACCAGCTCCTCCTTCCCTGGCGTCTTGATCATTGAGAAGGATAGGGGCAGCGTCCGCCGTCCACATGACGACCTGGTGGTCATTGAATGTAAGGTGGCCAACCAGTTTGTTGGACGGATCCTTATTGACACCGGAAGCTCCTCAGACATCATCAGCCTCCGGTGCCTGCAAAAGCTGAATTACAATGTCAGTAGCATGCATCCGGTCACCCACCCCTTGGTTGGTTTTGGGGGTGGGATTGTCTACCCAGCCGGTAGAATTGAGTTACCCATCCGGCTGGGGGAAAAAGGCCAGGGACGACATATTGTCGTCAGATTCTGACCAGTTTGTTGGACGGTTACTGACTCTGACCAGCAGCCGGAAAGAAAAGAAAGGCACCTCTGCTGGTGGAAGTGAAGAAAGAGAAAAAATAGCAATCACTGACCGGTGAACGGTCAGATGAGCTCCGTCCCCAACCGGCTAGTGGAAGCATTGATCTCGTTCTGGATGATAGCCGTCCGGAACGTACTATGAAGGTTGGGACGGTTGCTCATGCTACCTTGGGTGCAAGTCTGCACCTCCTGCTGAAGGAATTCAAAGACATCTTTTCCTTTGAAGTGGAAGAGATGTCAGGCGTCAGCCCGGATCTCGCTGTTCACAAACTCGCCGTGGACCCCAAAAAGAAGCCCATCCGGCAAAAGAAAATAAGTTAGGCGACAGCTGTTGAAGTGAAAAAGCTGCTAGACGCCAGGTTCATTCGCCCTTGTAATTTTCCCGACTGGGTGGTCAATGTGGTCCTTGTTAAGAAACCGAATGGGACCTGGCGCATGTGTGTTGATTACATAGACCTCAACAAGGCGTGTGCAAAGGACAGTTACCCGCTTCTAAAGATCGACAGTCTGGTCGACTCTACAGCCGGTCACGCCTTGATGAGCTTTATGGATGCCTACTCCGGCTTCCATCAGATACCCCTGTGGAAGAAAGATCAAGAAAAGACGGCCTTCGTCACTGATCAGGGGCTTTTCTGTTATACTGTGATGCCGTTTGGCATGAAAAATGCGCCTGCCACTTTCCGACGGATGATTAATACGGTCTTCATTAATCAAATTGGGAGGAATGTGGAGGCGTACATTGATTACATGATAGTCAAATCCAAGCTACAGACAGATCACCTTGCTGATCTCCGAGAAACCTTCACCACACATAGGCGGCAAAAGGTTATGTTAAATCCAAAGAAATGCGTCTTTGGTGTTGAGTTTGGGAAGTTTCTCGTATTCCTGATTGATCAAAGGGGGATAGAGGCTAACCCTAAAAAGATACAGGCGGTGATTGACATGAAGTCACCCCGTTCTGTTAAGGAAGTTCAGAGACTCACCGGTTGTCTGGCCGCCTTGGGGAGGTTCCTCAGCCGGTCAGGGGACAAATGCCTCTACTTCTTCCAAGCAATCAGGAAGAAGACCAGATTTGAATGGGGGGATGATGCTGAGGCGGCATTCCAGGGGTTGAAAGAGCATTTACATTATCTACCTAGGTTGGTTAGTCCTTTGCCTAGGGAGACATTGTACATGTACTTAACCGTCTCAGATCATGCCCTCAGTGTCGTTCTCCTTGCTGAGCGAGACGGCGTGCAGCTCCCGGTTTACTTCATTAGCCATGTTCTTAAAATGCTGAACTCCGGTACCCCATGGTTGAAAATTTTGGCCTTGCTTTGTATATGGCATTCAAAAAATTGTAGCCTTACTTTTTGTCACATCTGGTGGTGATCTACATTGACCAGCCACTCAAGCGGCCAATGTCTACCTTGGACTTATCCGGGAGAATGTTGAAATGGGCTATTGAAATGCAAAGCCTTGAAATCACTTACGAACCAAGAAAGGCAGTGAAGGGTCAGGCGTTCTCCGACTTCATTATTGAAATGACCCGTCCGGTGGCTCTAGATAATCTTGATCAGGTTTGGAAAGTGTACGTAGACGGGAGCTCTACAAAGAACAGTTGTGGTGCAGGCGCAATCTACGAGTCTCCTGAAGGGGACAGATTTGAGTATGCACTACGTTTCAAGTTTCAGGCCTCTAACAATGAGGTGGAATATGAAGCCCTGCTAGCCGGCATTCGCATGTGTAAGGTGGCAGGGGCCATGAAAATTGACGCCTACTCTGATTCTCAATTGGTTGTTAGCCATTATGAGGGAAGTTATGAGGCTACCCATCCCGCTATGATTAAATATCTTCAGGCAGTCAAAGAAGATGCTAGAGCTGCACGCCTTAGTCTGTCTTTTGGGATGTTCTTGAAAAGAGAAGCATTGTCAGGCGGATGCATTGTTAAAACTGGCGTGTTCCGCCTGCCTGCCATGATACGCCTCGGTTTGTCTTTTGGGATGTTCTTGAAAAGAGAAGCATCTTTGAAGATCCCATTGGAATTATGGACCGAAGCTCTACCTGGATGGATGGCATCTGGGCTTATCTTTCATATGGCACACTTCCTGATTCGCCACAGGAAGCAGTCGTCCTGAAGAAGCGAGCTACAAGCTTCGAGTTGAAAAATGGAGAACTCTTCAAGGCAGGGTTTCTTAAGCCCCTGTTGAAGTGTGTCACCCCAGAAAAGGGGAAGGAAGTTCTCGAAGACTTGCACTCGGGATTCTGCGCCTCCCACATAGGCGGCAGGACCCTAGCTGTCAAAGCCAGACGACATTACTTTTGGCCCACTCTTGAGGCAGACACCAAGGAGTTGGTGAAGAAATGTGACAAGTGCTAAAAGTTTGGCAAACTTATTCACCGTTCGACTACTGATCTGACGGCCATCCACAGCCCAATCCCGTTTGCAAAATGGGGCATGGACATTCTAGGTCCTTACACGCCTGCTCCAGGCAAAAAGCGCTACATCTTGGTGGCTGTGGATTATTTCACCAAATGGGTGGAGCATGAGGCGGTTAAGAACATCAAGACCTCATACGTAATCTCCTTCATCTGGAAGAACATTATCACCCGGTATGGGGTGCCTATGTCTATGGTGTTTGATAATGTTCCTCTGTTTGAGACGCCTCAGCTAAAAACTTGGTTGGGAGATCAGGGGATCTCAAGTTGTTTTGCATCCGTTGGCCGGCCCCAAGCAAACGGCCAAGTTGAAGCATTCAACAAACTCATCTCAGACGGAATTAAGAAGAAAATAGAATGAGCCGGTGGCTTGTGGGAAGAAGAGTTAATCCATGTCCTATGGTCCATCCGGACAACAGAAAAAGGGGCAACCGGTGAAACCCCATTTCTCATGGTTTACGGTGCTGAAGCCATCTTGCCCATTAAACGTTACGAGCCGACTCTCAGAGTCATGCTATATGATGAAGAGGCAAACTGGGAAGCAATGCGCCTGACATTGGATTCACTCCCGAACGCAGGGGAAATGCCGCCTTGCGTCATGAGATTTACCGTCTGAGAATGACTAGAGCCTACAACAATAAAGTACACAAGCGTCCTTTGAAAGTTGACGACTTAGTGTTACGAAAAATGGAGGCAACCGGTTGGGCCAATGGGCTTGGAAAGCTAACTCCAAATTGGGAAGGCCCTTATAGGATCTATGAAGAACTAAGGGACGACACCTACTGCCTGGAAACTCCAGACGGCAGGCGCCTGCCTAAAACTTGGAATGTAGACAATTTGAAAAAGTACTACTTCTAAGAATGTAAATTTTTGTAAACAAATGAATCAATCAATGAAATCAGACTTTGTTTGCAAGCAAGTTTTATTTTTCCGCCTGGGTAATACTCGAATGGACTCTTTATGTATTGTTACTAAGTTTTACTTATTAATTGTCTGTTCGCCTGGGTAATAACCAAGACGAGTTCTTCTATGTAACTAAGTTCGACACTTAGTGTAAATTCAATACTCCGACTAAAAACTAAGCACAAAAACGTTTAGTGGCTATACAACCGGTCTCAAACAAGACTAGAGCCTAAAAAGGCCGAATGGTTGCTCATTTTATAAAAGCGCATGTCCCAACATAGACAAAGGCGTCCGGCGACACCCCTCCGGGTGCAATCGTCGCAGAGAAAAGACTATTTGTCGGTTCTACGTACCTATGCAGACGGCAAAAATTGAACGACCAAATTGGTCAACTCATAGCCGTTTGACCGAAATGACTTATGAAGAAAGATAAAGTTTCTAGATACCGGATGCCCAAAGGCATCAGTCGGTCACCGACTGAAGTTCTCACTTAGGTTATTTATCCCAAAATTGCACTTCCTACCTCAATGGGGGAAAAGGAGTTGTTCAATGGCTATGAAATCTCTACCAAGACGGACAAACGCAGTCTGGGTAGTGACTGGAACGCCTGTTGGTGTACGGCTGTGCACTTGGTTTGAGGCAATCACTACTGTGATTGATTGACTTACAAACATATCATGCTCTTTGCACCATCAGACGTTTTCAAGTCAATCCACCAACTCCACTTGAAACCAATCACACAGCTGTCTAGGGGCAAGGACAGCAAGACTATTGATTAGTTAGGGGAAATATCGCCGCATGCTTTTGATAAGTTAGGCAAAAACGAAAAATTAAAATTTACAAAAAATAAAAATTCAGATGCAAAATGATCAAAGCCGACTCAGTCGGTGCATTTCATAAAAGTCCACCCAACCAAACGGTTGTAGTGGATTAAAATGTTAACCGGACCCCGTCCGGGAGAAAGAAATTGTTAATTAACACGGCTCCACAGCCGGTAAATACAAAGATACTCGCCACGCAGGCCGGAAAAAACAAGTTTTGGCATACTGCCGCTAAATAAAAAAATAAAAGGAAGGGTTGGCATACTGCCGTTGAATCACTTCTGGCCTGCAGGCGGCTCCACCTGGTCCTCCTCATCATCCGAGGGTATCTCTTCTGCTTCACTAGGACCAGGTAGCTCAGGCGCGGATAACTCGTTGTTAGAGTTGACCCAGGCTTCAAAAGAGGCAGGCTCTGGCTCACCCTGCTCTCTCAAGTACACCACGTACTCGGCATAGCTCTGCGCCAGCGCCCAGACGCTGTAATCCGCGTCTGAGTACAAGGCAGCCCAGGAAATCTTCATACGGGCGTCTTTGTCAGCGTCAGCAACAAGGCGGTTTTGCTCCGCCCCCAGGGTTGCTTTAAAGTTTGTCTGAGCCTGAGCAACCTCCTTCTCCAACCTTTGAACCTTGGTCTTCAGTTTGGTGTTGTCTTCGGAAACACCTTGAAGCGTGCCAAGGTCCGCCTAGGCCTTCTTGAGCGCCTCATCAGACTTTTGGCGCTCTGGTCTGCCTTCTTATGGGCTTCCTCCGACGCCTTCTTAGCCGTCTCAGCATCCGTCACCCGCTATTTGGCTGTCTCCAGATCTGACTCCATCTGCTGGATTCTAGACGCCTGTGTCATTATTATTGCTTTAGTTTCAAGTTTATTTACGATAGTCGAGTGTAAAGCAATATTATCAGCGTCTATGGCGGACTTCTTTGCCCTTTTTACCTCTTCTCGTTTGCGGGAATAAGGACGTTTGAGCCCGTCCACCCGCAGCATGGCCTACAAAAAAGCAGACGGTATAAGTACCGCAGGCGGGATAAAACACTTGGAAACAATAAAATTGAATTGACAAGTTTCTTACCTCAGCCAGAAGGGATAGAATGCGTTCAAGATTGAACGTCTCTATCCCATGGATATTGTCCTTATCTCTCTTCCGGACGGCTTCCAACATGGCCTTGGCATGCTTCTGGACGTCTGGCCAGCGGGGAGATTGATCTGCACCACAATTAATACGTGATGAGTGCGAAACTAAGGCAACACCTATTTGTTGCCGACCGTCTGAGGATAACGTCTGTTAGGATGGGATTTCACCCGCAAAGGCCACCCCAGCTCAAGCGGGGATTCAAAAGGGTTCTTACCTTCAGAGCCAACCAAGCGGGAACCGCTTGCAGGCGTGGAGAACCCCCCGGTCACTGTAACGGGGTTAACGAGGCTGAGGCCAAGGCTACCGCCTACCTTCTCGTTTCGCCCCGCTATCCGCATCTTTTGATGCCCGACTAAGGGCAAGGAGTTGACGCAGAGGTGGATTTTTTTATTTTGTTGAGAACGACTAGGCTCTCCTCCCTAGCCCGTTTGAGTTTTTTCTCAAACTTCTTTCCAACCTCACCCCCCTGCGAAAATTATCAAAGTTAAAGTTAGCATCCGGGAAAAATAGTTTTTAAAATCAATTTAAGAAAGGGTCAGGCGCTTAATACCTTGGCTTTGACCAGAGCCGCAGCTTTCTCCGCAAGCTCTTTGCGGATGACAACAGAAGACCGCGTGGGAGTTTTCTCCGATTGCAACTTGTTTAACGCTTCTTCTGCAAAAAGAAAGAAATTGGTCAATAACATAAATCATTTTCGATAGAGAAATACTACAAACGGATATAAACTCAGGCGCATATGTTTTGTAAACATGTGCCCTAGCCCGCAGGCGGCTAGGAAACACTCGTCCCTAAACCAGGCGCTCTTGGGGATCCAGTTCTTGGGGACTTTTATTGTTTACCCGGTTGACAGAGTTGCGTCGGTGAGGCCGAAAAAGTCTGCCTCAATGATCTTGTCAAAATCTTCCTCTGGGATCCAAGGAAGAGCGCACTTACGACCCAACAAGTCGGGCTTCTTATTATACAGACGAAATTCATAATTCTCCCGTATGGTTGGGGCTAACATCAGGTAGAACCTGTGCTTCCAGCCATCGAATTTTGAGACCTTGTGCAAGGTCATCATATACTGAGGCTGCGTGGTTAGAGTGTACAACACCCTCCAGCCGCCTTGGCTTCTGCTAAGATAATGCATACTAGAAAAAGCCTCCCAGCCGGGGTTAAGCCCCTGGAACTCGCAGGCGGCAACATACCCCAGAATGTTTGTCCAAGAGTTGGGGGTAAGTTGCCAATCTCCAATGTCGTAGCCTCTTAAAATTGCCTTCACCGCCTTGTGAAGGGGGAAGCGAAGGCTAGCTTTTAACGCCGCCTCATAACAGCCAAAATAGCTATTGGCGTTCTGTTGATCGTCCCCCCAGGCGATGGTGCCATTCTCAGGCGGCACCCGAATTCTATACCCGTCTCCTAGCGAGTGTATTTGGGTAAAATTCTTTAAGTTCTCCTCCATTTGGATCCGGTCCTTGGAGGAGACATGGATGTTGAAGGGATCGTCCTTCTCGTTCTATTTTTTCCTTTCTTCCTCCTCGCTATCCTCAAGCAGGGGTAAATCGTTGCTGCTCTCAGAGGTAGAGGCGGAGTTGTCGCTCTCCGTCTCTTCCTCATTTTGGGTTAAGGGGGCAGAGGCGGCCTCAACGCCGCCTTGGTCGCACTATTCTAAAAAAGAGTCAGCAAGGGTTGAAGGGGCGCGTGGAGGGGATCTCTCCAGAGCCGTCTGGTCTCCCTGACCTGACGTTTCTCCCTCAGGCGTTTGGCCGCCTAAGCTTTCGCTCCTGTAATTTAGATCAGTTGTCGTCTGCATTGTCCGAGCCATGGTGTCTTGCACAGACACATACTGGTCGGAATCCAAGACAAAGGGTGGTCTCAACACCCCGAGACGGCACTCCCAGTCCTAGACTCAGCCGTCACTTGTGACCGGCTGGACTCTAACCTAGGCTGTGCTGTGTGTGTTTGTGATGCATCCATTTATTGCAAGAAATATGTACAAGAGGTGAAAAAAGAAAAAGAGCTTAGAGAGACAGAGACGGTACCTTGGGATTTGATATCTGAAGGTAGGCGGGTCAGGCTGGGTCGTTGGAGAACAAACTTTCTTACTCGCGCCTGACTCAAACGGATGACTTCTGCTCTCTCAAAGTTTTCTCTCTAGAAAATTTTTGTAAAACGTACAAAATTATGAGGGTAAACCGGCTATATATAGAGAGTAAATATGGGGGCATTTCCGTAATTTACTCAGAAGGTGAACGGTTACTTCTTTATGGTAAAATTACCGCCAACCGGAGCGTGACATGTGTCACAGGTGCAACGTGGCGTGCCACGTCACATCTGTGAGGGGCAAATGTTTAGGGTAATTTTACCATGCCACCTGGCCCAATCAGAGGATGACACGTGTCAGTCTCAGATTGGTCCAGAGTGGACCAATCTCTGCTTGACACGTGTCACTCCAGAAATAAAGGGAAAAGGCGGCCTTAAGGCCCAAATCCCGAGAACGCCGCAAAACGGCGCAGCTTACCAATGATTAGGGTTCATTGACCTAATCAGGGGCACAATTCCAAAGACCCTATAAATAGGGAGATGTCCCTCATTTTGAGGGCACGTTTTACCATTTTATTACACTTGCATTCTCTTACATAAGAGAAATACCTAAGCTTGGAATCCGAGCAGATACCCACCTTAATTTCCGTCCTCTTTAGTCCTTTCCAAGTTACTAACTTGATCGTCGGAGGCGGAGCTCCAACCACCCGGAGTCTCCGTTATTTTGCAGGTACAGCTCGGCCAGATCAGACTTCGTTACATAACTCTCCCAAGGGACAAAAACACCCAAAACAAAATTCATGGAATTTAATAACTTTAAAGTATCAATCACTTAACATAATTAATGATTGAATCATTAGTACTTGGAAGCCTCAAAACAATGATTTCACACTATAATGCAATTAGTTTGCAATTAGAAGAAATATATTAAATCTTTTAAGCACAAAATACTACCAAGTAAATATGCTTTACAGAGATTAAAATTGCAGAAAAATAATGCAAATAAATCAAGACATAACCACCATATGATTCAATAAAATTCAAGGTAAGAAAGACTTAAAAAATATCGTCAAAACGAAAAATCCCTTGAAAAAAGCATTTTTGGTTCGAATTTGGCTAAAATCACATTTCCAAAGAATTGAAAACATTCCAAGAACGCCTTTTTTTACCAAAAATTCACTATTTTTTTTTTGTGAAAATATGTGTTCTGGGCCAAAATTCGCATTTAAAACAGGATTAAAATTAATAAAACCGAGCCACTTATCTAATTTGCAACTTAAAACCAGAAAAATAAGCCAAAAATAACCTTGAAAAAACATGATAATCAAAATAAACGAGCAGGGCTCTGATACCGCTAATAGGGGTTTGGTGAGTCCGACTCACCGCGGAAAAAACCCGAGCTAAGGATCTCGCTTGCAATAATAAAAACCACATAAGCATAACTAAATAAACATAAAGGATATATTAGGAATTATACTTCTGTCGAGTGCTTTGCCCGACCACTTAGGCTCTTACTTGAAAGCGAGCCTCGATATTACAACGGCCTCCAACGGAGATCCACCCGCAACCCGACCACCGATCAAAGGTCTATTGCCTTAGGATTAGCAAGGACCGACCATGCCCAAGTAATTATGAGTTCCACGGTTTTTGCAATGGTAATGCCCTATTCAACTCATACTTAAGCAAGGAATCCCCAAGCAATGCTTTGGCTATTTATAAGGAAAGCTCCCTTGTGAATTCCACTCATATTTCAATGTTGGACTTTTCACAAAAGATCCCACATGGAAAGATTGATGAATTAAACCCTTAGTTGAATAAACCACGGAACAAGTAACAGTGTCACATTGTTAGGTGAGGACCACTTTCTCACTTGGTCCCCAAGGCAACTCACATGCATTGTGAGCTAACCATGTGTCACCCAACCTTGAGCCCTAAGTTGGGCTCGGTTAGGCCATTTTCTTTTGGCCAATGACCATGACAGGTCACCCGGGTCCACGGCTCCCTTTTCCACATGAGCTGCCAACGTGGCACACTTCCACTTTGTGGCTGCTACATGGCGCGCTGCCATGTGTACTGCCACGTGGCACGCTCCTATTCGGCAAGTTTCCCTTGCCTTTTGCGTGGCTAGGATTTCACTTGTTACTTCAAGCATTTTCCCGTCTTGCCAAATCCTAAATTTTGGGTCGACATGTAAGATTCTCCGACGCTCGGTTTCAACGCTCCAAGCTCGAATTTCTGACGTCTAAATGTTAATTACTTAGTCGACTCATTAATTCCTTCCGAATTAATTCGTCTTATCGGCTCGTTAGTTGCTTAGGTGTCACCCGAAGGGTTAAGTCAAGATTAAGCTGTAATATTATTTATATGTTAATATTACTGATCGGAAGCGGTCTCCACAAAGGCATTCCGATCACTTGACCTTACTGAATATATTAGATTTCGAATAATTCTGAACCCACTATAAGAATAATACACTTGTTCGAAGGACACTATTCCTTACACGACGACTAGAGTATTGACTATAGAAACGTAAAAAAAAAGCTATAAAGGACAAGATGTTTTGTTGACGCTAAAAACCCAAATGTGGGAAAAAATTGCGGGTGGGTTCAAGACCACCGGTTAACTATGAACTGATGATTAGAGTAATGTGTGTGAGAGCTTTGTATGCTAAGTAGAATGTGAGTAATTTGTATATCTAATTAATACAATTTCTAGGCTATTTATACAGAAAAGAATTGAATTATTTGACCTATCTAACTAGTCGTTGAAGGCTACTTAACGTGTTCCTTGAAATTCAGGAGTTGTTGCTTGACTTGCACTAAAAAAATTTTGCCATATAGAAACAGAATTATAGCGACGGAATTTATCTGTTTCTAAATTAGAGACGAAATAAAAAATCCGTCTCTAAATTAATTTTGAGACGAAAATTAAAAATCCGTTTCTAAATTAGAGACGGAATTAAAAATTCCGTCGCTAAATTAGCAACGGAATTAAAAATCTGTCTCTAAATTAGAAACAGATTTTTTTTCCGTTGCTAAATTAGCAACGGATTTTTTTTCCGTTGCTGAATCTAGCTACGCATTTATTTTCCGTTGCAAAATTTAGAAACGGATGATTTTTTTTCCGTTTCTAAGTTAGAGACGGATTTTTGTTTTCCATTGCTAATATGAGCAACGGATTATTGATTTCGTCTCTAGATAATTTTTGAAACTAATTATTTAAAATATTACATTAGATACGAATTATGTAAGTTAAATTCATCTCTAAACTAGAAACGGATTTTCAATCCGTCTCTAAACTAGAAACAGATTTTTAAATCCGTCTCTTAATTAGAGACGGATTTGAAAATTCGTTTCTAATTAGAGACGGATTTTAAATTCCGTTTCTAAACTAGAGACGGATTTTAAAACCCGTCTCTAATATTTCTTTCATTTATTATCAATTATGTGCGTAAAAGTAAACAAATAATATTTGGTATAGTTGGTAAGAGTTTCACTATTTGACATTGAGGTCACGGGTTCAACTCCTACTAACAACAATATTGCGATTAGAGATTCCAGGAGCGTTACATGGAAAGCCGAGTAGAGTTGACCCAAATAGCAGCTCTTTTTTAGATTTAAAATATTTTTTTCCGTTGCTGAATCTAGCAATGGATTTTTTTCCCTTGCTAAAGCTAGCGACGGATTTATTTTTCCGTTGCTAAATCCAGTGACGGATTTTTTTTTTCCGTTGCTAAGTTCAGCGACAAATTTTTTTTTCCGTCTCTAAATTCTTTTAGCGACAAGGTTTTTTCAAACAGTGTGATTCCGTCGATATATCTGTAGCTAGCTATGTCCAGCGACGGAGTTTTAGCAATTAGCAACGGATTTCACATATTGCTAAAAGACCAAATTTTTGTAGTGTTGGTCTCAAGTCTATCCCTTTGTTGAAGATAATGGTTGAGGGAGATTTTGTTTGAAATGGATTGATAAGGCTGCCGGGTAAAGATGTCTTCGAGATTTGGTCAACCCGTATTTCTAGCGAGATCAGTTATGCTCTCTTCTTATCATCCCTTCTTGTCGTGCGTCGCGACTTATCTAAAAAATTGACCATAACAGTTTGCCCCCAATTATTGACTCGATCGTGGGTAACTCGGGGAGACCAATTGTAACTTCCCACTAACCCATTAAAAGTATTTCTTCCAACCGCCTTAACTTCCCAGTTGTCCTTGCATAAATAAGCGCGCCCCCACTTTGAAATGTTCATCCTCACTCTCTCTCTAAAAATCCCCAAATTCTCTTCATCATCTTCTAATTTCTTCAAGGCAATTTAAATTTTAACAAAGGATTTCAATCATCTTTATCAGGTAATTCTCGAATTCCCGAACTAATTTTTCCTTAAATTGTTGTTTGCGCATGTTTGGTAAACCAAGTTTGCTTCAGCAAATTAGATTATCACTCAGGGTTTTAGAAAGAGACGAAAGTAAAATTGTTGGTGATATGGCTGACAACGAAGATCCTCCTTACGATCTTTGTGAAGGAGATGTGCCTGCCTATATTACTTTTGCGGGGCTACCTGGATGTGCTCTTCATATTTTGAAGGATGATGAATGACTAGAGGACTGTCTTGAGGGTCACATTGTGTTGTACGAGTATCCCTTCCAGTTGGGGTACTACATCCAGTTTGGCTGTTTGTAAAGATCTTTGATGGAGGTGTTGGGCATTAACGCAGGGCAAGTGATGCCCCAATTTTAGAAGGTTGCTCATATCCTCGAGAAGGTAACCAAGGATTGGGAAGGTCCTTTCGATATGTTTGACCTGGTTTATGCATATAAGCTACAATTCTCTAAGAAGAACAGATGTACCTTGGTGTTAAAGAGAGGGCACCCTGCCTTAGTTGAACGAGCAGGGGTGATTGATTGTTGCTAGAAGTCGCGCTACCTGTTTGTTGAAGGGAGTCTTTTGGTGTAGAAGCTAGTTGGATTCATTGTGGTTGGCGGGACAGAGGTATTATATATATCTTTTGTTGCTCAATACTTCAATTTTTTTTAACTTGTGTTCTTATGGCTTGCTATGTCGTAGGTATTGACGTTACAATGGTCATACTAGAGAAGAAGAGTTTAAGAAAGGTCAAGACTCTACTAAGCATCCCTGTTGAGTAGCAATCTTTCGTGCGTCCTGCCAGTGCCACAAAGAACATCGAAGAAGAAACAAACGAGAAAAAAATGGTTGTAGGTAAGAAAAACTTGACTTGACGTTTCCTATTTCGTATTGTGTGTTCTTATGGCTTAAGCTCTGCTGCACTCTGAACAATGTTTTATGCCATTTGTTATTTTTACTGGCTGTCATGGGACAGTTAGTCTTTAGTTTACTGTAAAAACTTTTAGACTTGCGTACATATGCGGAAATATTCTTTGTTTTATTACTTATGCATGTCTTGCGTACATTTGCTTTTGAATTCAGTACAAGCTTCCCTTACACTATGCAAAAAATGCGTAAAATAATGTGATATGTGAAGAAAATTTCAAAAAATAACTAAGTACTAAAACTTATGCAAGTCGTGCTTAAAATGCATTTTACATTTTTTGAACAAGAATAAAAAGAATTTTCTCATTAATTCGTTGAAGAGACTTGAGTGCTTGTACATGGGAGGTGCCCCTAATATCTAATGTCTTATGTTAGTTGGCCAAACTTGATGTTGTTGATTAGATGTTTCATTGCCATGGTTGTCTTGGGTCGTGACTGACTTTCTGTCGCGTCTTGTCCAAATTCCCGGGGTGCGACTAATTTCCTTTCGTGTCTAATCCCAGATCTGGCGTGTTGATGCCCTTGCAATTTTTTGCAAAATAGGCTTTAGGACTGGTCTTTGGCGTTTTTGCCAGCGGCCCTCCGATGCCTAAGTCAGTACACTTAATCCAAAAAATTGAAATGAAAAACAAATGGACTTAAGACTTAAGATCGGGCGTTTGAGTACCTTTGTCCTTATTTAGAAATGGTAAAGTTTCAAATATGTTGTGTTCCAGCTTCTAGGAACGATCTTACCTTCTTTGGACATGAGTCTGTATGCCCCTTTACTTGCAACATCGAGGATCTGGTATAGTCCTTCCCATGTCGGGCCTAACTTGCCGTCTGTTGGGTCCTTGTTATTTAGAATACTTTCCTTAACACCCAGTCTCTAATTCTGAATACTTTGGCTTTGACGTTCTTGTTGAATCTTCGTGCTACGATCTACTGTTGTGCAGCCATCCTTAGGTATGTTGCTTCCCTTAGCTCTTCCGATGTGTCAAGGTTGAATGACATTTTTATGTTGTTTTGATCGCCTGTCATTAGACCATATATTTCTGTTAGGACTTGTACCTTGGATGGCAATACTGCTTCCCACCCGTAGACAAGTAAGAATGGCGTTTACCCTATTGATGTTCTTGGGGTTGTCCTATTTGCCCAATAGACTGACGGGAGTTCTTCTGCCCACTTTCCTTTGGCTTCTTTGAGTCACTTCTTGAGTGATTGGATGATTTTTTTATTGCTGGACTCGGCTTAACCATTAGCTTGTGGGTACCTAGGTGTGGACGTGCAAAGCTTGATGTTCCACTTGACGCAGACTGTCTTGTTTTGTCGCTTATTAATTGTGATCCGTTGTTGCACACAATTTTCAAGGGGATACCAAACTTGCAAATTATGTTTAGGGTACCTGAGTGAATCACTTCTTTGTCATGTACCTGAGTGAATGAGTCTGCCTTAATCTACTTTGAGAAGCAATCCGTTAGTGCAAGAATGAACACTATTTATCTTGGGGCGACTTGTAGTTTCCCTAATATTTCCATCCCTCATTTCATGACAATCAGTGGTTCCTGCAGGCGCTGGTACGCTGCATTATACAGCCGTTTTGCATGAAAGAACATAATATAGAAAAGTGAAGAACATATAACTGTAATGAAAAGAACATACTATTAAAATGTAATGAACATATATCCTTCAGTGAAAAAAATATATTTACACCAAAAAAAAGTGAAAATAACATATGTTCATGTTCTTTGATTATCTGTATAATGTGCTTTTATTTGTGACATAATACTCATTGCTTATTGTTAAATTGTTAAATTTTAAGGTACATGCAACTGTACCATGCTTGGTACAGATAAAATACGCGAAATACGCGAAAAGAACATGTAGCTATTTTGTAAAGAACATACAATCGTTTTGTAAAGAACATATAGTTGTTTTGTAAAGAACATCCATTTTTTTTTTCACATCTAAAGAACATCTATAATATAAATAAAGAACATGATAATATTATGCAATGAACATTATCTATATATTTGCACCAAAAAACATTATCTTTATATACCCACCATAATTTGAAGACAAAATTCAATGAACATTTCACAATAAGCAATGAAAAGTATGTCATAAATAAAGTACATTACAATGATAATCAAATAACATAGACATATGTTCGTTTCACTCTTTTTTGGTGCAAATATGTTCTTTTCGCTCTATGTATATTTGATTACATTTTGATAATATATTCTTTTCACTCTAGGTATATGTTCATTACATTTAATAGTATGTTCTTTTCAATATAGCTATATGTTCATTACTTTTCTATATCATGTTCTTTCCTACAAAATGACTGTACAATGCACCGTACAAGCGCCTGTAGGAACAAGCGATACATAATATTATCATGTTCTTTATTAATATTATATATGTTCTTTAGATTATTAAAAAAAAAAAATCATAAAGCTGGATGTTCTTTACAAAACAGCTATATGTTATTTATAAAACAGTTAAATGTTATTTATAAAACATATACATGTTCATTCCGCGTTTTTTGTCTGTACCAAGCATGGTACAGTCGCCTGTACCTTAAAATTTTCAATTTCATGAAGGGCCATTGGCACAACATAGGATGCAGCATTTCAAATGGCTAGTGCGTCAATCCTGCGTATCACTGGCAGCTGTTGCACTTTGCTACGTAGGCTTCAGCATCTTTCTTCAAAGTTGGACAGAAGTAGCTTACTCGTATGACTTTGTTTGCCAAACTGCGACCTCTAGAATGATTGTCACATTCATTGTCGTGGTGTTCCTGCAAGATTTCTTGTTGCTCGTCGCCGACAAGTCATCTTTGCCATAGACCTGTAGATGATATTTTCAACATTACATCATGTTTTATGGCATATCTAGAAGCTTTCTACTTGACTTTTCTTGCTTCCAGGGTGGGAAAACGTCGTCCTCTGGATGATAGGCGTCGTCCAATTGGGAGTCCTATCTATTTCCATGACATCTGGTATTTGGGATGTGTCGACCGATATTCTTTGTAGATGGACCACTGGGATGGTACTGAAGGGCGACTTTATAAGTGCTGAACTTAAGTTGGCTAGGGCGTCAGCTTGGGTGTTCTTGTCTCTTGGGACCTGTCCGATTGTGAACGGGTTGAACTGCTTGGCTTTTCTTTTGGCGACCTTTAGATAATCCATCATTTATAAATCTTTGGCCGCAAACTCTCCATTCATTTGGCTGACGATGAGCAAGTAGTTGTTGTACACGTTTACACCTGTTGCCTTTAACTCAAGTGCGACGATCATGCCTGCAAATATTGCTTCGTACTATGCTTTGTTGTTCGTTGCTTTAAAGTCGCAGTTGATAGATTGTATGATCATGTCCCCTTGTGGTGATTTTAGCACGACGAATAGACGGACGCCTCATTGGTTTAACGAGCCATCACAGAACATTGTCCAGATTGGTTCCTTGTCAATACTATTTATTTCTTCAAGTTATTGAGTTGCCGGGGGTCCTAGCTCCGGGCTGAAATCTGCCATAAAATATGCAAGGGCTAAGGACTTTATGGCCGTCCTTAATTGGTACTTGATATCGTACCTACATAGGGCGACACTCCACTTGCCTAACCTGCCTGTTAAATCTTGGTTGTGCAACACGGACATAAGAGGAAAGTTAGTGCGTACCGCCACCGGGTGGGTTTCAAATAACTTTCTTAACTTCTTAACAGCAGCTGTTAAAGTAAGTACTAATTTCTCAAGGGCGGAATACCTGGTCTCTGCGTCGAGCAGACACTTACTTATGTAGTACACAGGCAACTATTTGTTGTCGTCCTCTCTTGCTAGGACTGCACTTACGGACGTTGCATTGAGTGCTAGGTATAGCTGCGACGTTTCATGTTCTTTCGGCTTGGATAGGAGTGGTGGAGATGCCATGTACTGCTTCAAGTCCTGTAAGGCTTTCTCATGCTTCTCCGTCCATAGGAATTCTTTGTTTTTCGTTAGGACGTTGTAAAATGGGTGACATTTGTCGGATTACTTGAATATGAATCTGTTGAGTGCTGTGATGCGTCCTGTCAACTTTTTCACTTCTTTGAAGTTCCTAGGGGACTGGATATTGATAATAGCTTTGATCTGGTAAGGACATGCTTCAATCCCTCTTTGAGTCATAATGTACCCTAAGAACTTTCCCGCAGACACTCGAAAAGAACATTTAGCGGGGTTTAGCTTCATACCATACAATCTTAAGACGTCGAAGGATTGTCTGAGGTGTCCAATGTGATTATATGCTTTTTTAGATTTGACTAGCATGTCGTCAATGTATACTTCCATCGTGTCTCTTAACTACTCTTTCAACATTTTGTTGACGAGCCTCTGATATGTTGCTCCAACATTCTTTAGTCCATAATGCTTGACTTTGTAGCATTAGATTCCTTTGTCCGTCATGAAGGTTTTCTTCTCTTGGTCTTCTGGATGCATCAATATTTGGTTGTAACCTGAATATGCGTCCATGAATGTGAGCGGTTCATGCTCGGTAGTTGCATCGACCATTGCGTCGATGTGCGGCAGGGGGAAAGCATCCTTGGGACAGGCTTTGTTTAGGTCGGTGAAGTTAATGCAAACCCTCCACTTTCAATTCTTTTTTCTGACTACTACGACGTTCCGTAGCCAATCTGGTTATTTGACTTCTCTTATCTTCCCTGTTTCGATCAGCTTTTGCACCTCATCGTTGATTACTTGATTTAGCTTAGGTGCGAACTTGCGACGCTTCTCCTTGACTGGTCGATGATTAGGATTGATGTTTAGCTTGTGTGTAATCATGTCAGATACCTTTCATATCTTCATGCGACCAAGATAAGCAATATTTGTTAGCTTTAAGGAATTAAATAAGTTCAGACCTTATACTTGGGTCGAGCGACGCCCCGATTCGGACGGTCTGCTTTAGTTTACATGGGTATAGCGCCACTTCATCGATTGTTTGCTCATCAGGCTCTTCTAACGCTGGTCCTTGCTTTAAGTGCTATACCGTCCTCTTAGATAGATTCAATGTTGAACTATAGTATATTCTCACTTCTTGCCTTTCTTCATTGATCTCATGCACGCCCCACTTAGATGGAAATTTAATCACTTGATGGTATGTTGACGGAACAACCTTCATTATGTGGATCCAGGGACAACTGATGATGGCATTGTAGGCTGACGGACAGTCTAGGACATTGAAGTGCGTTGAAAGGTTGATGCCCCCAGCAAAGGTAGGCAGCACGATCTATTCACTTGTATTAAGGGCTTCTCAGCTGAAACTTATAAGGACTGTTGATTATCTGATGACGTCTCTAGCGTCGATCCCCATATCTTCCAGGGTGCTTTTGAAAAGGAC
Source organism: Chenopodium formosanum (assembly GCA_024500155.1). Classification (NCBI taxonomy): domain Eukaryota; kingdom Viridiplantae; phylum Streptophyta; class Magnoliopsida; order Caryophyllales; family Amaranthaceae; genus Chenopodium; species Chenopodium formosanum. Next base: position 29,239,033 of record CM044862.1, on the reverse strand, counting down.
ATTGTTGAACTTCTTCCGTCGACTAGCACTCTTCGCAGCAAGCAATTGCTAATTGTTAAAGATATCACCAGGGAGTCATGATGCTCTTCCCGATAATCTCCCAAGTCACAGTCATCGAAGGTGAGAATCATTGCTTCTAAGGCTTTGTCTTGGTTTGATCTTGCATCCTTGGGGATGGCTTCTTCAGGGTTACCTGTTCTTGCTATTTTCTTTGCTGCAAAATAGGTTAGTCCACAAATATCTAATCCACCAGTGATAACATTGAATACCCTGAATGACCGTTGGTCCTTTGGGCGGTTGTTGAGATTCCTTTTGCTGATGGGGTGATGCTTCTTTGTTGCTTAACCTGCCTTTTCCCAGCAGCTCCTTGAGATGACCTTTCTTCAAGAGGAAGGCTATTTCTTTTCTTAGAGCATTGTAGTCTTCGGTACAATGGCCATGATCGCCATGATAGTCGCACCACTTGGATTTGTCCTTACCTTCGTCTGGCTTGTCGCTTTTCCTGGGCCAGCGGGCGACATTTCCTGGAGAATGCAGGGCATTCACCACTCTCTCGATGTCAACGAAGAATCCATATTCAGCAATGTAGGGGTATGCGTCGGCATCCTTCTTCTAGGACATGTCGACAGAACTTTAAACGACATTATTTTTAACATTTTTTACTACATTTACCTAACCTGGTCTGCCGTAGGGTCTACGACGCCAGTTCTTCTTGTCAATTGATCGCCTAGTAACTTTGTGGTTGCTAGGGGACGGCGAGGGTTGGAAGCCTTTTTTGATGGGAAGGTCATGCAAGGATACTTCGTCAGTTCTTTGTAAAGCTCTTAGTCGTCTATCAGTCCTCTCTTGAAGGCTTCGATGGATGTGCGGACGTCATACCCTTTGACGCCGATCAATTTTTTGTTGAATCTGCTGAAGTACGACATGATGATTTCACCATTGGCTTGCACGACACAGTAAAGGTCGCTGGTTTTCTTTTCAACCTTGCAACTGTTATTTAATTTACTATAGAAGCTATTACACAAAGTTTGAAAATTAGCAATAGAACCACGTTTATATCACACATCCATTCAAGGGCAGGTCATGTAAGGGTAGCTCCGAAAGATTTGAAGAGGATTAGTGTTTTGGGTGATATTGTCCCTTGGGAGAGTAATAGCTCTAGGACTGATCCGACTGCTCCTGTACTTGCAAAACAACGGAGACTCCGGGTGCTTTGAGCTCCGCCTCCGACGGTCAAGTTAGTGCTTGAATGAGTAGGAGAATGTGCGGAAAAGGAAAATGAGATCTTCTCAGATTCCGAGGTCAGGTGTTTCTCTAATGTGAAAGAAAGTAAGGTTTTTGTAATAAATGATTGAACGTTTCCCCAAATTTGGGGAATATCTCCCTATTTATAGGGTCATTGGGGGGTGTTCCCTTATCTACTTTGGGCCGTTGAAGGTCGCAATTTTAGGAGGTATCCGAGGGCGACACGTGTCAAATGGCAATTGGCTCACATGGATCAGCTTGAGCTTGACTAGGGGCCCTCTCTGATTGGTCCACGTGGTTAGGGTAATTTTACCCAAAACATTTGCCCCTCATAGGTGACACGTGGTTGGCCAAGTGGCGCCTCTGACACGCGGCAGCATGCAACGGTGAACAGTAAAACTGGTCACCATCTAGGGTTTTTACAAGGATGCCCTGATTTAACCCTACTATAAATAGAAGGTTTCACCCCCCTTCTTCCCCCATTTCACATTAATAATTTAACTTTTTAGAGAGAAAAAAAGGTGAGCGTCTAGAGAGAGATACTCTGCATCCGTCTGCTAGTGATATTGCGTAATCCGGCTCTTCATCAAGGAACACACCCGGTCACCGCGTGTAGCAGTTTTCAGATCTTCGAAGAAGTTAAAGGTAACCGCCTGCAACCCTTTCAAGCTTTTTTATAAATTTCCTCTTGTGTAGTTAGGCTTCAAAGTAAAATGGACTCTCCATCGACCCACACAACACCGCCTAGGTAATTCAGCCGGTCCCCTGGTACGGCTAAATCTAGAGTCAGGTCTGCCATTTCTGGAAATTAAGACCTGTATTTCTCATCCTCGAAAACATCCGTCTTTGTGTCTATGCAAGACACAATGGCAAAAGTAAAACAAACGGCTATTAAGTTGAGTAAGCGGCGCGCTAGAAGAGTGCCTGCTCTAAGGAGGGTGATCCCATCATAAGGGGGTACTTCCTTATATGCCCATGGCCGTTTAAAAGCCTAGGACTTTACACTTGTTGAGGTGTTGTAGGATTTGAATTCCTGACTTTTTGGGGGACCTTTAATTAAAATTGATTCTATCATTACGCTTTTTTATAAGAAACAAGTAGGAGTCGCCAATGAGTTTTAGGAAAACTCATAAACCTCATAAACCTCGTAAGTTTACTCATGCCAAAATTGGTCTACATAAACCAGAAATGAGTTCGGGAGCGAGGGTACTAAAATAATGTTCCCTTTAGCGGAAATCGCTATCCTAGCCCTAGTGCGGCCTCTACTAGCTCTTCGTTTTCTACAATTTCATCACGAAACAATATATGCAACGCGATACCTAAAACTAAGTTAGTTGATTTTATTTACACGCGTTAATTCACGTAGGAATTACATTGCATCGTCGTTATTCTTTATTTAATCAATTTAGTTAAAAGAAGAAGAAAATAAACAATAGTCGCCTTGGCTTAAGTGATCAACTAACAATTAATTATCCAATTCTAATGTTTATTTAACGTAAGATACTACGTGGAATTAATTAATTAGTCCTTTTAAGGTGATCAAACAACACTAATTAATTAATTAAAGTTCTTTTAAACAAGAAAATAAATATGATTTATATAAGTGTTAGGGAATTTACCACTTCTCTTTGATAGATCTCCGTTTAGAACACTTATGAACACCTTCTTGTTCGGGAACCTCCACTGTAGTAACAACATATCAAGGGGTGAGTGTTTAGGACAAGAGGGGTTAAGTAGCACAATTTCACAAGTATTCCGCCAGAGTTTTAGGTTTATTTTTATGTGTGTTTAAGCCTCGGATTAAGCCTCTATTTATAAGGAATGGGTAGGATTAGGGTTTTGAGCATTCTGCCGCTGCAGGTGTCGCGCGCAACTGGATCAAATGCGCGCGGTATCCCAGCGCAAGTGATTGGGTTGCATTGATATGGGCAGCGCAACTGGGTGTCTTGCACGCGACATTACGGTAAGATTCGATTCTATATTTTCGTAAAATTCTGAATCTTCCGCGAGCGCATCTCTTGAGGTTGCGCTGAGTGTCGCGCGCAACTGAATTAGTTGTGCGCGCTTGCCAAGCGCGAATGATTGAGATGTGTGTGGCATTTCCTGCGACAGCATTAAAATTTAACCTAGGCGCTCCTAAAAACGTCATTATTAGGTTTTAAGCACGGGCTTAAGCCTAATATTGATCGGATTTAGTTAATTGGACCTTGTTTAGCTTTGGTCTTTAGTTTGGGCTAGTTTTTTTTTTTTTTTTTTTTTTTTGTGTTTTGTGGCTTGACCAGTTGTCCATAGTCATTCTCCACTTCAATCCAACATGAATTTTGTTTTATTTATCGTCATTGCACTTCTTGTCGGGATAGGAGGCCAAAAGTAGATGTCTACAGTTAGCCCCCACTTTGATTGAGTCTAGAATAGACGATGTTCAAAGTAGTTTAGAAAATAAATTCGAGACTCATTCTCCGAAGTTCTCAAAGAGTAGATAATGTTTTTAAAATGTTAAGGATGTGGAAATGATCCTTGGTTCGCTAAGTGTTCAAAACAAGTAGCTATTAAGGCTAGAAATAGCGTTTTCTAGTCTTAACGCGCTAAAGAATCTAGATTGATCCTTTGGAATCGTAGAACGCTTTTCAAGTAAAGGTGTTCTGGTTGATGTCAAGTTATGAGAGAAGATCGGTTTTAAAAAAGAATAAAAAGTGATGATTTCCTCTCAATTGTATCATCGTTGGTCTAAAGTCCCTCGATATGTCATTGAAACTTTAGCCTGACTTTAACAAAGTAAAAAGATAAAAAGGTGTTTTCATCATTCGAGTCTAAATGGTTCGGTATTCGAACCGGATGTCCACTAGATAGAAATACATGTCTCAAGACTAGAGGCACATATCCAAATCCTGTGAGAGGGAAGAAAGTCAACAACTCTCTCAGCTGTTTTGTGCACAAGATGAGTTCACGTATCTCAAGACTGGGGGCACGTGACTACATTGGCGTGACATCGTCTCGTCGCTTCTCTATACAGGGGGTGGACGGACACCCTAACAGTCTGGTAAGCTAGTAAACTCACTAACTACCGTATTTGCTTCCAATCAAGAAGTGTATGTCCCCGATGGTTCGGTGCGCCTGTCGACTCGTGAGCTAACGCCTAAAGTGATCCTCTACCTCTTAGTTCCGAGAGGTAGATCTCGTAAAGCTTGAGCTAAAGTGAAATTTTACGCAACACCTACGCCGTACAATTTTGCGCCATATGATACTCCTTTTGCATTTTTACGCTGTATAACGACGCCTCCCTTTTTGCTCTAGACGTGAAAAAAGAAGAAAAACCTAACATTTATGACGTCAGTACAGTAAAATGACAAACCTGTCTACGGGTGCTTTTAGGTAAAGCACCACCACGGAATGCCTTAAGAAACTCTTACGAGAACGTTAAAAACGTATGCGTCAGATTTGTGGAGATGAAATAAAATCTTATGGACATAGTGAACCATTTGTTGCTTGTAAAGTTGCAATGAGTGTGCATTCCTATTGTGTTGAGCTTGTTACGAGCATGAATGAGGCAAAGTGAATCAAAGGTAGCTAATTTTGCCTTTTTAATGGTTGTGTTTCATAATTCATTTTACTAGATATGGTTTAAGGTATTGTCTTTTTTTTTTATGTTAATGCGAATTTTAGTATCATGGTCTTTAATTTTGTATGAATGTGTAATTCATTCTCTAATTGATTTCTCCTTTGGGTTTTTGCATTTTTTCCACATTGTCTTTCATATAAATGTGCTTTTGCTTTTAAATTACAGAACACAGAATTTAGTAGAACTTTATTTTATGTTGATTTATTTTTATTCAAATAAATGTTCACTTATATCTTATGTTTGTTTTTTAGATTTACAACGATCAAAGAAAGAGGGAAAGGCGAGAAGAGAAGAAATAAGAACGATTGGTTGCAAATATTTTTGTTTAATTTGTACCTCTTGTTATGTTTTATTTTCATGCTATATTTATTGTAGTATTTTTTTTATTTTTAGTATATTTAATTTTTACGGGTTATTGGCTTGCCAAGTTAGGGGGCGAATATCAGCAGGAACAAGCTGCGAATGATGCAATGTAGCGCTCTATATTGAGTGTTCGTGGCCCTCCCTAGCTACAACATTTTCTTTGGAGTACGGTTAAATGGAACTTGGCTGTAAAAGATAGATTGGCTTATAAACATATCACATACGATGCAACCTGTCAGGTGTGTGGGGTGGAAAGGGAGATTATTTTTCATGCTCTGCTGTAGTGCGATGCTGCAATTCAAATTTGGGCGATTAGTGAGTATAAGGACAGCTTGGTAGGTGCTCCTAACTCTTCTTTCTCTGAGTTTTAGGTTTGGTTAAACAGTAAGTTTTACAAGAGATGCTGTAAGGACAATTGCTACTCTAATGTGGGCTAGTTGGTGGTGTCAAAACTTAGCAATTTTTGAGAATGAGCATCCTAGCTATGTGATGGTTGATGTTGGGTTTCTCAGGATGGTTTTGGACTACAATTCATACGCCTAGAAGGTTTTATGCCTGCTGCTGGGGTTACTACTATTGTCAGGTTTGATTGATGGAAATGCCTTCCCATGGGCTGCATCAAGGTTAATACAGATGCCTATATTCCTGTTGGGGGTATGGCTAGCTTGGGGGTGGTGTTTAGGGACGTTACAAGTGCTGTCCTTGATTCTGCTACGCGAAAAGCTCACAGAAAGGTGTCAGAACATAGCTCTTGCCATCAAATATGCCCTGCAACTTGCTAGGAGATTAGGATACTCTCGACTTTAGGTGGAATCGGATGCTATAAATGTGGTTCAAGCTACGCAATTTGATGATGGTAGTTTGGCGCCTATTTACATTATCTTTTATGATATTAGGAATGATAGTTTGCCCTTTTACATATGTACTTTTTCTCATGTTAAGCGTAATTTCAATACGGTAGCCCACCTAGTGGCGAGATGGGATACCAGAAACAATGTTGAGTATGTACGTTTGGGTTCGTTTCCTCAAAGCTAAATTACTTTGGCGGAAATGGATCTTCTTTAATAATATGGGCTGCTATTGTGTTTAAAAAAAAATTATTTTAAATTTCAAATTTAATACTACTGTAATTCGTTTTAAAATTTGTTTTTTATTTATTATAGCTAGAAATTAAAATACGGCATTTCTATATATTACCGTACTTTAGTTTTTTTTTTTTTTTTTTTTAAAATGAGGTTTAAAGAATTGTTATCTAACTTGACCGTTCTCTTTAGTAATGCTATATAGAACGGTCAATTAGACTAACCGTTCTTTATTCCTTCTTTATTTTCTGATTTTAGTTAGGGAATAAAAAAATGTTGTGGGTGATGACCGTTCTCTATAGTTGAGTTAATCGAACGCCTCCTTGAAGCGTTCTATATACTTTATACATCGCTTAGCAGAAGAACGGTCCTGAGGCGTTCTATAAAGCCTATTTTAACCGTTCTATAAAGCCTTTTTGTAGTAGTGAGGTGAACGAAGTTTCCCAGGAATTAATCCGCCTCAAGCTCTTTCCCTTTTCTCTCATTGGGCGTTCTTTGGAATGGCTACACAAGGAGGTTAAGTCGAATTCTCTAATGACATGGGACGAGTTTACAAAAGAATTTCTAACTAGTTTCTATCCGCAAAAGAAAACGGCGGAGGCAAGAGCTTTGATTTAAGGCTTCAAACAAAAGCCAAGTGAGAGCCTCTATGAAGCGTGGGAGATATATAAGGAGTATCAGAGGGAGTGTGCATGCTCACCACAAATTTCAAACCTATCATATTATTCAAATTTTTGATGGAGGCCAAAGTCCCTAAGGCAAGTCATGCCTTGATAGGGGAGCCGGAGGTCCCATCATGAATAGGACTGAAGAAGTGGTAGATATCATTAAGGATATTGTGAGGTACTATAGAGATTAGCAAGATGGTGAGAGAGAATCAAATAGCAAGAGTAGCTCTTTGGTATACTCGGTTGATCATCTAAATGCAATCAACAATCTTTCCTCACAAATGACACACTTGGGGAAGGAAGTGATAGCAACCAAGGTAAAATTGGAGAGTTCTTGTTCCTAAGTTCCAAGTCTTCCTTCCCAATTAAAGGGGAGAGGTACTCCTTCTAACCCTCATCCCCCTCCTTCTTCTAGTAACATGCCTAGTGGTTGTTTGTTTCGTGATGTTTGTGGTTCATATGATCATGATGCTTGTAATTGCCCTCATGCTTTTCCGGATGGTTATGATGGTTTTGATAATAATGAGAGTGAACATGTGAACTATGTGTCAAACAATAATAATGTGCAAAGGTTTGATAACCAAAGGGGTCAATGGAATAGGAATTACCAAAACCATGGTAATTTTGACAACTATAATCAAGGTGGTGGTTATAGGAACCAAGGTTCTCGAGGGAACTTATCTCGGGTTAAATAGGTCATTAAACTACTACCCTAATCAAATTAATCATTTATAATACCTAAACTTACACCAAACTAGTTAGTGGCAAGTAAAGGGTCAAACCACTAGGGAAGCACACTAATTAAACATTAATATTCACTAATGCAAGAGTAAGAAGGGGATTGTTTTTGTTGGTTTTGTTGAGTTAAGAACACTAAAACTACAAATAAGCAAGAAAATGATGATTAAAATCAAGGGAAAATGACACTAGGGATACGTGGGTGTCAAATATGATTAGAAAAGGGGGAATAATAATGATTATCAAGAAACACATGCAAAAGAACACAAGATTCTACCCAAACAATTCATTCTCATGCAATAGTCTAGAAAAATTAATGAAAGAGGTCTGTACTAATAGGGATCATTCTCATGCATCTTATTAGTTACAATCAAATCAAGAGAATAAAGAAGCATAATCCATAAAAACTCCACTTTAAAAACTCATTCTCATGCAATCATTAAAATAGAGATGATCTGTAACTAGTTCAAATCACATTCATGCATTTAAACTAGAAAACATCAAATAGAGTGCAACAATAATCTCAAGCTAACAAAACATGTCTTTCATCAATTTATGGCATGAGTTCAGTCCAATCATCATCATTCATCCAATATCAACAAATATTTTCCACCCCCTTCCCCTAGCTTATAAATTATCCTAGAGAAGGGAGATTAAACATAATATCAAAACAAAATATAAACTCAAGAAACTCAAAACAAAACAAGATTAAGAACAATGAAATCAATAATAACTAGATGAATTAATAAGATGAACAAAAAAAAGCAACAATAAAGCAAATAAATAAAGCTAAAAGAAAAGATTAAAGATTACTAAAGAAAGGATTAATGAAAGATGAAAACTTGAAAAGTTGCTTGATTGAAGATTAAACTTGGCAAAAGTTAAATACTATAAGGAAACTTGAGTAATAATCCACTTTTCTCTCTCTAGATTAAGCTAATATTATGAAATTAGAACTAACTAAAACTTATTATAATGTGTCCGGACTATATATATTAGGCTCCCCAAAAGAAAGAAACTTGAGAAACAAGGCGCAAAGAAATCAGACACCCAGTGGTGCGCGCCCGCACACGAAGTTTGCGCGCCCGCGCAATAGTAATGTGTGCCCACTCACAATATTGTGCGGCCGCAACTTTTAGGGTAAAGGGAAATGAGGCGGGCCCACACAGTAAAGGTGCGCGCCCGCGCAGCAGGTCCCACGCCCTCACGGAGTCCGCACAGTAGGTCGCGCAAACTATCTAGTTTGGCTCTGTTTCATGAGCTTGGCTGCATGGGTTCTGACAGGGCTGCGCGCTCGCACAGCCAAGGATGCGCGCCTGCGCAGTGTTCCGCTCAAAACAGCTAACTTGGCTCCTTGAAGTCCTCCTTCTTTCGGCATATGATACCTACAAAATACAAGCATGGAAATAAAAATAAAGAGAAGGCAAAAAACTAAGAAAAAGGAAGAAAAAGGAGAAGGGAAAGGAGAAAACAAAACTAAGGTAAAATGCTTAGAAAAGGACCAAACAAGTGAATATGAGGGGAGAATCCTTAGAAAAAAAGGATAAAAGAGTGGAATAAATGCCACTCATCAAAATCCCCCACACTTTCCTCTTACTTGTCCTCAAGGAAGGAAAACTAGAACAAAAAGACAAAACAAATAAACATAAAATGACAAGGTTTTTGAAAAACCAATCAAGCCTCAAGGTATGAAATGCTCCATTTGGACTCACACGCAAATAAATTCACCAAAGAACACTTTCCTTTCTCAATTCAAAGAGGGAAAACACGTTCTAAGATGCTCAAGGTTGAAAGAGACAAACCTACACTAGTGGAAAAAATCTCATTCGTAACATGCTATTTGTAACGGGCAAAGCTTTGCTCGTTACAATTAAGATATTCGTAACGGGCAAAATAATTTACGTTACGAATACTTATTTATTTGTAACGGGCAAAATAGTGCCCGTTACGAATACGTATGTATTTGTAACATAAAAATTGGTGACTGTTACAAATAAATAAGTATTCGTAACGGACACTATTTTGCCTGTTACAAATACTTGGCCCAACTTATACATGAGCCCATTAGACTTTTTATTAGGGTTTCACAGCTTTCACCTCTTTCCCTCATTTCACAGCCGTCGTTCACTCCCTCTCTCTCCTCTCGTTTCGGCTGTCATTCACTACTTCTGCTCTTCTCTCATTTCACGACCGTCATTCATCTCTTTCCCTCATTTTAAACTCCGTCCTTCTCTCCTCTCCTCCATCAATCTTAGAAAAAAATGGTTAAATTGGAGGTTTTGATTTGCATTATAGATCCAAGGGTTTATTAACGGGGGTTGCGCCAGATCCTTCTCAAGGTCTTTCCTCAACACAACCAGAAGAGACGAGTGATTAACGGGGGTTTCAAATTTGCGCAAAAAATTCTGGGTAGCGTGTTGTTTTTTGTTGCGAAGAGATCGCAATTTCTGGTGGTCTTGTTAGGCAAACGATGAAGTATCTTCGTAAGAGGATGAACACCAAACCTTCTCATGCTCCTATTTATTTCGTGCTCCTTCTAAGATCTTCTGGCATACTGTTCGAGGGTATTTCCTGATTTTCTCTGGATTTTTTTTTCGATCTATTTTATTTGGTATTTTATATGTTTGATTGATACATGATGATATATGATTTCTTCTATGCTTGAGAAATATAATTTGTTTCATGAATTTTTTGCGATTTTTCACTTAAATTATTTATGCTTGAAAATTTAATGTGAATTTATTTATCTAAGTGTGATATTTAGAGGATAGAGTACTTATTTCTACCTGTTTTTGACTAAATCATAGTGAATATAAAGATGAAGTTTAATACTACTAATTAAGAGAAAATAGAAATAAAGGAAATTTTAAAGATATATATGCTTGTAAATTTGAATCAGCTCAAGACTTCATGTTGATTATTCAGTGAGATCATCAGACATTCTTTATCATGAAAATGAAAATGAAAGCTGTGAAGCAACTTTGTGCTAAAGCATTGTAACATTGATTGCTGAATCTCACGCAAATGACCTGACAACTTCATATATAAGATGATGATTATTATAATTTTCCAATAACTCGAGGCATCACTCGGACCCAAAAATCAGTCCCTAGTATTAATAGTCATTTGTATAGTAAGTAAATGATACAAATACACAATTTGATAAATAAACTGTTGTATTTATTCTTTATTAGTATGTGCAATTTGTGCTTTAACATAACAACAATGGAATCACATCTGTGTGCCTCATCACAGTTAGTTAATGTGGTGTTGTTATTGACTGGCGTTTTTGTTGAATTAATCTAGTTGGAATCTAAGAGCTAAGGATAGATGATTGATGTTTTGCTTGCAAATTTCAGAATCTCATGGAGGTAGCTTATCAGATGATGGAGTTTGGTTGACTGACTGTGATGAAGAAACATATAAAGCTTTTTATTTGGATAGAGAAAGGAAAAGGAGACGTGGGGAATTCTAAAATGTATGAGTCGATTTGTTAAAATTATTGATTTTAATTTTTTAATATCTTGATTTTTCTTGTTTCCCTGTATTTATCTCTACACCACTTGTACCTAGATGAGTTTCAAAGCATTCAAAATATGGAATATAATTTTCTTCTCATTTATATTCATTAACTATGATGCTGCTACTTCCAGGACCTGAGTATATATTTTCCTATGTGTTTCTCCAACATTTTGTTTTGGCATTTATTTGTTGTCTTTGACATTATATCCAATCTGCAGGGTGTTGGCTAAGTGTAGGAAATAAAAATAGATAAGCAAAGATTTAAAGAATTAAAATAATTGAATTGTAGATTGGTATTGATTTAGGGAGGTAGTTTTGATATTAGTCCGTATTTCATTTCTGCACTTATTAGCATATGTCACCTTGAATTCAGATATTTGTACTTTTGTGATACAATTGTCTTACTTCCTGCGATCATATGAAGAGAACATAATCTACCCTGTGAAGTGTTTGATTGAGCAAGTGCATAAAAAACCTTGCAGTGTAACGAGTAATAAACTTTCTTTGTCAGAGCATCAACTTTGACATGAAAGAATTGTTAAACATTATCCTTGTCTGTAAGGCTAACTCAAAACATATCTTTATTTCCATTTAAACCTTCTGTATGTTTAATTATGAAGAGAACCTATAGAGAGTGATGAGATGTTTCCTGCTACAAGCAATCAAGAAGGTGCTCCTTTACGAAAGCATACACATCAGAGTTTTGGACCTAAATTCAGAATGAGATCCGCTGAGATTGCTTCTACTTCTACAGCACAAGTGAGAACTATAGGAAATTCTTCTAAGTCCGAAGTACAAGAGGAAAATATGAGAATTCTATCTACCATAGAAGATGTGAAGCATGTCACTAAGCAAGGTAACTTCTCACAATGTTTTAGCCTTTCTGTCCAAAATCAATTGTCTTATCATAGCCTTCAACTCTTACATTAATGACAGTTCATGTTGATCAGCATTTCATCAGGAGGCTTAAAGGGTGGATCGCAACAATACTCAGATCACTCGCTCAGAATCAAGGGCTTGTATAACTTCTACGAGTCAGGTGTTGAATAAATTTACACCTGACTAAATCTTTTCAGATCCTTTGGCTACTAGTACTTAACTACTTACAAGGAAGTAGAAACCCTGTTCACTAATAACTTTGTATTTTTGACAGCACAACCAAAGTGATAACTCAACAATCATGTTTGAAGGACTTGACATACGGTCTACTTTACTTCCGACGTTGCAAAAGGTATTGTCTAAGCATGGAAACTTGATAGAAAATATAATCATCCATAAGAGCTGAGCATGGAATTTTTTTTAATGAATTTTGTTTGTCTTCCAGTCTTCTGATGTTTGTCGAAACCTATGACATGGTATTGAGAGTTCAAGTTTGTGTTTAGTGTTAAATAATCATTAGCTTTAATAGAATTCTAGCTTCATATGATAAGGGAAAAGGATGCCTTATCATTTTATTATTCAAAGTGTTGTGCCGAGTTAAAATTATTGCCTCTCATATTGAGTTTTTTTTCTAACATTATATAGGAGGTCTAGCTTGAAGTAAATTTTCTTTAAGGTCAAGGTCATTTTGAGTCATTTTTCCCCCGATTATTGGTTATTGATGACACTTTTCTCCTTTTTAAGTTTAGATAAGCCCTGTATTGACTATTCTATCTATTACAGATTTCATTTACGTCTATCCTTATCTTAGCTGCTAAATTTTTTCCGGAAGGTGTTGAAGCTACGTTGTTTGCAACATTACAATAATAAAAAAAAATTGGTTAAAAGCTAGGCAGGCATAAAAATGAAATAGTATCCTAAGAATGAACTAAAGAACAAATATTTGCCCCCCTTTTTTTTCACTTTTGCTATTTCTTACTTAATGACTTATGGCCTTTCAGTCAACCTCTTATACTTGGATGTTCTGAAAAGTCATCTATTTCTCTATCTCTCTTATTTATTTACTTCCATGAATCTGGTCCAAATGCTAGGCTGTCCTGGCCAGACCCTTTTGTTGGGTATAGAAAATTTGTAACCCCACAATAAAAAAAAACTTCCCTTCTTTTTTTCTATTTATAAGAAGGAAAACTAAAATAAAAACAAAAATAATGCAAGTACCAATTTCTCAACTAAACTAATCCATCCATCCAAAAACAATGCTTAATCATCAATAAACTCGATTATTATCCTGGGATTGGTTATTGGTCGATCAATTGAGCTTTGTCAGTCTAAAAGATTAAGATTTTGGTCAGTGTCTCTGAATGTTAGCTTTCTCTTTGTGCCTGATGTACTTGGTTTATCAGTAGTAGTAGTTTGTTCAACTTCAGTAGTCAAGGTACGAGTACTTGGAATTTCCCTAGAACACAATCTCTGCATCAAGCAATAACAAGAAACAAATTGCTTCTCCTGCTGCTGGTTTTAGTGCTGCAACAATTACAATCATGTAAATAGAATCTGATTATAGTTGCTCCAATCTACTACATTTCCAGACTTTGTTTTTGGTTGAGGTGACAATTACCAAAAAACAAAAGTCGAGTGGGGGTTCAAGATTTTTTTTTGGTTGATGATTTGAGTTAGATCTCGATGATTTTCTATTTAGTTGATGTTTTTCTATTTATATATTTTATTATAGAAGTTAGAGGAAACTTTGAAATTAATGTGAAATGTTTTGGTATCATGTGTTAATAAAGGTCTATACTACACAACCTTTGGTTTTTGTATTTTCTTTTAGGTTATATTACATGGTTTTGTACTAAAAGGGTTCCTGCTTTCTTGTTGTTTGATATCAGCAAGTGATGTGGATTTAGCTAGTAATGTTGGAGGAAAAAACTATCAGTCTCGATGAACTAGATGACTTTGCTCCAGAAGAAGGGATGATTCATGTAAATACTACATCTGTTGGAATGAAACCAAAAATACCGGAAAACACCTATTTCTTAGGTTCAACCCTATTTTTTTCTTATGCATATATACCTTTTAACTATTGTTAAATGCAATAATTTCGACTTATGCTCTGCTGGAAATTTAATCGTTTCAAGTGTTTACGTTTGATGAAATTAAAGATTGGGGACGTTTCAAGTGTTTTTGTGATTTTGATTTTTTTTTCATTGATTGGATTAGGTGCCAAGGAAAACATTAACAATTGGGGACTTTTCTATGCTGCAGATGCTACTGTTATCATTGCTGTTGCTGCTGCTGCTTATGGTTGATGCCTCTCTACTGTTACTATTGCTCTAGAAAGCTATTTAAGCTATAGTATTTTATAAATTTTTTTAATCATTAACCTTTTACAATATTATGAGTTTGTAAGCAGTTTTTAATTATAAAATAAATTTGGTGTGTATGATCTGATTGATGATATATATTTGTGCCATGAAAACAAATATTTGGATTTGGTGGGATATATTATAGTTTATGTGAGTGGTGAAGGGATAAGAAATAGGGGTATTTGTAACTGGTACATATATTGTGCCTGTTACAAATACCCCTAATATTTTAAATTTTCTAGACATTATTCGTAACGGGCAGGTGAAATGTCTGTTACGAATAATTACTTATTCGTAACGGGCAGGTGAAATGTCCATTACAAATAAGTAGTTAATCGTAACGGACATTTCACCTTCCGTTACGAATAAGTAGTTATTCGTAACGGGCAGGTGAAATGCCCGTTGCGAATAACTTTACCCATCCGTAACGGCCGCATACGTAACAAACCTTGCCCTTACGGATAGCCGGTTTTTGCCCATTACGAATGACCATTTTTCCACTAGTGCTAAGCTAAGCATAGGGATCTAATGATTTCATTCACCGCCCTAGCCCCAACCAAGATGGTCCTCGTTCTCTCCACTAGCTTCAATTCATCCTTTAGTTAGCTCCTCATGATTCCTCGAGGGAACCAGAAAAAGAAATTTATGCGGAATCATGAGGTCATCTCAACATCTCAACTATGCATACTCTCTCCATAGGGTGGAAATCTATCTCCCTCCACCGGTCTTTGACCTCGCTCCTCTAAAGTCCAAAGGTCTTAACTAGGGTTGTAATGTCATGGCTAAGGGTTAAGGTTAGGAATCAATTTGAAAATTTTGGTGGCAAATCCTATGTGAAGCAAAAGGGTGGCTATCTCTCATGAACAACCTAAGAATTGAACCTAAACTCAAACTAAAACCTTTAATACAAAGTTCACAACATTACTTCATCCCTTTTCATCATCCATTCATTTTTCATTATATTTTTTTTTTCAGTTGGTCTTCTTGAATTGCATCTTTCTTCTCAAGCCTTTACATTTTCTTTTCATGTTCAACTTTCAAAACTATACTTGAACCAATTTACACATTTTTCTAGCTCATATCCAACAATCTCAAAACTCAAACCTCACAAGCCAATGCTTCACTAACTACAAGGGTATAGGCCGATAGGTTTGTAATATGGTTAAGTCAAGAAAGGGAAATACGGCTCAAATTGGTTAGCAAGTAAGTTAATGTAAAAATGAAAAACAAATTTGTAACAAAACACAAGGAAAAAAAAGAAAAATGAGAAACGCCCTCTTCTTCCTCTAGAGTTGCTTGGTCACGATCTCGGGAGCTAGAGGTCAACACAAGGATTAAGATCAGATACGCATAGTCAAGGATCCTAAATGCTGCTCAACAAGAATGATGAAGGCTTGAACAATATTAGACCTCACAAGGGGTGGGAAATAAGCAAATACCAACTAAAGGTAATCCCATCCACTATAGAGAGAAACACCATCTTTCCACTTTCCCGTGATCTAGGGGTTCAAACATCTTCAAAAGTTCTTAACCGTTTTACCTTAGTTTAAAATGCGTCTAATTCAACCCTAAGAATTCTGAAACCGTGTAAAACCTCATCAACTAGGAAGATAAGCATTCAAAGACACATCACCATGAGAGGCAAACCAATCCACATGAATGAGCAAATTCCAAATCAAAAATCATTTCAACTTGTCATAGTTATGCTTGTATCACAAAAAAGGGAAAACAAAACAAAAGAAGGAGGAAGAAATAAAAAAGGTTCACAAACGAGGCATATGATCCAAATAAATCCCAATCGTCATACAAGTGTTCGTTCGATAACAACATCAACGATCCCAGGTTGTTCCATATAACCAAAAGCAAACATCCTCGAACCATTCAACTTCTTCCTAAGCTAAACCTAAACTAAACACCCAAAGAAAAAGAAAATAAGAGAGAGGAAAGGTCTCACCAAACGCCGCTTGAAATGGAAGACAAGATAAATTATAGAATCTCACCAAGGGAGCTCGAGTTGCCCCTTAACTGCCTTCATCTCCATTTCCAAGCTTTAAAAGCGACCTAAAACAAAAGAAACTACTAAGATAAAACAAATATAAATAAAAAAAAAGTTAAATATCAAAGAAGGAAACTAAAACTTTAAACAAAAGGAAGAAATAGAAAAAAAACAAAAACCTATCTACAAAGTTTGAATCAAGTGAAATTTGGATTATCGGAAGTTTGGATTTTCTTTCTTAGAAGCGCTATCACCTACACAAAGACTCAAATTTTGATTGAAAATTCATTAGCAAAAGCTCATCAAAATCACCCTAAAACATCATCATCATAATCAAGAAAATCAATCAACATTAAAACATGTTAGAACCAACCGAACCATGCAAGCTCTACCACCTACAACGGAGTCCCCCCCACACTAACATGATGCTAAACCTTCCCTCGCACTACAAAAAAAAAACACATTTACTTCTTACACCCCCTCACACTAGAACAATGCACCGTCTGTGGTACGACAAATAAAAACAAAGGGAGAGGCAAAGGGGAGAAATAAAAACGAGGGAGGCTAGTGGCCACTAGGGCCGGCTTCGTCATCATTCCCATCATCCTTCAGGTCATAAGAGAACCCGTCCGGAGGAATGCCATATGGGTCCTAACCACCGGTGAAACCCGAGGGCCAACCATAGTGACCTCGATAGAGGTCTTGTTGCCATTGAGGCAACGGGTCGAATGGGTCGGGAAGTTAAAGTGGGGAAGGGTGATAAGGGTCGACATAAGGATAGTTGGGTTCACCCATAAAATCACTCCTTCCCGGGGCACGATAATCGTACCCGGTTTCTATCGGGTAGTCTACCCGGGGAACGCCTTGGGAGGAGGGCCCTTGCCAATAGGGGCAAGTAGGTTGCGATCCCTGCCATTGAGAGACCGAGCCTTGCTGAGGCGGCTAATAAGGGTAAATGACTGGGGGTGATCTCACCTCTATCCATGGCCGCACCAAAGAGAGCTTGGGTTTGCATGAACATACCTTGCTGGTACTTCATCAAGCTATGCATGCCAAGTTGCATACTCATCATTTGCTGCTCAAGGGTACTCATGCCTTGATGTTGTTGTTGTTGTTATTGTTGATGATGATGATGATGATGATGATGTTGTTGTTGTTGTTGTTGTTGTTGTTGTTCGACTACCAAATTCCTTGCGCCACCCAAAGCGGTGGGTAACAGACCATTGTCTTGCGGAATTTTCCTTACATTCCTAGCATTCTGTTCCAAAGATGTGCGGCTGGGGTAAGGCATGACGCAATGGTGTTCACGCTCAACATACCAAGCATGAAAATAGTTGGCATCGACAGTTCCTTGGATGAACCCCGACCTTCTCATTTGCTGGATATCAATGAATAGATCCTTATCAGACCCAACTTGAGTACATGCGGGAAAAAAGTTTTCATAATTAAGCTTCTTAGCAATCCTAGTGATCATCCCACCAAGAGCGATTTCACCCGTCTTGTTGCCTGACTTTATTGCCTCGCACCACAGGACAAACCAATACCCCATGTTGAGTCGCCCTCTCAACTCCTCTCTAGTAGCAACCCATAGAGTAAAGAGCTCTTCATGTGAGAGATTGCTCAAATCTTGCTTTCTAAACACCGTATACCCCAAGATGTAGTGAAGGATACAGAGAGCAGGGTGGATAATTTGGTTTGCCACCGAATACCTTGTATTGAACTCGTCAAAATCGGTAATCATTCGCTACAAAATGAATGCATCATATATACTTGGGGAAAAGGCTCAAGGATGGGGCAAGGAGATCCGCATCAAGGTTGAGGTCCAACAAGGCATTGAGATCACTAAGAGTCATGGTATGTTGGTTGTTGAATAATTGGAAAGAAATTTGGAATTCATTGTTGCCATATGGCTCTTTTTCGAAGGAGGCTAGGAATTCAAAAGTGGATTCTTTGTATGTTCGATGTTGGTGTTTAATAAACTCACTCATTTCTAGGTTATCAAAGAGTGACCTTATGTCATCATCTATCCCCAAAGCTCTCATAGAGCGTTGATCATAGTGCCTTGTGGGATTAAGCTTTCGGCTTTGAAGGTCATTGTAGAAGGTAGAATGGAGCTTGTTTAAGAATTTCAATCGAGGGGGAACATTGGGTGCTTGGGTTTGAGCTTGAGCACTAGGCTCTTCGACTCTCAATCGAGGCTCCTTTCTACTATTTCTTTTGTTCATTGCGTTCTCAAGCAATACAAATATCTCAAAGAACACACCGACAACCAAACAAAGTGGGAACTCACTTTAAACTCAACCAAATTTGAACCACAACAACAACAAACCGAGCTTTAACAATCTGCAAAAGGTTAGTATCGACAAATAACCACACAAATATAGCTCCAAGAACAATTAGGGTCAACAACAATGCACACAATCACAACACATTATGATAACAAGCAATTTTCATGTAAATAGTTGCATTATCATCAATACTAACAATAACACAAAATTACTTAAATATTTTCCATGAAATAAGCTTCAAAATCAATAATGCCAACAACAATGTTCCACAATCACAAAATATCACATTAAAAACCAATAAATCCTTAGCAAGGAAATCAAAAATCATATAAAAATCACTTAAGGTAAACCATGCTTAATAACTCAAAATTTTACATAAACAAGTGAAAATAAGCAATAAAGTAGCAAAATTTAGAGTTATACCACTCGAGAGAAGCTTGAACACCACCAAGAACCCCCAAGACTACCACCTTCAACCAAGCTTGCACAACCATGAAAATGGAGGAAATTTGGGTATTTTGGAGAGAGAAAGTGGGTAAATTTGTGAGTAAAGTGAAAAAGTTTGATGGATTTGATGAAAAATAAAAGGAATTTGTGAGTTATTGGTGACATTTAAGGGTTTGAGTTTCTGAAAAGAGAGAGGAGAGCACGAAAATTAGGATGGAAAAATGTGAGGGTGAAATGGGGAAGAGAAACTTAAGCCCTGATTTACCCAGCTCTGCCCGTACGAATACATGCGCACCCGCACACGGGTCGCACACTCGGTCACGCAAAATTTCGGCCTCAATTTATAAATTTTGACCAAATGTGTAGGGTATTGACAAGGTTGCGCACCCGCACACGGGTCACGCAAACCTCCTGCCTCAAATATTTAATTTAGACCAAAAGAGTGCGGCTTCTGAAGGGCTGCGCACCCGGGCACAAGGTGCACAAAGAGCGCACAAAGAAGCCTTGAATTTATTTCTTCTCTCATCTTTGACATCGAAAGTCTTTACCCCTCATTATCCAAACACCTATCAGCCAAAAGGGTAAAAATAAAATTCAAATGGAAAAAAGAAAAGTGAAATCGGAATATATACAAAAAAAAATTTAGAATAGTTAGAAACTCGGGTTGCCTCCCGAGAAGCGCTTCTTTATGAGGTCACTAGCTTGACTATGAGGAAAATTCATCAAGGGGAAGGCTTTCGAGCTAAAGGATCAAGCATTATGCATTCAATGAGACTAACTTTATCCTTGCAAAAGTAATGATTTAAACGATGAACATTGACCATCAACATGTTACCATCCGCATCTAACTCAAATAAACTATAAGAAGTAGTCTTCGATATCACAAAAGGACCCGACCACTTGGACTTGAGTTTACCCGGAAACAAACGAAGCCTTGAGTAGAAACGAAAAACCTTGTCTCCAACCTTAAAACTCTTGTTTTGTATATGTTGGTCATGCAACATTTTGGTCTTCTCCTTATACAATCTTGAGCTCTCATATGCATCATCTCTAAGCTATTCAAGTTCATTGAGCTTAAGGAAATCTCTTCTCAACGGCCAACGATAAATACATATTAAGTTCCTTGATGCCTTGTATTCTAACTCCACCGGTAAGTGACTAGCCTTTTCGTAGACCAAACTATAGGGGGTCGTGCCGATTGGAGTCTTGTACGCTGTCCTAAGAGCCCATAGTGTGTCATCAAGCTTGAGAGACCAATCTTTCCTTGATTTGTTTAACATCCTTTCAAGTAGATTCTTGATTTCACGATTCGAGACCTCCACTTGTCCTTAAGTTTGATGGTGGTAAGGTAATCCAAACTTGTGATGAATGTCGTAGCTCTTCAGAGGAGTATTAAATTACTTTTTGGTGAAATGGGAGCCTCAATCACTAATTAGCACCCTTGGAACCCCAAACATAGGAAAATGATCTTCTTTATAAGCTTAAGCACAACCTTGTGATCATTGATAGGAGAGGGTATGGCTTCAATAAATTTTGTCACATAATAAACCTCTACCAAGATATATAGATTTCCACAAGAAGAAACGAAAGGCCTCATAAAGTCCACCCCCCAAACAACAAAGGGCTCAACTTCTAAGACATTTTGTTGAGGAATTTCTTCTCTTTTGGTTATGCCATCACTCCTTTGACACCTATCACATTGTGAAACGAACTTGTGGGCATCCTTATGCATCGTTGACCACAATAATAGAGATTGAGAAATTTTTGCCATCGTCTTATCAACACCCACATGTCCTCCACATGGTAGTGAGTGGCAATGCTCAAGAACTCCTTCGATTTTATGATCCGGAACACAATTTTGAAAAAGGCCATCTCCACATTTTTTGAACAAGTATGAGTCATTGTAAAAGTACCTCCTCACTTCCTTAAAAAACCTCTTGTTTTGTTAAGAAGGAAACTCTGGGGGAATGACTCCACAAGCAAGATAATTGGCGATGTACGTAGACCAAGGGCTACACGTTGAAGCCATATCCATGAGAGTTTCAAATCCTATATCATCATAGATTGTTACATCACTTTTGTTCTCAAAAGGTAGCCTAGAAAAATGATCCGCAACGTACTTCTCCGCTCCCTTTTTGTCCCTCATTTCCATGTGAAAATCTTGAAGATAGAGAACCCAACTGATTAGGCGAGGCTTTGCTTCCTTCTTAGCCATGAGATATCACACCGCAATATGATCCGTGTACACAATGACCTTAAAGAAAATAAGATAGGACCTAAACTAATCAAAGGAAAAAACAACCGCTAGCATTTCCTTCTTTGTTGTTGTATAGTTCTTTTGAGATTCATCAAGAGTCCTACTTGAATAAAATATGACATATGATTTTCCTTCTTTCTTTTGCTTAAGCAGGACACCCTTTTCAAAATCACTCACATCGCACATTAGCACAAAAGGCAAGCTCCAATCCGGAGCTTACACAACGAAAGAGGAGATGAGAGCTTCCTTGAGCTTACGAAATGCCTCAAGGCAAGCCTCATTGAAGTTAAAAGAAACATCCTTTTTGAGTAATTCGGTCAAAGGTTTGGCAATTGACGAAAAATCTTTGATAAATCTCTAGTAGAAATCGGCATGCCCAAGAAAAGCTCGTACTCCCGTGATAGAAGTAGGAGGGGGCAATTTCTCAATCACCGAAACTTTGGCCGGATCAACCTCAATGCCATTTTTTGAAATTTTATGGCCGAGGAAAATGCCCTCCTCGACCATGAAATGGCATTTTTCCCAATTAAAAACCAAACTTGTCTCTTAACACCTTTTCAAAACTTTTTCAAGGTTAAAAAGAAAAGTGTCAAATGACGAGCCACCAACACTAAAATCATCCTTGAAAACTTCAATTTCTTTTCCAACCATCTTAGAGAAAATGGAGGTAATGCATCTTTAAAAGGTAGAAGGAGAATTGCATAAACCGAATGACATTCTTCAGTATGCAAATGTCCCATATGGACATGTGAAAGTAGTTTTCTCTTGATCGCTTTGATGGATAGGGATTTGGAAGAATTCGGAATACCCATCCAAGAAACAAAAGAAAGCATGGTGAGAGAGCCTCTCAAGCATTTGGTCCATGAATGGGAGAGGGAAATGATCTTTCTTGGTGTTTTTGTTCAACCTCCTATAATCAATACATATTCTCCACCTGGTGACCGTCCGGGTGGAGATTTCCTCTCCTCCTTCACCCTTGATTATGGTCATCCCACCCTTTTTTGGAACTACATGAATAGGGCTAAGCCACTTGCTATCGAAGATAGCATAGATGATGCCTGCCTCACGTAGTTTCAAAATTTCTTTCTTCACAAACTCTTGGAGGTTGGGGTTCAACCTCCTTTAAGGTTCAATGGAGGTGGAATGATCATCTTCAAGATAAATATGATGAATGCATAAAGAAGGGATAATACCTTTGATATCATCAATGCTATACCCTATCACATCCTTATATTTTCTCAAAATATAAAGTAGTTTTTCCAAATTAAGACCATCTATGGTAGCATTGACAATAATAGGGTATTTTCCCTCTTTATCAAGATAAGCATATTTCAAAGAAGGGGGAAGGGGCTTGAGTTCTACCTTGGGAGGAGGCTTAGAACTCTCCTCCAATTTCTTCTCCTTAGATTGAAGCTCGATCTCAACTTGTTGTCCAACCTCCTCCTTGGAGGATTCCTCCATAGCCGTGACAAACTCTTTTGCCTCTAGAGAGTGGAACTCTTCTTTTCATGTTAGAGCTTCTATCATTGGATCTTGAGGCCTCATCACGACCCTCCCCAAGTGATCTAGCTCCTCATTCACAACATCAACTCTTTAGCATTTTTCAACCATAGGGATCTTGAGCGACTTAGAAAACTCAAAGACAATTTTCTCATCGGCCACCTCACAGGTGATGGTGTTGTTCTTGCAATTGATGACCGCCTTCAAAGTTTTAAGAACTTCACGTCCCAAAAAAAAAGGAGTGTTAACATCTTCCTCCATATCCATCACTACAAAGTTACAAGGCACATAGATATGTCCCACTTGAATTGGAACATCCTCAAGCTCTCCACAAGGTAATTTCACTGACCGATCAGCCAATTGAATTATCTTCTTTGTTTGGATCATTTCTATATTGTGTTTTTGAGCAATGGATAGAGGGATTAAACCAACACTTGCTCCAAGATCGGCTAAGGCGCCCCTAGCTTTCATGTACTCAATTTTCACCGGCAAAGTGAAGCTTCCCTGGTCTTTTTCCTTTTTGGGTATCTTATGTTGGACAAGAGCACTCACTTGATGTGGAAGGGTGATAAGCTCATCATTGAGATTCCTCTTGTTAGTGAGAATATCTTTGAGGAACTCTGAGTAAGATGGAATTTGTGTCACAACTTCAAGGAAAGAGAGGTTGATGTGTAAATTTTTCATCACACTAAGGAATTTTGCAAAATTTTCATTCAACTTCATCTTCGCAAGCCGACCGGGAGAAGGAACCGATCCATCAAGATTCCTAGCCTCACTAGGAATTGAAGTTGTCTTCTCATTGTCAAGCTTCTTCTTCTCCGAACCTCCTTCTATCTCATCAACTTTTTCTTTCTCACCTCACTTGTTTTCATTCACATTCTCCTCTCCTCCCTTCTTTTCCTCGCTATCCCCTTCATTTGGCCCTTCATAGGAAGTTACCGACCTCAATGTGATCGCCTTGCATGTATCAGATTTTGAGTTTTGAGAAGGGTTAGGTTGTGGTTGTCCGAGTAGAGTAGATGATGAATTGAAAGGAGTTCTCTCGGCCAATTGAGGTAGTTGTGAATCAACCATCTTGTTGTGAGCTCTTATTCTTGCATTTGTTGCCCAAAAGTTTGCATTTGTGCATGCATGGCTTGAAGGAGTTGAGTTTGTGTTAGCTCCGCTTGAGGTGCTTGTTCTTGATTTCTTTGAGGTGCTTGGGTTTGATTGTTGTATTGGTTGTTCCTTAGATAGATTCCTCTTGGGTTTGGGGTTGAGATGGAGGTGGATTTTGATATTGAGGGTTGAGTTATAGGTAGGTTGAGCATGTTGGTTCCATTATTGAAGTTGAGATGAAAACCCGGGTAGTGGTTGTCTCCAAGCTACTCCACCGCCGCTTCCTCTAAATCCCTCCTTCCTTGTGTTGTATGCCGCTACATGCTCGGGGCTCAAACCTCCACATATGGTTGTCAACTTGAGAGGAGCTTGCTCCATCGCTTGAACTTGCACTCCCACTCGTGTTCAACTTCGAAAGCCCTTTTTTCAGTTGATCAATTTAATGTTGCAATTGATCAACTTTCTCTAATTCGTAAATACCACCTTTCTTTGGAGCATTTCTTCTTCAGCCCCCCAAGAGTAACTCTTTGCTACCTCTTCTATTATGGGTTCAACTTGATTTTAAGGGATTTTGATTAATTGACCACCCGCCCCCGCATCAAAGTTTGCTCTGGACATGGGCTCCAATCCGTCGTAGATAAATCGCATGAGCAACCCTTGATTGTACTCATGGAAGGGACACGCTTGCACCAGCTTTTTGAATCTCTCCCAAGCTTCACCAAGACATTCATCATCTTCTTGCTCAAATGACGCAATTTTCCTTCTCATTTCGGCGGTCTTCTCCTCGGAGATAAATCGCTTCAAGAACGCCTTTACCACCTCCCTCCATGTTGTGAGAGAGTAAGGCTTTTCTTGCTTTAGCAATTTCTTTGCTCATCCGGTGAGAGATTGCCGGAAAAGGTGCATACGAATGTAGTCTTGGCTAACTTCAATTGTTTGCATCATCGCGCATAACTCAAGGAATCGGTCCAAAAGTTCAATAGGGTCGTCACTTGCACTTCCGGAAAATTGCTCTGATTGGACCATTCTATTATATTGAGGATGGATTGAGGAATTGGTTTCCGTGACGGGTAGCAAAATCCCTCCCGTTAGCTCATAATCCTCCGGATTTCCGAACTCACGAAATAAAACATCATCTTCTTGTCCCGCCATTGATCCGCTTTGTGAACTTGAAGATTAAGAATCACTCTAACTATCAACTATAGCACCAAAACCTCTTCCCTCGTCTTGATAAAGCCTACGGACTTGTCTCAAGGTTTGATTGATCTCGTTGTGAATTTGATGTGAGGGTGTTCCTTGAGACCTCCTATGCATTCACCAAAGCAAAGCAAACAATTAGCAATGACAAGGATGATAAAACAAACAAAACAAAAAGAAAAGCAAGTAAAATGACTATAACAAAAGCAATAGTAGATGCTAAACAAGCCGCTTCCTCGGCAACGGCGCCAAAATTTGATCGCGGGTTAAATAGGTCGTTAAACTACTACCCTAATCAAATTAATCATTTATAATACCTAAACTTACACCAAACTTGTTAGTGGCAAGTAAAGGGTCGAACCACTAGGGAAGCACACTCATTCAACATCAATAATCACTAATGCAAGAGTTAAAAGGGTATTGTTTTTATTAATTCTGTTGAGTAAAGAACTCTAAAACTACAAATAAGCAAGAAAATGATGATTAAAATAAAGGGAAAATGACTCTAGGGATACGGGGTTGTCAAATATGATTAGAAAGAGGGGAATAATAATGATTATCATGAAACAGATGCCAAAGAACACAAGATTCTACCTAAACAATTCATTCTCATGCAATAGTCTAGCCAAATCAATTAAAAAGGTCTATACTAATAAGGATAATTCTCATGCATCCTATTAGTTACAATTAAATCAAGAGAATAAAGAAGCACAATCCATAAAAACTCCCCTTTAATAACTCATTCTCATGCAATCATTAAAATAGAGATGATCTTAATCTAGTTCAAATCACTTTCATGCATTTAAACTAGAAAACATCAAATAGAATGCAACAATAATCTCAAACTATCAAAACTCACGTCTTCCATAAATTTATGGCATGAGTTCAATCCAACCATTATCATTCATCCAATATCACCACATGTTTTCCACCCCCTTCCCCTAGATAAGAAATTAGCCTAGAGAAGGGAGATTAAACATAATATCAAAACTAGAAATAAACTCAAGAAACTCAAAACAAAACATGATTAAGAACAATGAAATCAATAATAACTAGATGATCTAATAAGACTAACAAGCATAAGGAACAATAAAGAAAATAAATAAAGCTAAAATAAAGAATTAGAGATTACTAAAGAAAGGATTAATGAAAGATGAAAACACTAAATGTTGCTTGATTGAAGATTAAACTTGACTAAAGTTGAATACAATATGGAAACTTAAGAAATAATCCCTGTTTCTCTCTAAATTAAGCTAATATTCTGAAACTAGAACCAACTAAAACTCATTACAAAGTGTCTGAACTATATATTTGTGACTCCCCAACAGAAAGAAACTTGAGGAACAAGGCGCAAAGAAATCAGAAACCCAGCGGTGCGCGCTCGCATAGTAGTAATGTGCGCCCTCTCACAATATTGCGTGGACGCAACTTTGAGGGTACGAGGAAACGAGGCGCGCCCGCACAGTAAATTTGCGCGCCTGCACGGAGACCGTACAGTAGGTTGCGCAAACTCTCTTGTTTGGCTCTATTTCATGAGCTTGGCTGCGCGGGTTCTGACAGGGCTATGCAGGCGATGCGCGTCCGCGTAGTAGCCCGTGAAGAACAGCTTACTTGGCTCCTTGATGTCCTCCTTCTTTTGGCATATGATACCTACAACACACTAGCATGGAAATCAAAATAAAGAGAAGGCAAAAAACTAAGAAAAAGGAAGGAAAAGGAGAAGGGAAAGGAGAAAACAAAACTAAGGTAAATTGCTTAGAAAAGGACCGTACAAGTGCAAATGAGGGGAGAATCCTTAGAGAAAAAAGGATAAAAGAGTGGCATAAATGCCACTCATCAGTAATTATAACAATTAAGTTTATAGAAGTCAAAATAAAACAAAAATTATAGTAATCAAATAAAACCAAGGTTATGGAAATCATAATCAAAGTGGTGGTAACCATAATAATGGTTATGGTAAAAATCAAAATAGGGGTAATTGGAATAATCAAAGAAGAAGGAAATTTCAAAATAATGCTCAAAGAGGCCCTCCACCTAAATTTGCTCCAAATACTCAAGTTGATAATTCCTATTCACAATCCTCTTTTGCTAGGACTAATTTAGAGGAAATCGTTGAAAACAAAACAAAGTTGTTGAACACTTACATTGCCGTAAGTGACAAGAAATTCAATGAGATGATGACTCATAATAAGATGCTTGGAAACCAAATTTCTCAACTTGCCAATGCTTTGAAATACCATGCTAGTCCATCTCATTTACCTTCCCAAGGCTATGATCCTTAGAGACCCGTGAATGCTATAGTTACAAGGAGTGGTAAGGTTCTTGAGGAGAGTTTGCCTAGGAAGAGTGAAACTAAGGAGGTCTTGGTAGAGAATGAGAGAGATGGTGTGTCTTAGAGTGAGTTTGTGACTGAGACACCTAGAGAGGTGAGAGTGGAGAAAGAAATTATGAAGCCCAAGCTTCAATATCCATAAAAATTCATGAGACATAAGTTGAATGAAAAATTTGGAAGATTTATTGATATGCTTAAGTAACTTCATCTTTCTCTACCGTTTACTGAAGTTGTTACCCAAATTACCAACTATGCAAAATTCCTCAAAGACATTTAGAGTGGTAGGAGGACTTATGATGTGGTGTAGACGGTCAACTTGACCGAGAAATTTAGTGCAATTATAATGAACAAGATGCCACCCAAGTTGAAAGATCCAAGAAACTTTTTTATCCCTTGTCCCATCAACAAGATGCAAATTTATAATGCCTTATGTGACTTAGGAGCTAGTGTCAGCCTAATGCTATATTCGGTTTATCAAAGACTTGAGTTAGGGGAACTTGTGCCTTCCAAAATTACCTTGCGATTGGCCGATAGGTCAATTAAAATTCCTATGGGGAAGGTAGAGGATGTTCATTTAAGAGAAGGGAAGTTTGTAATTCCGGTTGATTTTGTGGTTCTTGAAATGGATGATGATGCTTCCATTCCCATTATTCTTGGTATACCTTTTCTTGTTAACTCGAGTGCTATGATTGATGTTAAGAGTGCTAAAATTTAACTCAAGGTAGGAGAAGAGGTCATTGAATTTAACTTGAATGAAAGCATGATGTATCCATGTTCTTCTTTAGAAAATTGCATGTTGATTGATTCTCTTGATCTTGTTATATCTTCTATGCATGAGCATTTTCTCAATTCTAATGATCCTCTTGAGAATGTCTTGTTGAACAAGGATAAGATAGGTGCTCCTATCAAGGAAATGGCAATGCGTGAGGATTTGTTAAATGAAAGCATTGAGGAAGTGGATGAGCATATGTCCATGAATATTTCAAGCAAAGAAGCCAAATCAAAGAAAGGTAAAGGTGTACCTATGGTTGAGATAAAACCTCTTTCATCACACCTTAGCATCAAGGGATCAAGATGGAGCGGTCCCAATTTAGCCAAGAGTGTTTTTCCAAATTGGTGTAGAAATCTTAATGAAAGATTCTCCTTCTCCGTTCAAGGCCAATGGCAATTGTCTAATGAAGTATTTTGACGATGCTTTGTTGGCTTTGTTCACTCATTGTTTCTCCGACAACCACCTTAATTGGTGGAGGACGTCGATCTATGACGTTAAACAAGCGCTACCCAGGAGGCAACCCGGTTTTCTAACCTTTTTCTTTTGATTTTACAATTTTCTATACTTCTTCCTTTGAGAACTTTTCTTATTTCTCTCTATTTTTGTTTGTTTTCTTGATCATAGGTACCATGACATTGGATGGAAGAAAATTTCCAACAATTTTGGTGTCACTTTAGTATTTCTTGAGGTTTGGTTAAGCTTAGAGGAAGAGGTTTGTTTGGGTTATATGTTGTCGTGTTTGCATTCCCATCGATTTTTATTCATGTTCAAACATATTTTGGATTGTCTCTTATGAAATTTTTGATTACTTGATCATGACATTAGATAGGGACGGTGAGAATGCAAGCACGAAAGCATAATTAAACAAATTTGATCACCTTATGGTGCGCACGCATACCTCACCAACGCGCACGCGCCATAGGGATCAGAGATTTTGGCATACTTTTTAGCATTTGGTAATATATTTTAGAGCCCTCCCCATCTACAGGCTGCGCGCACGCACCACAAAGACTACCCGCGGGCGCAGGTTAAATAGCCGCGGGCGTGGTGTCTGCATCTCAAAAATCTCTAAATCCGACAAGGAACTCCCCATTGGCGCGGGTTCGGAGATTTCGGGAATGGGCGTGGCCTTCTAGTGTATGAACTCCATGGGCATATGCGCACGTACCTGCCCCTAGCCTTTATAGTTCTAAAACGCACCCTCCTCCTTTATGTCTCTCGTCTTTCCCTCCTAAAACCCTATACCCTCTCTTGCAAATTCAAACCTATTTTACCTCTTTTCATATTATTTAAACATCAATTACAATGACCACATCAATTTTTAAAATTTAAAACCCAAAATTTTCAGATTTTCTAACCCAAATTCAATCAAAGATTAGGGCTTTTTTGAATTTTTTAAGTTTTTTGTTGAGGTTTGGAGCTTGTCTTTAGGAGTTCTATTTGTTCTTAAATCTTCATTTTGGAATTTTACAAGTATTTCAAGGCTTCATTGAGGTATTATTTCTTATTTTATAGTCATTTTCTTCCTCATTGTTCAAGCTTGAAACCCTTGTTTTGTTTTCATGGTGGAACTCCATGGTTAGTTCTTTTAACTTGAAATTTTTGTTAAATGATGTCATTGAGTGTTGAATTGAAGCTTCTTCATGATAAATGTGTATAATTTGATTGAATTATTGAATAACCATTGTTGGCTATTTTCTCTCATGGCTATTCTTTATGATGGTTTTATATCTTTAATAATTCAATGCTTGAGATTATTTTGCTCTGTTGAACTCATGATTTGGTCTCTTATGTTAATATTTTCCTTTAATACATGCTTACTTGCTTCAAATTCCCGATTTTATATTAATGGCATTGTTCATTTGTAGCCATCATTTGCTTCTATTTGTGAGATAATTTCATTTGTGCGTGATTCTTGAGAAATTACTTATGCTTATTCTTGAAATATGACAAATGTTAAGTCTTGCTCATGAGTTTTTTTCCTTCTTGTAGATGTCCCCACTCCGTTAAAAGAATCGAGCTAGATCAAGTTCAAGCAAGCCTAGGCATATTGTTCCGCCTCCACCTGAGGTTGAAGAATCATATGGCATTGAATTTTTCCAAATAATCACATTGGGATTGTTTCAATAATTTATCCAAGAGGAAGCTTAGACCAATGAGATTCTATGATAAAACAACTACCAAGTTTCTAGGGATTGATGAGGATGTTCACCTTCTTGCAGAGGGCCTTGATCTTTTAGAGTTTTTGGATTTGAGTGCCCCTACTTATGCTAGGGTGACTTTTGAATTCCTTTCTTCTCTTGAATTTTTCCAAGAAGTGGATGCAATATCCTCAAGGATTTTGACTTTCCAACTCTTTATTAATGATCACTCATTGACGGATGGTCAACTATGTTCATATTTTAAGTTTCCTTGGGCCGAGGATACGGATCATTGTAACTATCCGGCACATAGTAGAATGGCAAGTGATTATGGATATGATGAGCAACGTTGGTGGAGGAGTATTTCAGAGGAAGGAAAGTATGACCCTTAAACTTCGAAGCCCGCTTCCATGATTCATTCGGCTATGCGGTATTTCAACTTTATCCTCACGTACGCTCTTTGCTTCAAGGACTCTTTGGGAGCTATCTCCCGAGAGGAGCTTTGTTGGTTGTGGATAGCCGACCAAAATGACTTTGAGATTGAGTCAGTGGATTTCACGGAGCATTTGATCACTCGATTCTTGGATATCCATGATGGAGTTTTCCTATCAGGGTCCCTCCAATTCTATCCTAGATCTTTTCATTAATGACGACTACAAGACTTTGTTAGATGAGCTTCCCACGATTATCAATCCTCGAGAAAAATCTCCCTCTCATTTCCTCAACATCTCCGCCCTTGTGAATCAAAAGTTTCTCGATCGAACTAGGAAGGATGATGTTTTCATTTGGAAAGTTTCTCAGTTTAAGGAATGGTTCCTCATCCCATGCAAGGACGCAACTACCTGACCTGAGGAGAGAGATTCCTTGTCTTGGAGGCCCCCGGTGCGAGATATTAATCCTTCTATCCGACGAAGGACAAATCTTGTAAGATTTTGCTCAACCAATGCCTACTCATCGAATGCTCATACTCTTCCCCCGGTTGAACCGGCGGTACACCTATTCTTTCCCCATCTCTCACTCCTGCTACTTTTGATATGTTAACCATTTATGCCAAGCTTGCTTCTATTGCTAACGTGTTATACTCCATGCCTTCTATGCATACCCTTATCTTTGTTATGAATATCATATGTATCAATTGTATGATTTGCAAGTTCGAAGGGGGGAGATCGAGCCTTATGTGAATTACCCGTATCTCTCGATCTAACAAGGACTTGTCCCTCAATGGGAGCCTTTTGATCCTAATATGGTTCCTAGACCTTGTTACCCTTATTTGGAGGGCCCTCATGTTCACCCTAGTTCTATCATAGGCACTAGCCCGGGAACTTACGACTACAGGCTGCACGGTGGTTGTGATTATCAAGCAACATTATAATCATGATAACAATCAAGCATAACTATCATAATAATAATAATAATAATAATAATAATAATAATAATAATAATAATAATAATAATAATAATAATAATCATAATTACCATAATCATATTAATCATGTTAAAGCATAATAATAGAAATATCCTAGGCATGATACTAACAAGATTAATAACAAACCCAAGCATGTCACTAAACAATAAAGATCAAATCTTTAACCCCAATATGATACTAACACGCTATTATGAAAGACATAGGAAGCATTCTTTTAATCATACTTGATATTAGGAATTTTTAGTTTTTACCCTAAATATGTTACTAGAAAGAAAAAAAACATCCTAACATGATACTAGGAATCAAAATAACAATCTAAGCATGATTTATATATCAAAATATCAATAAAGAAATTAAATAACTTACTTGGATGCCTCGTACCTCTTTTTGATAACAAAATACACACG
Source organism: Chenopodium formosanum (assembly GCA_024500155.1). Classification (NCBI taxonomy): domain Eukaryota; kingdom Viridiplantae; phylum Streptophyta; class Magnoliopsida; order Caryophyllales; family Amaranthaceae; genus Chenopodium; species Chenopodium formosanum. The sequence goes on along the minus strand of CM044862.1, from coordinate 29,206,690 downwards.
TTAGTAACTTCAAGGAAAGTAATAAATCAAAACAATTAAATAAAAAAATTGAAATAGAGAATTAAGAAAGTTTAGACTAGATTTGGGACCAAACCCTCAGAAATATCAAACCTTTCACGTCTAGGGCGAAGGCAACTTCGAATTACGCTAGGTGTGTCTAGATCTTGTGAATGCAGAATTTTGTTTGTAAAAAGTTGGTTTCAAAAGTTGGTTTAAAAAAAGAGAGAGAGAAAATCAAGAAATTCTAAATTAGAGTTGGTGATTAAAAACGGAGGTCTAAGGACGCTATTTATAATGAAAATAGGCCGGAATAGATAAAAAAGAATCGGAGTTTTAAGAGGAATAAAACACGGCGCTGGCGTCGCAACTGCCACTGTCGCCGCGCGGGCTTTCGGCGCTGCACGCAATTTTCCACACATTTTCATATTTTTAAGACAAATTAAGCGTAAAAGTCCGTACGAGGAGTAAAATTGTAATTTCATTAAAAACACTTCTTTTATTTCAAATAAAATTCATTAAACTTAATTTTCAATCTTAATTACATTAGGATTCAAAAGAACATTCTAGAAGTATCTAGAAGACTATAATCAATCCTAATTGCATTAGAAATAATAATTCATAATAGGCCCTCCTCCAGATCATTAGGCCGCATATAAATATCAAACCGGGCCCAGCTTGGTAATTTGGCCATAACTTCCTCATTATTCATCGGGATCGGGCTTATAATATATTGTTGGAAAGCTCTTTTTCAACCCGATTCAACTATATTATTATTGGACCCTTGTCATGGACAAAAATAAGCTGGATTGGCTATTTTAATAAAATAGGTTTTCGAAAACAGTGAGAAAGAAGAATTTAATAAAAACTAAACGCAACAATTGACATTTCTCACTTTTATTTCATTCGATTATGATTCGTCGTGAAAGGTATTCATCACCGGGTTTGGTTATTTGGGGAGACACAAATGGGTGTCTACAGAAGCCCCCTCTTTGACTGAGTTTGGAGAAACACAAGTTTCGAAAACAAAAGTTAAAGTATCGATAGGGACAGAGAATGATTTAGAACGTTCTGCTATTCTAAATCATTCGTGTAACGCTGATACCTGCAAAATAGCGTTAGTTTATAACAGATAAAAGAGTTACGTATCTTGCACAGTCAAGCTCACGTCTCTGTTGATAACCGATTTGATGCATTGTTGTTGTGACAACCTTCCGCAAGCTAGGGAACGACATCTTGTTGTTTTGATGTTCACTCGTCTCTGAACAATGAAGCTTTTCTTGATATGTTCACGCGTCTCTGAACAAATAGCGTTGACAATCTTCCTCAAGCTAGAGGATACCGCCAGAAGACTGCTACGCCTGTAACTATCTCCACTTTCTGCTGTGATAGTCTTCAAAAAGCCAGCGAATCCTATCAAAGATTGCTTCGCCTGAAACGATCTTCTACCTTCTTGTGATTATCTTCCATAAGCAAGGGAACATGATCGAAGATTTCTTTGCCTGAAGCCATACTCATTTTTACGATAATATTCCGAAGAATATCACCGAAGACCAACGCCTGTCGATCCTCTAAAGTTCGTTTGAAATTTGCTTTTTCTATGCCAGTGCGTCGACGCTTTTGCTGCTTGTGAACCGGTATGTCGGAGATTTTGTTGTTTATGAACCATTGTGTCGGTGCCTTTGCTTATTATGAATCATTATGTCGGTGCCTTTACAATGAGCCAATGTTTAAGCACTTTAAGCTAAGTGAAATGATCATTTATCAGGTCGGTCACTTAATGTAATTGTAATTGAGCTGATAACTAAATCATGTCAAGATGCTTAGAGGGGCTAACTGGTGTACCAAGGAACCCAAATTGCTGCACGAGGTCCAAATAATCATTTTGAGAGGCCTCACATTATTTCTCCACTGTAGCGGCTGCAAGAAATTGTTGTTCCCGCGATTTCTTCTTGTCGCCCAGCGACAGCCACTATCGCGTGGCGCTGCAATATGGTTTTCCAAATAAAACCCCTTTCTTCCTCATTTCGCTGCTGCTGTTGTTTTTTTGCTCGTTTCGCCTCAAAACTTTAACCTTCTTGTTCTTGCTTGTTTCTCAACCAAATTCGCTCAAACTTGTTGCAAATCGAAGCTTAATTCATCTAGTTGGTTGATCTATGTAATTGTTTTTCAAACTTACTCGAATTTTGCTGAATTTCACACATGTCCAAATATATTTTTCAAGAGCCTGACGTAGTATACCGGCCATGGGACGGACTGGTTATTACCGCTGAGCGTCGCTACTTTTAGGGGACATATGAGGTGGTGGTGTACCTTAGTGAGGGAGTTGCTATTCAACACTCATTGGAGATCTTTGTCGTCCCTGCTCCTCCGCCTCGCCCCATGTTCCATAATGCGATGTTAATTAACTTGGCAGGGAGGTCGCCTGCTGGTATTCCTTGGCGATCTCACGCTAGCTCGGGGTGATGTTATGAGAAGGACTTGCTGCCGTTGTTAGCTCCGACCTCAATTTTGTCCGAGGAGGCGGTGGTATGCTTTTTGTCTTTTAGTGCTTTGCTAAGTAGCTCCCAAGTGGTTTTTTATTCACTTTGGTTTACTTTTTGCTTGACTAAGCCTGCTGAGTTTGTTCCTCCTCAGATGTCCATTAGCTATCAGGGGACATACGACCCTGTTGAGTAGATGATCCCCCCGGCTCCTGAGGATCAACGCTTTGTAGAGCGATCCATCCCTTGTCACCAGACTCGGGTGAGTAATTTGCTTATAGCTTATTTGTTGTACTACTGTTTTATTATTACTGACTTTGTTTTTTGACAGTCCTCGCGCGAGGTGGTTATGGCGATGGCGAGGTGCATAGACGCCTTCTAGAGCCAGCCGGTGAGGATGAGGAACGTGGCTTCCTGTCACCGTGACGACACTGCTTATGAGGTATTTTTTTTCCTCTTATTTTGCATTGTGTACTTTTTTGTTTCCTTTGTATCTGACCTGATTTACTTTGGCAGGGACAGCCTATCCCTTCACGTACTTGCACGAGTCATGAGGCTAGGAGGGATCTGTCTAGGTCTTGCTCGAGGCGTTGTCGTACTACTTTTGGTGACCAAGGCAGCCGATCTGATGCTGCTCGGACCGAGGCAGTGGAGGGCTCGGGTTCTTCTTCTGAAAGTGCACGGACTAGGCTGATGGGCCAAGGAGAGGCGACATCAACTCTAGTAGCTACTGGGATGTACGAGGTCGGCTCGTCGTCGTAGCAGCCTCAGCATTTGCTAATTCATCACCTCTCACCCGGGTGGACTGGTCTTGAGTTGAGGTTTCCGACTCCTGGCGAGTCTGGAGCAGGTGAGGAGCATACTCATCGGTCTGCGATGTTTTTCGACATGATGAACATCCCTCATCATCTACGCCATCAAGCACCGTAGTTGCTCCTGTGTTTATTTTATTTTTTACTTTTGTAGGACTTTGCCGAATGACTCATTTATTAGACATGTTGTATATACAAACTATTATCTATTATCATTGTTTTATCTTTGCATTTTATTTTTCATTTTATGTAAATATGTGTGTTTGCAAAAAAATTTATATTAATTTTGCGCAAAAATTTTCGTCATTTTTATTACTAATGCAGGGTATCCGACTTTCTCCCCCAAAAAGAAAAAATGAAAAATAAATCGGACTTAAAAGGAGCCTGAATTGAATTCAGCTTGAATGGACCAAAAAAGAAAAAAGAAGAAGGAAAATATATTAAATTTGAACAAAGGGCAAAATTGTAAAGTCATAGTACGAATTCGAATCATAGTCTGAAAAATGTGATTTGCATAGTACGCTGAGGAAGTGCTACAGTGCCACTCGTCGCCACGTGTTTCGTTCTGTCGTAGAGCGCTGCTTCTGTCGCCATGCGACAAACTCTGTCGCAAGGCGACAAGCTTGTCTTCAGGCACTGCAGATGCTCTGTTTACGAATCCTTTCAGGAGTAAAACTGCATAAATTTTATACATAACTAGCCCCCTAATCTGCCGATTTTCTGTATAATTCGAACAGATTAATTACAATCTTAGCTTCTCAACAAATAATTATGTCTTTAGTCACTAAGAGTTTTAGCAATTTTACTCATGTATGGTGTTGGTCTTTAACTGCTAAAGAGAGAAAAGAAATCGAATTTTTTTCGTATGGGAGGTATTTATGGTATTAAGGGGGTAGATCTTGACATAGATTTTATTCATACCACCTTAAAATATTGGGATACAGATACACATTGCTTTAGACTAGGGTGTGATAAAATTAGCCATTTGCCGGAAGAATTTGGTGCCATCCTAGGCTTCACTTTATTAGATCTTGCGGTAATCCCTAGAGTGAATGAGTACTATTATTAAAATTTTGAGCGCTTCTTTAATTTAAAAGACAGATATCTAACAAATGTTGTAGATGGTAGCGTAGTCAATCTAAAAGAATTTGCACGCCACTACTTTGATAGACCTTCATCCGAGTCTTTTCATGTTTATATAGAAGAAGGGCTTTTCTCTTTTGCATGCTTAATCAATATCTTCTCACTAGTGGTAGAACTAATTTGGGTCAAGCCATTATATTAACTATTTTGGAGCAAATTGAATCTGGAAGAAATCCAATGCCATTAATTTTTGGAGAGACTATGCTTAGTCTAGATGAATTAAAGAAAAATCCAATAGCAGCTTTTCAGGGCTCTCCAATTTTATTACTGGTAGAAAATTAGTTTTTTTAATTACAGAAATTAAAAACATATTTTTGTATAGTAATATTAATTATTTGCATTGAAATTTTTGCAGAAATGACTAATAGAGATACTAGAATTAATTAGTCCTCCTGACAACATTGAAAAATACTCCAAATTGCTTTGTGAGGCGAAAGAAGCGTTTTTGTAAGATGGGTCGCCACAAGTGTTATAAAGTTTTTTGCTCTTGCAACTTTGCTATCAAGTGGGTCGTCCCATAGTGGAAAATAGAGAAGATGGTTGGTGTCTGATCGAGGGATTAGATAGTGTCGTTAGTCTACTAACCCTAATCAAATTAACAATTTATAATACCTAAACTACCCTAATACGAGTATAGGGGTAAGTAAAGGGTCGAACCCAAAAAGACTAAGTGTATCAATCTATGCTAATTAGACTACTAGGAAAGCTTTTGAGGTAAAGAAAGGTTCAACTAAACACTACTAAGAGCAAATAACTAAAACTAGGGAAAGTGGAATCCAATTACATCAATACATTCAATAACATCATACAATTAGATGAAAATGACCTTGATTAGGAACAATCAACACATTTAACTCACTCTCGCACAATTAAGCATGTTAATTATCCTACTAAACTAATTCACTCTCGTGCAACTAGCCTAGCAAAGGTATGGAAAAATTTAGACTCTCAAACAACTCACTTTCGCACAATTGATTGAAAGCACGATTAAGAACATAGAATCAATTAGCTAGAAAGATTCTAATCCATAAAAGCATCATCCATACACAATAATAAAGAAACAATTCCATACTAACCACAATCAATCATTAAATTAATTAACATAACCTTCATCCATTTCCATAAAACAAAACCTAAACTAACATAATGAACAAAAATATGGAAAGCAAGGTAAAATAATAATAAAAGCAAGAATCAACAACTAAACTAATTAATGTACTCAAATAAACAAATAAATAAGCAAAAACAATAATAAATGAAAGCAATAAAGGTGAGAGAAAGTTAGGAAAACTCATTGAATTTATGAGAGGAAAAATCCACAAATTTGCTTCTTCAAAATCCCAAAAACTCCATGAAAAATCCAATCTTTCTCTTTCTAAACTACTCCTAACCCTAAGAGAGAGAAAATAAAGGCTAAACTAATCTAATCTAATCTAAAATAATGTTAAGTGAAAGTTGAGAGAAAATAACCCCAAAGGGGTATTTATAATACAAGACTAAATAAAATAAAGTAAAAGAGAAAACTAAAAAGAAATAAAAACTAAACTAAAATAATTAAAATAACTAAACTTAAAAACCAAAAAATAAAACTATACTAAAAATAAAATAAAATAAAAGAAAGTGAAAAGAAAAATGAAAACAAAACAAAACCCAACAAATCTCCAAAACAGTAAAAACAAATCAGCTTCCATTTCTTTCTCTTTCGATCTTGGCTGCTCTAATTTGCATCACCTGCATCACCATCACCACGCATCAATTATCATAATCACCACCGTCAATCCTCATCGTCATCAATCAAGCATCAATCAAAGCCGTTCAATTCTCATTAAAAATCACGTGAAAAGCTCGTGATTGACCCACAAATGCGCGCCCGCAAAGACACCGCGCAGAGGTCGCGCATAGCTTCTGCCTCGACTCTGATTTTGGACTCAATCTCTTGCGCTTTCTGACAGGGCTGCGCGGCCGCGAGGTCTGGGTTGCTCCTTGCTGTGAATTTGGTTCGATTGGTGTGATTGGAGATGCGAATTGGTGGTGGCGGTGTTGGTGGTGAAATGGGAGGTGAGGTTGGGTGGTTTCGGTGCGATAGGGAGGAGCAGGGTTTTGTGGGTTGGTGTCAATTGAGGTCAGGTGGCTGCGAATGGGTGATATCGGTGCGATTAAAGGCGGTTTGGCGATGTTGGGTTGCGCGTTGGTGGAACGCGTGGTGGGAGCAGGGGATTGTGGCTGGTGGTTTAATTGGTGTTGCGGGGTTTAATTGGTGAGTGTGTGTGTGGGATTGCGTGGGTATCGACTGGTGGCAGAGGTGTTTAGGCTGGGTGGCTAGCGCGGCTGTGGTCGCAGGTGGAAGCTGGTCTGGTTGGAGGTGCTGCGTGGCTGGGATTGGTGGAGTTGCGATGTTGGTGTTGTTAGGGTTGTGAGGTGGTGTTGTGAGGGTTGTGAGGTGGTGTTGTGAGGGCTGGTGGTGAATTGGGAGCAGGGGAGAAGGAGAGTTGGAGCAGGGGAGTTGTGTGGTGGAGGTTAAGGGATGGTGTGGTGATGGTTAACAAGGCAGCAGCTAGGGTGTTTGTGCATTGTGAATTTTGCTCGAACCTTGGACCCCGAACACAAACTTGACTTTGAAACCCGGAACACCTACAACCAAAAACAACACGAGGGTGAATTGGAAAATAAAATAAAATAAATAAAATAAAGTAAAATAAAATAAGATAAATAAAGTAAAATAAAATAAAATAAAATAAGATGCTAAAACTAAAGAAATAATAAAATTAAATGAAATAAAATAAAATACGAAACTAAAATAAATAAGAAAACGAGATAAAAAGAGAAATTATTAAAAATATAAACTAACGACTTAAACTACAAACATTAAAAGAAAGAAAAATAAAATAAAACACGAAAATAAACTAAAAACTATAGAAAATTACAAAAATACTCAAAATAAAGAATAAAAGACAAGAATAATAAAATAATAGAAATAAAGGATAAAAAAAGGTGAAATTATTGGAAAATAAGCCGGAATACGACTCAATCAACACCCTAAAAGTGACATAAAAGTCACTTATCAGTGTCAACAAGCAACCCTTATGTCGTCTTCCAAGCTTAACCAAGATGACTTTTTATTATCCCTATAGGATAAAAAGGCAGTACGGTCTACTTTAAACAATTTCTTCAAAGGATCTACGTCGTCCCTATGAATTTCTCGTTTCACAAGAAGTAGAGAAATTTGACACATATTGGAGTGCTAGGCCTTTATGGGAAGTAATTACTCAAAAGGTTCCCCCTTCCTTGCCCAATAATGTGAAGAATTGGCTTCTTAATAAGCCTACAAAGGACATGAAGAAAAATCAGAGTAAAACCAATGTGAAGAGTCGTCTAGGTGACAAAGTGATTCCTGTTAAGGAACGCTTGGGTGAAAAAGTTGAATTTAAAACACCTGTAATGCTTAAAAAGAAAGACATTACTAAGGATAAAGGGAAAAGAAAAGCTGACACTTTAGAAAAGAAGGTTTGGGTAGAAAAGAAACATGGAGTCCTAGCTAAGGGAGAAACCATTTACTCTAAAAATGAGTATATGTCCTCTAAAGGGTGCCTACTAGCTAAATTCATGGATGATGAAGAGGATGAAGATGAAAATAGGAAGAGGGTAAAGAGAGAGAAGAAAGATTGAAGCATTGCTTAACTTCCAATTTATTAAACTAGTTTAAATTTTAAGTCAATTTACTTTATTAAGCTTTTATTTAAATTCCATCAATAATGTAATTTTTTACTTTATTTTATTAATGCAATTTTAGCTTTTTTAATTAAATCAACTCTTAAATTTAATTTTTTAAAGCAATGAAAACAACTTATATTATTTTCCAGCAATTTTCTTGAGTACGGAAGTCGAAAATTTTCTGAAATACATCAAATTTTGCATAGATATTCACAGAAAATTGGCCTTGCTGTTTTGCGTGTACCGCCAGACGTTATTGTTTGTCGCCTAGCGACAAGCCATGTCGCCATGCGCTGCAGTTTTGAGTCTGGCGACATACTCCTTTTCATGGCGCTGCTATTGCGTTGAATTTTTATTGCTTCTGGGATGCAAGGTTTGTGAAAATTAAAGTGGCCGCACCCTGTAAAGGGTTGCCTACGTATCATTTCCTAAGGAATCAAGCCAAATGTAGCTCTCTTGAGTGTCCTACTCAAGTATTTATGGTAGTACTTTTAAAGTTGGTTAAGGTTTGTCATGTTTGAGAACTCATTGCCATCCATATCAAATAGTTTTGTCGTACCTCCTGACAGAATGGTTTTGACAATATATGGTCCGGACCAATTAGGCCTAAATTTGCCTTTTGGGTCCAAAACATTTTTCCTTAAAGCTTTTAACACCAAGTCTCCTACTTTGATGTTTCTTTTCTTGACCTTCTTATTAAAGTGCCTAGCTATACGGCTTTAATAGCATTGGGTATGATGTAGAGCTTCTAGTCGCTTTTCATCAAGTAGAATTAGCTTTTCATATCTTTCCCTAGTCCATTCAACTTCATCGAGTTTACTTTCTAATGCAATGCGTAGAGATGGTACCTCTTGCTCCACAGGTTGTACGACATCCATTCCATAAACCAAGGAGAGAATGGTGTATTTCCCGTTGGTGTACGAATCGACGTGCGATAACCCCAAATAGCAAAATGGAGTTTCTCAGGCCAATCCTTGTAGTTTTCTGTCATTTTCTCGATAATAGTCTTTAGATATTTTTTTTGCCGCCTCAACTGCTCCATTTGCTTGAGGTCTATAAGGGGAAGAGTGATGGTGTTGAATACCATATTTTTGTAACAATTCTTCACATTCTGCTTGAAAGTGAGTTCAATTGTCATTTATCATTTCATGTGGGACTCCATATCGACAAATAATATTCCTTTCGATAACATATTTTGCAGTGAGTTTAGCATATGATTGTGCTTCAACCCACTTTGTGAAGTAATCAATTGCTACTAGAATGTTTTTGTGACCTCCTGTCCCAGGAGGGGTAATTTTACCGATAATATCAATTCCCCATGTAGAGAATGGCCATGGTGAAGTGTAGGTGTAGAGTAGAGATGGAGGAACATGCTATAAGATAGCGTATATTTGGCTTTTAGGGCATCTTTTTACATATTGATGACAATCCCTATTCATGGTAGTCTAATAATATCTTTCTCGCATTATTTTTTGGACTATAATTTTGCCATTAACATGCGTTCAACAAATACCTTTGTGGACTATCCTCATAGCTCTTTGGGCTTCCTTTTTCCCCACAAATAAGAGAGCCCAACCCTTAGGTATCCTATTCTGTAACTCATTGTCTATGAGTACATAATGGGAAACTAAGAGTCTTAATGTTCGTTTTGCTCTTTTGTCAGCATGTGGAGGATATTCTTCTTTGGTAACGTAATTTAGTATATCCGTATACCATGGTTCTTCTTCTTCTTCTTCTTCTTCTTCATCTTGGACCACTTCATCATCTTCTATGGCTTGAATGTAAGCCGATTTATGCCTATTCTCTATAGTTAGAAGCATTTGCTCAATTTCGGGTAGAATCCTAACCATTGAGGCTAGTCTTGCCAAGGCATCAGCAAATTGGTTTTCCTCTCTAGGTAGATAGGTGTATTCTACCTTTTCCAACTGGTTGGTGAGGGTCTCAAGATAGGTTTGGTAAGGAGCTAAACTTTCTCTCCTTACTTTCCATCTTTAGGAATTTAGTTGATGATCAAGGAAAAGTCTCCGAATATTCGTAATTTCTTTACTCCTAATGTCGAAGATGTTTCGAGGCCTACCACGCATGCTTCGTATTCAGCAGCGTTGTTGGTAACGTCGAAATCTAGCTTTATAGAGATTGGAACATGCTCTTCTTTAGGTGATACTAATAGTACTCCAACGCCACATCTTTTTTGATTTGAGGCTCCATCGAAGTATAAAGTCCAAGTATAATCTTCTATGACCATCAAGTCTTTATTTGGAAACTCGTTGTCATGTACTGCCATCGAATCTTCTATTGAGAAATCCGCTAGGAAGTCCGAGACCACAGATCCCTTGATAGCCTTTTGAAGCATGAATCTTACGTCAATTTGGGCTAAGTTGACGATCCACCTTGATATGCGCCCATTGAGTATAGACTTTTTGAAAAGATACTTAAGTGGATCCATTCAAGAAACTACAAAGACTGTATGCACGAGCATGTAATGTCTTAACTTGTTTGTGGCCCACACTAATGTGAGGCACAATTTTTCAAGCGGTGTGTAGCGTACTTCATACTCGAGCATTTTCTTGCTTAGATAGTAGATTGCATTTTCTTTTCCTTCTACTTCTTGTGCATGCATAGCCCCCATTGTCTCCTTGGTGATTGTTAAGTACAACCTCAGAGGATCCCCTTGAATCGCTGGTGCTAATACGGGAGGATTTGTGTAGACACCCGTTTGTGTCTCCCCAAAACCAAACCTAGTGATGAGTACCTTTCACGTCAAATCATAATCGAATGAAGTAAAAGTGTGGAAATTCTAGTGTTGCAGTTAGTTTAGTTTTCTCCATGGAAGGGTCCAATATAGTGTAGTTGGATGGGGCTTGAAAAGAGCTTTCCAACGATATATTATAAGCCCAATTCCGATGAATAATGAGGAAGTTATGGCCAAATTACTAAACTGTGTCCGATTTAATCTTTATGTGCGGCCCAATGATCTAGAGGAGGGCCAAATTACAAACTGCCTAGTGTTGACTTTTTAGAGTTTTAATCAGAATAAAAGAGGTGTTTTTAAGGAAAATACGATTTTGCCCTTCTATACGGCTAAATTTTATCAAAATTAAGAAAACGCGTGAAATTGTTTTCTAGCGCCTGACGACACAATTAGCGCCTGGCGCTAATGCTTGGCACTTGGTGCTAGCCTTAGCGCCTGGCGCTAATGTCTGGCGTGTGGCGCTAATAGTGTTTTATTCTCTTCCAAACTCTGATTAGTTTTTCTATCCGTCAAACTGATTCTCTCTATAAATAGCCTCCTAAAACCTCCGTTTAGGAATCATCAACCACTATCAATTCTCTCTAATTCTCTTTATCAACAACTACCAACTCTCATAAAGAATTTCTTGATTCTCTCCCTCTTTCTAGCCTAAATTTTTACAAACATAATTTCTCACATATTAGCACTAGACACACCTAGCATAATTCGAAGTTGCCTTCACCCTAGACTTGAAAGGTTTGATATTTCTGAGGGTTTAGTCCCAAATCTCTCTTTCAATTATTGAATATAATTGTTTGATTATTATTTTTCTTTAAGTTACTAACGTGTGTATATTGTTATTAGAAAGAGGTACGAGGCATACAAGTAAGTGCTTTAATTGATTTTGAGCTATAGAAATCATGTCTAGGTTGTTATTATGATTCCTAGTATCATGTTAGGATGATTTTCTTAATTTGATGTTTTGAATAACTAGAATGATTCCTAGTATTATGTTAAGGGTAATAACTATAATTTCTAATATCAAATATATCAATTATGATTTTTGCGATGCTTCCTATTTCTTTCTAATATTCATGTTAGTATCATGTAAGGGTTAAAGCTTTGATTTTTTATGGCTTAGTGACATGATAGGGTTTGTTATTAATCTTGTTAGTATCATGCCTAGGATTTTCCTATTAATATTATTCATTGACATGATTATGATAATTATGATAACGATTATTATTAGGATTATAATGGTTATAATTTATGATTTATTATGTTGCTTGATTATATTTATTGTTATAGCTTGATCACACCTTTTATGCATCATTAAAGGGAATTTGTACTTGTAATCACACTTATATAAGATAATTAATAATCTTGTTTAGGGTTAATTTGATTATAATTCAAGTGATCGCCAATAATAGTTTTGTTTGTGCATTATATTCAACCGACATAGATTAAACAGGTTTAGGGTTAAATCCTACTAATTGTATGTTAGTCAGAAAGCGCACATGAATATGATCAGAATAAAGTAGTGGCCTATTATTAGGGCAAGTTCAATCTCTTTTAGGTTTGATTTGCATCTTCATCCCTGAACTACCTGTCATGGTTCCAGACCTATTGAAGTTAACGATCTCTTGGATCGTTAAGGGGTGTAACCTTAACCTGGTGAACGGTTTACAAGTTTCTAAAACTTGTTGGCAACTTTTTTGCTTTATCTTCTTTCCCTTTGGACGCCACCGTTCTTTAGTGTATGATCACAGTGGGGTTCAAGCTAGGGATAATGCTTGAAATATTCCCTACCATTTTTGACGACTACACTAGGGAGGATTTCTATTTTAATTCCTAAAATTTATTTTGGCAAAGATTTATAATGAGTGGATGAGACTCGAAAAGTTCTAAGTATTTCATCTTCGTAATTTTGATAAACATTATTGTCATATACGTAAAAATGATCTCATTGGAAAGATTATCCGTAATGAGTTAAAACATATGATTTTTACATGTAGGAAATTTGAGGAATATCTTCACAACTAGGATCGATATAATACTGCGAGAAACTGGAAAATTTTATCGAGCATAGAAAGCTGTTGAGGCATGTAAGAACTAGCGTAAGAAAATAGATTCTAGCACCGATGATTTTACTCTGGCGCCAGACGAAAGCTCCTGTCGCTAGGCGTAAAAGCCAAATCGCAGCACCGGCCTCTGTTCGTTGGCGCCAAGTACATCCAATACCGAACCAGAAATATGCATTCTAATTTTGACAATCTTTTAGCACTGTTTGCCCGATTCTACTTCCTGATTCAGTTTTTTCTCACTTTTCTGAAATCCATATGTGTTCTACATATGGGCATAACCCTCTGGGAATTCATGCACCATCTACCTAATTGAACGCTTTATGCAACAAAGGGTACATCCAAGTATGTTGAATTCACCAAATCATGGGAGTAAGTTTTCTTAACTCGCGCTGTCCTATCCACTCGCGTCAACCCTTCAAGGTTAGGCTTCCGCACGGTGCATTTGGATGATTATTCATGGACCCTCTTTGACTAACCTATATCCTGAACTTTAGAGAACTAGAGCCATGGTTAGGTTGCAAACTCATTGCATCATATTATGCCGACTTGACTAATTATACGTTATTTGTGGTGCATACTCTATGTGTTTTTCCTAACCATTTGTTTGACTTGTCTTTAAGATTAAATAAACTGCGTAATGGCTAAAAGGACTTTTCTTTATTAATTAATTAATTATTTTTGAGTAATTAATGTTTAATAATTTAATTACAGTTGACTTAGTATAACTTGCTAATCAATTCGATTATTTTTATTAATAATAATACCTTGTTAAGTCCTTAATCGAGTCTGGTCACATAGTCTAGCTACATGGTCCTGGCAGGAGTCTTAACATTTCACCTACACTCACTAGTCTTAGCACACATTTTGAGTATATATCACCATGACCATTTCTAAGGTTCATGCATGAGTCGGTTTTTTCCATTATTTGAGTTAGGGGTACATTATATTCTTAATTTTTTCACATCTCTCCACCTACATCACCTTTCAATTTTCTACATGATCCCTTCGTATCACAAGCTTCATTCTTCTTGCCTTCTTCCATCCATTGCACGGTTAATAGAGTTTGACTCAAATAATTAACAATGAATATCCATAATTTCCCTTTCCACAGTACTTGGTCAAGAAAAGAAGGGCGATTAATCAAGGACAACATATTTGTTCAAGTTCAACTTTTTGATAAACCAGTGAGTTGGAAAAGAAAAGCTAAAAAGATAATGGCAAGTTAAGAAGAAGTCAATGAACTAAAGAAGCAGTTGGCTGACGTGACTGAGACATTAAAGGCTTTAACCCTCAAAATCAATTACCCTGTGTAGCAACAACAAAAGGTCCTTATGCAAGAAAGCTTGAGCAAGCTATCTAGTGATTACAAGTTTCAAGGCATTAGTTTGCAAGGGGTCTTGTTGGACAAGGAACTTCTTCCGCATAAGTTCAATACCACTGAAATCCTTAAATTCAAGGCCACTGATAACCCTTATTATCATTTAAGAGCCTTTGAAACTATAATGAACATTAAGGGGATTGATAGGAAAGTCTTTCATTCCTTGTTTTCTTTATCTCTTGAAATCCTTGTCAACAATGGTTATTTTCCCTTGACAAAGAGAAAACCTCTACCTGGGAGTCGATAACAAATGCTTACATACATATATATAAGTGCAACATTCAAGACGAAACAAACCATAGACAACAATGAATACGAAGGGTTCACTTCTTTCTTCAACAAATGGAGGGAAACTTCTGCTAATATGGTTAAGGTTCCTACGCAAAAAGATTCTGTAAAGATGTTCATAAAAAACCTTCAAGAAAAATATGCAAAGCACTTAAAATATCAACACAAATTGAATACTTTCAAAGCTGTGTATAATATAGGCATTGACATTGAAGATGACCTTCTGAAAGATAATAGTGCGAGAAGAAGGAAGAACGACCATCCTTCTTCTCCACTCCCATTAATGAAGTACATGCTGCGAACGTCACTAAATAACGAATCCAAAGGTCTAAAAGAGTGTCCACTCCACTTGGTATGAGCTATGAAACAGCTTTCGAAAAGCTACACCACAAAGTACTAGTCATGCCCATAGGGCCTATCAAGGATCCAGTTCTAGAAGCAAGGCCACCCAAGTGAGATCTTAATAAGCACTGAAAATATCCACAAGGAAAGGGTCACAACACCAAGGAGTGTTGGAAACTCAAGGAATTTATTCAAGATCTGATTGATGACAATAAAACATCTTAGATTCTAGCCATCCAAGAAGATCAAACATCCTTCGGTCCTTCACTTCTCATCACACTTGTAGGTGAGCCCATAATCGAGACAACTTGTATAACCTCTCTTGATGAATTGGCCATGATTGAGGAGGATGAAAGTATTTTCTTAGATAATACCAGGAAAAACCCATCAATTCTAAAAGTGGACACTCGAAAACTGCAAGATGTTATTGCCATGCTCTTGAATATGGTAGAAGGACTAGCAAATCGGGTAGTGGTTATTGAACAAAATTCTCGCCAAGGATTTAATGAAGAACTTAATGCTCCTACGCCACGGGCGAAACGGGCCATTGAAGAATACACACCAATAGAAATGACTTATAATCAAGCTTTTGAATGTCTTCACGATCAAGGTCTCATTCATCCCATTGGTCCCAGTTAAGACCCTCTGCCTGAAAAACGGTATCCCAATTAGGACCCCAAATCTTATTCCCGATACCATAGTGGTCGTGGTCACACCACCAAAGTATGTCTTGCCCCCAAAGATTGTGTTCAAGACCTCATTGATTAAAGTCTCCTTCATGTTCCTCCGCGCGACAAGAAGGCCAATATTAGAAACAATAACAACAGTGGCTGTAAGGGAAAGAAGAACGACTATCCTTCTTCTTCTGAAAACGCCTACTCTAGTAACAGTTTTGGTACTTTTGACCTTAATGAAATCTTAGCCCTGGATAATCGAGAATTTAGAAAGCAACTAAGAAAGGATTTCACCCCTATTGGAATTAGCTTCGATGATGCTTTCAATCGACTACATGAAAAGGGACTCATTACTCCTATTCGACCCATTCAAGATCCCCCACTTGAGAAGAGATTTCCTAGTTTGAACCCAAATGTACGCTGCAAGTACCATCAAGGTAAGGGTTATACTACTTAGAGCTGTTGTAATATAAAGGAAGCAATCCAATATTTGATCTACAATAACAGGCTTTCAATACCTCCAGCCGGTAAGAACACCTAGTGATGATATTCCAAGGGACAAGAAGCAAGCTTCAACGACAAGATTTCATGATCTTTTTTCTATTTTTTATTTACCCTTTCCCCAATAAGTCTAGCATAGGCACCCTTCTTTTTCCTTAGATTAATCTTGTAGACTCTTTCTTTTTCCCCTTTTAATAGAAAAAGCATTTATTTCCTTACATATGATCATTGCATTTCACAAAAAAATAAAAAAATAAAAAAAAATAAAAAATCAAACTGAGCACAAGGTATACCAATGATTAGAGGCACCCCTTGTAGCCACATCATATTGCCTTTCACCCTTCTAATTTACAATCCTTTCTTCATAAATCACTTTGAGCCTCGTCTGACGATAGACCCTTAATTTTTCAACCCACATCTACCTAACCTTGGGATGGGATGGTGTGTAACTTATGAAATAAAAAAAATTGAGTAATTCCAAAAGAACAAAATAAATAAAATATTAAAAACAATAAAAGTGTACAAAGGGAAAGTGTTCCAATGTCTTTGACATTAACATGAATTTGATATGAACATTTCTCAGATTGCGTCTCGTATCAAGTGCTCGGTACCGTGCATGAGAAACATGAATGCCAAGTGAGTGATAGACCGCATGATCGGGATTGCCCACAGTTATAATAATAAAATAAATGCTAAAGCAAAGAAGATACGTATAAAAGAGTAGAAAGCCTCAAGAATAAAAATACAAAGATTCAAAAGCAAGTTTGCACACCTTGGGGGCTTATCTAGGGTCATGAGCCTTTTATCCCCTTTTTCTTTAACCTTTATCCTAACCACTTTACAACCCTTAAATAGACCTTCTTGAGGTATACACACACTTGTGCAAGGTTCGGCTAGAGCTACGTTCGGCCTGATTCCTAACGGATACGTTGGCAACCTCACGTCAAGGTGTGGCCGTAATAAAAATGCATTCACATTCACATTTACACACCATGATCATATCAAGGGATCTCCTATGCTCATCCCTATCTACTTAGAGCTAGACTTGGGGGCTTGATCCCTACATCATTACCTTACCTATCCTAAAGAGTCACCATCATTTGACTCTTTTTGAAATAATATTTTCCCACACACTTGGCCCTTGCGACCTAACTTTAGTGTCACTATCACACACTGCACATATACATGACCAAATATACTTCCCTTAGGAACCCTTTTTCAAGAAATCTTAACACAACGTTGAAGCATGCCTTCTCATATCAACATCACTCATCAATCATAATCATCATTGCATCACAAAGTATGAAGTGCTTAGCCTCCGTACCTAAGTTACCCAAATACTTTCATTATCATGGAGTCAACAATTTAGATAGCCTAGGATGAATTAATCCTTGCACCAAGAGAGGTAGTATCAACAATACTTGGCTAAGCTCACTTAACATGCACCATTAAACTACACTTCGCTTCTTTTTTCGCGTCTTTCTTTCTTGGGAGAAAGTCAGTACCCTCCACAAACAAAACGAAAATTTTTTACTTTTTTTTTTCATTTTCGAGTCGCACGATCACATTACGATGCACACAAGAGTCATGTACACGTTGAGTCATGTCGTGTCACCTTGATTTGAGTCTAACACATGTGTCAAAAACTTTGAGTCGAGTCAACCTCGAGTCAATCACAGTGAGTCAAGTTCATACCTTGAGTCGTGTCAAGTCAATGAGTCAAGTGACATTAAATCATAGGTCAACCCTAAAATAATTAAGGAGATTAGTAGAGTCCTGTAGTAAAAGATAAATACAGGTGCATCCCAGCGGCAGCTAGAGCAAAATAGGGAAGACCGGACTCCAGCGCCAGACGACAACATCTAGCGTTTGGCAACAGATTTCAGCGCCTGGCGCTAGATCCCAGCGTCTGGCGATACAGCCAAATTGCGGCGCCAGAAGCATTGTAGTGGCGATAGAACGCTTAACCACTAAGAGAATTTATTTTAACCTTTTTCAACAATTTCGAGTTCCTTGGTACGCCAGTTAGCCCCTATAAGCAATTTGGAATGATTAAGTAGTCGGCTTGATTACAATTGCAATAAGTGATCGACTTGACGAAAGATCGTCTCACATAGCTTAAAGCACCTAAACAATGGCTCATCGCAAGACACTAACATACTGGTTCAAAAAAATAGCAGAGGCACCAAAATAATGGTTCACAAGCAGCAAAAGCGCTGACGTACTGGCATAGTGGAAGAAAAGTTCAATGGAGCTTTAAAGATCGACAAGCGTTGGTCTTCGGAAGTTTTCTTTGGAATATTATCACAATAAAAATTCAAGTATCAAAGCCCTTTTTCTCAGAGACGCGTGGACAATCCTTTCTAGCTCCTTTGTTCAAAGACGCATGAACATATAAAACAAGCACTTTCGTTCAGAGATGCGTAGACATATCATCAAATCTATTTTGTTCAAAGACGCGTGGAAATTTTCAAGCTCTATTGTTCAGATACGCGTGGACTTATCATCAAAGCTCTATCGTTTAGAGACGCGTGAACATTTCTTTTAAGCTCTTTATTTAGAGACACGTGGACATAACATCAAAGCTCCATTGTTTAGAGACGCGTGGACCTATTAAAAAGAAGCTCTTTGTTCATAGACGAGTGAACATATCCAATAAAGCTCCATTATTCAGAGACGAGTGAACATCAAAATAGCAAGATGGCGTTCCCTAGCTTGTGAAAGGTTGTCACAACGACAAATGCAACAACAAGTCGGTTACTGTAGACATCCATTTGTGTCTCCCCAAAACCAAACCCGGTGATGAGTACCTTTCACGTCGAATCATAATCGAACGAAGTGAAAGTGTGGAAAGTTTAGTGTTGTGGATAGTTTTAATTTCTTTTCTCTTCTCTATGTTTTTGAAAACTTACTTTAAGAAAACAGCCAATCCAGTTTGGTTGGTCCATGATATGGGTCTAATAGTAGTGTATTTGGATGGGGCTTAACAAGAGCTTTCCAACGATATATTATAAGCCCAATTTCGATGAATATTGAGGATGTTATGGCCAATTTACTAAATTGGGCCCGGTTTGAGCCTTATATGCGGCCCAATGATATAGGGGAGGGCCTAATATAGATTTATAATTCCTAATGCAATTAGGAATGGTTTTAGTCTTCTAGGTTCTTCTTTAAGGTTCTTTTCATTCCTAATTTAATTAGCATTGATAAATTGACTTTTGTTAACTTTATCCTCCTGTACGACAATTTTTATCTGATTTTAAGAAAACGCGTGAATTTCCAGATCAGCGCCAAATGCCAGCTGTAGTGCCTGGCGCTACGCTTGGTGCCTGGCGCTACGCTTGGCGCCTGGCGCTACGCTTGGCGCCTGGCGCTACGCTTGGCGTCTGGCGCTAGCATTGGCGCTTGGCGCTAATGTTGGCGTCTTGCGCCAATTGCCAGCGTTGGCGCCAACATTGTTTTATGTGCGCCAGAAATCTGTTTTGATATTTTATCTTTTTAGCTGATTCTCTCTATAAATAACTTGATAAAAACTCCATTTTCGATAACCAGTTTTCATCTACATTCACCAACATTCATCAACGATCAACAATAACTAATTTTCATTCATCTATAATCTACCAACTCTCATCAAGATTTCCTTATTCTCTTTCTCTCTCTATTTTCTAAACTAGCTTTTTCACAAAAACAAAATTCCGCATTCATTAGATCTAGATACATCTAGCCATATTCAAAGTTGCCTTCGCCCTAGACGTGAAAGGTTTAATTTCTGAGGGTTTGGTCCCAAATCTCTTTTTCAATTATTATTTGATTTAACTGTTTTGTTTATTATTTTCCCTGAAGTTACTAACGCATGTATTTTGTTATTAGAAAGAGGTACAAGGCATCAAAGTAAGTACTTTAATGGTTTAATTGATGTTATGATACAGAGATCATATTTAGGTTGTTATTATGATATTCCTAGTATCATGTCTAGGGTAATTTTAATACTAAATATGATTGTTATGATGCCTTTTATGTTCTTCCTGATACTTATGATTGTTATTATCATGTTAGGGTTAAAGCTTTGATTTTTATATGCTTAGTGACATGTTAGGGTTTATTATTAATCTTGTTAGTATCATGCCTAGGATCTTGCTATTATTATGCTTTAACATGATTTATGATTATTAATTATGATTACAATTATTATTGTTATGATTATGATTTTGATTATTATTGTCATTGTTACGGTTATTATTATGTTGCTTGATGTTTATTGTTATTGCTTGATCACGCCTTTTATGCATGTTTAAAGGGAATTTGTACTTGTAATCGCGCTTAATAAGATAATTAAAAATCTTGTAAGGATTAATTTGATTATAATTCAAGTGATTGCCAATAATAGTTTATTTGTGCATTAATATTCAACCAACATAGATAAACAGGTTTAGGGTTAATCCTATTGATTGTAGTATGTTAGTCAAAAAGCGCACATGAATACGATCATAATAAAGTAAAGGCCTATTATAAGGGCAGGTTCAATCTCTTTTAGGTTGCATTTGTACCTTCATCCCCGAACTTTATTTGGTTCAAGACCTTATGGAATTGATGATCTCTTAGATTGTTAAAGGGTGTAACCTTCATCCTGTGAACGGTTTACAAGTTCCTAAGAAACTTGTTGGCGACTCTTTTGGTCTATCTTCTTTCCCTTTGGACGCCACCGTACTTTAGTGTATGATCACAGTGGGGTTCAAGCTGGGGGATTAACGCTTGAAATATTCCCTACAGTTACCTTCAGAGACGTGTGCTTGACGGTGCAAGATACTCGTTTCTTTGACTTTCTTATTTGTTTTAACTAACGCTAGTTTGCAAGTATCGAAGTTACAAGAATTATTTAGGGTAGCAGAACGTTCTGAATCATTCTCCGTCCCTATTGCTACTTTGACTTTTGTTTTAGAAACTGACGTTTCTCCAAACTCAGTCAAAGTGTGGGCTTCTATAGACACCCATTTGTGTCTTCTAAAAACCAAACCCAGTGATGTGTACCTTTCACGTCGAATCATAATCGAATGAAGTAAAAGTGTGTAAAGTCTAGTGTTGCGGTTAGTTTTAATTTCTTTTCTTTCTCTCTGTTTTTGAAAACCTATTTTATGAAAACAGCCAATCCAGTTTGTTTTGGTCTATGTCAAGGTTCCAATAATTGTGTAGTTCGATGGGGTTTGAAAAGAATTTTCCAACGATATAATATACGCCTAATTCCGATGAATAATGAAGAAGTTATGGCCAAATTACTGAACTGGGTCCGGTTTGATCTTTTTGTGCGGCCCAATGATCTAGAGGAGGGCCTAATGTTTAATTATCATTCCTAATGCAATTAAAATTGATTTTGGTCTTCTAGATTCTTCTACAAGGTTTTTTCATTCCTAATTTAATTAGCATTGATAAATTAACTTTGGTTGACTTTTTAGAGTTTTTATCAGAATAAAAGAAGTGTTTTTTAGAAAAATACGATTTTGCCCTTTTGTACAACTAAATTTTATCAAAATTAAGAAAACACGTGAAATTTTTTTCTAGCGCCTTACGACAAGATTAGCACCTGGCGCTAATGTGGCGTCTGGCGCCGATAGTGTTTTATTCTCTTCGAAATTCTGATTAGTTTTTCTATCCATCCGACAGAATTTCTTGATAAATAGCCTCCTAAAACCTCCGTTTAGGAATCATCAACAACTATCAATTCTCTCTAATTCTTTCTATCAACAACTACCAACTCTGATCAAGAATTTCTTGATTCTCTCCCTTTTTCTAGCCTAACGTTTTACAAACACAATTCCTCACATATTAGCACTAGACACACCTAGCATATTTCGAAGTTGCCTTCGCCCTAGACGTGAAAGGTTTGATATTTCTGAGGGTTTGGTCTCAAATCTCTCTTTCAATTATTTAATTTAATTGTTTGATTATTATTTTCCTTGAAGTTACTAACATGTGTATTTTGTTATTACAAAGAGGTACGAGGGATCCAAGTAAGTGCTTTAATTGATTTATAGATTTTATGCTATAGAAATCATATTTTAGTTGTTATTATGATTCCTAGTATCATGTTAGGATGCTTTTCTTAATTTGATGTTTTGAATAACAACAATAATTTCTAGTATCATATTTAGGGTAATAAATATAATTTCTAATATCAAATATATCAATTATGATTTATGCGATGCTTCCTATTTCTTTCTAATATTCATGTTAGTATCATGTAAGGGTTAAACCTTTGATTTTTTATGGCTTAGTGACATGATAGGGTTTGTTATTAATCTTGTTAGTATCATGCCTAGGATTTTCCTATTAATATTATTCATTAACATGATTATGATAATTATGATTACGATTATTATTAGGATTATAATGGTTATAATTTATGATTTATTATGTTGCTTGATTATATTTATTGTTATATCTTGATCACACGTTTTATGCATCATTAAAGGGAATTTGTACTTGTAATCACACTTATATAAGATAATTAATAATCTTGTTTAGGGTTAATTTGATTATAATTCAAGTGATCGCCAATAATAGTTTTGTTTGTGCATTATATTCAACCAACATAGATTAAACAGGTTTAGGGTTAAATCCTACTAATTGTATGTTAGTCAGAAAGCGCACATGAATATGATTAGAAGAAATTAGAGGCCTATTATTAAGGCAGGTTCAATTTATTTTAGGTTTCATTTATACCTTCATCCCGAACTACTAGTTATGGTTCCTAACCTATTGGAGTTAACGATCTTCTGGATCGTTAAGGGGTGTAACCTTCACCTCGAGAACGGTTTACTTGTTCCTAAAATTTGTTGGTTACTCTTTTGCTCTATTTTCTTTCCCTTGGACACCACCGTACTTTAGTGTATGATCACAATGAGGTTCAAGCTGGGGATAATTCTTGAAATATTCCCTATAATTCAGAAGATATGCTTTGATCTTTTCAAAGGCTTTTTGGTACTCGTCGTCCCATATTACTAGTACATTCTTTTTGAAGTTTCTTGAATATTGGTTCACATATCGTTGTTAGCTTCGATATGAACCTACTTATATAATGCAACCGGCCAATAAATCCTCAAATTTGTTTTTCGGTTTTGGGCGGTGTCATTGACATGATCGCCTTGATCTTAGTTGGGTCTATCTCTATTCCTCTAGAGCTTATGACATATCCCAAGAGCTTTCCTGAGGTAACTCCAAAAGCACATTTGGATGGAATCAACCTCATGTTGTATTTTCTTAGCCTCGAAAAATTTTCTTAAGGCTACTTGATGTTCTTGCGATCCTTTGATTTCACAATCATATCGTCCACATATACTTCAACCTCTTAGTGTATCATATCATGGAGTAGGGCAATTACTGCTCGTTGGTAAGTAGCATCCGCGTTTTTTAACCCAAATGACATTACCATGTCACAGTAAGTACCCCAAGGTGTTATGAATGTCATTTTCTCCATGTCTTCTTCTGCCATGAGAATCTGTTGTATCCCGCGTATCCATCCATAAATGAGAGAAGCGCATGATTTGTTGTATTATCTACTAAGATATCAATTTGTGGTAAAGGGAAGTCGCCCTTTGGACTTGCCTTATTTAAATCTTGATAGTCAACACACATTCATACCCTTCCATCCTTCTTCGGAACTGGGACCACATTTGCTACCCATTCTGGGTATTTGGATACCCTAATAAAACCTACAGTTATTTTCTTTTGAACTTCTTCTTTTATTTTAAGAGCTACGTTGGGTTTCATTCGACGCAGCTTTTATTTTACAGGTTTCAATCCCGGAATTAGTGGTATAGTCTGTTGAGTTATTTCTCTATTAATGTCTGGCTTATCTTCGTATGACAAGGCAAATACATCAATGAATTCTTTAAGTATATTAATTAAATCGGTTCTTTCTTCTTTATTAAGCGTTAATAGGATTTTAACTTCTATTTTAATGGTGGAATCATTTGAGTTATCAACCGATTCAGTATCCTCAATTACCGGTGTTTTCTTTTCAAGTATTTCCATTGCTTTAATAATTTCTTTGTCATTTTTATTGTTAGTTGAGCAATGCTCATCATCTTAGGTTGATGAGTGACATTTATGTCACTGTTAGGGAGTAGTTTTAGAGTCATTTTCGTGTTTATTTTATCTTATTTTCCTTTCTTTCTCTTGTTTTCTCTTTAATAAAGTCTCTAGTTTATTTTGGTAATTTTGTCGTGTTTAAGTTCTTTTCGTAGTTTTTAGTTTATTTTCGTATTTTATTTGCTTTTGATTTGTTATTTTTCATTCTTTATTTTTCCTTGATAGTTTTCTAATTTACTTTTATTTATTTTAATTAATTTTGAGTCTATTTTATTTCACTTTCTTTACTTGTATAGTTTTATTTAATTTTTTATTAGTTTAGTGTTATTTATCTTATTTTATTTTACTTTATTTTACTTTATTTTACTTTATTTTTTTATTTTTTTACTATTTTATCTCTTAGTAATACCCTCGTGTTTTTGGTTGTAGGTGTCCCAGGTTTCAAGGTCATGTTCGTGTTCAGAGGTCCAAGGTTCGAGGCGCAAACTTGAGCCAACCAAAGCTGCTGCCTCCTATCCTTCACCCCATCTCTTTCTTAACTTCCACCACACCAACCTTTCCCTTGATGCCTCCCTCCACCACACACACACCAACAACACATGCACTTTGCTGCCCCTGCTTCACCCCGAGGCAGCACCAACACAAACAAACCGCACCTAGCAGCGCAACCAACACCATAGTAGCTCCCTCGACCAGCCACACAACCATACACACCAGCACCAACCACAGCCTGCAACCCCGCAACACCACCACACACAACAAAAGCTACCCCCTGCTCTCACCACCTCACACGACCACAACCAAACACCCCACACAACCAGCGTGCAACCCCGTAAGCACCACAACACTCCTCATAGCTGCTGCCTCCCTCAATTACCTCTGTACCCACCACCAATCAGCAAAAACAACCACCATCAACCATCAATTCCACTCACCCTCACAACACCAACACCACCAATAAGAACTCCTCTGCTCCAATTCGCACCAATCAACCTTCAACACCCCGCAATTGCAACACCAACGCGCACCCCGCAACCCCACTCCCTTGCTGCCACCAATCAACCACCACCAACCCGCATTTAACCGCAATCACCACGCAACAGCCCCTGCTTCACCCCGCAAACCACCAGCCACAACAACAACAAAAGAACCACCAATTAAGCAACAAATCGCCCACCATTGCATCACAAATCAGAACAATTAGCGAATTAATCAAGTTCGAGCAAACCCATTAAGATGTTCGGCCGAACTTCGAGTCAGAGATTTTGGAGGTTTTGTTATTCGAAGAGGAGTGGTCGAACATACCCATGGTTCGACCGAACCAACACCGTAGTTCGGCCGCACCAACCCATGGTTCGACCGAACCGCTTCACGAGCCTTGCACATGATTTTTAATGAGGATCGAACGATTGAAGCTTGGTGATGGCCGTTGATCTTTGATTTGTGATGACGATATGCGGTGATGATGGTGTGTAGTGGTGATGAAGTTCAAGCAGCCAAGAAGTGTCGAAGAAGAAAAAAATATGTTGGTTTTTGTGGGAATTAGATTTTGGGTTTTAATATTTTCTTTTTCTTTTATTTTTTTATTTCTTTTCCCTTTTTCTTATTTCTTTCTTTTATTTTTATTTTTAGTTTCTTTTTTTGTACTTTTCCTTTTTAATTTATTTTCTTTTCTTTTCTTGTTCTATTTTATTAGCTTAGTATAAATACCCATTTTTTTGGGGTAATTAAAGACATTTCAATAACTATCTATTCTTCTCTCTAATTAGTTTTAGGTTAAGTTAGGATTAGTCTTCTTTGGTAGAGAGAGAAAGTGATGTTTTCTTCATTAATGAACTTGGATTTTGAAGAAGGAGCTTGTTCAATCCTTTGTGGACCTTCATCTTCTATTAATGAGCGATCTCATACTCTCTCTCCTCTATTTTTATTTGTTTTATTTTGATTATTATTTTAGTTTTTG
Organism: Chenopodium formosanum; assembly: GCA_024500155.1. Classification (NCBI taxonomy): domain Eukaryota; kingdom Viridiplantae; phylum Streptophyta; class Magnoliopsida; order Caryophyllales; family Amaranthaceae; genus Chenopodium; species Chenopodium formosanum. The sequence continues at coordinate 29,180,501 of CM044862.1, read as the reverse complement.
TTATTGCTTGTTAATCATGTTTATCCTTGATTGTTTGTTAATTAATCTTGTTATTAACATGATTAGTGAGTAATTTCCCCATTATGGGGATGGTTGCGGTGTAGTTGGACCTTGAGCATGTTCTAGGGTTTAGAATTGATTTATTTGTGATTAAAGTGTTTATATGGTTGATATTCTTTAATCTTCTTGCAAGTGCACATTGTTGGTTGATTAAAGGTGAATCTTTGCTAACAAGAAATGGAAGTTGACTTAGTTAAGGTTCATTACTATCGATAGTTCATTGATTGCACCTTCTAATATATGGTTCTAGTGTGAAAACATAGAGGCTATGTTAGGAGAAGCCAATTGACCCCGGAAGGCGGCTAGATTGGATCCTTTATTTCGATATTCGAGCATGTTTAGTTCATAATTAATTCAATTTCTATTCCTTTGTTTATGTTCAAGTGAATGATATACCTAAACCATTTCCCTTAATGTTTTATTTCTTGTTTTAGCATTTTTAGACTTTAGTTTATTTATCTCCTATTCCGGACTAGCTTCATTGTCGATAACATTTGGTGGTGTTTAATCGTTCTCTGTGGTTCGACCCCTATGCTTGCCTTATACTCGTATTAGGTTTGTTTAGATTGTATAAATTGTATTTGATCTAGGGATAGACAATTGACGATGCGTTTATTTCCCTTGTCATAGGTTCATGAATAACACGAGGAATAAGAGGAAGAAGACATGTTATTAAATTCCAAAATCATTATATCGAATAAAGAATTGTCCTTAGGGACTTGATTGCTAACTATCATAGGAGTAGATGCTAAAGTAGAAAAAGGAGAAGAAGAAAGAGGTTGTACAGCTAAGGACTTAGAAGACACTACAGGAAAAGACTCTGAATCTTACTTTGACTCAGACGACTCTTCAAACATTGGTCCTTGCCCTGTCGTTATTGATTTTTTTCTTCCATTCGGAGTAGTCACCTTGACCGTCTTGCGCCATCCTTGAACTAAACCTTCTGTTGGAGTGATAAGCTTTGAAGGGTCAAAGTTCTCGCTTTGTAGAACCGTTTCAATGAGCGATGAGTTATATATCCTCTATGTAATTTGGCTCATCCTTGCCACCCCAAAAGAGGAGTCCCATGACGTTTAAATCAAAGCATGGGGGTGCTTTCTCAATATGAATAGGAGTTGGAATTTCATCTAGAATGAAGCAATCCAGAAAGATTCGAATCCCGGTTGCCTTATGCCATTTACAACGAAAGGTTCGGGAAACTCGTAGCATGGATAGTCCTCTCCTTCTCTTATGAACTCTCCATTGAGAGTAAGAGGATATTGGTCCATAGGGATTGCTTTCTTTTTGGTGCGAGCGTTCCTACATGTCTTAGACTTTTCTTGGGCTCGCTTAATATCTTCCCGAGTCGGTTAAAAACCAAGTCCGAAAGTATCTAACTTAGGGAGGCTAGGTTATTCCATTTGTTTTGCTTTCTCCTTTTTCTTTCCTAGAGTCATTCCGGGAAAGTGTCCCTGTCCCTTGAGGGTAGCATGTACCATCATATTAGGGTGGGGGTCATGGTAAAGAGGGGTCCTTTCATCTTCCTTGATTAACGAGACCTCTTCATTAAAGCCCCACAAGTCTTCATCATTCTCATCGTGCTCCACATTAATAATCGGATTTTCAACGGCTTTAATCTTCATAGGTGAAGCATCTATTGTAATAGGGATCCCTCCAATTATAGCCTTTACTTGCTGATGAAGGGATGAAAGGATGGCCTTAAGGTCATGAAGGCAAGGGCGTCCCACTAATAAGATGAAAAAAGCTTTAATATCTACCACTTGGAAGGTAGTGGCATGTTCTATTGCTCCCGCCGTTACATTCATGGTGATTTTTCTAAGAGCTTAGCGACGAGTGTTGTCGTAGGCTCTTTTCCCTTATGTTGACGAGGTTAAGTCTTCATCCCTTATTCCTAACATTCTCGCAGCTCTAAGTGGACATACATTGATTGCCGATCCATTATCTAGATAAGTCAATGGGACATTCATCCTCTTGCAGACTACTTTAAGGTTTAGACCCTTGTAATGCTTGTCATCTTTCGGAGGTCAATCCTAGTCAGAAAAGGTGATTAGATTGATAGGACTAGGGAGATCACCCGTAAGAAAGTTAGCTAACCCCTCAAGAGTGGTTTCGGAGTCTATCCTTATCTTATCTAAGGCGTTCATTACCGCCAACCTTTGTTCTCGGGATGTAGCTAGAAGTTTCCATACATTTATTTCGACCTTGGTGTTCTTGAATTGTTTGACAATATTTTTGTCCTCGATGATTGGTTTGGGAACTTGTTGCACGATATGAATAGGTTGTGTAGAGATGGGAGGTTGCATTCTTCCGGATCTTATGAGGACGTCTATGGGTGAATCCTCTTCATCTCAAAAATCGCTTATTGGATATACGACTGAAAGTGGAGGTTCTTCCATATCCTTATGATAGACGTCTTCAGCATTGTTATCCCAAACCCCATTAATACTAATATCTTGTTCTTATTGAATTTGAACTAGCTTCTTCTTATCAACCGTCTTCTAAATTAAATCTTTGAATTTAAAATATTTCTCAATGGTATGTCCCTCTGATTGATGATATGGATAGTAAAACCTATCTGTCCTTTTTAATGACTCAAATGGTCTCAGTTCGAGAGGTTTGACTTTACCACTCTCGGAGATAATTTTGAACATATTAGCATAGGAGGTCCTACTTGGAGTGTAGGGCTTATTACTCCTCTTGGGTGTATCAATTACTTGGAGAGAAAACGGCTTCTGCTCCATAGGTGGGATTTTAACATTGTTGCTTTGAACCACCTTTTCTTTTTTCTTCGCAAATTCAATAGCTTCACGTAACAAGTCTATTCCTTCCCACATTGATCGTATGAGAATCCATACTTCTTCTTTAGTTGCAAGTTCTTGTGTAGAGGGAAAATCATCCATGGCATCGAAAAAGATTTCCTCCTCTTCTTCGATAGCATGAATTTCTTTAACAGGTTTGATGAGGGATAGCGGATCAACATGGTTTTTCTCATCAGAGATAGCCAAAGAATCAGAAAAGAGTGCATTGTTAATGCTTGGCTTCTTGCTTGCAGGGGGCAATGGTAGCTTATTATTGTCAATCAAGTCTTGGATAACTTCCTTAAGCTTCTAACAGTTTTCAGTAAGATGGCTCCTGCCTTGGTGATACTTGCAATGTGCGTTGGGATTCCAGTTAGCTGTCCTCTTTTTAACAGGTGGGTCCCCGAATGGTCCAATAGGAGTTATACAACCTTTTGCATTCAGTCGGTCGATTGCGGTGTCATCACTCATACCAATATGAGCAAAGTCCCTCCTAAATGGTTTTTTTTTTTTTTTTTGTTATTCATAGCAAGGACCTCACTCAAATTAAAGGTGCTAACATTATTTGAGTGGGTGGTTTAGGAAGAAGAAGGATTGTCGTTCTTCTTGCCTTTCCAGCCATTTTTGGAGTTATTATTAGCAGATTTTTGTTTAGCAAGGTCATCTTCAATGTTAATCCCAATATCATAGACGACCTTTAAAGTTCTTAATGAACATCCTCACAGATTCTTGGAGTACATTTCATGGAGGTTCTTAATGAACATCCTCACATATTCTTTTTCACTTGGTACTTCAATCATCCTAGCAGAGGTTTCTCTCCATTTATATAAGAAAAAAGTGAAGCCTTTATTCTCTTTTTATTTAAGTATTTCAAGTTCTATATGTTCAGTTTCAACTTGTATTGCATTTATACCTATCAATAAAAGCGTTTAGAATTGATTCCCAAGTAGAGATTTTCTCTTTGTCAAGGGAAAAGAACCATTGTTGGCAAACTGTTTCAAGAGATAAAGCAAATAAAGAATAAAATACTTTCCTATCAATCCCCTTAATATTAATAATAGTTTCAAAGGCTCTTAAATGATAATAAGGGTTATCAGTTGCCTTGAACTTTGGGATGTCGTTGGCATTGAAATTTTGCAGAAGAAGCTCATTATCCAATGAGACCCCTTGCGAGCTAATGCCTTAGAACCTGTAGTCATTAGATATCTTGCTCAAGCTCTCTTGCTTGAGCTCCATTTGTTGTTGCTTCACAGGGATATTGATTTTGAGAGTTGAGCTGTTTAGAAACTCAGTAACACCAGCCATTTGCTTCTTAAGCTCATTGACTTCTTCTTGACTCGCCATTATCTTCTTGGCTTTTCCGACTGACTAGTTTATCGAAAAGTTGTACTTGAACGAAAAGGTTGTCTATGATTAAATGCCCTTCCTTTCTTGACCACGCGCTGTAAATTAAACCATTTTACTTGTTTTAATGACTTGACTCAAATTGACTTTGACTTTACGGGTTTATAAAGAAAGAAAAAAAAAAGCAAAAATAGGGTGCATATTTTTGGGAATCAAATATATGGGTTCAAACAAGTGGTTTAATTAGAGGATTAATATCCGACTTACCCCCCTAAAAAATATAACGGAAAACACGCGCATACAAGACTCTCTAGACATGGTCAAAGTGTACATACATATTAGTGTGTGCTTTATTTGTGAGTGTAAGTGACATGCTTTAAATCTTGTGTAAGGCCATGGACTAAGTGCTTAGACTCAACTAAGGACTAAATAAGGTTACTGCCATTAACAAAATAACCAAACTGATTAATAAACTAATTAATTAGACTCGTTGTGATGACTCGAGAAAAAATCTAAAATGTCACCAAAGCAACAAGATTGTCGCCACACATTTCAGTGCAGCGCCAGACGACAGAGATGTTGCACGGTGTTGCACAATAGCATTTGGCGCTGCAGCCCAACTTTTTGCACCATTACTGGAACAACAATCTGGGACTGCTTTCAGTATTTTTACTCTACGGGACAGGCCTAAATTCGTACTAAGTTTATTCTGATTAATTTATTAAACTTTAATTACTCTAATTAATTAATTAATTAATTAGGTAAGTCCTTTTAGTTATTAATTAGTTTATTTAGGCTTAGACACAAGTCAAACAAATGGTTAGGAAAAGCATATAGAGTATGCACAACAAATAATACACAAGTAGTTAAGTAGGTACAATATGATGCAATGAGCTTGCAACCTAACCATGGCTCTAGTTCTCTACAATCGGGATATGGGTTAGTCAAAGAGGGTCCATGGTTATGAGTCAGGATGCATCGCACAGAAGCCTTACCTTTGGAAGGGTTGGCGCGAGTGGATGGGACCCCGCGAGTTAAACTCGCTTCCATGGTTTGGTGAATTCAACATTCTCGAATGTACAATTTGTTGCTCAAAGCGTTCAATCACGTAGATGGAGCATGTATTCCCATAGTGTTATGTCTCTATGTAGAATACATACGGGTTACAGAAAAAGTGAGACAAACTCAATTAGGAAGTAGAATCGAGCCAACAGTGCTAGAACTGGTCGAAATAAGAATGCTATTTCTGCCTTGGTATTAGAAGAGCGCAGCGCCAGCCAACAGGGACTCTCGTCGGGATATGAGCCTTGTTGCCTGGTGACAGAGCCATATCTTCGGCTGAAGGCTCTGTTTCTAGACGCCAGTTCCTACAGGCCTCAGCAGTTGTCTTTGTTCTTAAATTTTCCAGTTTTTCGCATCATTATTTCGATTCTAGTTGTGAACGATATTCCTCAAATTTCCAATGTGTAAAATCCTATGTTTTTTACTTATTACGGATGGTCTTTTAATGAGAACCTTTTTTATGCGTATGACAATAATGTTAATCAAAATTAAGCACATGAAACACTTATAACTTTTCCAGTCTCATCCAATCATTCTAAATCATTGTCGAAATAAATTTTAGGAATTAAATAGAAATCCTTCCCAGTGGAGACGCCAAAAACTGTAGGGAATATTTCAAGCATTACCTCAAACTTGAACCCCACTGTGATCATACACTTAAGCATGGTGGCGTCCAAAGGGAAAGAAGCTAGAGTAAAAGAATCGCCAACAAGTTTTAGGAACTTGTAAACCGTTCACAGGATGAAGGTTACACCCCTTAACAATTCAAGAGATAGTTAACTCCAATAGGTCTAAAACCAAGACTGGAAGTTCGGGGATGAAGGTACAAATCCAATCTAAAAGAGAAAGAACCTGCCCTATAAAATAGGCCTCTACTTTATTCTTCTCGTATTCATGTGTGCTTTCTGACTAACATGCAATTATTAGGTTAACCCTAAACCTGTTTAATCTATCTTGGTTGAATATTAATGCACAAATAAATCTATTATTGTTGATCACTTGAATTATAATCCTATAAACCTAAACAAGATTATTTATTATCTTATTAAGCGTGATTACAAGTACCAATTCTCTTTAAACATGCATAAAAGGCGTGATCAAGCAATAACAATAAATATCAAGCAATATAATAAATCATCATTATAATCATGATAACAATCAAGTATATCTATCATAAAAATAATAATAATAGAGATTAAATAACAAACCCAAGCATGTCACTAAACAATAGAGATTAAAGCTTTAACCCTAACATGATACTAACATGCTATTAAGAAAGACATAGGAAGCATTCGTTGAATCATACTTGATATTAGAAATTTTTTATTGTTACCCTAAACAGGATTCTAGAAAGCGATAAAACATCCTAACATGATACTAGGAATCAAAATAACAATCTAAGCATGATTTCTATATCAAAAGATCAATAAAGAAATTAAATCACTTACTTGGATGCCTCGTACCTCTTTCTAATAACAAAATGAACATGTTAGTAATTTCAAGGATTATAATAAATCAAAACAATTAAATTAAATAATTAAAATAGAGAAATAAGAAAGTTTAGACTAGATTTGGGACCAAACCCTCAGAAATATCAAACCTTTCAAGTCTAGGGCAAAGGCAACTTCGAATTATGCTAGGTGTATCTAGATCTGGTGAATGCGGAATTTTGTTTGTAAAAAGTTGGTTTAGAAAAAGAAAGAGAAAGAAAACCAAGAAATTCTTGCTGAGAGTTGGTGATTAAAAACGGAGGTCTAAGGACGCTATTTATAATGAAAATAGGCCGGAATAGATAAAAAAGAATCAAAGTTTTAAGTAGAATAAAACAAGACGCTTGCACCGCAACTGCCTCTGTCGTCGTACGACAAGGCTTGTTGCCAGGCGACAGGCCTATCGCTAGGCGACAGCTTGGCGTTCGGCGCTGTAGGCAATTTTCCACAAAACCAAAACCAAGACCGCACTCGCAATAAATAAAACCATAAACATAAATAAATTAATCACAAGCTTAAGATAAGATAATTACCTTTGGAGCGTGCTTCGCCCAAACGGAAGGGGCTCTTACTTCGAAAGCAAGCCTCAAAATTATGACGGCCTCCAACAATAGTCCACCCACAATTCAACCACCGAAAATGGTTCAATGCCTTGTGGTTAGCAAGGCCCGACCAAAACCCGAGTTAGTAATGAGCTTAATGGTTTTCACAATGGTGATGCCTTTTCCAACTCTGACTCTAGTGATTTTCCCAATACCTCAACTTGGGTATTTATAGGAAAAACTAGAGAGTGAAAAGCTCTCCCATCAATGTGGGAGAATTTTATTTTTCCATTTTATTTTAAAGCTAAAATAAAATTAATAATCAAACTAGTAATAAATCAACAAGTGGAAGGCTCATGTGAGAAGTTAGGTGAGGACCATTTGGAGGAGGGGGGACCAAACTTGCTCCCCACTCCCTCTTCCAAAACCGGCCAACACATCACCTCACACTCCTCTCACTTCGCGCCACGTGGCACCCACCCTTGGGCATCAATGCACCCAAGGTGGGCTGCCTTGACGTGGTTGCCAAGCAGGCCAGCGGCAGCAGGTGCGCAATGGCCCAGCCATGCTACTGCGGCTGGTGCACTTTGCGTGCTAACTGCAACGGCTTGTTGCGGCATGGCTGTTAGCCAATGCGCACACAAGGTAAGACTTAGCAGTACTAGCACGCACTAGGTCGTGCCTAGTCTTGCGATTCTAGCCTTGGTGTGCTAGCACGCACTAGCCAGCCTAAGCTCGGCTTGGTGCGCATGCTTGCCACCATGCTAGGTCGAATGCCCCTAGCATTCTGTTTGGTCAGGGAATTCCGATGCTAGGGCTATTTTTGTCTTTGTTGATTTATTATTAATTTCATGTCTCGTCTTTTATTATTTTTCGACTCGACTTCCGACATTCGATTTCGACGCTCTAAGATCGAATTCCTTACATCTAAATATTAATTGCTTAGTTAACTTATTAATTAATTCATAATTAATTCGTCGCTTCAGTTCGTTAGTTACTTGGGTGTGACCTGAAGGGTTCAGTCAAGATTAAGCTGTAATATTAATTATGCATTAATATTATTGATCAGAAGCGACCTCTACCCAGGCATTTCGATCACTTGACCTTATTGAATATATTAGCTTTCCAATAATCCTAAACCCACTAACGAAATAGTACACTTTTTCAAAGGACACCATTCCTTTCAATCTCCCACTTGTCCTTCCGGACAAGTGCGTATTTAGTGTACAACCTTTTTCCTATGTTGCTTAATGTCTCTTCATGAACTATAAGGTTAGATTATTTCGTCATCCTTATTACGTCCAGAAGTGTTTCTCGATTCCGAGTCCGACTATCAATAAACAGATGATTTCTAAAATGCATCCGTGCACGGCCATGCATTTTAATAGTCTCGCTCTACGAGAGGCCTTATATACAACAAAGACATCTTCCTTATTTAGTAGGGGGACATTCCCAGTCTTGTAATGTAGTTCCTCTTACTGAGAGGACCTAGCCGCCCGAGTGTTGTCATTATAATCCCCTTTTACGGCAGACGTTTGACAACATCAAAGCGAACTAGTACTCAAGCAATAGAACTCACAATACTCATGATCGAGGAAATAGGTTCCGATAGAAATAATGAGAAGTATACTTATGAAGGTTTTTAATCTCTTAATGTATTCTCATTGATCGATCCAGTATGATTCTAAACCAATATCTGTGCAAATGATTTATGAGAATCATGTCCTCGTAGCACAAGAAACGGTGCTATAAATCAGACTACACACTAATCTCAATTTCTCATTAATCCTCTACTGTTTAAATGACCTTGATTAGGGATAATTTTCAATTATAATATTCAATGTTCACTTAATAGGTGTTTCCTTACCAAGACTGGTCTTGATACCCTATTTTGAATATTCTCAAAATCGAATGGGCTCATTATTTAATCTTATACCACAATTAAATAGCAAACGGAGTGATAAAATATTGGATGAAATTTATATTACTCTAAAACTTGAATGGTTTTTCTTAGTGTCTTACATTAAATGTTCAAAATTTAACTAAAACACTAAACAAGGAAATCAAAGCAAGTCTCCTACATGCTTGATTCCCATTGCCTCAACGTGCTTGTTGTGCATCACTTGAGGCAAAGATTTAGTAAGTGAATCGGCTACATTCTCATCCGTTCGAACTTCGCAAATTCTTATTTCACCTTCTGATTTCCATTCTCGAATCATGTGAAACCGTCGTTTGACATGTTTGACTTTCTGATGTTCCCTTGGCTCTCTGGCCTGAGCAATAGCTCCATTATTATCACAATAGAGGGCTATTGGACCCTTTATGGAGGGTACAACATCAAGTTCACCAATGAACTTACGAATCCAATGCTAAGTACTCTTCCAACTAAATGCCCCTTCAATTAGACAGAACACATATCCAGATTGTGATTTGAAATCGTCTCTGTCTGTCTGGAAGCTTGCGTTGGTATAACCTGCCACAACTAATTCCTCTGAACTACCATACAACAGGAATTTATCCTTGTTCCTTTTCAGGTACTTTAGGATATTCTTGGCCGCATTCCAATGGGTCTCTCCTAGATTTAATTGGAAACGGCTCGTAGCACTCAAGGGATACGATACATCTGGCCTAGTATATATCATGGCATACATGATCGATCCAATAAGCGAAGCATATGAAATCTGATTCATTCTCTCTCGCTCTTCATGTTTTTGTGGACATTGCTTCTTGCTCAGGGTTATGCCATGTCACATTGGTAGGTGACCTCTCTTTGCCTCCTCCATGCCAAATCAAGCATGTACCTTATCAATATAAGTATTTTGACTAAATCTAATAATCCTTTTTGATATATCCCTATAGATCTTGATGCCTAGTATGTACCGAGCCTCTCCTTAGTCTTTTATTGAGAAGCATTTTCCAAGCCAGGCCTTTACAGACTCTAACAACGGAATGCTATTTCCAATGAGCAATATGTCATCGACATATAAGATTAAGAAGGCGATGTCACTCCCACTGACCTTCTTGTAAACACAAGATTCATCTGGATTCTTGATAAAACAAAACTTATCGATGGCTTCATAGAATCGCAAATTCCAAATTCTGCTTGCTTATTTGCTTTAGTCTATAAATGGACTTCTTAAGCTTACAAACATTCCCTGCATTTTTTTTGTCAACAAAACCTTCAGGATGTGTCATATACACAATTTCTTCCAAAATACCATTAAGGAAAGCGGTTTTGACGTCCATCTGCCATATTTCATATTTTAATATGCAGCAATCGCTAGGAGAATCCGAACGGATTTTAGAATTGCGACTTGTGAAAAGGTTTCATCGTAATCAATACCATGAACTTGTCTGTAACCTTTTGCCACCAATCTAGCTTTGTAAATGAATACATTTCCATCTTTGTTGGTTTTCATCTTGAAAATCCACTTACATCCGATAGGTGTATAACCTTTGGGTAAGTCAACTAAGTCCCAGACTTAATTTTCAAACATGGAATCCATTTCAGATCTCATGGCCTCGTGATATTAAGCAGAGTCGGTGCTTGTCATTGCTTACTTGTGGGTTGCCGGTTCATCTCCATCCATAATCAGGACGTCCTGATTCTTGGTTAATACTAAACCAAGATATCTATTAGGTTGAGATCTCGGCCTCAGAGATCTACGTAGGGTAATGGATTGAGCATTTACATTGTCGGTTTGACTTTGCACATTTTTATCATTTTGACCAGTGTCAACAGATGCTATTGAAGCACTTTAACTGTCATTCTGTTTTTGTTGCTCATCCTCACGAACTTCGTCGAGTTTGATTTTCCTCCCACTTGTCATTTTGGAATGGTGTTCCTTCTCCAAAAGAGACATCATTGCGAGCAACTAACACTTTGTTCTCCGATTTGTTGTAGAAGTAATACCCTTTGGTTTCTTTTGGGTAGCCCACTAAGTAAACCTTGTCAGATTTGGGATGAAGTTTGTCGGAAATCAATTTCTTGACGTACGCTTCGCATCCCCATATCTTTTGAAAAGACAACCTAGGAGGTTTCTTTGTCCATAATTCATATGGAGTATTTTCTACATCTTTTGATGGTGCACGGTTCAATGTTAGTGCCGTAGTTAGAAGTGCATCTCCCAAAAAAGAGATAAAAAGATCACTAAGACCCATTGTTGAACATATTATATCTAACAAGGTCTGATTTCTCCTTTCAGATACTCTATTCCATTGTGGAGTTCCAGGAGGTGTCAATTCGGAAAGTATGCCCTTTTCTTTCAGATGGTCATTGAATTCTTGGCTCAAGTATTCACCACCTCGATCCAATTGAAGGTCTTTAATTTTCTTGCCAAGCAGATTTTCAACTTCACTCTGAAATTCATTGAAATTTTCAAACGATTCAGATTTTATACGACATTAAGTAGACATAACCATATCTACTATAGTCATCCGTAAAGATGATAAAATATCGGTGTCCATTTCTTGTGGTGGAGCTCATTGGTCCACATATATCAGTGTGTATTACACCTAATAAGTCTCTTTCCCTTTCTCTCATCTTGGAGAGTGGCTGCGTAATCATCTTGCCAAATAAACATCCCTCGCAATTCTTACACAATTCTAAATCGAAAGAGTTAAGAACACCTGCTAGTAGAAGTCTCTTGATGCGTTTAATGTTAATGTGACCAAGACGAAAATGCCACAAGTAAATTTGGTTTGACTCCATGGTCTTAGATCTTTTGTTAGTATTATTCACATTATAATTTGTTCGTCTAAATCAAGCACATAAAGACCATTTTAAGAATGTGCAATACCATATTAAACATTATCGAGATAAAACAAACATTCATTGTCCTTTACTCGAAATTCAAAACCCTTGGCGTCCAACGCCGAAATTGAAATGATGTTTTTAGTAATGTTAGGAACATAATAAACATTATCTAGTTCCAAAACTAGGCCGGTGGGCAAAGACAAACTAAGAGTTCCTACGGATACGACACCAATTCTGGCTCTATTGCCGATCCGGAGTTCGATCACTTCCTTCTCTAGCCTTCAAGCGTTCCTTATTCCCTGAGAATTGGAACAAATGTGTGAGCCACATCCGGTGTCTAATACACATGATGCTAAGCTAGTAAAGTTAAAGTCTATATCGAATATACCTGATTCAGAAGTAACGGTTCCATTTTTCTTATCTTCCTTGAACTTGAGGTAATCTCTCTTCTAATGTCCCTTCTTCTTATAGTAGAACCATTCGGAATCAGATTTAGAAGACGCTACCTTCTTTTCTTTGTTATCCTTAGTAGCTTTAGACTTAGGCGGAAAGGTTTTCTTCTTGCCCTTATCTTAAAAGCCTTTCTTCTTCTTGCCTGAGAATTTAAACGGCTTGCCCTTTTTAATCATAAGCATAGCCTGCTTCCCCTCATCCTTGAGCGTTTGCTCTACTTACTTCAACATACCATAAAGCTCGGTGAGAGTTTTCTCCATGTTGTGCATATTATAGTTCATCTTGAACTAATCAAGCCTTTGTGTAGCGAGTGGTGAATGATGTCAATTGCCATCTCGGTTGAATACCCTGCATCAATTCTTCCCATGTTCTCAAACAATCCTATCATTTTAAGTACATGTAGGCTGACTGGATCTTTTTTCTTGAGTTTGTTCTCAAGGATCTGCCTGTGGGTTTCAAACCTTTCAGTTTGGACCTGCTCTTGGAACATATTCTACAGTTCAGAAATGATCTCAAAAGCTGTCTCCTTCTGAAAGAAAGTCTTTTGAAGCTCTGGATACATCGTAGCAAAAATGATGCATTTGACATCTCGATTGGTACTTTGCCATCAATTTAGGGCAGCCTGAGTCACTTCCTCATTGGGAGCCTTGGGAATTTCCTCATCAAGGACATATTCCTTTTGCTCTTGCATGAGAACAATTCGCAAGTTCCTTTGCCAATCAAGAAAATTTGGCCCACTCAACTTCTCCTTCGTCATATTAGGACTCCATCACTCATATCATTAAGTACAACCAAAACCAACTTGCATATCCGGTATGCCTCACGTTCCTTGGAGAGGTAGTGATGCCTCACTTTGGCATAGCCCACCACTACCCTTGTTCGGTTGGTAAGTGTTTTTTTTGGAATGGCAAGTTTTACTCAATATTTAAGGACCTAGGGTTTCTATGTTGGTTGATTTTTGTGAACTTAATTAATGTCGCAACATTCGAAATCTTAAACATGCATCTAACATATAACTCATATACAAGAACATATATATATCGAAAAACATAAATATAGATGCATTTGGAAACTAGCATGACCCCTTGAGATCTTCAAATCTTCAAAAGGTCTTTATTTGCAACTTCATGGCTTCGTCTTCCAAGACTTGACCAAAAATAAATGCAACTACTAGAATTTACGATTTGGGCTAATATAAATATTAAGGTACAAAAATATTCAATGGTTCGCAGACCGTATTTAGATTTCCAAAAGTACATCACGGATTCCAGTCCGTATTTTCTATCCTAATCGGGCTCCACTAGTTGCCATTTCATAAAACTTATGACAGAATATACATTCCATTCATCCATTCACTATCAGTGAATGGCCCATGCATTTTACAATGATAAACAAATAACAATGCATAAACGCGCGAGAACTAGTAACTAATCTAGGTGGTTAATCCAATTAACATGCCTAATTAAAACTAGCTAGTCAAAGTTATTTTAACCAGTTATGTAAATAAGCGTAATTAATATTTGAAGCTCCCACTAAATTCCGCATCCAACTCAATTAATTTAATTAATTAAGCCGGTAAAACCCAAAATTTGTCAAAATAACTTTTGCCAATGCCGCTAAAAACCCGATGTATAGCCTCCAAAATTTTAATTAAAATAATTAAAATAAAAAAAACGGCAAAAAGAAAAATTAAAACAGAGAGAAAAGTGCATCAACAACCCAAGGCTAGCAACCTTGAGCACTCATACGCACGCAAGTGCTAGGCGCTTGCCTAGCAGCCTTGGCCTTGCGTGTTGTAACGCTGCTGGGCACTGCTTGGCAGCGCGCACTCGATGCGCGTCTAGCTGTAGTTGCCTAGCACTGCTACTACGCCTAGCATCTTCTTGCACGCCCCTCATGCACCAAGTCAGCACATAGCTCCTCGCACACACCTAGCACCACACACACGAAGCGCAGCAGCCATCGTCCCTCGGCAGCCACATGCGGGCTGTGCGAGGAGCCCAGCTAGCCAAGGGATGCACATGGCTATTGTGCCTTAGTTTGTGTGTTTGTGCCTCAGGATTAATATCCGATTTTGTGTGACATCTCTAATCAATTCTAAATTAGTTTTAGAATTAATTCATTGAGTATAAATGAAAATTTAAACAAGTCTAAATTAAAATAAAATTTTCAAAGTGCTTCTAACCAAAATAATTCCCATGAACCATTCTTTAATTAAATTAGTTTAACTTGGTGCAAAAAAAATAAGAGGGCAATTACTCACTATTAATTTAATTAATTTAAATTAATCTTGAGTTTTTGACAAAATAAAAGGGAGTTGGAAAAATGAACATAAGTTCAATAAAGATTCCAACTTTAATACTTGTGAATCCTTGAAAAATTTATATCTTCCAATATGTAGATAAACAAATTTCTATCACAAAGTTTCAAACTTTATGAATCCAATCAACTAAAAAATGATTAAATCAACAAAGTTTAACAAAACTTCATAGAAATTAGTAACATAAAGTTACAATCACTAAACATATTAAAGATTGAATATTTATTACTTATTGGAAGCCTCAAAGAACAACAAATTCACACTTAATGCAATTAGTTTGCAAATATGTGAAAAATAAAACTAAGCTTTCAAACACAAATTACCACCAAGTAATCATGCCTAAAAAGGTTTAAAATTTCATATTGTAGGCATCGCTCGAAGTGCGCCTACGTTAAATGCATGTGTGAATATGCTTGACACTCAAAGAAAGTGGGAATTGACATAATACGATTAGGGACAAATAAAGTAGGGAGCCGCCAACAAGTTTTTTTTAAGAACTTATAAACCGTTCACGGATCATAAAAAGGCAACCACAATAAAGGGACAACGAAAGGCAACAACGATTGACCCGTGAAGGTTACACCCCATTCATAATCCATGAGATTACTAACTCCATATGGTTCGGAATCACGAAAGGAGGATCAAGGATGATGGTACGAAGTGAGTCATGGAGTCACATTCGCCCGTATTAGCCTCTACTCGATTCTTATAGTGAAAAGTGATTCCTGCGAACTCAAAGGCATAAAACAGAGATTCAATTTGCTCCAATCAATTATTAAGCTAAATTGGTTTAATATTAACGCAACATATAATTCTAAAATATTTGTAAACACTTGAATTAAATAACAAGATTAAAAAGGAACCTAAACCAGTTGTCCAAATTATCTTATTAGGCGTGATTTTCAATTACATATTCCCTTTAAACATGAAATATGATGATCATAATAACAATAGAATAAACATTAATATTGGAAGCAATTTAGCCATAATTCCAACAATATAAAATCATTAGAAATATAATAGAAATAAAAGGAACATAATTCTTACTTTGATTATGTTTGTTTTCAACTACAAAATAATAAACGAGTTAGTAACTTCAAGGAAATAATAATAAAACAATAATTAAATTAAATTAAATTAAGTAGAGTTGATTTGGGGCCAAACCCTCAAACAGTTCTACCTTTCACGCCATGGCTTAAGGACAGAATCAGGAGTAAAGTATAAACTCCTTAAAGTACTTGAAGAAGGAATTTTGAAATAAGAAGGGTAGGCTAGTGTTTAAGCTAAAGCATAGAAGAGAGAAAAATCAACTAGAAAATTAATAGATGCCCCATACATCAGAAATGAGGGGGTATTAATAGAGAAAATGTGCTAAGGGAGCACACGGAACCCTAAAATGACAAAAACCCTAAAAAAGTATCCCGCGACACGGCAAACTGTACCGTGAAACGGGAAATCCCACTGTCAGACGGGAAACATTCCCGTGACACAGTGCATTTTTAGTGTGACGCGGTAAATTTTTAGTAAACGGGGAAAAAACACGTTAAGGGTTTACGCGGAAAAGACACGGAAATTCCCGTGTCACTGGAAATCCCACTGTCATACGGGAATGATTCCTGTGACACTGTGAGTACCTGCCGTGGCATGGGAATTCCCAGCCCGCTTTTCCGTCTAAATACATTTTTAACCCTAATTTCGTTCAGCATTTTAATTGCCGATTGATAATTTCGGGCCTTTTTTTGAATCATTATTATTTGGGATAAAATAAGAAAATAATAAAAAAAATAAAAAAAAAAAAAAAAGTTTTGGGCTAAATATAAATAATAAAACAATAAATGAAAAAAAGGTTTGGGCTAAAATTAAATAATAAATTTGAGCTGAAATTAAAACTATGCTTTTACCAAGCATCAAGACTAATCCATGGACTATTCAAAAATATGAATTTTATTAAATACGATTTTTTAAGCACTCTCGAGATTAAATACTGAACCCGACCAATAGTGGCGGTGAAAGGTTTTTCATCATCGGGTTTGATTTTGGGGAGACATTATAAGTTGTCTACAGAATCCCTCACTTTGACTGAGTTTGTGGAAATGTCAGTTTCTAAAACGATAGTCAAAGTAGTCGATAGGGACGGAGAATGATTTAAGACGTTCTGCGGTCCTAAATTAGTCTGTATACGCCGATACCTGCAGAAAAATGTTAATCCTACAGATAAAAGAGTAAAAGGATAGAATACGTATCTAGCACCATTGTATCGTGACAAATAAGTTGGGCAGCTTTCTATGCTTGAAGGAATCCACCGGATAACGTTCGTGAAACGCTTTCCATGCCTGAGGAAAGCCGACTGAGGGACTTGGTAGTTTTCTAAGCCTGAAGAAACCTACCGGATAATACTTTTCATGCCTAAGGAAAGTCAACGTAGGAATTTGGTGTCATTCTATGCTTAAAGAACTCCACCGATGATGCTTTCCATGCTTGAGGAAAGCCGACAAAGGAATTTGCCGGTTTTCTATACTTGAAGAAAAATCCACCAATAACGCTTTCCAAGCTTGAGGAAAGCCAACTTTGCAATTTTCTATACTTGAAGAAAAATCCACCGATAACGCTTTCCAAGCTTGACAAAAGCCGACTTGGCGGTTTTCTATACTTGAAGAAAAATCCACCGATAACGCTTTCCAAGCTTGAGGTAAATCGACGACTACTATAATCGCTGAAATTTGCAAGTGTATGATGTTTCGACTATCCCCGAACGTGGGCCACAAGTGATTCACACCTTCAAGTCGATTATCCGACCATATTAGGTGCTTAAAATATCAACAAAATGACTTTAATGCTTCTAGGGGCAAAAAGGTAATTTTGATACCCTCAAACCGTTAGTTAGAATTTTCCGTGTAATTTTACCAAACAATTAACTTTCCAATTTGCGCGGAAAATCGAGCAACTTTGGTAAAAAATACCAGAAATATTCGCCGCTAGCTTTGAAAAATGTGCAAAAAAAACTCCTGACCCCCGTGCCACGTTGAGTCATCCCGCGACACGGTGGTATTTTGCCGTCTGAGGAGAGTATTTCCGGTGTCGGGGGAATTTTTGGAACAAAAAAATTCCACGTGCTTCTTTTCACGCGCCTGTACACCGTTGCTTAATAACGGAAAATGTGGAACGGTAACGGGGTCATGCAACAGTTACTTTTGGCTTTAAATATCAACCATTTCTCCCATTTTGCTCATTCACCATTTCTCTTTCTTGTCCTGTTTTCACCCAAATTTTTTTTTTAACTACTCGGTTTCTGTGTCTCGGCGGTGGCTCACAGGCGCTCGGTGTTATTTCCCGTTAGATAGAGATACCTCCCCGTGTCATGGCGGTTCTGCGTTTTCTTCTTCTTCTCATTTTTTTTAGTTTTTTTATTTTTCTTTTTTCGCTGAAATTTGCTACTGCTCGTGTTTGCACACTACCGTGCTACTGTTGCCGTTTATCGGAGCTCCGGCGACCCTTGTTCTTACCATGACACGGAATTAATCCCCGTGACACGTCTTTTGCTCACCGTGTCGCGGCGACTACTCTGATCTTCACGGTTTTTCGAGCTTTTGGAGCTCAAATCTTCACCGATTCCGCTCTAATTTTTTTGCTACTTTCCTCATTTCCGATTCTCTACAAGGATATATGTAAGTTTCCCTTTATTTTGCCTCGAATTTGCCTCAAATGAGTAATTTTATTAAAAACCCTTAAAAATTAATTTGGGGATTTTTTTTTTCTGTGGTTTATGTTGAAATTTTTGCTATGAATTTTCTTGCACATGTATGTATGCGTGTTTGTGAGTGATTTGAGACAAAAATTGCATGATTTGGTGAATAACTGAGCAAAATCACCATTTTTTGTACTACTTGTGGTAAATGGTGTTCCTTGTTGTTCATGTTGTTTCTTTTGCACTTGAAATGATGACATGTTGGTTGTAGATCCTGTAAAATATGCTATGATGCGTCGATCTATTGTTTTTGTGCAATTTTGAGACATGTTTTGTATTGTGTATGTACTACGTTGTCATGGGGAACATAGTATCATGCAATTAGAAGAACATAGTATTAGTTCGTCATGGAGAAACTAAATACTATAAATTATTCCATTATTTTGCCAATTTTTAGCCTTGAGGTAAAAATTTAGCGTATAATGCGAAAAATAACTAAATAACTTAGCAAGTGATGTTAAGCATTTAGATTTTTTATTAAAATGCAACTAGAACTAAATGTCTTAGGAAATGATGCTAAGCATTTATATTTTTATTTTTATAATAGCATGCCTAGGCGACGGGATCATGATCTTTCAACCCATGGCTGGCGTCAGGCTTTTCGGGAGGACACTCCCACGATTTCCGAGGGTATTGACGAGGACGTCTTAGAGTTTGAGCCTCGGGCTTCTACGAGTAGAGGTAGGTGGGTTCCACCTCTATGGACTCCAGACCAGTAGGGTTTCTGTCGTGAGAACCATGTTTCTTATAGCCCACTTGCCGGCATAGTCGACGGCACGCTTTGCCACTACGGTTCTGGAGATGAGATTTTATTCCTCGACTTCACCAGATTATCACGAGGGATCCTGCTACGAATGCCTTATGGGAATCGGCTGGTTTTGTGGATTTTTAATCGGCATTCGTAGGGTTTCGCAGCCCCCGGGGTTGCGGTGCGACAGTCGTTCGTTGATAAGTGACTTTTATGTCAATTTTAGGGTGTTTATTGAGTCGTATTCCGGCTTATTTTCCAATAATTTCACCCTTTTATCCTTTATTTCTATTATTTTATTATTCTCGTCTTTTATCTTTATTTTGTGTATTTTTGCCTTTTTTATTAATTTTTAGTTTATTTTTGTAGTTTTAGTTAATAATTTCCCTCCGCTCTCATTTTATTTATTTTTCTTTTAGTTTCTAGTTTGTTTTATTTTATTTTATTTTGTTTCATTCAATTTTATTATTTCTTTAGTTTTAGCATTTTACTTTATTTTATTTTACTTTATTTATCTTATTTTATTTTACTTTATTTTTCTTATTTTATTTATTTTATTTTATTTTCCAATTCACCCTCGTGTTGGTTTTTGGTTGTAGGTGTGTTCGGGGTGATGCTCAATTTTCATATTCAAATCAAGTTCGAAATTTCGGGTTTGAGTCAAATGTGTCAAAGCAAGCTGCCTCAACCCATGCTGCCAGCATTATCCTACACCCCACACCTTATCCTCCACTACACACACACCAACAACACAAGCAGCTCAATTCCCCTGCTCCCCTCAACAATGCCAAACCCCAACAACACAACTCCACTCACCCATACACTTTTCCTCTGCTTCACCCCGCAACACCACCAACACCAACAACAACATTAACCTCCACCACGCAAACCACCAGCCACAACAACAACAAAACAACCACCAATAACAGCAACGAACACAACACCAACAACACCAGCACTTCGCTGCCCCTGCTCTCTCCCCTCACGCAACTCCCACAACACCTCCAATCACACCAATTTCCATCCACCGCAACCGATTCACCCAAGCAAACCCCAACACCTCCAATCACCACCACCCAAACCACCAGCCAACAACACCCTGCTGCTTCACCCCGCAACCCCACCAACACCAAAAGCAACATCAGCACTTGCTGCGCCTCCCAAAACACCACCCACGAAGCTCCCTTACCACCACACAACACGCAGCGCCACCACCATCCCTACTCCATCTCGCAAATTCCCCTACTTCCATCTCCACCTCACACTCACCAGAAACTCCAATCAGCAACCAGCAACACCACCAAACCACTCACCAATTAAACCCCGCAACTCATAGCAGCAAACCACCATCAAAAACCACCCATCAATTCGACCCAAACCTGCCACCATCTCCTCCACACAAATCGCTTCAGCCACTCAACACCTCACGCACACCACAACGTCAACCACCAATTCACAGCAACACCAGCAGCAACCCGCAACAATTGCAGCAACCCAGACCTCCTCGGGCGCGCAACCCTGTCAGAAGGCGCACACAAATTGGAGTCTAAAATCAGAGTCGAGGTAGAAGCTATCATGCGACCTCTATGCGATGTTTGTGCGGGCGCGCAATTGTGGGTTCATATTGAACCATATCACGAGCTTCGCACATGATATTTAATGAGATTGAATGGCTGAGAGCGAAGATGAAAGATGATGTTTGATGATTACCCTTGATGATTGTTGTGGATGGTTGATAAACGGTGGTGATGAAGATTCAAGAGGAGCCGAAATCTCAAAGAGGAAGGAGATGGGGTCTGATAGTTTGCCTTTTGAGGATTTTTGTTTTATTTTCTTTAGTTTCCCCTTTTCTTTTATTCTTTAGTTATTTATTTATTTTCTTTTCATATTTCTTTATTTTATTTTTATTTCCTTTCTTTATTTCCCTTTTTACTCTTTTTTTTCCTTCTTTTATTTTTCTATTTTTCCTAGCTTAGTAAAAATACCCATTTTTGGGGTAATTAGAAGAATATTATCTATTATGCTATTTTCTTAGTTAGTTTAGGAGAGCTTCTCTCTCTTCGGGTTAGAATAGATAATTTTAGGGAGAGAAAGTAGTTGATTGCACAATTTTCTTTATTGTTTTCAATTTTGGTCAAGTTCATTTCAATCAAGCAATACTTTCAAGTTTTCATCTTTAATAAAGTTTTCATCTTTAATCAAATTCATCTTTAGTAATCTCTAATCCCTTTTTTTAGCTTTATTTATTTACTTTATTTTTGCTTATATTCATTAATCCTTTTAGTTTATCTAGTTATTATTGTTATTTTCATTGTTCTTAATCATGCTTAGTATTGAGCTTCTTGAGTTTATTTTTAGTATTGCTATTATGTTTAACCTCCCTTTTCTAGGTTAATTTCTTGGCTAGGGGAAGAGGGTGGAAAATATGTATTGAATGTTGGATGAATGATGATGGTTGGATTGAATACATGCCTTAGATTGATGAAAGACATGATTTTTAATGGCTTGAGATTATTGTTGCACTTTATTTGATTGCCTTCTAGTTTAAATGCATGAAAATGATTTGAACTAGATTAAAATCACCTCTATTTTAATGTTTGCATGAGAATGAGTTGTTTAAATCGAATTTTATGGATTGTGCTTCTTTATTCTCTTGATTTGCTTGTGTCTAACAGGATGCATGAGAGTGATCCTAATTAGCATAGACCTCTTTCATTGATTTGCCTAGACTATTGCATGATAATGGGTTGTTTAGGTAGGATCTTGTGTTCTTTGGCATGTTCTTCATGATAACTATCATCATTCCCCTTTTTCTTATCATGTTTGCCACCCCCGTACCCCTAGTGTCGTTCTCTCTTGATTTTAATCTTCATTATATTTTCTTGTTTGTAGTCTTAGTGCTTTTTATCAAAAAACCGACAAAAATATTCCCCTTTTAACTCTTGCATTAGTGACATTGATGTTAAACGAGTGTGCTTCCTTATTGGATCGACCCTTTACTTGCCACTAACTAGTTTAGTGTAAGTTTAGGCATTATAAATAATTAATTTGATTAGGGGTAGTAGACAAACGATGTACTTAATCTCGATCATTCGCGCATTGTTGGAGTATTTTTGGGATACTACCAACACCTTTCACTTTTCTTGGGGGGAGATGACAGTGACCCCTCTGGACTTTAGCATGATTAGCGGTCTGCGCTTCCCTAACCGGGCCGTAGCACAAATGTCTAATCTTTTTTGGGGAGCGGCTGAGGCAGCCGATTTGTTAGGTCTGATCGTTCAGCATATTAGGACCCAGCCAGTGTCTCGAGGTGGTCCTAGGAGCGGGCGATCGAACCTGGCTTCGGTTCTAGCTCGTAGTTTTAACATAGAGGAGACATCGGCTGAGCAGCGAGTGCGGATCTTCATTCTGATTTTGATCTCCATGACTCTTTCTCCAAATAGGAGTTCACATGCCCTCCTTTGCTACCTCCCTTCTTTAGTCAGGATCAGTGAGATAGAATCCTTTAGCTGGGCTAGCCTCGGATACACCGACCTTCTCTTGTCAATGCGTCATGGCTGTAGGCAGCTAAACGATGGGTCTCCCATCACTGTCTACGGTCTATGGAGAGTCGTAGAGGTGATGATTCTTTACTCTTCTTATTTTATTTTAATTTTTTCGACTCATGTGCTTAAAGATTACTTTTCATTGCAGCTATGGTTCTACGGGTACTTCCTAGGATTGGCTCCTCGACGGCGTCGTAGAGCGGTTCATGTTTTCCTTGTCGAGGCCAGCTGGTGTGACTGAGGAGAGTCACGGGTGGAGTCAGTGTCTGCGCTGCGCAGGCTGCTACGCCGAGGCACCTCTTATGTTGGCGTAAGAATTAGTTTTGTTGCATGTTATTTTCTCTCTGACGTTATTTTCAGTGTTTCATGCCAAATTTTTATGGTTTTCAGGTTGCCATTGATGTCCAGTATCGTTCTTGGGCCGGGATGACTAATCTTCCCAAGCCTTTGCATCTTTCAGCGCACCACTCCATTTTTGTTGGTACCGGACGCTGTGTCTGGTATTTGGGGGAGTGTGTCGTTCGTCAGCATAGTGGTGATCGCTTTATGGTGCCCTCATCTCCACCGGAGTCGATGCTGGACTCGCGCTTGCTTAGGGAGTTGATAAACAGGGGAGAGCGCTACACTTTTCCTTGGCAGGAGCTTGTGCACATGGAGGGTGCTTACGCACAGGACTTGCTTCCCTCTCTAGCTCTTCCACCCCGCCTTCCTGAGGTATGATTTCTTTTGAGGATTTTTGTCACTAGTCTCTGTTTAAATAGTCGAATAACTTGATTATTCGATCGTATTTTCAGACGACTGTTCGCCAAGTGGGGAGGATCGAGATTCCGCCTCAGTCTTTCCGCTACCCAGGGCCGATTGGTATTACCGAGGACCATATTGCTGACGCGCCTGTGTGTTTCAGACAGGCGCAGGAGTCTCTGCGCCCAAGGTTTTTGATCCGGTAAGTTTTTGATGCATTATACATCCTTTTAACACTGCTTGTTACTAATTTTTCTTTGTTTTGTTCTCAGCCTAACCGCTCGGAGATGATGGGATTCATTAAGCTTCAGCGTGGTGCGAGTTGTCGGAGCAGTTCTAGCGATGTTCTCTAGGTACGCTCATTTTTTCCACTTCTACCATTTGTTTTATTTTGCATTGTTAACGCCTTTTGATGTTGTATCTTTCAGGAGCAGCAGAGGTCCCGCTCACGCTCGAGGCATAGAGGTTCGGACGAGGGGGAGTTTGGTCTTTGTAGACGATCTGCTGAGGTTCATCGGCATTCTTAGTCTAAGCGGGAGCCTCAGCTTACTCAGCCGTTTCAGGAGGCTTAGTGGCAGCAGCCTCAATCTTTCCAGCGCTTTCAGGGTCAGGGTCAGGAGCAGCGACAGTCGTTTTTACAGCCTTCACTGCCTGAGATTAGGCTATTTTGACTCCGCTGGATCCTGGTTTATTTTCCGCTCCATCGTCTAGGATTCCTCCACCGGTGTCGGGCTTGTTCTCAGTTCTGATGTATGGGACGATGCCTCCACCGACGATTCCCTTGTCTTTGAGTCAATCTACACCGTTTGCCTGTTGGACGGGTCTTGCTTTGAGTTTGACTGCTACCGGAGTCACAGGGACTAGTAGGGACGTCACTCCCCATACTTGGATCATGGCAGGACTCTTTGGCTCGCCGTTCCCGTATTCACAGGTTAGAGATGATACTGATCCTAACTCTTCTAGTTCTGCAGACTTTTGACCGCGGGTCTTTATTTGTACATACTGTGATGACACTTGACGCTGTTTATTTATTATGACTCATTTTGTAAATTATTCACAATTTATGTATTTATTAGTGTGTGTTAGTGTGTGCTTGAGTCTCATTGTGTGTTATTGTGTATTTATTAATGACGCGACAAATGACGTAAGTGGAGTAAGTGGAGGGTACCGACCTTCCCCAAAAGAAAAAGAAATAAAAAGACAAGAATAGAATGAATAAGTAAATATAAAAATGATAAAGAAAAAATAGAAATAAAAAGAATAACATACTAAAGTAATGAATAAATAAATATAAATGAAATGATAAAAATAATAATAATAAAAAAATAAAAATAAAAAAGTTAAGAATTTTATTAGGAATGAAACTCTCAAAAACTGAAAAATAAACGGTGAAGATAAAATAATAAAAAAATCCGGATAGATACGGGGAAAGATAAAAATAAAAATAAAAAAAACGCGTGGGGTGCCGCGACACGGCATTGTACACCGTGTCACGGCAAAATCTGTCGTGTCGCGGCAAAAACTCCTGTGACACGGTGGGACCTCGCATGTCACGGTGCGCATATTCTACAACGGTGTGGTTTACGCATATGGAAAGATAATTTCTGAGTAGTTCCGAGCACTTTTGGTATAAAATAGGACTAGTATATTCATGATATGCATAATTACGAAACACAAAAAATTAGAATTTCATATTTTAATAATAATGTCTCAGAATTTTGATAATACATTGCGCGATTGGTCTTATTCTTTGACCAATGCTGATAAAAGAGAGTTAGAATTGTTTAATGTTAGGGGTTTACTAGCCCTGAGACATGTAGCGATTGAACATGATTTTCTTAGGGCAGCATTAGACTATTGGAGTCCAGAAACACGTTGTTTTAAATTTGATTACAATGAAATATGTCCCCTGCCGGAGGAATTCGGTGCAATCTTTGGATTTCCTGCTAGAAATCTTATTTTCATGCCTACCCTACGTGAATATTATTACCAAGATTTTGAACGCCATTTGAATCTAACAGATCCAGATTTAAACTTAATTGTGTGTTGTAATGAGGTAGACTTAGAAAAACTTGCAAATTTATATTTTAATCGCCCTATCTCTGAGTCTTATCATGTATATCGTAGAAGGGCATATATTTTTTGCATGTTTAGCAAGCTTTTATTTGCAAACGGTAGGGTAGGACATGCTTGTCTAGCGTCTGTGCTTGAACATGTTTAATCTGGGAGATCTCCTATGCCTACGTGCCTTGGAGAAACGTTTCGTGGCCTGGAAGAAGCAAAAGCTGACCGGAAAGCCATCAGGAAGGGCTCTCTGGTATTGCTGCAGGTAAAAATACGCTTCGAGTAGCCCCCGTGACACAAAACAGGCACCGTGTCACGGTGCCTCTCTGCCGTGACACGGTGAAGTCTGCCGTGTCACGGGAATCTGCATTTTTTTTTTTGCAGATTTGGTTGATGGAGCGTTTAGAACTATTTGAAGCCTCTGACGATGTTGAAAAATATGGCCCTAACGATCTAGTCCGCAGGAAGAAGAATTACTATGTGAACATGTCGTATGAAGACTAGAAAAATTTCTTTGCAAAGAGAGAATTTTCCATTTGTTGGGTGGTACCTTGGTGGAGGCTTACTAGGATGAATAATACTCCATATTGTCGTGTTCCTAGTATCTCAAAACTGACTGTTTATAGTCCTTCTCGACTGATGCGGCAGTATGGACTTGAACAAGTAGTTCCACGCTATAACGATAGTCCTCGTGAAGTATCGTTGCATGAAAGTAACGCTCACAAATACGAGACTTATTGGATTGGAAGACCTTTGTGGACCGTTTCTGTAAGTAACCAAGCTCTTCCTCCTTTATCTAGTGCATACAAGGAATGGTTGAACTCCAGGAGTAGGAGGGAACGATTCGGATCATGCAAATCTGATGTGAAGAGTCGTCTTGGCAATAAGAAAGCATCTCCTAAAGATCGTCTAGGTCTAAGAACACAAGGGATTGAGTTTAAGACTCCTATAATGCCGAAAAGGAAGAATTATGTGAAAGGGAAGGGTAAAGAGAAGATGGTCTATAGAGAGAAATAACCGAAGAATTTTAAGAAAGGTGAAAGGGGTGAAAGTTCGACTAGTGGTGTAATGGTTCGGGCTACAAAAGACACATAAATACTGAAGGTCGACCTAATTGAAAAAGAGAATGAGGTTCCTAAAGTGAAAAGGGATTAGATCAGTATTGCTTTGCTTTTATGATTTATGATTTTTATTTAAAATAAGGCGTATGATGCCAATAATTGTAGTCACGTTTATTTCAATAATAATAGCATATTTATTTTAGCCTTAAAGAAAGCTGAAATACCACCGTGCCACGGTGAAAAATCCCGTGACACGTTTGAAATCCCCGTGTCACGGCGTTTATTTTTTTTTTCCAGGTTCACCGTGACACAGTGGTATGTCCCGTGTCGCGGCAACCCCCCCCCCCCCTTTTTTTTTGTCGTGACGCAATGCTGAACTGATGCGTATGCTTGATCGACAAAGGGAGAATTTTATTTTTTTAAAGTGGTCGGGCCCCCTTGAGAGGTTGCCTACGTATCCTTAAAAAGGAATCAGACCAAACGTAGCTCTATTGGGTCATGAACCCATGCGACTAGGCATAGAATTTCTTGAGTTGATCCAAGTTGGTTAAATTGTGGAAACCGTGACAGTCCATGTCTACCAATTGTGCCGCTTCGCCAGACAAGATGGCTTTAACAATGTACGGGCCTGACCAATTCGGTCTGAATTTTCCTCTTGGAATCAAGAATCAACATGATCAACAAGCAATACCAACAACTAAAATAATAATCAAAATAAACAAATAAAAATAGAGGAGAGAGAGTAAGAAATTTCTCATTAATTGAAGATGAAGGTCTACAAAGGATTAAACAAGCTCCTTCTTCAAAATCCAAATTCATTAATGAAGAAAACCTCACTTTCTCTCTCTACCAAAGAAGACTAATCCTAACCTAACCTAGAGAGAGAAGCTCTCCTAAAACTAATTAGAGAGTGGAATAGATAGTTATTGAATTCTCCCCCAAAACGTTCTAAAAAAGGGACTTATATAGTCCGTACAGAGTCAGCTGAGAAAAGGAGAGGTCCGACCGAACAAATGGGAAGGTTCGGCCGGACTACAGGGTAGGTTCGGCCGAACCATGGGTAGGTTCGGTCGAACCTCCCTGATCCTGGTCTGGTCGAACTCCTGTGGTTCGGCCACTCCTGCAAAACTGCCAATTTTCATCTTGCCCCTGCCTCGAAGTTCGGCCGAACCACTGAGCAGGTTCGGCCACACCTTGGTTCGGCCACACCATCAGGAGGTTCGGCCGAACCTCTTCTGAATCATGCTTCCTCTAGCTTCCTTTGAGCTTCCTTTGAGCTTAGCTTCCTCCTCTTGAAAATCTCGATGGTTCCTACAAAGCATAAGCATGAAAAGCACAATAAGAACAAAGCGGGAAGACTAAGAAAAGGGAGGATAAAGGAGAAAGAAAAGAGAAAGCAAAAATAAGTAAAAATGCTTAGAAAGAGGGCCAAACAAGTGCAAACGAGGGGAGAATCCTTAGAGAAAAAGGATAAAAGAGTGGCATAAATGCCACTCATCAAAATAAAGAACGAAATATAACAAATCAAAAGCTAATAAAATACGAAAATAGACTAATTCTAATAAAAACTACGAAAAGAACTAAAACACGACAAAATTACCAAAATAAACAAGAAGCTTTATTAAAGAGAAAACAAGAGAAAGAAATGAAAATAAGATAAAATAAACACAAAAATGACTCTAAAACTACTCCCTAAGAGTGACATAAATGTCACTCATCAGGTAGCCCCCGTTGATGTACGAACAGAGGTTCGATAACCCCAAAGGGCGAAATGTAGCTTACTTGGCCAATCCTTGTAATTTTCTGTCATCTTTTCGATGATAGCTTTCACATTTTTGTTGGCCGATTCGATCGCACCATTTTTTTGTGGTCTGTAAGGGGATGATCTGTGATGCTTGATATGATATTTCTGTAATAATTCCGCGCATTTGGCTTGGAAATGCGTTCCATTATCGCTGATCATCTCATGTGGTACCTGTAGAAACCTAAAAATGTCTCCCCAAAACATAACCCGATGATGAACAACCTTTCACCGCCATTATTGGTCGGGTTTAGTATTTAATCTTTTGAGTGCTTAAATCCATATTTCCATTGTATAAACCAACTCAATTCCTATCCCTTTTCCCCAAACCATAACTTATTTTCCTCATTTTGTGCCTTTAAACCTAAAATAATTCATTTTGTGTCCTTTAAAATCACTCATTTCGTGTCCTTTTTATAAAAATGTTTGATCTAGTTTATTTTGATCCATAATCTGGGTCCAATGATTTACTATTTAGATGGTACTTTAAAAGAGCTTTCCAACGATATATTATAAGCCCAAATCTGAGTTATAACGAATAAGTTATGGCCAAAATATTAAACTAGCCCAAATCGAACCTAAGCCCACCTTAACTACGACCCAATGATCATGTGGAGGGTCCAAATTATATGATCCAATTCGTAAACCAATTAGAATTAATTAGAACCTTCTATAAGTTTCTAAAAGATCCTAATTATCCTTTTTCAAAATATAGGATTAAAGAGTTTGAAATTGAATAAAACTTTTCTTTTTGAAAATCCTATTTCTATCCGAATTGAAAGACATTCAAAGATAGACAGATACTATTTTCGTGCCTCATAGTTTTTATCCAAATTTTATATGGTTGTATATCCCTTGAAATTATATTTCCAATGATATATTATAATATCAATTCCGAGCTATAACAGAAAAGATATGAATAAAATGTCAAACTCTATCCAAAACTGAAACCGTCTCACTATTTCGGATATATCTTTTGTTCTACAAATTATTTTAATTGGATTCTAATTGGGTTAGAAAATAGACTTCAAGAGCTTTCCAACTATATCTTATTCATCTTATTCCGATTTTTGGATCAAAAGATATGATAAAAACAAAAACCGCAAAATTTGCTGTCTATCGCAAGAGTTTTATCTGATTCGAATTCTTATCTTTTCTTGATTCGACCCATCTTTTTTCCTTATAAATAGGGGTCATATCTCCCCTTTTTGATTCATCAATAAGCTTCATCATCAAATCCTTCTCTCTTTCTCTCTTTTACACTAAAAATCATTCTATTCTCTCTCTCTCTCTCTCTCTCTCTCTCTCTCAAATTCTAAGCCGTAAACCTATATTCCTAATTACACCATTCTTCCCTTAAGCACTCCAAGGAGTCGATACTTAACCCGAGGTTCCGTCCTTAAACCAAGGCGTGAAAGGTATAAATAACTAAGGGTTTGGACCAAATCAAATCTTTATTAATTTAATTTAATTTTCATTTGCTTTTATATTTTTTTTGAAGTTACTAACAGTTTATTCATGATGTAGCAATTTAAAGGAACGCGCAGAATGTAAGTAATTAATTAATTTAATTACTCTTATTTTATTTTTATAATGCTAGTATCATGATTAGTTTATTTATATTTGATTTGACTAACAATTTATTGTTGAATTGCTTTCAATATTAATGTTTATTCTATTATTTTTATGATCAACATATTGCATGTTTAAAGGGAATATGTAATTGAAAATCACGCCTAATAAGATAATTTGGACAACCGGTTTAGGATCCTTTTTAATCTTGTTATTAATTCAAGTGATCACAATATTTTAGAATTATGTGTTGCTTTAATATTAAACCAATTTAGCCTAATAATAATTTTGAGCGAATTGAATCTTTGTTTGTATGCCTTTGAGATCGCAGGAATCACTTTTCACCATAAGAATCGAGTAGAGGTCAATACGGGCGAATGTGACTCCATGACTCACTTCGTACCATCATCCCCGATCCTTCTTTCGTGGTTCCGAACCATATGGAGTTAGTAATCTCATGGATTATGAATGGGGTGTAACCTTAACGGGTCAATCGTTGTTGCCTATCGTTGTCCCTTATCGTGGTTGCCTTTTTATGACCCGTGAACGGTTTACAAGTTCCTTAAAAAATTGTTGGCGTCTCCCTACTTTCCTTGTCCCTAATTGTGCCCCTAATGGTATGTCAATTCCCACTTCCTATGAGTGCCAAGCATATTCACCACATGCTTTTAACGTAGGCGCACTTCGAGCGACGCCTAAAGTACCCCATAGTGGCATATGATATTTTTCTCAATGAATTTAGCTACATGTTTCGCCGTCAGCTTAGCATATGAGGCATCTTCGACCCATTTGGTGAAATAGTCGATCGCTACGAGGATGAATTCATGCCCCCCTTGCCCTGGTGGTGTTATTTTTCCAATGATGTCGATGCCCCAAGTGGAGAAAGGCCATGGAGAAGTATATGTGTAGAGAAGCGAAGGTGGAACATGTTGTAAATTTGTGTAGACTTGACACTTCATGCATTTCTTGTCGTATTCGTGAAAATCTCTCTCCATAGTAGTCCAATAATAACCTTGTCGTTGAATCTTTTGGACTAACATCTTTGCATTCATATGTGTTCCACATATACCGGCATGGAGGTTTTTTATGGTTCTGTGTGCTTCTTTCTTAGCTATGCATAAGAGGTTTCTCCCCATTGCAGTTCTCTTGAGGAGTTCTCCCCTGATGAGTACATATTGTGAGGCCAGGAGCCTCAAAGAACGACGTGTTTTTTTATTAGTATTAGGAGGGTATTCTCCTCTTGTCACATAGTTAAGGATATCTGTATACCATGGCTCTTCATCTTCTTCTTGTGGTTCTTGTTCATCGTCGAGTGCGTGAACATAAGCTGGTTCATATCTTCTTTCTATGGTCAGAGGCATTCTAATTGTATCCGTCGGAATTCGCACCATTGATGCTAATTTAGCTAGTGCGTCGGGGAATTGGTTTTCTTCTCTCGGCATATACGTATATTCCACTTCATCTAGTAGCTCTGTGAGAAGTTCTAAATGAGCTTGATACGTAGCGAGACTTTCACTTCTCACCTTCCATCTCTTGGAGATTTGGTTAAATGATTAGTGAAGAATCACCGTAGATTCTGAGCTTCTTAATTCCCAAGGCAACAGCTGTTTCTAACCCCAAAATACATGATTCATATTCTACGGCATTGTTGGTGACATCAAAGTTGAGCTTCATGGAAATTGGGATGTGCTCTTCATTGGGTGATACTAGCAAGACTCCTACACCACATCCTTTTTGGTTTGAAGCTCCATCGAAATAGAGCGTCCAGCTATCATCTTCGGTCATGCGTAAATCTTTGACAGGGAAATCGTACTTATCTTCTTCTTTCTCAACTTCTTCTAGCGGAAAGTCTGCTAAGAAGTCAGAAACCGCATAACCTTTGATGGCTTTTTGTGATACAAATTTCAAGTCAAACTAAGCAAGGTTGACTATCCACCTTGATAATCTGCCATTGATCGTTGCTTTTTTGAACAAGTATTTGAGAGAATCCATCTTGGACACGACATGCATTGTATGAGTGAGCATATAATGTCTTAGTTTCTATGCGGCCAACACAAGTGCGAGACACAATTTTTCAAGTGTTGTGTATCGTGTCTCATATCCTTGAAGCTTCTTACACAAGTATTAGATTGCGTTCTCCTTGCTTTCAATCTCTTGCGCTAGCGTTGACCCCATCGTTTCTTTTCTGACCGTAAGGTAAAGACGAAGAGGAAAGTCAGGTATTGCTGGCGCTAGCACGGGTGGGTTTGCCAGATACTCTTTGATTTTGTCGAAAGATTTTTGGCAATCGTCATCCCATGTGATTGGGACATTTTTCTTAAGCTTCTTGAATATAGGTTCACATATCGGCGTGAGCTTTGATATGAACCTACTTATATACTGCGGCCTTCCAATGAAACCTCGAATCTCTTTCCCATTTTTGGGCGATGGCATGGCCATGATCGCTTTTACTTTTGTGGGGTCTATTTCAATCCCTCGAGAATTGATCACATATCCGAGTAATTTGCCTGACGAGACTCCGAATGCACACTTTGTTGGATTTAATCTCATGTTGTAATTGCGGAGTCTTTCAAAGAACTTGCGAAGTGCGACAATGTGGCCTGGGCGATCTTTAGACTTAACGATCATATCATCGACATAAACCTCCACCTCTTTGTGTATCATGTCATGTAACAATGATGTAGCTGCTCTTTGGTAGGTGGCACCCGCGTTTTTCAACCCGAATGGCATTACCGTATAGCAATATGTACCCCATTGTGTGATGAATGTGGTTTTCTCCATATCTTCTTCAGCCATCTGAAAGGAATGGTGTCCTTCGAACAAGTGTATTATTCTGATAGCGGGTTCAGAATTCTTAGAAAGCTAATATATTCAGCAAGGTGAAGTGATCGGAATGTCTGGGTGGAGGCCGCTTCCGATCAGTAATATTAATTATATTACAGCTTAATCTTGACTGAACCCTTCGGGTCACACCCAAGCAAATATATGCGAACCAACTAGACGAATTAATTCGGATGAAATTAATTCGTCGCCCGAGTATTAAATAATTAGACATCGGTAATTCGAGCTTAGAGAGTCGAAACCGATCGTCGGAAGTTGAGTCTAAATAATAAAAGACGAGACGCGCAAAATAATAATAAATCAACATTATTCCCCAAAATACCCCTAGCATCGGAGTGCCCCGAGCATCCGAATGCTAGGGGCAAGACGAGCCGGCGCACCGTGCTGCAGCCACGGCCAGCCGCGGCTAGGCACAGCAGCAGCCGCGCCGCGCCACGGCAGCAACCGCACCACGGCAGCAGCCGCAACCGCGCCACAGCAGCAGCAGGTGCGGGCTGGGCTCGGGCCAAGTTTGGGCCGGGCTCGGGCTTGGCTCGTGGC
The DNA here is from genome assembly GCA_024500155.1 of Chenopodium formosanum. NCBI lineage: Eukaryota > Viridiplantae > Streptophyta > Magnoliopsida > Caryophyllales > Amaranthaceae > Chenopodium > Chenopodium formosanum. The sequence goes on along the minus strand of CM044862.1, from coordinate 29,147,018 downwards.
TTGGCTCGGGCCATAGGGCCGTGAATAAGGGGAAGGTTGGAATATGGGAGCAAGTCGGTTGCCATGTGGCACAAGCTGAGGGAGAGAGTGGGGAGCAAGTTTTGTCCCCATCTCCAAGTGGTCCTCACCTACTCTCTCATGTATGCTTGACACTTGTTGATTTATTACTAGTTTGCTTAATAATTTTATTTTAGTTTAAAATAAAATGAGAAAATCTCATTGTCCCACATTGATGGGAGAGATTTTCATACTCCCATCATTCCCTATAAATACCCAAATTTGGGCATTGAAAATGATGCTTGAGTGGGAGTTAAATAGAGCATTCCAAAATATTGAAAAAACTCTTAAACTCATATAACACTCGGGTTTTGGTCGGACCTCGCTAACCCCCAGGTAGTAGACCTTAAAGTTGTGTTCGCCTTTTTGTGGGTGGTTACCGTCGGAGGCGAGGCGCTTGACGTGCTCGTAGCTTTCAAGTAAGAGCCCCGGTTTTTGGGCGAAGCTCGCTTCGAGGGTAAGATTCGTTATCTTTTCTTTGTGATTATTTATTTATGCTTTATGATTTTAATTATTGCGAGTGGTTCCTTGGGTCGGGGTTTGTTTCCGCGGTGAGTCGGGCTCACCAAAACCTAACAACGGTATCAGAGCCCCGCTCGTTTATTTTTATAATCATATTTTTCAAGGTTTATTTTGGCTTAATTTTCTGGTAAAAGTTGCTAATTAGATTAGTAGCTCGGTTTTATTTATTTAAATCCCGTTTTAATGTCGATTTTGGCCCAGAACCCAGATTTTCGCCGAACACTAGTGAATTTTGGGTGGAAAACGTGTTCTGGAAAGGTTTTTATGCCCAGAAGGGACTGTGTTTTAGCCAAATTCGGACCAGAAATGCCTGTTTCGAGGGGTTTTTCGTTTTTTACGAAAAATTTTAAGTCTTTTCTAACCTTGAAATTAATGGCATAAATTGTTGATTATATGGTTGATTATTTGCATTATTTTCTGCATTTTTTATGTTCCCTTAAAGCACACTTACTTGGTAGTATTTGATGCTTAAAGGTTGATTTATTTTCACATAATTGCAAACGAATTGCTTTTTAATGTGAAAGTTTTAATTTTGAGGCTTCCCAAGTGTTAAAGATTCAATCTTTATTTGTGATAAGTGATTGAAACTTTAAAAACCACTAAATTCCATGTTATTTTGTGTTAAACTTTGATGTTTTAATCATTTTGAGTTGATTGGAAACATAAAGTTTCGATTTTTGTGATAGAAATTTGGTTATCTTCATGGTGGAAGATATAATTTTCAAGGATTCACAAAATTTAGATGTTGGAATTTTCATTTGAACATTAAAGTTCATATTTTTCCAACTTCCCTTTACTTTGTCAAATTCTCTAGTTTAATTTAAATTGATTAAATTGAAAGTGAGAAATTGCCTCAATTTTATGTTGCTCCAAGATAAACCAATTTAATTAAGAATGGTTCTTGGAATTATTTTGCTTATTTGCACTTTGAAAATTTTATTAAGTTAGACTTGTTTAAAATTTTATTTCGCTCTCTAATTAGTTCTAAAATTAATTTAGAATTAATTATTGTTGTCTCGCGAAAAGGGATCAAATCCCGAGGCCGTGGCACGCAAAACGAGGCAATGCATCACCTTGCTTGCGGCCACACGCGTGGCAGCAGCCACGCAAGGCAGCAGTACACGCGGGCTGCAGCAGCCACGCGCGGCTGTGCCGTGGCAGCAGCTCGCGGGGCTGTGCCGTGGCAGCAGCTCGCGGCCGTGTGGGCCGTGTGTTCGTGGTCTTGGCATGTGTGTATGCTTGGTGCGGTGAGGTGTCTAGCCGTAGTAGGCTTGATGTTGCTTATTTTGCTGTTTTATCTATTTTAATTAATTTTGTTTATTTTAATTAAAATTTTAAGAGGCTAGGCCTCGGTTTTGAGCGGCATTGGCAAAATTTCATTTTGACAAGTTTGGGTGCTACCGACTTAATTAATTAGATTAATTAAGGAAATGCGGAATTTAGTGGGAGCTTCAATTATTAATGACGTAAATTATATAATCGGTTAAACTACTTTGACTAGTTTTAATTAGGCGTGTTAATCGGATTAACCACCTAGATTAGTTACTAGTGCGCGCGTTGTTTAAATGCATTTTATTTTGTTTTAATTTGTAAATTGCATGGGCCATTCACAATTAGTGAATGGATGAATGGAATATATATATATATATATATATATATATATATATATATATATATATATATATATATATATATATATATATATATATATATATATATATATATATATATATATTCTCTCTCACAGGTTTTATGAAATGGCAACTAGTGGGACCCGACTAGGATAGAAAATACGGACTACGTGCCTTTATGTATTTTTGTAAATCTAAATACGGTCTACGCACCGTTAAGTATTTTTGTACTTTAATATTTAAATCATTCCTAGTTGTAGACACTAGTTTTTGCATAAGTTTGGTGAAGTCTTGAAGACGGCGTATCTTGGAAGACAAAGCCTTGAATTGCAAATGAAGACCTTTTGAAGATATGAAGATCTCAAGGGGTCATCCTAGTTGCCAATATGCATCTATAATTTCGCTTTATATTTTATGCCTATATATATATGTGTGAATTATTCGTTAGATGCATGTTTAGGTTTTCTTGATGTTGCGATGATTAGTTAAGTTCACTTAAATCAACCAACATAGAAATCCTAGGTCCCTAAAAATATTGAGTCAAACTTGCCTTTCCAAAACAACACTTACTAACCGAACGAGAGTAATAATAGGCTACGCCAAAGCGAGGTGCCATCACTTCTCCAAGGGGCATAAGGCACACCGGGTGTGCACGTTGGTTTTTGTTTAACTCATCGGTATGAGTGAGGAGTCCTCACATACCGTGGCAAAAGAGATACATCGTCAAAGATGCATTAGATGCGACGATTGTCTAACAAAGAGTGGCTTAGAGCCATTACCAAGGCAATGCTTACCCTAGAAGATTGAGTTTTTAAGACAAGCCAAAGCATGCTTAACCACTCTTTATTTCTTCGGATCTTGGAATCGCCTTATTTTTGCCAAATAGGGACAATTATTATGCGTAAATAAGACGTTTAATAAGATTGAAGTTTGCATGAATGCTATTAAATTTCAAACTTATTATGTTCTTGATAAATGGTTATACTTAGCACTTATATTTATAGTATTCCAAATAAAATAATATTTTTTCCATGATTGGTAAAGGAAATCCTTGAGAATAGTTCTCAAAGAAAGGAAAAGCATTTCTAAAATACAATTCTCATAAATGACTTTTATAATTAAGTCCGAAAGGACGGTTGGACATTATGTATTCAAAATACTAGGTAGTTTTGATAAAACATGAGGTATTGAGTTGCAAACTCAAGATTGTCAATGTTTGACAACCAACGTATCTTTTCGCATCACAATTGTTTTACGGTGCACTAGGTGCTTGATTATGCCTAACAAAGTATAAGAGTCAAGGTACTTAAAGAAATGATTCTTAAAGTAAGATTATGAGATATTGTATGATAAGAAATATAGGAAAGAAGGAACGAAGAAAAGGAATTAGATTTCATTTCTACTCATGAGTTCATGTTATTGTATTTTACTTAGCAATTCGTTATCTTCACAAGTATAGGATACTGCTTGAGTGTTCCACTATGAGAGTGACCTCAAATTATTAAAGTTAAGCTAAGTTATCGACTTACAAGCTTAGAATGAAGCAAGAAGAGCTACATCAGTTGTAAGATCGTATGTTTTGTTTAAAGACCTTTTAAGCCAAAGGCTGGAACAAGTAATGGTTATTATGTTCCATAATCAGCAACTGATCCGTTTACACACGGAAAGACTCACATTCAAAGTAATGAGCAATAGTTGCGAGATTTATTTGTATGGGATGGTTATCCAAGCATTGAGTTAAGAATGCTTGATTATAAACAAACATTTCTCTAACATGATAAACTCACTAAGTTCAAGTCATGGGCTTGATTTACGTTCCAAACATCTTTAGCAATGTCACATCGACAAGAACGTACTCAAGGCTCTATTAAATAGGCTCTTGATAGTTGCTTGAATTGGAATCGTTCTAAGACAAGAAAGTCTTACTTGTTGAAACCAACAAAGCAGAGAGCTATTGTTCTTGGTATAGACAGTTGACTCCGAAGGCTAAAGAGGATTCAATTACTTCAACGTTTCACAAAGAATTTGAAAGGATATGGTTATATTCATCAAATATGAATAAACTTGACTTGAGTAGCTCAAGAGTTCAGTGAAGTACAGAATCGACTTGGCAAGATATCAAAATGTCTAGATTAGATCGAGCGATGTTTGCTTGAGCCAAGCGTGACTATCTCAAAGTTATGAATGGAAATTTTCATAAATAACTCCACAAAGAACATAGTGTGTCTTCACGGAGACCTCGGTGTCATTTGAAAATGACTCGAACAATGATGGTTCACAACCCTTCCTATAAAGTTCTTAAAGATTTGCACAAATGACTAATGTTACACTAAACAATGTGTCGAAGCTAAGAAAGGACGCCATATTCAGTTATGGATAGAAATAACTTCTAAAAGTCTTTTCAAGTATATGTCTAAGGCTCTTAGTCTCAGTGGGAGTTCACTAGCTCAGTGGGAGCAAAGTGGCTTAGTGGGAGCTAGGTGACTCAGTGGGAGCTGAATGGCTCAATAAAGACTAAGATAGCTCAAGTAGGAGCTAACTGTTTGTTTCACAACGAACTTTTACCCAAAGACAATATACATGTCTCTTTGTAAGCATTCAAGTGAGACTACGGGTATTACCTCCACATCCCAATTGAGAACAAAAAAAAAAAAAAAAATTGTTTGTTGCTCTAAGTAGTGTCTTTCTGGAAAGTAACACATTTCTAAAACGACAAGTGGGAGGAAAATGAACTCGATGACCATCGATCTTAGCAACAAACTAGAACTGAGAATCTCGAAAGACCTTAAAGGACTTCGTGATAATGCTTGATCAAGAATACTCAAAAGGACTTTACAAGTGCCTTAAAAGAGAATTCATTACTCACAAAACATTAAAGATGTTGGAGTAAGATCAACATAATAAAAGGGCTTTGAAAGCGCCTTAAAACTCAGTGTTTCATGCAATTGCCCCATATAGGTATAGAATTCACCAAAGGCTTGGATTGAATCCTATAAATTTTCTATTAAGTTAGAAACAAACCTAAGACTTACAAGCATACTACTTACTATTAGATAGTAAAGGAATAATGTCTTGTAAGATAGCTATGACAAATCCAAATTCCGAATAATGGTTAAAAGCCATGAAAATCCGAAATAGACTCCGTGTTTGAAAATCATGTTTGAAACTTGATTAATTTGCATGAAAGGTGAAAGACCCATCGATTGCAAATAAGTTTTCAAGGAGAAAACTAACAAGTGTGGAAATGTATATGCATACATAGCTAGATTGGTTGTAAAGGATATAATTAATATCAAAGAGTTGATTTTAAAATCCCATTCACCAATCGGAATGCTCAAGTCTTTTCGTGATTGATCTAGCAAAATTGCACATATGAAATATGGCAAAATAGATACAAAAACCGCCTACCCAAAATAAGATTTTGGAAGTGACTATGGAATAATCGAAGGGTTTTGAAAATCTAAATAATGCTAGATTTGAAAGCAAGCACATGGAATCCGTCATGGGATTAAACGAGCAATGTATTAAGGAATTGGAACGTGTTTTCTCATAAAGTTAATAAGAGGATTGACTTATGGAGAAATATAAAAAATTCTGATGAACAAGAAGTTTAGTGGGAGCAAAAGTAATGGTCCAACAAGAAGTTTACGAACTCTATTGTGAAACAACCATCAAATGCTAAATGGTTAGATTTGAAAGTATTTTTGACAATGGACCGAGCTAAAGACGATACTTATTACATGTTGGGAATTAAGTTCTATGGTATAGACTTAATTAAATGTTTAAATGAGTAAAAGAAATTACCATGTTAAACATGAAAGACTTTGAAAGGCTTTCGACCCATATGTATGAAGCTAAGTAAATGTTTGAACTAAGTATAAGCTAGGCTAAGTACTAAATCAAACAAGAAAGACTCTAGTAAGAGACTTTCAATCATATCATACATCGAACAATTTGGCAAGACTCAGTGTCACTGTATGAGCTAAATGTCACATGGATGGAATAAAATTGAGAATCATTCTAGAATTAAATCCATCATGTAAGGCTATGATATGGAATCGTCAGATGACTTACATGCTTAGAGCATGTGAAGTACGTATATAATACCAATCGACATTAATCTAAGTATTAGATTATAGTCAAGAACATCCAAAGAACTTAGATAAGTAGTTGGATGAGTTCTTGACGCATGGAAACAAATATAATTTGAGTTTTGATGTTGCAAGCACAAACCTTAACAAGGATTAGATCCTTAGCAAGGAAGCCATTTATAAGCATGAGGCAAGAAGTGTCGTGGCTTGAGAATTGTAACATGGATATGCATCCATGTCTAATGTGCGGGAATTGAAGGAAAATTTCCATGATCACAAGTGATTAGGGTATCCCAAATTGTTATGAGTCGCTTGGAGTAAAACCCAAGCAAGACATCATCGGGGAGTCTACTAAAATATATGTTGAGAATATTGTTGCCTTAAAGGCAATAATAAGATAGATGTTAAATGGAAAGGTTCGTTGTTGAACATTCATGATTGTAGGTTGTCAAGTAAAAGGTCTCAAATCATGAAAATGAGTGGGAGCCATTGCTTGGACAATAAATCCTGAATCACATGTAATCCATTAACACTCTCAAAGTTTTATCATCTTATTATGGAAATGGTGAATAATGAAGATGCTAAGGTTTGCAAAGTAATTATAACTAAACCTATGCAATAAGTGAACGACAACATTCATAATTGCATGAAAGAAATCAAGCATATCAAATATGGGTGTGATTTCTATGAATGTTTTATGAAGAGTATTACTCTTTAAACATTAGGGAAAAACCATTTATCATAAGATGAAACATTGTGAAGTTTCATAGTGGAATAAAATATTTCTAAATATTCCACAAAACTATTTAATTGTGGTTTAGAATTAAATAATGAGTCCATTCGATTTTAATAAATATTCAAAATAGGGTATCAAGTCAATGGCTTGGATAAAGAAACACCTATTAAGTGAACATTGAATATTTTAATCGAAAATTATCCCTAATCAAGGTCATATTTTGTGGACGATTGATGACCATCAGAGATTAGTGTGTAGTATGATTTGTAGCACCGTTTCTTGTGCTATGAGGATATAAATCATTTGCACAGGTATTGGTTTAGAACCATACTGGATCGACCTATGAGGATACTTTAAGAGATTTAAAATCGTCATAAGTATTTTCTCATTATTACTATCGGAACTCTTTTCCTTTGACCATGAGTAGTGGGAGATCTCTTTTTTGAGTACTGGTCCGCTTTGGTATCCGCCAAACGTTCGCCATAACTGAGGATTATAAAGACAGATATTGGGCGGGTGAGTCCTCTTATTAAGAGAAGCTACATTACAAGACTGGAAATGTCCCCCTACTAACATTAGGGAACATGTCTTGTTGTTTAAAAGCCTCTTGAAGAGCGAGACTGTGAAAAATGCATGGCCGTGCTCAAATGGATTTTAGAAATCATCTGCTTATTGACAGTCAAACTCCAATTTCGAGAAACACTTCTGGACGTAACAGAGATGATTAGTAATCTTACTCTATAGTTCATGAAGAGACATGAAGAGACATAGGATAAGGGCTATACACTAAATGCACACTTGTCCGGAAGGACAAGTGGGAGATTAAAAGGAATGGTGTCCTTCAAACAAGTGTATTATTCTGATGGCGGGTTCAGAATTACTAGAAAGCTAATATATTCAGCAAGGTCAAGTGATCAGAATGCCTGGGTGGAGGCCGCTTCCGATCAGTAATATTAATATAATTAATATTACAGCTTAATCTTGACTGAACCCTTCGGGTCACACCCAAGAAAATACATGTGAACAAACTCGACGAATTAATTCGGAAGAAATTAATTCGTCGCCCGAGTGTTAAATAATTAGACATCGGTAATTCGAGCTTAGAGCGTCAAAACCGATCGTCGGAAATCGAGTCTAAATAATAAAGGACGAGACGCGCAAAATAATAATAAATCAACTATATACCCGAAAATACCCCTAGCATCGGAGTGCCCCGAGCATCCGAATGCTAGGGGCAAGACGAGCCGGCGCACCGTACTGCAGCCACGGCCAGCCGCGGCTAGGCACAACAGCAGCCGCGCCGCGCCACGGCAGCAGCCGCAGCCGCGCCACAGCAGCAGCTGGTGCGGGCTAGGCTTGGGCCAGGTGCGGGTCGGGTGCGGGCTGGTGCGGGCTGGGCTCGGGCCGGGCTCGAGCTTGGCTTGTGGCTTGGCTCGGGCCATAGGGCCGTGAATAAGGGGAAGGTTTGAATATGGGAGCAAGTCGGTTGCCATGTGGCACAAGGTGAGGGAGAGAGTGGGGAGCAAGTTTGGTCCCCATCTCCAAGTGGTCCTCACCTACTCTCTCATGTATGCTTGACACTTGTTAATTTATTACTAGTTTGCTTAATAATTTTATTTTAGCTTTAAAATAAAATGAGAAAATCTCATTGTCCCACATTGATGGGAGAGATTTTCATACTCCCATCATTCCCTATAAATACCCAACTTAGGGCATTGGAAATGATGCTTGAGTGGGAGTTAAATAGAGCATTCCATAATATTGGAAAAACTCCTAAACTCATATAACACTCGGGTTTTGGTCGGACCTCGCTAACCCACAGGTAGTAGACCTTAAAGTTGTGTTCGCCTTTTTGTGGGTGGATACCGTCGGAGGCGCGACGCTTGACGTGCTCGTAGCTTTCAAGTAAGAGCCCCGGTTTTTGGGCGAAGCTCGCTTCGAGGGTAAGATTCGTTATCTTTTCTTTGTGATTATTTATTTATGCTTTATGATTTTAATTATTGCGAGTGGTTCCTTGGGTCGGGGTTTGTTTCCGCGGTGAGTCGGACTCACCAAACCCTAACACCATCAATACTTGATTATATCAGGCGTAACCGTTCATGAATGATAAGAGTGCGTGGTTTGCTGTGTTATCGACTAGTATGTCAATGTGAGGTAGAGGGAACCCATCTTTTTGGCTTGCTTTATTGAGTTCCCTGTAATCAACACACATTCTGACCCTTCCATCCTTCTTTGGAACTAGAACCACATTTGCTATCCATTTTGGATACTTGGATACTTTAATGAAACTAGCGGCCAACTGCTTTCTGATTTCCTGGCATATCTTGGTATGACCAAGAAAATACATCAACAAATTCACTAAGCAAGTTAATTATCTCTTTTTGTTCATCTTGACTTAGTGTTAATCCAATTTTTACTTCTTTAACGGTCGTATCATTGGAAATCTTAACTGTTTCTGTATCTTTGATAACTGCTGTTTTATTTTCGTGTTCTTCCATTGCTTTTATTATTTCTTTGTCATTTTTATCATTATTAAAGCAATATTGATAAGGGCAAGGGGAATGACACGCATCGTTAGCAAAGGTACTCATTTTATTGAATTCATTGGGTAATAGATCAAGAGGGGCAAGGTCAGCTGCGACCTCACCGGAAAGAGAAAATTCAACAAGAGACTCAGGATTGGACTCTATAGCAGAAAGAGGGTCGGCCTCAAACTCTAAGGATTCGTCTACAGAATTAGACTCGGACTCGGACTCGGACTCGGACCAAGGCGACTCAGACTCATCAAACATAGGACCTTCGTCAGCGGTTATTTCCAACTTCTCTCCATTTGGCGTAGTAATCCTCAACGTCTTACGCCATCCCCTTGAAATATTATCAGCTTGAACGGAGGGGTTAAAATCCTTGTTTGCTATAACATCTTGAACGAACTCAGATTTATCATTGCAGACGGGCTTAGATTCATTCTTCTCCAGTCCAAAAAGAAGGTTAATGCCTAGATCATCAGAGCTTGGGCTAGCTGGTTTCTCAGTTGTGAAGAGCTCTTCGTCTTCATCAAGAAAGTCACAGTCGAGGAACATCTCTAATCCTGATTCACACTTCCCATCGTGGACGAATGGCTTAGGGAATTCATAGCATGGACAATCTTCCCCTTCTTTGATGTACTGGCCATTGAGTGTTAATGGATATGGATTCATGGCCATTTCCTTCTTCATGATTCGAGCGTTGTTGCGAGCCTTCATTTTCAAGAGAGCTTGTTTCACATCTTCTTTTGTTGGTTTGAATCCCAAGCCAAAAGTATCCTTTTTGAGTGCACCAGGATGGCCCCAAAGTTCGACCATTTTCTTTTTGAGTCTGAGGGTCATTCCAAGGAAATGCCCTTGCTTCTTCAGAATGACATTAATATTGGTGTTTGAATAGGGATCAAAGTCGAGATGAAACTTTTCCTCTTCTTCAATCACGAGAACATCATCGAGCGAAAACCCCCAAAGATCTTCGTCTTCTTCGTCATGTTCGACATGGATGATAGGAGGGTCGATAACTTGAATGCGCATAAGAGAGGCATCAATGGTAATGTGAACCCCTCCACCTATGGCTTTCACCTTCTGGTGCAACGATGATGGAATCGCCTTTAGCTCGTGAAGCCAAGGGCGTCCTAACAACAGATTGAAAGAGGCCTTAATCTCCACCACCTGAAATTTGGTGCGACGTTCAATGGCCCTAGTAGCTATGTTAAGTATGATAGTACCCACATCTTGTCGGCAAGTATTATCATAAGCTCGAATCCCTTGAGTAGAGGGAGTCAGTTCTTCATTCTTTATGCCCAACTTCTTTGCAGTGCAGAGTGGGCATACATTGATTGAAGAGCCGTTATCAACCTAGCTCATAGGAACATTCATCTACCTACACACCATATTGAGGTGTAAGGCCTTATTATGTTGATCTCCTTGCGAGGGCAGATCCTTGTCAGAAAACGAAATCAGATTGCTAGTACTTGGCAATTTAGTAGTGAGAAAGTTGACCAGTCCTTGAGGAGTCATGTCATCATCAACTTTAATTTTTACCAAAGCATTCATCACAGCCTTTCGATGCTCGTGGAAGGTGGCCAAAAGCTTCCATACATTCATCTACACCTTGGTCTTTTGCAATTGTTTGACCACATTGATGTTCACAGGGTCGATGGGATCAAATGTCGGATGTGATTGTGGTGGAGGTGGAGGTGGACTAGGTTGTTGCAACCTTCCACTTTTGGTGAGAACCTTGACCTCAAAGTCTCCTAAAACATCTTCACTTGTGCCAAGAGATGAACAGTCCATATCCTAAAGATAGACGTCTTCATCGTCACTATCCCAAATTCCATTCACTTTTTCAAAACTCGAGACGAATAAAACTTCCGGCAAAAGTTCGTTCACTAGTTGAATGAGTATTGACGAATCAAAGGGGACTTCATCTCCCATGATAGACAAAGCATCAGAAATAGGACCTGTTTGAATGTTAGGCTTCTTGCCCCTTGGAGGGACAGAAAGTTGATTAACATCAATTACGTCTTGGATTGCATCCTTCAACCTCCAACATTTCTCATCATTAAGACCCTTGCCTTGATGAAACTTGCAATAAGCATTGGGGTCATAGCTAGCGGTCCTATTCTCTGGTCGAGGTTTAGGAAATGGTCCAGTTGGCATAATCAGTCCTTGACCATGCAAACGGTCATAAGCAGCATCATAAGTCATTCCCAAAGGCGTGTAAACCCTCCTTTGCCTTTGGAATCTTTAAGGAGGAGCATTAATGGCCACCACATCATTGATATTGATATTGTTGGTAGCATTATAGGGCTTGGAAGACGAAGAAGAAGGAGTGTCGTTCTTCTTGTTTTTCGAAGTGCTGTTATTACTGTTGCTACCAGCATTCTTTATTAGTTCGTCCTCGATATTGATTCCAATATCGTATACAGCTTCAAAGGTACTTAGAGGAAGAAACTTCAAGTGTTGCTTGTACTTATGAGTCAGATTGGCAATGAACAAGCGAACCATCTCTTTTTCCTTGGGGAGATCCACCAAGAGCGCGGATGATTCCCTTCACCCCTTTAAGTAAATGGTGAAGCCTTCATTCTCTTTCTGTTTTAGAATGGATAGTTCACGTTTAGAAGTTTTGGCCTGAATGTTACACTTTTAACGATTCATAAAGCTTTAAGCAACATCCTCCCAGGTCACGACATGTTTGGATTCCAAAGAGTAGAACCATTGTTGATAGGCATGCTCAAAGGAAAGAGGGAACACTGTAGGGAAGAGTGTCACATCTACTCCCTTAAGAGCCATGGTTGTAGAAAAAGCCTTCAAATGAAAGCGAATTATCAGTGTGCTTGCATTTGGGAATGTCAGCAGTGAAAAACTTCTCAGGAAGCTTGTCCCTTATGGACGAAGAGGTGACAGGCTGTTCCACATAAGTGAATTCTTCAGATATCTTGCTCATTTGTTCCTTAATCTTGTCCATTGCAGTGGTAGTGACATTGTTTTTATTGTCTTGCTCTATCGTGTTGACTCTAGTGGTGAGAGTTTGCATCATGTTAGACAACATTTTAATTGTCTTGTTGTTGTTCTCGATGTCTTCCTTAGTAGCCATTGGTTGAAACTACACTGGAGATGGACCTTGTGGAGATTATTGTTGTGGTTTCCTAGTACGCATCTTTGGTATAAGAGAATGTTTAGGTATTGACTCGAACCGTAACAATTTACCCTTGCTTCTTGACCAAGTGTTGTGACACCGAAACAAACACACCTTAACCATCCGGAAAAAAAATGTATTTTACAAAAAATCTATAATTTTGAAATTCTATTTGTTTATTATTTTTTTTATAGCAAAATTGGGAGGATACTATCCGACTTACTCCGAAAAGAAAACGACACAAAAAAAACAAGACTACCCTAAAATACGGTTAAAAATTGATGCACGACTAAGGGAAAAAGTGTGTGAACACGATACGTGAGTGATTAAGTGAGGTTATGAACATGTGTTTTGATCGTAAAGCTGGACATGACACCAAACTGGACACATAAACCACATTCATACGCACAAAAACCAAAAAAAGACTAACGAGACACTTTTCCTGGGCACCGTATCACGGTGCTGACTGTCGTGACACAGTGCAGTCTACTGTCAGACGGTAAAAAGCCCTGTGTCACGGCACTGTTCACCGTGGCGCGGCAGAACATGTCGTGACACGGTGCACAGTTCCAGGTCAATTTTGTGACTTTTCCAAATTTTTAATCGATTTTAGGTCCGTACTAGTTACTATGTGAAAATAAAAACCCTTGGTCTTGGGTTAAACAAAAGAGTAAACACATGAAGGTTAGCACCAAACACCCACATAGCATTTAGGCACGATGATGTAAAAAAAGTTCGCAACCTAGAGTCAAGATCTATGTTCAACTATTGGTCAAGCTTTGGGTGTCAAAAGGGTACCATGGTTAAAAGTTTGGACGCGTTAGCAAGGCAGCCTCCCTTGAGGGTGTATGCCAACGGGCGGCTCTTCGAGTTCGTGATAAAATTGAACTCGACTCCAGGGTTTGGGTGGATTTAATAACTCGGATGAACCCTTATTGCCATGAGCGTTTTTGGGTTGATAGAGCTTAAATCCCCCGGGGCTAAGACGCATGTACAACACATACATTTTTTTAGAAAAATCGAAGGAAGTTGACTTTGAGAACAGAAAATAAGCCACCGGACTGATTTTTAGGACTGCTGTGACAAGGCAATAATTCCCGTGCCACGGTACTGTACACCGTCAGATGGTGCACTATACCGTGACACGGCAAATTTTGCCGTGGCACGGAAGTCAAAAGATATGACTGGTGCCCTGTTTTCCTTCGTGCCCAACCAAGTTATTCTATTTTTCCTACACGACAGACCTAAATGCGACGTTAAAACGTCTATGCATATGCAAAAATGCCAAATTAATCACAGGAATATTTTTTCAAAAATCTTTCAAGTCTCATCCACTCATCTTAATTAAATACCGATCACTCAAATCGATAAATAAACAAGAATCCTCCCCAATGGAGTCGCCAAATTGTAGGTGTCGCTCGAAGTGCGCCTACGTTAAAAACATGTGTGAATATGCTTAGCACTCATAGGAAGTGGGAATTGACATAATACGATTAGGGACAAATAAAATAGGGAGCCGCCAACAAGTTTTTTTTAGGAACTTGTAAACCGTTCACGGATCATAAAAAGGCAACCACAATAAAGGGACAACAAAAGGCAACAACGATTGACCCGTGAAGGTTACACCCCATTCATAATCCATGAGATTACTAACTCCATATGGTTCGGAACCACGAAAGGAGGATTGGGGATGATGGTACGAAGTTAGTCATGGAGGCACATTCGCCCGTATTGGCCTCTACTCGATTCTTATAGTGAAAAGTGATTCATGCGATCTCTAAGGCATACAAACAGAGATTCAATTTTCTCCAATCTATTATTATGCTAAATTGGTTTAATATTAATGCAACATATAATTCTAAAATATTTGTGATCACTTGAATTAAATAACAAGATTAAAAAGGAACCTAAACCGATTGTCCAAATTATCTTATTAGGCGTGATTTTCAATTACATATTCCCTTTAAACATGCAATATGGTGAACATAATAACAATAGAATAAACATTAATATTGGAAGCAATTTAGCCATAATTCCAACATTATAAAATTGTTAGAAAAATAATAGAAATAAAAGGAACATAATTCTTACTTTGATTCTGTTTGTTTGTAACTACAAAATAATAGACGAGTTAGTAACTTCAAGGAAATAATAATAATTCAATAATTAAATTAAATTAAATAAAGTAGAGTTGATTTGGGGACAAACCCTCAAACAGTTCTACCTTTCACGCCTTGGCTTAAGGACAGAACCACGAGTAAAGTATGGACTTCTTGGAGTACTTGAAGAAGGAATTTTGAAATAAGAAGGTTATGCTAGTGTTTAGGCTAAAGCATAGAAGAAAGAAAAATCAACTAGAGAATTAATTAATGCCCCGTACATCAGAAATGAGGGGGTATTTATAAAGAAAATGTGCTGAGGGAGCACACGGAACCCTAAAATGATAAAAACCCTAAAAAAGTATCCCGCGGCACGGCAAACTTTACCGTGACACGAGAAATCCCACTGTCACACGGGAAACATTCTCATGACACGGTGCATTATTAGTGTGACGCGGGAAATTTTTAGTAAACGGGGAAGAAAACGAGTTAAGGGTTTACGCGAAAAAGACACGGAAATTCCCGTGTCACGGAAGATTTCCCGTGTCACAAGAAATCCCACCGTCAGACGACAATGATTCCCGTGACACAGTGGGTACCTGCCGTGGCATGGGAATTCCTAGCCTGCTTTTCCGTCTAAATACATTTTTAACCCTAATTTCGTTCAGCATTTTATGCGCCAATTGATAATTTCGGGCCTTTTCTGATTTATTCTTATTGGGGCTAAAATAAGAAAATAATAAACTAAAATAAATAAAAGGTTTGGGCCAAAAATAAATAATAAAACAATAAATGAAAAAAAGGTTTGGGCTAAAATTAAATAATAAATTTGGGGTGAAATTAAAACTAAGCTTTTACCAAACATAAAGACTAATCCATGAACTGTTCAAAAATATGAATTTAATCAAATACGATTTTTTAAGCACTCTCGGGATTAAATACTGAACCCGACCAATAGTGGCGGTGAAAGGTTGTTCATCATCGGGTTTGGTTTTGGGTAGACATTTTTAGGTGTCTATAGAAGCCCTCACTTTGACTAAGTTTGTAGAAACGTCAGTTTCGAAAACGATAGTCAAAGTAGTCGATAGGGACGGAAAATGATTTAAGACGTTTTGCAATCCTAAATCACTCTGTATACGCTGATACCTGCAGAAAAATGTTTATCCTACAGATGAAAGAGTAAAAGGATAGAATACGTATCTAGCACCAGTGTATCGGTGACAAATGAGTTTGGCAGCTTCCTATGCTTGAAGGAATCCACTAGATAACGTTCGTGAAACGCTTTCCATGCCCGAGGAAAGCCGACTGAGGGACTTGGTAGTTTTCTAAGCCTGAAGAAACCTACCGGATAATACTTTCAATGCCTAAGGAAAGTCGACGTATGAATTTGGTGTCATTCTTTGCTTGTAGAACTCCACCGATGATACTTTCCATGCTTGAGGAAAGCCGACAAAGAAATTTGGCAGTTTTCTATACTTGATTTAAAATACACCGATAACGCTTTCCAAGCTTGAGGAAAGTCGACCTTGGCGGTTTTCTATACTTGAAGAGAAATCCACCGATAATGCTTTCCAAGTTTGAGGAAAGCCGACTTGGCGGTATTCTATACTTGAAGAAAAATCAATCGATAACGTTTTCCAAGTCTCATTTTTGGTACTCATAGGGTAGTCTTTTAGGATGTTTTCGCCCTATTTTTCATGGTTTTATTTTATCATTTTGGTCTTTTCTCCTTTAATAACACTTCGCGCCCTGGTCCCGGTCTAGCCGCGGGCGCAAAAAATCTGGATAGACCGCTCCTTTGAGAGGGACCACGACCCCCCTGTTTACACTTGGAACAGGGCATCTGTTGCGGCCTTCGCTGCGGGCGTAGGCTACAGTACCTTGCCCGCAGAATTAGTTATGGGTTCTGTACCCATTTCTTTGCGCCCGCAAGATATTCTTGGACAGGGCGCGGCCAATCAGTTTTTCTTCTTTGTCTATAATCACTCTTGTAAATCCTTTTGAAAGCCAACTTTTAGATGATATTTCATTTGCTTAGCTTTTAGAGAGAGAAACTAGAGAGAAAGTAGAGATTGGAATTCTTGGATTTGTTTTGTATTACAACATTGGTTCAATCAAGTTTGGATTTCTCCTTCATATCAATAAAATTTTGTGAGATTTCTTTCCTTTTAATTTACTTCATTGCAATTTTCTTTGATTTATGTTTGAGAATTTGTTCATTGATTGATTTTCTTTTTGATTTAAATTTAATTGAATATGTCTGTTATTGAATTTGTTTTGTATTTCAATTTCACCATGATTAGTAAGTAGATTAGTTGCTAGGTAGAAGGGGAAGCGTGCTTGGTTGATGATTTTTGCTAGTTGATGATCATTGATTATTTGAGTTGTTGTAATTAAATTGGTTGACATAGTTGTGCATGTGATTAATTAGACTAGGAGTGATCAACCTACAAGATTAATCTATATTGCATTGCAAATTTCAATGACATGAACCCTTGATTTGAGAATATCTTTAATTGATTGAATTTGATTGTGATTCTTCTTGTAACCATTCATAGTGAACCCTAGCTTTGCTTATAGAAGATTGCAACTATCGTTTGTCCCTTGTAATGTTTGAATCAATTGAGTGATCTATCAATTAGCATAGTCATTGAGCTTGCATGTGGAACCTATATCCCTAGTGTTTAGCATATTGATTGAATTCCTTGATTTGTCTTGATTCTTGATATTCTAGTTACCAACCTCAACCATTGATATTCTTCAATTTAGCTTGACATTAGACTATAGCATAGTTCCTACTGATTCCTTTGGGTTCGACCCTTGACTTACCGCATACTTGTATAAGGTTTTTTAAGTGTTTATAAATTGATTTTGACCAAGGGAGAATTAGAAAATGACCTAGTTTTCCACTTGTAAGCAACTCATGAGTTGCGCGCAAAAATTGCAGAAACTTTGCCCCTCTTGGGTCTATTTAAGTGTGGTTTCGTGTAGGATTTTGAGTATCTCGCATTCATTCATTTAGTAATATCATTAAAAACAAAAAAGAATTAATCTGTCTAAATTCTCTTTCTTTTTTTTTTTTTTTATTTGAACAATGGTGAAAACCTTTTAACAACATTTGAACCAATGGGTCACTTCCCTCTCAACCAAGAACAAACTAGCTTTAAAAATTTACCACCTAGACCCTCTATTGAACTACATGCAACTAGTGATTAATTTTGATTTTCTTAATGCCACCGTAAACCATTGGGACTTTAACTACCATTTTTTCTTGTTTAAAGGGGACAAGAATGTCCCACTTCCAGGTGAGTTTGAGGCCTTGCTAGGCTTTCGTGCAAATACTCTTCCTATGACCTATGCGCCTACCTTGTCGAATCCCAAACCTATATTCCAAAGATTTTTTGGTTTGTTTGACAATGATATGACTAACATTGAAACTGAATAAGGCGTGAATTTTATCCAATTTATTGAACACTTCGTCGCTCCTCGTGACAACATGACTAAACAACGCTTTTAAATTCGTTCTTTATGTTATTGTCTTGTTGTTAATTGCTTGTTTAGGACAGGCAAAGAGTATGGAGATTATTCCATGGTTTCCATATTAGAGCAAATAGAGGGATGTCATTCATCCGCTACTTTGGCTTTGGCGGAAACTGTTCTATGTTTGAATCGCCTTAGAGGAAACCCTAATGAAAACGGTTTCAAGGGTAGTCCACTCCTATTACACGTACGTTTTTTTCGTCGTATTCCAGCGCAAGTCATGAAGTTGTGTTGGCATGCCCAGCGCAATCTTTTGCGTTGCGCGCGGTTAGCGCGCGCACTTGATTTTGATGCCCGCGCCACCTGCTTGTGTAAGATCGCAAACTAATTTTTCTTTCTATTTTTTTTTAGATTTGGCTCATGGAGCGTTTGCCAATTGTTAATCAGCAACAAAACCTTGATGCTAATGGAGTAAGGACATTCCCTTGACGTCGAATTCTCTACAAACATAAGAATCAAGAATAATGGACGTCGTTTTTCTATCACGGGGTTCCTAACATACACTTTGTGATTTCTTGGTGGAACATAAGTAGTATGGTTGGGAATAGTTTTAATTATCTTTATATTAGGCTTCTAGGCCTATCTAGTACTACTTATATCTTTCCTTGCAAGGTCATTAGACTATATGGGATGAAACAATAATTTCCCCGTAAGATTGTGACGCCTCTAAAGATGTGATCTTTAAACCTAAACAAATTCCTCTTTGGATGGAATATTTATCAAGTCTTCCTAGATGGGTAGTACAAAATCCTACCGCGAGTATTGTATTGTCTTTCTTTTACAAAGCTTGGATGAATGCGGCGGATAAGGGCGAATTAAACAAAGCTCGATCTCAAGATGAAGCTGCAACGGTTCGCAATCCACCTAAGCCTTTGATGCATTCGCCCACCACTACTCCTCTTAGTGGCCAAAACAAAGGAGTGAAAATAAAATTAGACTTCTCATCTCCTAAGGATCGTTCGAAGGAAAAAAAAAAAGGAAAGCTCCCTCCAAACTCGCGCAATAAGGTGTGAAAATTAAAGAACCTTCACCAAATACTCGCACGAAAGATTCAATTGTCAAAGGAAAAGGAAAACAGGTTACAGAGGCCCAATCCCTAAATTGAAGAACAATGTTTGGGTGAAAAAGAAGAGTGTAGGGGAAAGCTCAAAGACTTCTGAAAATACAGCGATGGAAACTACTCCTCCATCATCCATGACAATCGAGGACATTGTAAAACCTTAGAGTGTTACACAATTTTATGATTAGTTAAATTTGAATAAAGTGTAATCACTACTATATTTTTTTTATTTTTTATTTTGCTTTTGTCATTTACTATCTAATTCAATATTGTCTCTCTTTTTTTTCGGATTTTGAATGAAATAAAAATGATCTTTAAATTTTTTATTTTGATATGACCGAATCATAAAGATTGCATACATATTCGTAATACGAAATCAGGTCTTTGCGTAGTTCTTTTACAAATTTATTATTTATAATTAATTTTTTATTTTTATTTAATCTCTTAAATAGAAATTAAATGAAAAATTAATCAAACATTGTTTAAAAAAATTTAAATCAAAGTTTAATTTTTATTTTCCGAGTATGTGTTATATTCAAGAAACACCCTCTTTTTGTCGCAAGTATAAGTCGCAACTTTTTTCAAGCGTAAAAAACCTGGGTTAGTAGTTTTTCATTAGGTGGTGCGCGCACCAACCGAGGTTGCCGGAGCCTGTCGCGCGCAACAAAATTTGTTACACGTTACATCCGCACGCAACTATTCCTGTTGCACGGGACACCAGTACTATGAGTGTTTTTTTTTAAAAAATTTATTTTTATTTTTTGCGTTATTACTCCCCCCTCCCCAAGTGTGATGATTTTTTTGTGATGTTTGAAAAAATCTGAACACTTAGAATGGTCAATTATTTGTAAATTCCCCCCCCCCCACAAGTGTCATGTGCTTTGCCATATAATTCGGTAAAGTGCGTAACACTTAGAATATTTTGATTGAATGCTAAAAAAATATTTAATGAATGAACGAGTTTATCCGGGTTTCATATGTAATATTTTTTAAGTCGATCAATGTTTATTAATTGGCAAATTTCATCGCCTCCAATATCAATTAATCTGACGATTCCTCCTGATAGGATTTCAAT
This sequence comes from Chenopodium formosanum, assembly GCA_024500155.1. Classification (NCBI taxonomy): domain Eukaryota; kingdom Viridiplantae; phylum Streptophyta; class Magnoliopsida; order Caryophyllales; family Amaranthaceae; genus Chenopodium; species Chenopodium formosanum. Next base: position 29,126,546 of record CM044862.1, on the reverse strand, counting down.
TACGCGGTAGGGACCTATCCAATTAAGCTTGAATTTCCCTCTTGGATCGGTTGGTGGACCCCTAACCTCCTTTAGTACAAAGTCACCTTCTTTGCTATTTCTGGGTTTTACCATTTTATTAAAATGACGCGCAATGCGCCGTTAGTAGACTTCTACATGATGCAAAGCTCTTAATCGTCGTTGATCGAGGAATAAAAGCTCTTCATACCTCGCTCTTACCCATTCAACTTCCGGTAGCTTACTTTCGAGTACGATGCGTAGGGACGTCAAGTTCGACTAGTTGAACTGCGTCCATTCCAAAAACTAAGGATTATGGAGATACCTCTATTGATGTTTGCATGGACGTTCTATAACCCCAAAATGTGAAGTATAGTTTATTCGGTCAGTATAGGGAATATTTCAAGCATTATCTCTAGCTTGAACCCCACTGTGATCATACACTAAAGTATGGTGGTGTCCAAAGGGAAAGAAGATAGAGCAAAAGAGTCACCAACAAGTTTTAGGAACTTGTAAACCATTCACGAGGTAAAGGTTACACCCCTTAATGATCCAGGAGATCGTCAAATCCAATAGGTCAGGAACCATACATGACTGGTAGTTCGGGGATGAATGTACAAATCCAACTTAAAAGAGATTGAACCTGCTCTAATAATAGGCCTCTACTTTATTCTGATCGTATTCATGTGTGCTTTCTGACTAACATGCAATCAGTAGAATTAACCCTAAACGTGTTTAATCTATGTTGATTGAATATTAATGCACAAATAAATCTATTATTGGCGATCACTTGAATTTTAATCATATTAACTCTAAACAAGATTATTAATTATCTTATTAAGCGTGATTATAAGTACAAATTCCCTTTAAACATGCATAAAAGGTGTGATCAAGCAATAACAATAAATATAATATCAAGCAACATGATAATAATCATAATAATCATAATTATAGCAAGATCCTAGGCATGATACTAAAAAGATTAATAACAAACCTTAGCATGTCACTAAACAATAAAGATCAAAGCTTTAACCCTAACATGATACTAACAAAAATATTCGGAAAGAAAATAAAAGGCATCATAAATTTAATCATACTTGATATTATGATTTTTTTAGTTGTTACCCTAAACATGATACTAGGATGATCAAAACACCGTAACATGACACTAGGAATCATAATAACATTATAAGCATCATTTCTACATTATAATATCAATAAAAACCATTAAAGCACTTACTCGGATGTCTCGTATCTCTTTCTAATAACAAAATACACGCGTTAATAACTTCAAGGAAAAAAATAAACAAATAATTAAATTAAATAATCAAAAGAGAGATTTGGGACCAAACCCTCAGAAATTAAAACCTTTCACGTATAGGGAGAAGGCAAATTTGAACAATGCTAGGTGTTTCTTGGTCTTGTGAATGCTGAATTTTGTATGTAAAAAGGTTGGTTTAGAAAAAGAGAGAGAGAATAAGCTTAAGCTTCGAGAAAGAAGAGAATTAGAGAGTTGTTAATCTTTGATGAGAATTGGTGATGAAAAACGGAGGTTTCAGGAGGCTATTTATAGAGAAAATCAGCGCTTCGACAAGGAAAAAAGAACTTAGCACTAGGAGCTGAACATTGGCGCCAGGAGCTAATGTCTGTCATCAGGCGCTAGTTAATTTTTCACGCGTTTTCTTAATTCAAATAAAATTTAGCCTTATAGAAGGGCAAAATCGTATTGTCCTTAAAAACACTCTTTTATTCTAGTTAATACTCTAAAAACTCAACAAAAGTCAATTTATCAATGCTAATTGAATTAGGAATGAACATAACCTTCTAAAAGAATCTAGAAGACTAAATGATGTGTCTGTTTTATATAGTATTTTACCCCCGTCCCTTAGTCATAATTAGTAGTGTTTTTGGCTCTTTAGAGCCACTTTTGTTACTAATTGGTGTTTTCCAGTGTTTTCGTAGAATCGGTTGACTTTTGCAGGGATTTATGCTTTTGGAGTATTTTCCCGAGATATTTTAAAGCAATCACGAGCATTGGAGAAGCACAACCAGAGTTTATCGCCCAGAGCCGGTTAGAGACATCGAACCGGTGATTAAGGGCTTGGTATAGGTGATACCGGGGCATTTTGACCGATTATTCAAGACCCAAAGAGGAAACCCTGATTAGCCCGAAGAATTGGAGCCCAATCGAAGTCCAAATAGTGGCCCAAATGAGCCGCCCGGCCAAAAAGGCTAGCGCCTGGAGGCGCGCCCGGCCGGGCACGAGATTAGTGCTAGAGTAAAAAAGGCGCGCCCGATCGGGCGGTGCCTCGCCCGATCGGGCGCGTGTTTTATTAGTTGTGGTTTAACGTAGTTTTAATTTGTTTTAGATTAGGATTTTTGTACGGAGTATATATACTCCTCCGTAATACGTTTTTAGGACTACTTCTTCTTCTTCTCTTAATACTTCTCTCTTAGACTTTTTCTCTTTACTTAGTTTTCTCTTTCTTAACCTCTCTCTAAACTATTGTTCTTATTCTTCCATTAATTCCAAATTACTTTTTGGTAACAATTTCTTCCCCTTTTATTTCAGTTATTTTATTTACTCCCTTGATTATGCTTTTATTTATTTATTTGATTAGTTTAGTCACGATGATTTGTGAGTAGTTTAATTTCTAGGGTTTATGGGGATCTAATAAATAATATGAAGGGGTAAATTATTGTTGTTGATTATCAATGCTAGATTAATTTCCTATTGATTGATTTAATGCTCGGTGACTAGATTAGGCCTATATTTTATGCATGAGTTTGACAATATTGATTCAAGATTCGAGAGATGAGAATTAATGTTTAGGTCTAGTTTCAATAGGAAAGTTAATTTATAAATGGTTAAGTCAAGATTCGAGAGATGAGATTTAATACCGGTAAATTAATTGTGTGATTGTAATACGTAGAGAGAGCCCTTTACAACCTGGTTAATTGATGCATTGATGATTGACTATTATTGATTATTGGTATTGCATGATAATTTCTTATTGAATTGTTTTAACGTTTTACAATTGCGGCTTGTAAAAGTATAGCAATATGAAATTGATGAATCGAGCAGATGTTAATTTGATATTAAAGGCTAATTTCAATAAGAACTTAGATCTAGTAAATTGCGAGAGTCTGTTAGATCTATGTTGATTAATCAATTGCGAGAGCCTGTTAATCATGTTATTTATGCAATGTCAATGATTGATTACTATGTTTTACCCTGGAGTAATATTTATTGGTGAATCTATGCCCTAGATCCTTTTATATATGGTTTCCTCCCTATTCCTATTCTTTGTAGTTTAGTTTCATACTCAAACATAAATATTGGTTACTTAGATAATTTAGATTATAATAATTAATTAGGAGTAAAAAGACTTGTTTCCCTGTGGAGATCGACCCTACTTCTCTATCTACTTTAGTTAGAGGATTTAGGTATTTACTTTTGATTAGGGGATATGACTTTACCCTGTCAAAATTTGGCGCCGTTGCCGGGGAAACAGTTTTATTTTTATTTCTAATTATTATTAGAGTCTAGATTATTTTTAATTTATTTATTTATTTTATTATTCTTTATTTTTTTTTATATTATTATTATTATTATTATTTTTTTTTTTTATGAGTTGAAAATATCCATGCTTATGTCACTACAAGAATTATATAATTTTTATGCAACACCTAACTATTGTAGTTGTCAACGTCTTTGTCATAAAAATCCTGAATGCCCTTATAGTGAGTTTGATGTGTGTGCTCCGGATGATTTTAGAGTCTTTCCGTATACATATGATCATATTCGGAAACGATTAGTTGCTAATGAAAGTTATTGGAAGGCTCTTGATGAAAAAGTCTATGAACACTATAATAATATGAATGTTATTGAGAATGAAGAACCATCGGTTATAGAATTTGTGGTTGAAAAATCATTGGTTGACGAATCAATGATTGAAAAATCATTAGTTGTAGAAACGGTGGTTGATAATTCCTTTGTTGATGATGAGGTTATTTGTGAGGGTAAAATTTTAAAGTCATTATTGGATGATAAAGACAATGACTACCTCCATGTTCGTTATATTAATTCTAAATTTTTAGCGGAGGAAGTAGAAGGTTGTGGTGTATTTTCATCTCCCTCTTTTGATTTTTCTTTCTACCTTGAGTTCTCTTTATGTGCTCCTAACTTTTTCTTTGTAGGGATAAATAATGTGCTTGCTATTAAGCCCTATATAGTGCTTAATGAAATGTTTGCAGGAGCGTTTGATAAGTTACTCAAGGCATTGAATTCTTCCGATTGAGAGATGGAGTATGGTCGAGCGGGACCTTGATAAACTAGCGCTTTGCGGGAGGCAACCCGTATTTTGTTGTTTTTTATTTATTTATTTGTTTGTGTGTTTTTTTTTTTTTTTTTTTTTTCTTGTTTTAGAGAGGTAGAGGAGAGTATATCTTATATTTGTGGGAGTGTGACTTTGTGCAGAAATACTAGAAAAGTTGAGAAAAGATCGAAGGGCTAAAGGAATCCCGGGGCAATTAGCAGCAGCAAGCTGCCCCGTCAAATCAGTAGCACGGGCCCGATCGGGCAGAGCTCGCCCGATCGGGCGCGCGTACGCGTCAACAACTTTGTCAACTTCGACAGGCCATAATTTTTGCGTTTCTTATCCGATTTTTGCGTGTGACCTGTCGTTGGAAATCTGTTTAAGTCTAGTTTCTAATGAAATTAGAATTAATGTGTTATCATTTATATATAAAAAGTTATGATCATAATAGTGAACCTGACTCAAATTTGAACTTTTTCCCACTAACACTTTGTTTCTTTCTTGCCCAATTTTTTTCCAAAGAGATGCATTGCAATCCTCGAGGCTTTGGTGACATTGATGTCGTGATGATGAAGAGTAGTCACCTTGACTTCTAGCTTCCCTTTAAGACAATGAGGACATTGTCTGATTTAGCTTGGGGGGAGGTTCTCGTGTTCGTATGGTACATCTTTCACTCTCTCTCTTCTCTTTTTACTTTTATTTTTCTTAGTACAAATTTTATTGCTTTCTTAGGTTAGTTTTATTCCAATGAATTATGAATCATGCTTTCCTGTGCCCCTTGATGAAAATTTTTCGAAATTGTTTTGATTCTTGGTTATTGATGATAAATATTGTGGATTAGTTGATCATGATATGATGTTTGATTGCCTTGAAACCTTTACATGCGTCAATTTTGTCCAACTACTTGTGAATATAGTGCTTGACTAGTTGATTTGGTTAGGAAATGTGTGATAGTTCCATAGTTCCTGGTATGTCAATGAATTTGAGTATTGGTTTGCAACTACTAGTAATGTTTATATGATTCATTATTATGCACATTGTGGAGGACGAAGGCATTTGTTCTTTTAGGTAGCCTCCAGACATTGTAGATACATTTGTTCCCTTCTTGCTACCCATGTTGTTGCCTTGAACTTTTGTTGTCTATTAGCCGCATTACAAGCCTATTTTGCCCCATTGGTTACTACTCCCAAGCTTGGCTTAGGGGAGCTATTAGTGAGTGAAGTGAGGGAGTTTGTAGTGTACTTATTATTTGCACAATTTGGGTGGGATTTGAGAAGTTGTTTTGTTGTTGATCATGTTTATTTTTTTGATGAGTTTGAGAGTTATATTGTTTTGAAAAAATAAATCATGATATTATGAAAAAAAAAATAGAAGTTCAAAGAAAAAAATGTGAAAAAATAAGTGAACTTCGAAAAAAGAAAAAAATGTTCAAATGTTCTAATTGGAGGTTGATCAAAGAAAAAAAACAGCTTCATTGAAAAAATTCAAGTTGGAAAATAAAGTTTGTTTATTCACTCTATTACTCCATTATTATATCTTATTTGTGAGATTGTAAGAGTTGGGATTATTTTTTATGATTGGAGTATATTTGGTTGATGTTAGAGTTGGTTATGTAGGAGATGTTGATCATTATTTATTTTGATCATGGGTTTTTGATAGGATTTGGCTCCCTTAAGCATAGCTTTTCTCTCACTTGTTCCCAAATGATTCCTACCCTTTACCCTAGCCTTACATTACAAGCATTAAAGACCTTCCAACCTTTGTGCATTGAATTGTATGAGTGTGAAAGTGTTGCTTATCAATGCAAGTTATGATTTGACATATTTCGAGTCGACAAGTAGGATTGAGCGTTTATTGTTTTATACACACGAGAGTGTGAGTTGGGAGGGCATTGTTCACATAAAGGGGTTGGATGGAGAGCGATCGAGTACATCTTTTACTCGCCACATAAATGAGAGTTGACTGTGTCAGCACTAGTCTTGAATTCTATATGCTCTTGTGGTTTGCTCTGTTTGACAATTTTTAGGAAAGAAAGGTAATTGGATGGATTTGATTGGTTGACTCTGAAGCGTGTTTATTTGATTTACCCTGGATCGTTGGTGTTTGATTTTTACTTATTGGGGTGAAGCATATTTATTGATTCATTGATGAGATCTTTACTTAGGGACAAGCAAAGGTTTGGCTTGGGGGAGTTTGATGTGTCTATTTTATATAGTATTTTACCCTCGTCCCTTGGTCATAATTAGTAGTGTTTTTGGCTCTTTAGAGCCACTTTTGTTACTAATTGGTGTTTTCCAGTGTTTTCGTAGAATCGGTTGACTTTTGCAGGGATTTATGCTTTTGGAGTATTTTCCCGAGATATTTTAGAGCAATCACGAGCATTGGAGAAGCACAACCAGAGTTTATAGCCCAGGGCTGGTTAGAGACATCGAACCGGTGATTAAGGGCTTGGTATAGGTGATACTGGGGCATTTAGACCGATTATTCAAGACCCAAAGAGGAAACCCTGATTGGCCTGAAGAATTAGAGCCCAATCGAAGTCCAAATAGTGGCCCAAATGAGCCGCTCGGCCAAAGAGGCTGGCGCGAGATTAGTGTTAGAGTCAAAAAGGCGCGCCCGATCGGGCGGTGCCTCGCCCGATCGGGCGCGTGTTTTATTAGTTGATGTTTAACGTAGTTTTAATTTGTTTTAGCTTAGGTTTTTATACGGAGTATAAAGACTCTTCCGTAATACGTTTTTAGGACTACTTCTTCTTCTTCTTTTAGACTTTCTCTCTCTACTTAGTTTTCTCTTTCTTAATCTCTCCATTAATTCCAGATTACTTTTTGGTAACAATTTCTTCCCCTTTAATTTCAGTTATTTTATTTACTCCCTTGATAATGCTTTTATTTATTTATTTGATTAGTTTATTCACGATGATTTGTGAGTAGTTTAATTTCTAGGGTTTATGGGGATCTAATAAATAATATGTAGGGGTAAATTATTGTTGTTGATTATCAATGCTAGATTAATTTCCTATTGATTGATTTAATGCTCGGTGACTAGATTAGGCCTATATTTTATGCATGAGTTTGACAATATTGATTCAAGATTCGAGAGATGAGAATTAATGTTTAGGTCTAGTTTCAATAGGCAAGTTAATTTATAAATGGTTAAGTCAAGATTCGAGAGATGAGATTTAATACCGGTAAATTAATTGTGTGATTGTAATACGTAGCGAGAGCCCTTTACAACCTGGTTAATTGATGCATTAATGATTGACTATTATTGATTATTGGTATTGCATGATAATTTCTTATTGAATTGTTTTAACGTTTTACAATTGCGGCTTGTAAAAGTATAGCAATATTAAATTGATGAATCGAGCAGATGTTAATTTGATATTAAAGGCTATTTTCAATAAAAACTTAGATCTAGTAAATTGCGAGAGCCTGTTAGATCTATGTTGATTAATAAATTGCGAGAGCCTGTTAATCATGTTATTTATGCAATGTCAATGATTGATTACTATGTTTTACCCTGGAGTATTATTTATTGGTGAATCTATGCCCTAGATTCTTTTATATATTGTTTCCTCCCTATTCCTATTCTTTGTAGTTTAGTTTCATACTCAAACATAAATATTGGTTACTTAGATAATTTAGAATATAATAATTAATTAGGAGTAAAAAGACTTGTTTCCCTGTGGAGATCGACCCTACTTCTCTATCTACTTTAGTTAGAGGATTTAGGTATTTACTTTTGATTAGGGGATACGACTTTACCCTTTCACTAAAACCGATCCTAATTGCATCAGGAATGATAAATCAATATTAGGCCTTCCTCTAGATCATTGGGCCTCATATAAGGATCAAACCGGGCCCAGTTTAGTAATTTGGCCATAACTTCCTCATTATTGATCCGAATTGTGCTTATAATATACTGTTGGAAAGCTCTTTTCAGGCCCCTTAAAACTACACCATTTTTGGACCCTTGATGTGGACCAAACCAAACTATATTGGATGTTTTCTTAAAATAGGTTTTCAAAAACAGAGAGAAGAGAAAGAATTAAAACTATCCGCAACACTAGACTTTCCACACTTTTACTTCATTCGATTATTATTTGACGTGAAAGGTACTCATCCCCGGGTTTGGTATTGGGGAGACACAAATGGGTGTCTACAGAAGCCCACACTTTGACTGAGTTTGGAGAAACGCAAGTTTCGAAAACAAAAGTCAAAGTATCAATAAGGACAGAGAATGATTCAAAACGTACTGCAATCCTAAATCACTCTTGTAACGCAGATAACTGCAAATTAGTGTTAGTTAAATAGATAAGAGAGTTAAGAAACGCGTATCTTGCACCGTCGAGTACACGTCTCTGAAGGTAACCAATTTGCTGCTGCATTGCTGTATTTTTTTATTTTTGACGGCCTCATGCAAGCTAGAGAATGCTGCCTGAAGACTTCTAGGCTTGTAACCGCCTCCAATTCCACCATGATAGACTTCTGCAAGCTAGAGAACCCCATTGACGATTGCTTTACTTGAAACGACCTTCTATCACTTTATGACCATCTTCCGCAAGCCAGGAAACACGATCGAAGACAACTTCGCTTTAAATAACCTCCAGTTGTTTGAGACAACTCTCCACAAGCCAAGGAACGCTGCCGAAGATATCCTCGTCTGAGGCTATCCTTATTTGTTGCGATAATATTCCAAGGAAAATTATTTATGACCCACGCTTGTTGATCTTTAAAAGCTCGCTTGAACTTTGCTTCCGCTATGCCAGTACGTCTGCACTTTTGCTGCTTTTGAACCTGTATATCGGTGCCTTCTGCAGAATTTTTGAACCAGTATGTCGGTGCCTTTTTTTTGTATGAACTAGTATGTGGGTGCCTTGCGATGAGCCAATGCTTAGGCGCTTTAAGCTAAGTGAGACAATCTTTCATCAAGTCGATCACTTTATGCGATTGTAATCGAGACGATTACTAAATCATGTTAAATTGCTTAGAGGGGCTAACTGGCGTACCAAGAAACCCTAAATATTGCAAGAGGTCGAAATAACCGCACTGAGTGGTTGAACAGTCTGTCGCCGCTGAAATATTGTTGGCGCCACATATTTGGCTCTAGCACCAGGCGCCAAGGCCTGTCGCTTGGCGCTAGAGTCGGGATTTCCATATATACCCCTTTCCTCTTTATTTTCGCTGCTGCTGCTCATTTTTGCTCGAGAATCGCTGCAGAGCTTCAATTCATCCATTCTTGCTGGTTTCTCAATTGAATTCGCTCAAATTTGTTGCAAATCAAAGTTTATTCCATCCATTTTCCCGATCTATGTAATATTTCTCCAAACACACTCCGGTTTTAATGAATTTCGTGCGTGTTTGTCAACAAATTTTTTAAAAATTCGAAACTTGAATTGCTTAATTCGCTTCGTTTGTCAAATTTCGTGCTATGAAATTGCTTGATTATGTTTATATATTTCCTTGAGAGCATCTTGTGACTTTTTTGATTCAATTTGGTGAAGAAACGAACAAATCACCATTGTTGGACCTCTTAACGTCGGGATGACAATGTGGCTTGTTCTTGATGTTTTTGCTAGCAAATCTTGTCTAATTTGTCACAATAATTACCATAGTATTGCAAGAAATTGTTTGAATGCTTGAAAAATGTCGTATATGCTCAACTTGAATTTGTGCTCTTTGTTTTTTCAAACATAGTATCATGCGGCTTGTCGAACCTTAGATACTATAGAACCTTAATTTATGATAACCTTGCACAATGTAGCATGACAAGACAACAAGGTTTGGGTTCACGGTCTCAAGACGTACGACGGGAGCACGAGCCCATAGAGGATGATGCCAACCCGTCCACTTCTCTTAGTCCTCTCCCTAAGTGGGATGAGCGGACTTTGTACTTCTCTCCCGTCCACCACATTTCCAAGAGGGTGCGACATGGGATCACAAATGGTAGGACGCGCTACCACAGTTCAGGCTGCGACACCTTAGGCAACCTGCACAAGATGTACATATGCATTGACAGAGAGGTGAGACTTCTCTAGGAGTCTTGCGGACTGACTGCACTTTTTGAGACCTCGGAGGCCATGATTGCCTCTAGCGGGAGTCAACACGTCGCTCGTGCCCTGGTGGAGTTCTTTAAGGACACCACCAACACCTTCCACTTTCCTTGGGGTAAGATGATGGTCACCCCGACCGACTTCAGTCTTATTACGGGACTGGAGTTTAGTTTTGTTGCACTACCGTTTGACAACGAGATCAGCGTCTTTTCCCTTGATGTCGTGGAGCTGTTGGGTCTGATTGCTGTTCAGGCTCATGCTGAGGTAGAGTCGACTCAGTTTAGCGCGAAGGGGATTCGCCGTTCGACTCTAGCAGCGGCTTTCGAGGATGATGCTACCACCCGAGAGCAGCGGGTGCGCATCTTTGTGCTTATCTTGCTCTCAGGGACGTTCTCCCCTGATAAGGGTAGTATAGTGCTGCTTTACTACCTACCAGCAGTCAAGATCTACACTTGATCAGGACTCATGACTGAGCCACCTTGCCCTATGCTGACTTTGTTCGAGTGTTACGAGACTCGTGTCGACACCGGTCCTTCTCGGGGAACGACGCTCTATCCAGCTTTTGGAGAGTCGTAGAGGTATACTTTATCTTCCCTTAATGTTTAGCTCTAAGCTTTGATTAGCACTTGCTGATGCTTTTTCCCTTTTGTAGATCTAGTTCTATGAGTACTTTCCCTCGGTTGCGCCAGCGAGACTGTCGCCGCGCAGATTTCAAGCGAGTCCCTAGGTTATCCGCGCCGTATACTGCTGAGCGTCGCTATTTCTTAGGGACATATGGAGCAGTTGCATATCTTGGAGAGAGGGTTGCTATCCAGCATTCCTCGGACACTTTCGTCGTTCCTGCTCCTCCACCGCATCACATGTTAAATGCTGTGAGGTTGGTGAGCATGTCAGAGAGAGATGGCACCCCTTCGCGATCTTATACAATCCCTGGGCGGTGCTATAAGGAGGAGCTATTGCCATTTTTAGCTTAAGTCCCTGTACTAGCTGAGGAGGTGGCGGTATGATTTTCAGCTTTTAACTTTCGTTTAAGTAGCCCCCAAGTAATGTTTAATTAACTTTGATTTGCTTTTGTTAGGCTGGACCTACTGAGTTCGTGCCACCTCGTATGTACATCAATTATCAGGGGACATACGAGCCGATCGAGGAGATGATTCCTCTGGCTCCTAAGGGTGAGGGCTTCGTGGAGCGGTCGATTCCTCGTCACCAGACTCGGGTAAGCTTTATTTATTTTGCAATTTTTGTCCATATATGTTTTGCATCATTACTTACTTTATTCCCTTGAAAGTTCTCGCGCGAGGTAGTCACGACGATGGCACGGTGCATAGATTCCTTCCGGAGCCAACTCGTTCGGATGTGGAATGTGGCTACATGTCGTCGCGACGATGCCGTTAAGGAGGTAGTATCCCTTCTTAATTTTTTGCATTACTTCTTCTATTTTGATTGTTTCTAACTTAGTTTCTTCTTCCGGAGCCAACCCATTCCTTCTCGTACCCGTATGAGACCTGAGGTGCGAAGAGAGCCGGCGAGCTGGAGACGTCGCCGCACTAGTTCTAGTGGCTGGAGTGGTCGTTCTGAGGCTGACCGGACCGTAGCGCTGGAGGGTTTGGGCTCTTCATTCGAGGGTGCACACCCTGCGCCAGTAGCCCAGGGAGAGGCTACCTCGGCTCTTAGAGGTGGTGGGATGTACGAGGTCGGCTCGTCATTGCAATAGCCTCCGCAGCCTCAGGCTCGGATCTTGGGTGGACGGATCCTGTACTGAGTTTTCCACCTCCCGAGGAGACTGGAGATGGAGCCGAAGCTGGTGGAGAGGTTACTCCTGGTACTACGCAGTTTTATGACATGATGGGTGTACGTCCCCCACGCCATAGTTTGTTCCTGTCCTTTTTTATTTTGACTTTGTATAAAACTTTGCCTCTAATTAGACTCATTATTTAGACATATCTGTATATACATACTACTATGAGTTTTTTTAACATTTATTTATTATTTTTTCTTTTTATTGTGTACACGTTTGTGTGTGCAAAGAATTGTGGTAATTGATTTTGCGCAAAAATTCCGTCATTTTTATTATTGATGGAGGGTATCCGACTTTCTCCCCCAAAAAGAAAAAATGAAAAATAAAAATAAAAATATTTGATTTACAAAAACTTAAACGTTAAGTCTAGATAGAATCCAAATAAAAATATATAATTAGTATAATTGATATATTACTTAAGAAGAAGGAAATAATATAATTAAAAAAAAGGTATAAAAAGAATAAAAGACCGTAAAGTCATTGGTCAGACTCGAATCAGGCAAAAAAACGCGGTTTTGAAAAGCTCGTATGATAAGACACGACAGCGCCATATGGCGCCACGCGTTTTTAGTTAGCACCAGGTGCTAACTCTTAGCGCTTGATGCCAAGCTCTAGCGTCAGGCGCCAATGTCTGGCGTCTGGCGCTGATGAGCGCTGACTCCGAATCCTTTCTGGATTAAAACTGTGTCGATTTTGTGCATAAATTGCCCCCTGCCCAGCCGATTTTCTTCATAATTTCAGCAGATTAAATATAACCTTAGCTTTTGAAAAAACATAATCATGTCTATAGTCTCTAAAAGTTTTACCAACTTCACTCATGAATGGTGTCGGTCTCTACCAGCTAAGGAGAGAAAAGAGTTTGACGTTTTTCATATGGAGGGTATTTATGGTTTCAAGGGAGTAGATCTTGATGTAGACTTTATTCATACCGCCATAGAATATTGGGATGTAGACTTTATTCACACCGTCATAGAATATTTAGGGTATGATGAAATAAGCCCTGTACCGGAAGAATTCGGTGGTATCTTAGGCTTCCCTGCATTAGATCTTGTGGTAATCCCTTCAATAAATGAATATTATTATCAGGATTTTGAGCGCTTCTTTAATTTAAAAGACAAAGATCTAACAAATATAGTAGATGGTAGCATAGTTAATTTGAAAGAATTTGCTCGCCTATGAGATAGTTTGGGTACTAGTGGTGCTAAAATTGGTGGACTTTTGAGATAATCTTTGATTTTCTCAAAGGCCTTTTGGCGCTGATCGTCCCATTTATGTTTTTCCTCTTTTTTCAATTTTTTAAATATTAGCTCACAAGTCCTAGTCAATTTGTTTATAAATCGACTAATGTACTATAGTTTGCCAAGGAACCCCATAATTTCTTTTTCTGTTTGTGGGGGAGGCATGTCAACAATTGCTTTTATTTTAGTGGGATTGATCTCAATACCACGTGTTATTAATACGTATCTGAGTAACTTGCCAGAAGTTACCACAAAGGCGCATTTTTGTGGATTCAATCACATTTTGTATTATTTTATGCGAGCGAAAAATTTTCGTAAAGCTTTTATATGTCTCATTCTATCTTTGAACTTTACGATCATATCATCCACATATATTTCTATTTCTTTATGCATCATATCATGCATGAGAGTCGTAGTCGTTCTTTGTTACGTAGCTCCTTCATTTTTTAAACCAAATAACATGATTGTGTAGCAATATGTACCTTAAGGGGTAATACAACATATCTTCTCTTCGTCTTCTTATGCCATTAAAATTTTGTTGTAACCTATGTATCCATCCATAAAGGATAACATCGCATGTTCAGCCGTGTTATCTACCAATATATCAATATGTGGTAGAGGAAAATCGTCTTTAGGGCTACCCCTATTAAGGTCCCTAAAATCAACACACATGCGCACTCGTCCATCCTTTTTGGGGACTGGGACGATGTTCGCCACCCATTCTAGGTAATTACTTACGCGAATGAAACCTGCGTCCAATTGTTTTTTTTACTTCTTCTTTTATTTTTAATGAGACATAAAGTTTCATTCGTCGAAGTTTTTGTTTTACTGGTTTAGAGGTTGGGTTCAAGGGAATGGTATGTTCCGCAATTTCCCTATCTATTATAGGCATGTCCTTCTATGACCAAGAGAAGACGTCTTCGAATTCTTTGAGCGTCGATATGAGTGTCAATCGCTCTTCCGGATTTAGAGTTAAGCCAATTTTGATTTCTCTTTTGTTTTCATTGGTTCCTAGCTACATTGACTATTTCAGTGTCTTCAATGATAGGGTTCGTTCATTCATTAGTTCAACTAATTTATTTATATTATCATCTTTATTAGATTGATAGTTATAACATTCAAAAGATTCAAGAGAAGGCATATACTCGGAAATTGAGCTCACATTATTTAAATCAAAAGAGAGTACATCAAGAGAAGAATCCTATTTAGGATCCTTGTCCATAGAACTAGAAAATAAAAATTCAGTAATGGCCTCAAGGCCTAAATTTTTAGCTTCCCTAGAATCTATACTAGATTTATCGTCTGATTCTTCAAACATCTTCCCTTTGCCTGTAATGATCTCCAATTATCGCCTTTGTGATTGGTCCATTTGAAAGATTTCCTCCATCCATGCTCAAGGGTTTCATTAGAAGGGGTGATCAACGAGGTTGGGTCAAAAGCTTCATCTTGATTGGCATTATGATTAATCATTGTAGCTACATGATTTTACTCTACTCCAAATAGCAAGTTAAATTATTGCCATCATAGCACCCTGGAGTTGGGCGTCTTGATTCAACGATTTTAAGATCGTCATTCAAGAAGTAGCAATCGTGGAAAATTTCAAATCCAGTATTCTTTATTCCTTCTCAAACTAATGGTTCTAGAAAGTCGTAGCATGGGTAATCTTCTCCCTCCCTAATGAATTGTCCATTAAGGGTTTGTTGGTAGGATGGGATTAAAGTGATTATCCCTTTCTTGTTGTTGTCTCTACGTGCTTTGTTTTTCACATCGTGAGACTCTAGTTCTTCTTTTGTTGGTTTATATCCCAATCCAAAGAAGAAACTTTTCTTTGGGATAGGAAGTAAGAGAGATTTCTTCATCGCCATTCCCAAAGGCATCCCAGGAAAGTAACTACTCTTGAATAAGATGTTGTTTACTATCTTGGTGGAATATGGATCAATCTTGAATGGCTCTTCTAGGCTTTCTTCAATTTCAATTTTGCAGATTGGCTCTGCGACAAATCACCACATGTCCTCTTCATCATTATCATGGTTTATTTCCAAAAGTTATTGGTCATTTATAGCTATTTTGAGTGTAGAAGCATGTATAGTAATAGTAAGCCCTTGATAGTTTAACCTAATCATTTGATGAAGTGAGGATGGTATTGAACCAAGCTCATGTATCCAAGGACGTCCAAGTAGAAGGTTGAACGTAGGTTTAATGTCCATAACATGGAATTCAACCATATTTTAAATTGGGCCTATGGTAATTGGTAGCTTAACAGTTCCACACATCGATCTTCTCGAGTTGTCATAGGCCCTAATACTTTGTGATGTTGATCGAAAATACTTTTCTAGATTAAGGCCTAAGTATTTTGCAGTTTGCAATGGGCATATGTTTAGGGATATTGTATCCCTTGCACCCCAAAGTTAGGTATAATGCATTGTTATGGGTAGTGTCTTTTTATGGCAAATCATCATTAGTGAAAGTGATTGATTTGTTAGATTTCTCGCTAGTAAGAAAGCTAACGAGATCTTGAGGGGTTGTGTCAGTGCTTACAGACAAAGCCATTAGAGCATCCATAAGAGATTTCCTATGTTCTTTAAAAGTACTTAAGAGCTCCCAAATGCTAACATTCGTCTTGGATTGGAGAAGTTGTTTAACCAATGGATCTTTCACCTCAAGTGGAGGTGGTATTGTATTTTGTATTTGACCTTGAGTTTTATTTTGTGTGGTCGAAGATCCATTCGATGGTGTTGGTACTTGATAAACCCGCCCAGAACGAGTTAGATGATCTATCTCTTTTGGATTAGCTGTAGGACTTACAAACCAACTTTCTTCTAGAGGCTTTGGATGTGGCTCCATGTTAAGATGTTTCATGAGTTGTGCTTGATGCCTTGTTCATCCAAGGAGAGATTTGATTCCTTAAGAAATGATCCCAATCAAGCGCTCCATTTGTCTCATTTTGTAAACAAGATGAAGGTGGGACAGCGGCATAATTAGAGACATATAAGTCTTAAAAGTCGTTGTCCCATAATCCACATACTTCATTAGTTTCCCCTATGAGTATTGTGGCTAGAGGTTTTTTTATAGGGGTGATATAGTCCAAAGGATTAAACGCACCATTTCCCATATGGTCTTCATCAATATGAAACACCCCTAATGGGGATGCATTATTGTTAGGTTTAGGCGTGGGAATTCTCCCATCGTCTATTAAATCTTGTATTTTGTGCTTTAAGACTTAGCAACGTTCAGTATCGTGCCCAACGCCTCTATGATAAGCACAATAAGAATTACCATCCTATTGAGGAAACCTTTTTCTGGTGGAGTGGGTGGTGTCGGCCTTGTTGGCACAAGTAAGCCTTTTTCGCTTAATTTTTCTAATAACTCTTTATAACTTACAAGAAATGGTGTAAATTTTCTTTCTTTTGTCCATCTCCTTCTAGGATCATTATTGTTTTATTGATTTGTAATAATTTATTGTGTGGTGGTCGCAAATACATCAATAGAGGATGATGTATTATCATTCCCCTCTTTGTAGTTATTCTTAAGTTGATGATGATAATGGGGTTTATTTGCTTCCTCTTTAGCAAGATGATCTTCAATCCTAGTAGCCACATAATAGACCTTTTGAAAAGTGTCTAAACCAAGGCAACTTAGATATTTGTTGTACTTTTCATGATAGTTGTCAATGAATTTTTGTACCAAAATACAAATTCAGGTGGCCTTTGGGCACTAGTAGAAAAATAGCATTTGGCAGCGGTTCAAACCAGGTCTAAGACACCAATTTGAACCGCTTTCTATGTGGGGAATGCCAATTACCCCCTTTTTTAGCACCGGTTCAAAACCGGCGCCCTAAACCTGTTTTGGCACCGGTTAACCGGTGCCTTTAACTATTTTGGCCACTAGTTAACTGGTGCCTTGAAATAGTCTCCCGCGTTTTTTTTTACGGTAGCTAGTTTTTGCACCGGTTAACCGATGCCTTTTTACTCATTTTTTTCCCCATTTTTCGTGCAATAATATTTAAAAAAAAAATCCCTGTTTCCAGTAATAATAATAACCTGTAATTCCAGCAATAATATTAAATAAAATAATTGATAATATTATCATTATAATTACTAATAATAATGTTATTATTAAATATTATAACAAGATACAAATAATATTAAAAACAAGAATTCATATATATATATATATATATATATATATATATATATATATATATATATATATATATATATATATATATATATAGAAAGATATAGATATAAATATTCCCAAAAATACAATAAAAAAAAAGGTGTTATATTTATATACAAATGATAGTAAGTAAATATATAGTGAATAATAATATAGTTCAAAAGTTAACATAAATTTACAATTAAAATGTCATTTACATGTTGAAGATGATAAAAGACGTCAACATGTCATGAACTTTATTAAGCTCCTTGATTGTCAACGGACAATCCTTTTGGACCTTGCAAAACTTGAAATACAAAAAAAATATGTTATAATTAATTAATTAGGCAAAACAATATGTATTTTATCTAATATGACCTATATGACTTCTATTTAGCCCATTTAAAACATTTCTTATCAAATGAACTATTTCTTTCTCAGAACATGTCAATGACACCTAGTTTTATGTGTCTAAGCCCTAAAATTTAATCAAAAGAGCATTTTATTAAGGGTTAAGACGTTTTTTACTCAAAATGGCCCAAGTATGGCCTATATGTCTTTACTTTGCCCATTTCCTACATTTTTTATCAAATAAACTTAATTTATCTCATAACATGTCAATAGTATCTAGTTATATGTGTATAAGGAAAGAAATCACATCAAAAGAGCATATTAACACAAAATGTCCCAAATATAGCCCATATGAGTTCTATTCAGCCCATTTTCTACCTTTCTTGTCAAATCACCTTATTAATTCTCATAACATGTCAATGTTGGGTAATATTAGGTGTCTAAGGCTAAAAATCACATCAATATAGCATTTCATTAAGTTTAACAACGCATTTTACTCAAAATGGCCCAAATATGGCCTATATGACTTTTATGTAGCCCATTTCCCACATTACTTATCAAATAAACTATTTCTTTCTGATCACATGTCAAAGAAACCTAGTTTTATGTGTTTAAGCCCTAAAATTGAATCAAAAGAGCATTTTATTAAGGTTTAAGACGCTTTTTACTTAAAAAGGCCCGAATATGGCCTATATGACTTTACTTTGCCTATTTCCTACATTTCTTATTAATTGAACTTTATTTATCTCATAACATGTCAATATTATCTAGTTATAGGTGTATAAGGAAAGAAATCACATCAAAAGAGCATATTAACACAAAATGGCCCATACAACTTCTATTTAGCCCATTTTCTACCTTACTTATCAAATCACCTTTTTAATTATCATAACATGTCAATTTTGGGTAATATTAGGTGTCTAAGGCTAAAAATCACATTAATATAGCATTTCATGAATTTACAACACATTTTACTCAAAATGGCCCAAATATGGCCTATATGACTTCTATGTAGCCCATTTCCTACATTACTTATCAAACGAATTATTTTTTTCTTATAACATGTCAATTTCACCTAGTTTTATGTGTCTAAGCCCTAATATTGAATTAAAAGATCATTTTATTAAGGTTTAAGACGCTTTTTACTCTAAATGGCCCGAATATGGCCTATATGACTTTACTTTGCTTATTTCCTACATTTCTTATTAAATGAACTTTATTTATCTCATAACATGTTAATATTATCTATTTATAGGTGTATAAGAAAAGAAATCACATCAAAAGAGCATATTAACACAAAATGGCCAAAGTATGTCCCATATGACTTCTATTCAGCCTATTTTTTACCTTTCTTGGCCAATGGCCTTTTTATTTCTCATAACATGTCAATGTTGGGTAGTATAAGGTCTCTAAGGCTAGTAATCACATCAATATAGAATTTCATTAAGTTTTTGGACTTACCTCATCAAGTTGTTGAGTGTCCGTACAATGAGTCACAATGTTAAGCATGAATCTCATCATATACAAAGCACAATCAAGTTCATTTTCTTGTTGTGCGCACTAGCATATGACAAACAAATCACATCAGTGAAACATGCAAAGGAAATTAGCAAATATTTACTAACATAGATTTTGAAGATAATCACAATATCATGTAAATTACCAACGATGACTTTCATGTTGGACCCTTTGGAGCACGACAATGTAGCTTCTTCATAACACTGTAGTAAATAAAGTACATTCAAATTTGATTAGTCGTATGAATACTAAATTAGTTATTATTAGCAATAATCATCACTAGGTAGCTATATATATATTTACTTTTGCAATATAGACTTCACGAGCCACTTCTCCGATGATCGAGCTGAATCAAGGTGATAAATTGTGTTATTGGAATTACAAATCACCATAAGGCTCCAATGCTCCCTACATAAGTTCACAATAGACAAGCAAATTAATATTTTTGAGTCAACATATAATGAGGCCAAATCGATAGTATTTGACATGGTTAAACTTACTCTTTATAACATGGGGCTAATACGAACTTGTCTCCCACACGCGCTGATTCCCTGATACTTTGCTTAACATAGTACAACACGTCATTGGGGTTTCCTATGATTCTAGTAGTGGATAACTGCTTGGGGCATAACCAACCAACTTTACAAGGAGAATCAGTTTCAGTTAAGTGCTCATGTAGTGCTCTGCGTGCATGAACATTGAATAATTAATCACATGTAGGATAATCACCATAAATTTGAATAACTTCAAAAAAGTGTAGATTATGTGGGCATTAAAGTGCCTCATGAATTTTTAAATGAAGGAAATGATAAGCTTTGCACCACGTAGAAATTCTTTCACATCTTCTTTGTTGATCCATGCAACTACATCCTCATCATAGTGGAACATTGCCTTAGGAAATGAAACTTCCATGGGATCGACCAAATGACAAGAAAGGTTGTGGAGAAAGGTCATGTCAGCAGAGAGCGATTGAAGAACAATGTCTTCAACTAGTGGAGTAGGTTGCATGGGTGAACCTTTCGAAGAGTGCAACTTAGACACTTGTTCACTCTTAGACCTTTGTTCACTTAGCTTCTTCTTAGGTTGATCAATGCTTTTAGGCTTCTCCATCCTCTTTCTCTTTGAAATTTTTCTTCCATGCGAAATCTGAAATAGTTTGAGAAAGAATAAGTTTATAATTTGAGAAATGAAGTAAATGGACATATTATAAAGTATTTCGGCTCAAAATGGCTTTATTTAGAAAAAATGGGCCCAAAAACTTAGAACTTTGCTTCTTTTATGCAATTTCAACTCACAATCACTTATAAATATGTAATTATGAGATGGTTTGAGAATGAATAAGTTTATAAGTTGAGATATGAAGAAAATAGGCAAGTGAGAAGCCATTTCGGCTCAAAATGGCTTTATTTTGATGAAATGGGCCCAAACACTTAGAACTTTGCTCCTTTTTATGTAATTACAACTCACAATCACTTATAAATATGTAATTATAACATGGTTTGAGAATGAATAAGTCTATAAGTTGAGAAATGAAGAAAATAGGGAAGTGATAAGCCATTTTGGCTCAAAAAGGCTTAATTTTGATAAATTGGACCTAAAACCTTAGATCTTAGCTTCTTTTATGTAATTTCAACTGAAAAAAACTTATAAATATGTAATTATGATATGGTTTGGGAATGAATTTGTTTATAAGTTGAGAAATGAAGAAAATAGGCAAGTGAGTAGCCATTTCAGCTCAAAATGGCTTTATTTTGATGAGATGGGACCAAAAACTTACAACTTTGCTTCTTTTATGCAATTTCAACTACAAATCACTTATAAATATGTAATTATGAGATGTTTTGAGAATGAATAAGTTTATAAGCTGAGAAATGAAGAAAATAGGCAAGTGATTAGTCATTTCGGCTCAAAATGGCTTTATTTTGATGAAATGGGCCCAAAAACTTAGAACTTTGCTTCTTTTATGTAATTTAAACTCACAATCACTTATAAATATGTAATTATGAGATGGTTTGAGAATGAATAAGTTTATAAGTTGATAAATGAAGAAAATAGGTTGTTCTTCCACAAAGCCTTAAATTTCTGACTTCATCACCAAATTACTCTAACTTCAAATCAATGTTCTTCCACTGTGGATAGTAAGCTGGATGCTTCAGCATCTTGTTTTTCTTTCTTCCCTCTGCATGTCACCTCAAGTTTTTAGCGTCTTTTAGTATTGATAATAGACGTATAAACCTTGGAATAATGGGAAGATACCACAACACCTTAGCAGGAGGTCCCTACATACCAGGATTGCAACTCATGCACTTGTAGCGCGACCGCTTGCATCGCGGACACTCCTGCAATTGTTCATACTCATTTACAGTCATTAGGACATGCATGTATCTTCTTATACTCCAAACGAAAGGGACACATGAGCTTCTTTTCATAATAGTAAGACATAGGAATTTCATTCCCATCAGGCAACATATCACTTAATGCAGTCAACAAAGAAGTAAAACTAATGTATGTCCACCCATGCTTCGACTCAATGTTTAAAAGTGTTAGCACGGCCGATAGTTTGAAGTATTTTTTACACCCAGTATACAAAGGCTTTTTAGAAGCCTCCGATAACAACTCAAACACGCCACCTTCAACACCATGCAACATCTCATATACGTCTTCATCCTCGACCTCATCCGCCTGATCATCATCGGCTCCATCCTCACCATTATCAAAAATATAGTCATCATTCTCGTATTCCTCGTCCACATGAATCTCATTGCTTCTAACACGTACATCATTCCGATCAAAATTCCCACTGTACTTTTCACTTTCTCCGTGCTAAATCAACACATGGTATAAATGCCTAAACCCGCGACATAATACATGATCTTTAATGATTTCAACACTATCGACCACATTCACATTATTACAATCAACACAAGGACAATAAAGGCCTTTGCCACCCAGTTTGCGTTGATAAGCTAAAGCCCTCTCGCAAAACTCTTGAACCCCATTCCAAAATTCCAATGTATCGCGTCTACCATACATCCAACCACAATCCTTCTCCATTTAGTAAATTATATCTAAACATATATAGCAACATATAATGAATAGTGTGTAATTGCTACATATTTTATGTAAATCAAATTCAAGTACAAAACGTGAATATACCATTCATATAGTGAAAAAATGCATGTTTCCAAAGGGACTTTATCACTCCAACCTAACCCATCCTTGAATGTCTACTCTCACAAGTGAATGTATGTCAACTTTCCAATTTTAAGGAAAATCCGGCAGCATTTCCCCCTAGTTCTCCAAGTACAGGATGTAGATAATTAATTACCCAGATATATACCCAGAGAACATAGTGAGGAAATGGTAACCCAAAATGTTCCTTAAAATCAAAAAGAAAACATACATTCACCACGTAAGTGAGAGTAAACATTCAAGAACAGTCCCAACCGGGGACTATTCAAGACTTTCTCCTAATGAGAAAGCCTTGAACGGGTAACTAGGCAAATGATGATGCAAGTATTCTATATATTGTTGTATTTATTTGCAATTAAACAATACACAAGTTGCAATTTCATGAATAAACTTTTATTAAATGGATAAATAGAAAGAAATATAGCTAATTAAAGTTTATAAGTCATACCAATATAGCAACTACCCACTTCAGCTTAATATGTAGTCCTCAAGCTAAACTCGTGCTTCAATTCACAAATCTATTTAAAAAAATAATAAACAAAAATTAGGTTAAATATTAGGTATGTACTATTTCTTTCTCATAACGTGTCAATTCACTAATTTATTTATAAGCTAAAACACATCATTCATCAAACTAACAATTTCTAAACAATGTATTCACTACTTTAATTCATATAATTTATTCAAAATTGCTAAACTAACAAGGTTACTAATCTTTAATTTTTTTTCTAAATTACCCATCAAAACAACTTAAAAGTAACCATTAATAGAGGAATAAACTAGTCGTTAATTTCCTATCCCAAAATCAAACACTATTTATAAAATCCTAAACAAACCTAAAACAAGTATAGGTAAGTATAGGGTCGAACCCAAAGGAGTTAGTTGGTGTTATCTTTAGCCTAAATCAAGCTGTTTCGGAGATTGAAGAGAGAAAATGGTTGGTGTTATGATAGCAAAATTAGACTAATCAAGTAATTCAATAAGCTAAATGCTAGGGATATTGGTTCCACATGCTAATTCAATAATGGTGCTAATCGACAATTTCTTCGTTTTATTCAAGCATTGCAAAGGACAAACAATAGTATCAATCAAGAGAGTTCAAGAGCTATCTCCTAAAGGCCAAACTAGGGGTCACTATGAATGGCTAATCAAGGAAATTCACAATCAATTAAAACAATTCTCAAATTGATGGGTCATGTCATTGATAAATGCAATGCAATCTAGATTAATCTTATACGTTGATCATTCCTAATCTAATTAATCACATGCAAAACTATGTCAACCGTTTTAATTGCAACAATTCAATCAATCAAAGATCATCAACTAGCACAAATTATCAATCAATCATGCTTCCCCTTCTCCCTAGCAACTAATCTACTCACTAATCATGGTGTACCTCAAGAACAAATCACTAGAATTAGCATTGATCATCATTCTAAATCAAAATCAAGAGAAAGCAATATCAACTACAATATCCAATTCAAATCCAAGCAATACAAACAATCAAAGATGAAACTAAATCAATCAAGTAAGAGATGAACTAGAAGAAGAAAATCTTACTAACATTAATGATTGAAAATGAAGAAATCCAAGCTCAAATGATCCAATGTTGAAATACAAATCCAATACCAAGAACTTCTCTCTAACTTCTCTCTCTAAAATTAAGCTAATGAAAATTATCTCAAAGTTATCTTCAAAAAGGAATTACAAGTGTATTTATAGGCAAAGAAGAAAATCGGGATTCCCGCGCCCTCTCCAATAAACCCCGCGCCCGCGAAAAAATTGGTACGGAACCCATTAAAAACTCCACGGGCTTTCTGGACAACATCCGCGCCCGCGGGTCTTCTAGCTCGCGCCCGCGGCTAAAGCGCGGCGAATCCCCTGCTCCCAAAGGATGATCAGAGGGCCGCAGTCTCTCTGGTACGAGCGGGCTCTCCAATCTAACTGCGCCCGCGGCCAGACCGTGGAGAGTTCCTGGTCAAAATCTGCCAATTTTGTGCATAAGAGCCCGCGCCCGCGGCCTTCAGTACCCGCGCCCGCGGCAGACAGGCAGGGCTTGATGCCCTCTCCATGCCCTCTGTGAGCCCTCTCCAAAACGATTATTTCCTCCTTGCTTAGTCAATATAGCCCATCTTGATTACCTTCTAGAGACAAATCCTAGATACCTACAAAAACAAACAACAAAAAGGAATAAAAGGGAAAAAGAACCAAATAAAAGGAAAACACGAAGAAAACACGAAAAACACAAGGAAATAAAGAAAGAAAGGAATTAAAGGAAAAAGGAACGAAAATAAGATAAGAAAGCATAAAAGGAAGACGAAATCATCCTAAAAGGCTACGCTATGAGTGCCATAAATGACACTCATCAAATTCCCCCAAGCTAGACTTTTGCTCGTCCCAAACAAAATAAAGGCTAAAAAGGAAAAAGAAGGGATTATTCAAAATAAGAAAAGAAAAATAAAGAGGTGAGAATATACACTAACTCACTTTCGTAGTAATCACGGTCAATTTTAGCAACCAAAGACAAGCCATTTAAACTCCTAGATCGCTCTAGAGGACGAGTGATGCTCTCGTAAAGGGTTCCTAGAGATAACCTATAACTCTTATTAAACAAACAAAAGAAGGAAAAATGAGGCAAAATACAAGAATAAAGAGCTAATAATGAAGAACAAAATAAAAAAAAAAAAAAAAAAAATCTTTGTGAAATGGACTTTACAAAGTGACTATAGTTCAAATGAATAATAACCTTTCTAAAGTAAGTAATGGTATGCACGTTATAAGAAACCTAAGGTTGATTGAAACATAAATATGCTAAGCATAGGAACTAGTTGTCACACTCCACTTTCATCCCAAACGATCTTAGCGCGTTTTCCCTACTAATCTCATATCTCCCCTTAGTGAGCGTCTCATAGATTCCACAAAGGAACCGGAAAAAGATCGAATTTTTGGCTTACTCGACATCGTGACTTCGCATCCCCTTTCCTTAGGCTATAACCCATGATTCCCTCCACCGATGAATGACTCAACCCCTAGGTCAAAAGGTCTTCCCAAATGTTGTAACATAAGGCAAAAAGGGTTAAGGTAGGCTAAATTTAAAATTTGGTGGTTAACCTAAATTGTGAAGTAAAGATTGGCCAAATCTTAACACCAAAATCGAGTAATCACCAAACAAAAACATATTAACACCCCCAAGATTATTCAAAGCAACAATCTACAAACATAAGAATAAAAAGCGCAAACGCTTTCCCCCCAAGCTAAAAGAAGCATTGTCCTCAATGCATAAAAGGGAGAAAGACACTTGAATTTTTATGGGTTTTTTTTTTTTTTTTTTTTTTTTTTTTTTTTTTTTTTAATTTTTTTGAAGTTTCTCTTACTTTATCACAGCATTAGTCCTTGCCTTTATATTTGGGATGGCTTTTACTTAGTCATTTGCCATTATTTTCCAAATATAAACAACTCAACCTTGTTCACTAATTTGAATCAAAATCCAAACTTATACACCACAATCTTCCAACATTGACCATTGCTTCACAAAAACCAAGAGAAAATGAAAATGAAACAAAAGGCTCAAGAATTCTAAATATGTGGCTTGAAAAGAAGGGAAAAAAGAGTTCAAAGGGATAGCAAGTAAGCAAATGTATCCCTAAACCCAAAAGTAAAAATAAGGAAACTATCCTAAAAAGAGGGAAAATACCTCCCCGAAAAGATGCCTTTGTCCTCCCTAGGTAGTTCGGTCTCGGTCTTAAAAAACATACGTTAAGATTCAAGATTAAGTTTGCGAAAGTCAAGGATCCATGCCGCTCATGCAAGAATATGATGAAAGCTTGAAAAAGTAGGAAACTCACATGGTTGTAGCAAAAACTCACTAAGGTTATCAAATCGAAGATAGGGAGCAACTACCAACAGGCCACAAACAAGTAGAATCTGGCTTCATGATCCCCCTAGTTCTAGACAACTACCCTAGCATGCTTTATCCTAGAATCAACCAAACGTATTCTCAAACCGTGCATACCATGACCACCTAGGAAGGTTATTATCCAAAAGAAAGAGTCCATTGTTTACAAATCTAAGTCATAAAAAAAATGAAAGAATGGAAAAATAAAGCCTAAAAAAGCTATGTACAAAACCAAGAATAAAAAGAAGAGAAAGGAAAAGAAAAGAAAAGAAAATATGGAAAACCAAGATAAAGGAAAAGTAGGAGAACAAAGAAAAGAACAAAGATGCAATCATAACACATATTTCCCAATCGACAAACAAGCGGTCAAATGGCCACATCGCCAAAGACCCCAAACACACTAGGTGTTATAATCATACATCCTCAAACCGTTCAACTCTCCTAAAACTAATCCTAATCTAAGCAAACCAAGAAAAGTAAAGGAAGAAAAGCAAAGAGATAAAACAAGAAAGGCCTCACCAAGCGTCCAAACTATGCTACAATAATAAAGGAGCAAGAACGACCTCTTCTAATAAGCTTCGAAGAACAAAGATGTGGCTATGATCAAGGTGAGAAAAAGAAAAGAAAAGGACTATATACAAAATGAAATTGTTAGTAACTTCCAAACAAAAGCAAACAAAAGTAAACTTACGCGAAAACTATGTACAAAGAACCAGAGAAACCATCATCATCATCAATAGAAGGGACCACAAAACATCATCATCAAAAACAAAGACAACAAGATAAACAACATACCAACGAGAGTACCAAGAGCGAAGCAAAAGGAATCCATCAACGCCCTTTCAAACACATCCCCAAGAGTCCAAGGTGCCTCCCCAAAAATCTACCCTAAAACATCCTATTTGATTTCCCCCGTACAAAATAAGGGCATCGACCGCGATGCTTAAAAACATGCAAAGCTAAAAGGGAGGAAACAAAAAGGGAATCAAACAACCAAGGGGGAAACTATTGGCCACTAGGGCCGGCATCACCATCATCCACATCCCAACCTTCGGTATAGCCTGGAGGGAATCCATAGCGACCCCTAAAAAGGTCAAGTTGAGATGTGGATAATTGGTCTAAAGGCTCCGGTTGCATACAGAGCTTGGGGTGAGTGGGTGAACATAGTAGTAGTCGGGGTCACCCCGATAATCACTCCCCCCCCCCCCCCCGAGACCCGGTAGTCATAATGACTGAACTCATCCGGGAAGTCACGCCTTAGCTCATCGGGGTTCACAGCTTCGGGCAAATATGGGTACGTGGGGAGGTTGTCACCACCCCGAGATGGCACCGGCCCTTGTTGGGGCGACACTTAAGGGTAGTTCACCGGAGGAGTGACCTCCCCCCTACGCACACTAGCGTCATATAGGGCACTAGTTTGAAAAGACAAAGTTTGATGGTTCGAATGCATACCTTGCATGCTCAATTGCATGCGCTCCATATGCTCACGCATAGCCTCCATCTCACGGAGATATGCATCTCCTCGGTTGTCTTATTGGTGATGTTGTTGTCTTCTTCTTCCTCTTTGCTGCGGTTGTTGTTGTTGTTCGTGCTGAAATTGCCATTGATGTTGTTGTTTCTCTTCTTCATCTTCCTCTTCTTCACCACCTTCTTCTTCTCCACCTTCACCATCATGCCCATCATCATCATCATCGTCCTCATCACCATCATCCTCCTTTATAACATTCTCAAACCTCCCATTATCCTTAGGAATCCTCCAAACAATACTAGCCTCTCAAGTGATTGAGGTGGCAGCTGAGTTTGGGAGCATAAAATGGTGCACATTACACACTAGCTAAGAGTACCCACCGTTTCCCTTAGTCTTAGAAATGAAGCGCAAGGTGTTAAGTTGCTTCATATCCAAATAAATGTCTTCACTCTTTCCAATCGGAGTGCAAGACCTCAAGAAATGCTCTTGCTTGAAATAATGCACCAATCTAGTAATCATACCACCATAATGAATCTCACCCGCCTTCTTCCCATTGGTGATCAACTTACAATAATTCATGAAAAGATACCCAAAATTCAACCTTGGCCCCAAATCCGGCCTTGTAGCCATCCAAAGAACCAAGATCTCCTCCCTCGAAAGCTTCCCAAGATCTTGCTTACTAAACACTGTATACCCAAGAATCCGATGGAGAATACGAAGAGCCGGGTGAATGATCTAGCTAGCAAGTGATTCCTTAGAGTCAAACGACTTCTTCCTAGATATGGCTCTCCACCAAGCAACCTCATTGTATTCGGTCTTGTGAAGGGCAACCAAGGGCTCAAAGATGTCAGTATTTGGGTTGAAACCAAGGGCTTTGTTGAATTTCGCAAGGCTCATGGTATGCTTGGAATTGAAAAGTTGAAAAGAGATGATATAGTCGGTATCCCCCGTCATATTAAACTCAAAGGTGGAGTAAAATTCAATGCATGGTTCCAAATAAGTTCGAGGGGATGACTTTACAAACTCATCCAAACCAAGATTACGAAGCAAAATGTTAAGATCGGCATCAATACCCAATTTTTCCATATCCTCGGCAAAATAGTTGCGGGACGGTCTAAATTTCCGGGATTTCATTTTATTATAGATAGGGGTGTGTTTAGCCCAGTTCTGAAATTTGAGAGCGGGTAAAGGAGGAGGTGGGGCATTATCTTGAGTAATTTGGTTTTGAGGGGGTTCAGTGCTTGAAGGTTGGCCACGAGAGGATTGGCCGGGGGATTGGTTTGAACTTCTCTTGCTACTCTTAACTCTCCTCAACAAATCCATAGTTTCAAGCTCAATCAACACAATGAATCACAAAAAACACCCAAATTCAACACTACCACCAACGTGAACAAACCTCCGTTCACAAGACCACCCAAAACCACCACAAACTACAAAGTACCTGTTGCAAGCAACAACAACCAAAAATCCAACAACAAGCAACAAACAACCAAAAATCCAACAACAACCAACAATATTAACGATCTATTACAAAAAGAAGCACAAAAAACATCCAAAATAATTCCAAAACCACCATACAAACAACCAAAAACATCATACTCAAGCTTAATCAAGGCCACTCACAACCAATGCATAAATATCAATTGAAATTGATAAAAATAAAACAAAGGTGAGAAGTATACCAAGATTGAAGACTCAAAGCAAGCACAAAACCGAGTAGACTCAAAATTCCCAAAGAAATACACGAGAAAGAAGAGCAAACTTTATGAAAATGGAGTATGAAGGAAGTTTAGATGGAAATTTAAGAGAAAATAAGGGTGAATTTAAGTAAAATTGAGTGAAAGAGATGATTTGGGGGTTAGGGTTTGAGAGGAGGAAGAGAGAGAATGGGGAAAATTAAGAGTAAAAGGGAAAATAAGAGAGGAAAGAGAAAGAGAGAGGAATCGGGCTACTAAAAACCCAGATGCCCGCGCCCTCTCCCGACAAAGCCGCGCCCGCTCCAATATTGCCGCTCCCGCAGAGAGACCGCAGGGCAACCGCAGATAGTTTCTTGAAAATCCGAAAAATTCATACATGACCAGGGGTCGCGTCCTCTCTAATTCTCCCATGCCCGCTCCAATACTGCCGCGCCCGCGGAGAGACAGCCGAGAGACCGCGGAGAGTTCCTGATCCAAATTTGAGAAAATGAGACGCGCCCTCTCTGAATTTCGCCCGCGCTCTCTCTAAGGCACCCGCGCCTGCGGAGAGTCCGCCGAGAGATCGCGGAGAGCTACTGATTCGATTTCCACTTGTTAAGAGCAAGGGCACCCGAGGCCTCTCCAAGCCCGCGGGGTGCCCTCTCCCCTGCACTTCAAAACCTCTTATCACCCTCAACAAACACATTTAGTTCATATATGATGAATGAAGGCACCCTACAAAATAAACCAAAAACACAAGGAAGGGTAAAGAGCAAAAATCAACAAAAAACCAAAAATAAAAGAAAGGAAGGAAAATATAGTAAAGGTGAGAATCCGGGTTGCCTCCCGTAAGTACTTTTGTTTAACGTCGTTAGCTCGACGTTTACCACCCCAGTCAAGGTGGTTTGAAAAGAATCATTTTATGAATAAGACCAACAAACACTCCATCAAAATATTTCTTAAGCCGATGACCGTTAACCTTGGAAGAAGATGAGGAATACAAAGGAGAAATCTCCACGGTGCCATTAGCAAAAAAATCTTTCACCAAGAAAGGACCACTCCATTTTGACATGAGCTTCCCGAGAAATAATTTCATTCTCGAGTGGTAGAGGAGGACTTTATCACCCACACAAAACTCCTTCTTCTCAATAAGCTTATCATGATCTTCATTGGAACGAGCTTTGTAGGTGCTAGCACAGTCATAAGCATCAAGTCTAAGATCCTCTAGCTCATGAAGATCCAACCACCTTTTCTCCCCCGCACTTTCTAAATCAAAGTTTATCTTTTTGATTGCCTATAAAGCACGGTGTTCAAGCTCCATCGGGAGATGGCAAGACTTGCCATAGACAAGGCGATATGGAGTGGTATCAATAGGCGTCTTGAAAGCCGTCCTATAAGCCCATAGAGCATCATCTAACTTGTCCGACCAATCCTTTCTATTCCTTGCAACCGTCTTCTCAAGAATGAGCTTTATTTGACTATTGGAGACCTCGACTTGGCCACTCGATTGAGGATGATATGGGAGGCCGAACCGTTGATGCACTCCATGTTTCCTCAACATCTTTTGGAAGGCGTTGTGAACAAAATGAGATCCGTTATTGCTTATCACAACCTTAGGCACGCCAAACCTTCGGAAGATGATTATTTTGAACAACTTCAACACTACTTTGTGGTCATTAGTAGGGGAGGCAATGGCCTCAACCCATTTACAAACATATTCCACATCCACAAGTATGAATTGATTACCATATGAAGATGGGAATGGTCCCATGAAGTCAATCCCCCAAACATCGAACACCTCTAACTCAAGAATAGGCTGTTGAGGCATCTCATTCCTCTTGGAGATATTCTCAACCCTTTGACATCGGTCGCATGACTTTACAAAGCCCCACAAATCTTTGAAGAGATGCGACCACCACAAACCACATTGAAGAACTTTAGTGGCGGTTTTTGAAACGCCCATATGACCGCCACTTGGATCCGAATGGCATATCTTTAGAACACTTGGCACCTCATCATTCGGGACACAACGCCGAAGCAAGCCATCCACCCCGCGTTTATACAAGATTGGTTCATCCCACAAGTAATTTCTTGCCTCCCTCTTGAGCTTCTTCTTTTGGTTCTTGGAGAAAGAAGGTGGAAACTCCCCACATGCTAGAAAGTTCACCAAGTCGGCATACCATGGGAGATTCATTAATCTATTAAATACTTCCAAGCATTTATCATCAAAAACGAACTTAACATCTTTTTGAAGAAGATCATTAAGGGGCTTGGCAATGAGTAAGAAATCCTTGATGAATCTTCTATAGAAACCTGCATGACCCAAAAATGATCTCACTCCCTTGACATTCACCGAAGGTGAAAGCTTCTCAATAACTTCAATTTTGGCCTTATCCACCTCTATTCCTTTATGAGAGATCTTATGCCCAAGCACTATCCCTTCCTCCACCATGAAATGGCATTTCTCCCAATTCAAGACAAGATTAACCTTTACACACCAAGCAAAACATTTCTCAAGATTAACTAGGCACTCTTCAAATGAAACCCTACCTACGTAGAAATCATCCATAAATACCTCCATTTCTTCCTCCAACATGTCTCCAAAAATGCTCATCATGCACCTTTGGAAAGTTGCGGGGGCATTACGAAGGCCAAAGGGCATTCTCCTATAGGCAAAGGTCCCATAGGGTCATGTAAATGTTGTCTTCTCTTGATATTCGGGGTGGATTGGAATTTGGAAAAATCCTGAATAGCCATCAAGAAAGCAATAGAACTTGTGCCTTATTAGTCTCTCTAACATTTGATCAATGAATGGAAGGGGAAAGTGATCCTTTTTGGTGGATGCTTTTTGACGTCTATAGTCTATACACATCCTCCAACCGGTGACCGTTCTAGATGGAATGAGCTCACCACTCTCATTATTTACTACGGTCATATCCCCATCCTTAGAAACGACATGAACGGGAGAAACCCACCTAGAGCTTGAGATGGTGAATATGATTCCCGCATCCAAGAGCTTGGTGATCTCTTTTTTCACCACCTCTCCCATTTTATGGTGTAGCTTTCTTTGTCGTTCAATAGAAGGAAGGGTGCGTTCCTCAAGCGTTATGTGGTGCGTACACAAAGCGGGTCTTATGCCTTTAAGATCATCGATAGTATAGCCCAAAGCACCTTGGTGCTTTCTCAAGACACAACATAATGCTTGAGCTTGGTTCTCGCTCAAGGATGCACTAACAATTACGGGGTAAGTGGAATTTGGGCCTAAAAATTCATACCTAAGGTGTGATGATAGAGGTTTTAGCTCTACCATAGGCACACCTTTACCTTCTTTTGTTGCGGCCGCTTGCAAAGCTTCATGGCTTGAGATCTTTAAGCACAATTGTTCATCCACTTCCTCCATGATTCCATTAAGCAATTCCTCATACAATGCTACCTCCCTGCATGGTACACCTAGCTTGTCTTTGTTCAACAAAACATTCTCAAGAGCATCTTTAGTGGTGAGCAAGTTCTCATGCATGGAAGACACAACATGATCAAGAGAGTCAATCATCATGCAATTTTCAAGAAAAGAACTTGGATATTTCATGATTTCATTCAAATTGAATTCTATGACCTCATCTCCTAACTTAAGGGAAATCTTTGCACACTTTACATCTATCATAGCACCCGAGGTAGAGAGAAAGGGTCTACCTAGAATAATTGGAATGGTAGCTTCTTCATCCATTTCTAAGACAACAAAATCCACCGGGAACACAAACTTCCCAACCCTCAATGGAACATCTTCCACTTTACCTTTTGGAAACTTGATTGACCTATCAGCTAGTTGCAAGGTAATGTTAGAAGGTAAGAGTTCCCCTAGATCGAGTCTTTGATAAACTGAATATGGCATTAAGCTTACACTAGCTCCTAAGTCACATAAGGCATTATCAAATTACATCTTGTTAATAGCATAAGGGATGGAAAAGTTTCCAGGGTCTTTCAACTTGGGTGGCATTTTGTTCTTGATGATCGCACTACAATTTTCAGTCAAATTGATTGTCTCCACAACATCACAAGTCCTCTTTCCGCTCAAAATGTCAAATTGATGATCGCATAATTAGGCATTTGGTTGATCACATCGGTTAAAGTTAGAGAAAGGTAAAGTTGTTTGAGCATTTCAATAAATCTCCCAAATTGCTCATCCAATTTGTGTCTCATGAATTTTTGGGGATAAGGGAGCTTGGGTTTCACAATCTCTTTCTCTACTCTCACCTTTCTTAGTGTCTCAACCACAACCTCATCTAAAGATTCTCTACATCCCTCATTCTCAACCAAAACTTCCTTGGGGACCTCCTTGTTATCACTCCTCCTAGGCAATCTCTCCTCAACAACCTTACCACTCCTTGTAACAATAGCATTCACGGGTTTCTTGGGATCTAGGCCTTGGGAAGGTAAAGAAGAAGGGATCTAGGCAATCTCTCCTCAACAACCTTATCACTCCTCCTAGGCAATCTCTTTGCTTGGTCTTTCAAAGCACTAGCAAGTTGAGAAATTTTGTTTTCTAGCATTTTGTTTTGGGTCATCATTTTATTGAACTTCTTGTCACTAACGACCATATATGTGTTCAACAACTTGGTTTGGTTTTCAATTATTTCCTTTAAATTGGTCCTAGAAGAAGAAGATTATGAATAGGAATTTTCACCTTGAGTCTTTGGAACAAATCCGAGTGGGGGACCTCTTTGAGAATTATTTTGAAAATTTCCCCTACCTTGATTGTTCCAATTACCCCTATTTTAATTTTGACCATAACCTTGATTATGGTTTCCACTACCTTGGTTATGATTTCCATAATTTTGGTTTTGATTTTGACTACTATAACCTTGATTATTATAGTTGCCACGAGAACTTTGGTTCCCTTGGTTCCTAAAACCACCACCTTTGTTATAGTTGTCAAAATTACCTTGGTTTTGGTAATTTCTATTCCATTGACCTCTTTGATTATCAAACTTTTGCACATTATTATTTGACACATAATTCACATGCTCACTCTTTATACCTCTTCCATGCTTCGTAGAGGCTTTCATTAGGTCTTTGCTTGAACCCTTGAATCAAAGCTCTAGCCTCCGCCGTTTTCTTTTGTGGGTAGAATCGGGACAAGAATTCCTTAGTGACTTCGTCCCATGTTCGAAGGGAATTTGGCTTTATCTCCTTATCCAACCACTCCAAGGCTCGGCCTATGAGAGAAAATGGAAACAACTTTAGCAGGATGAATTCTTGAGAAACTCCGTTCACTTTGATAGTGTTGCAATACTTTTCGAACTCCTTGAGATGGTTCAACGGACTCTCATTCTTAGCTCCACTATATTGTCTCCTTTCAATCAAAGCGATCATAGCCGACCTAATTTCAAAGTCATTCGCCGGTTTTGTAGGGGTAGCAATTCCACTCTCAAACTTGTACGCACCGGGAATTCCCAATTCTTTCAAAGCAATTCTTGGTTGATCTCCCATGCCTAGTTCCTCTTCAAATCCTTCTTCGCTTAAAGAACTAAATTCAAAGGATCGACTAGCAATTCTTCTCCTCGAAAGAGTCCTTTTGATTTCTGGGTCAAAAGGCACAATGGATCGATCACGAGCTCTATGCATACAAAACTCAATGAAAATATTAGTAGCACGGCTACAAATGTAGCTTTAAGAAACAAAATCTTTTTGTATTTTTTGTTTCAATTAAAATGAAATAGACACAACAACTAAATCTAAGCACCAATTTCACTCCCCGACAACGGCGCCATTTTGATAGAGGAATAAACTAGTCGTTAATTGCCTATCCCAAAATCAAAAACTATTTATAAAATCTTAAACCAACCTAAAATAAGTATAGGTAAGTATAGGGTCGAACCCAAAGGAGTTAGTTGGTGTTATATTTAGCCTTAATCAAGCTATTTCGGAGATTGAAGAGAGAAAATCACTACTACAAAAAATGGTTTAGAGAACGGTTTAAATAGGCTTTATAGAACGTCTCAAGACCGTTCTTCTGCTAAGCGATGTATAAAGTATAAAGAACGATTCGAATAGGCGTTGTGTATACTCAATTATAGAGAACAGTTGTGTATGATCACCGTTCTCTATTCCATGCCTAAAATTAGAAAATGATGAAGGAAAAGACAACGATCATAATACTTAACCGTTTTTTTTTGCTAATACCAAAGAGAACGGTTTGGTATGCCAACAATTCTCTATTCCTCCTTTTTTTATAAAAAAAAAAATTTTTTAAAAAAAAACCATTTGCGATATATATTAGGCAGCTAATTGCAAACTGAAAACTTACTCAAAGTAAATACATAGAAGTCTCCGTAAAAATAAAATACATAGAAGTCAAATGAAAATACCAACTACAAATGTACTCAAAACTTATTATTAAAACTGATAATATTTCCGTACAACTAAATTGCAAATGAAAAAAGAATACCAAGATATCAAATAAAAATAAATTTGCTACAAAGATCTCTCTTTCTTTCAATGATGATGATCGACCGACAATAAATCATATACTTGTATGCAGTACTTGATCTTCTTTTATGAATTATCTGTATTAATATGAAAATAACAAGACATGCATGTCCTGCAATTAAACAAATCTCCTAGAGTGTTAAAAAATTCTTCGTAATCAAACAACATACAATGAAAAAAAAAACAAAGCATAATTTATAACTCTAAGATTGTAAGGAATATATTTTCAAAATAACATCAAAATTAGGATCTAAATAAGAATCAAGAAAAATCAAACAATAAGAATCGAAATCATAAGAAATTGGATACAATAACAAGACTTGCAAACTAAATTGAAACTAAATTAAACGAAATAAAAGAGGAATGATTTACCTTGAAGTTGGATCTTATTGACTTCATTTTGTTGATATAGCTTTAAATTGTTCAAAATATAGGAAAAGCTTATAATTATAAATTGTGGCTCGCTATTGTCAAGAATCTCTAAGGTTGAAGCTTCTCTTTCCTTATTAATGACCAATCAGTTAGGGTCAAATTAATGGAGCAGGGAACTCTTAACTAGCTCTAAGGAGAAAGAAAAGAGTGATATTTCCTTTAATGGGAGGGATGAGAGTGAAAGAATAGAGTGGCGGCCGAAAAGTTAATAGTATAGAAAGAGGATGGAGCGACAATCAGCTAGGGTTAACAATACAGAATGTGAAAGTGAAAATGAACGTGCAAAGTGAAAATGAAATTGATGAGCGGGCCTTTGATTATTTAGGTAAATTATTACTCCTTATATTATTTCGTCCTAATTTAAAAAAAAAACAATTATTTAATACAATACAAAAACGGTTGTCAAGATGACCGTTCTATAAAATCTATAATAATTAATTTTTTTTTTTATTATTTGAGTAAAAAGAAATAGAGAACGGTTAACATAGTTAACCGTTCTATATGTATTAATATACAGAACGTCTTTTATATAAACACGTTCTATGTTCTTCTAGAGAACGTCTACCTTTGGTAACCGTTCTATACTTTGCGAACTCTAATCTAGTTTTTGGTGTAGTGAATGGTTGGTGTCATGATAGCAAAATTAGACTAATCAAGTAATTCAATAAGCTAAATGCTAGGGATATTGGTTCCACATGCTAATTCAATAATCGTGCTAATCGACAATTTCTTCGTTTGATTCAAGCATTGCAAAGGATAAACAATAGTATCAATCAAGATAGTTCAAGAGCTATCTCCTAGAGGCCAAACTACGGGTCACTATAAATGGCTAATCAGGGAAATTCACAATCAAACTCAATCAATTAAAACAATTCTCAAATTGATGGGTCATGTCATTAAGAAATGCAATGAAATCTAGATTAATCTTATAGGTTGACCATTCCTAATCTAATTAGTCACATGAAAAACTATGTCAACCAATTTAATTGCAACAATTCAATCAATCAAAGATCATCAACTAGCACAAATTATCAATCAAGCATGCTTCCCCTTCTCCTTAGCAACTAATCTACTCACTAATCATGGTGTTCTTCAAGAACAAATCACTAGAATTAGCATTGATCATCATTCTAAATCAAAATCAAGATAAAGCAATATCAACTACAATATCCAATTCAAATCCAAGCAATACAAACAATCAAACATGAAACTAAATCAATCAAGTAAGAGATAAACTAAAAGAAGAAAATCTTACTAACATTAATAATTGAAAATGAAGAAATCCAAGCTCAAATGATCCAATGTTTAAATACAAAGCCAATACCAAGAACTTCTCTCTAACTTCTCTCTAACTTCTCTCTCTAAAATTAAGCTAATGAAAATTATCTCAAAGTTATCTTCAAAAAGGAATTACAACTGTATTTATAGGCAAAGAAGAAAAACGGGATTCCCGCGCCCTCTCCTATAAACCTCGCACCTGCGGAAAAATGGGTACTGAACCCATTAAAAACTCGACGGGCTTTCTAGGCAACATCTGCGCCCGCGGCAAAAGCGCAGTGAATCCCCTGCTCCCAAAGGATGATCAGAGGGCCGCGGTCTCTCTTGTAAGAGCGGGCTCTCCAATCTACCCGCGGCCATACCGCGGAGAGTTCCTGGTCAAAATCTGCCAATTTGGTACATAAAAGCCCGCGTCCGCGGCAAACTGGCAAGGCTTGATGCCCTCTCCATGCCCTCTTTGAGCCCTCTTCAAGCAAATTATTTCCTCCTTGCTTAGTCAATATAGCCCATCTTGATTCCATTCTAGAGACAAATCCTAGGTACCTACAAAAACAAACAACGAAAAGGAATAAAAGGGAAAAAGAACCAAATAAAAGGAAAACACGAAGAAAACACGAAAAACACAAGGAAAGAAAGAAAGAAAGAAAGAAAGGAATTAAAGGAAAAAGGACCGAAAATAAGATAAGAAAGCATAAAACGGAAGATGAAATCATCCTAAAAGGCTACCCTATGAGTGCCATAAATGACACTCATCAACCATTCACCCATTCCAAAATTCATCTACTTTAGTAACAAGGTTACTAATCTCAAATTTATTCAAATATACCCATCAAAACGACTTAATATTAACCATTTAAACATTCTAAAATTCAACTAATTTAATAAAAAAATTCACTAATCTCTAACCTATTCAAAATAATCCATTAAAACAACTTCAAATTAACCATTAAAAGTAACATACCAAATTTCAACTATTTAAGTACCAAGGTTAATATATATTCTATAATTATTTCAAAACTAACCACCAAAACAAATTAAATTAACCATTAAAACATAATAAAATCCAACTAAATGAGTTTCAAACTTGAATAATTTGTAATAATTTCACAATTTCCCAATAAAATAACCAAAAATTGCTAAAAATTGAAGTAAAATTATATTTAAATCTAAATTTTAATTTTCCTAACAATTCTTCAACAAGCAAAATAAATTTATAAAAATACATAATTGATAAAATAATTGTGAATGAAGAAAAAAAATTAAACCTAGAACACTCAAATTGTGGTTTATTGTAGCTTAAAGGGAAGGAGAGATGAAGGAGCAGCCGTGGAAGGTGGTGCGGTGGCGTGGCGGCGCGGCGTCTTCGAACAACAGAGAAGAGGACACGAGGTGTGGTCTTCGAACAGGGGAGTAGAGAGGTTGCGTGGCGTTAGTGGTGTTCAAGGTGGCAGCAGTGGTGGAGGGAAAAGGAGGGGAGGCGCAGTCGGGTTTTCTGGGTTTGGTCGAATGAAACAGTGGTGGAGGGAAAAAGGAAATGAAATGTTAAGGAAAGAGAAGGAAGGGGGAAGAAAGGAGAAAAGGGCGGCCTTTTTTTTTAAAATTTCCTCCGGTTCTCAAAGGCACCGGTTTAAACCGGTGCTCTTTTTATTTTTGGCACCGGTTTTAGTTGAATCAGTG
This sequence comes from Chenopodium formosanum, assembly GCA_024500155.1. Lineage (NCBI taxonomy): Eukaryota > Viridiplantae > Streptophyta > Magnoliopsida > Caryophyllales > Amaranthaceae > Chenopodium > Chenopodium formosanum. Next base: position 29,087,011 of record CM044862.1, on the reverse strand, counting down.
CCTTTTATCATTGTTTAAAAACCCGCCAAATTTTGGGTCGGTTTTGGGCACCGGTTTGGCTTGAACCGATGCCATTAGGGGTTTCCTTTTTGTATATTTCTACTAGTGGGGCAAGGTGGGCCGCCTCTTCTCACCTTCTAGCATAGAAAGCAAGGAACCCTTCATCGTCGCCTTGCTTAAGCATTTGAAGTTCACGTAGAGTCGATATATTAGGAGGCTAATATAAACAAGACTGAGGAGTATTTTCCTTGAAAGATTCATTAAGCTTATCACCGAATATATACAATGCACAGGCTAAACTTTAGCTAACTATAGGGAGAATATTTAGGAAGATAATTATTCCCTTTGACTACAATGTACAGGCTAAATTTTAGCTACTCATAAGGAGATAATTTCGGAAGATAATTTATGTTTCGAGGTTTTATGGAATCCCTTGGGATACTGGTCGCGCTTGATATTGAAATGGTTGGTCGTACTGCCCATACTGTCCGAAGACAGGAGGGTTAGGTGGCAAAAAATTATTGAAAATCTAAGGAGCTTGATATTGAAATGGTTGAATTGGAACGAATGGAGCTGGAGTTTGAGTCCGATGAGCTTTACTTCTACTGATCCTGGCCGTGCTGGTATGCTTGGAGGAGATATGGTTTGAGAAATCATCCGGCATAGTCGGTGTCGAGGCCATGTCTGAATTGATATTCGTCCACGCTGCTTGTGCCGAATATACTCTCTGGCATCCCTCCAACGCCGAGATGCTTAGTAATCTCTTTTTAAGATCGCCTGGCCTACCCCCCAGCTGCCTGCGGGTTCTCGAGGAGCCAATACACATCCGCCCTTGGCACCCTCGGTGAACGCTCGTGCCGGCGGTACGGGGTATTTCCATCATCTTCGGAATAAGTCGCTTTGCTTTGAGTTTTCTTTTGTTACCCCTCTCCTTTTCTCCTATGCGATTGCCTAGAAGAAGATAACCTCTTACTCTCCAGCTCCTTTCAAAGCTTGTTTAAAGTGAGCTTGAATGAACGAGAAGTGACTAGAGGATCCTCGGCCTCATGGAATGAAGCGGTCAGAGGATCGCTATAATGAATTGTTGTGACTATATCATCAATATGGCTATCCTGGCCGAGGCCAGGGCCGGCGCCTGGTGTCTGACCATCTATCATCATAACGGACGAGTATCCCCATATACGGCGCCAAATATTTCGGGGTTTTTTAGAATGCCTTGGCATACTGGTCGCGCTCTGCTGGCAATGAGACTCGGACACTTGCAAAAACACGAATCTCCGATGGTCGGAGATCCGCCCACGACGATCAAGTTAGGGATCAAAAAACGGAATAATTGTAGACAGAGAAAGTAGAGAGAAATTGGAGCTTTTAGTGCTCTTTTTGAGGTTATGTAACAATCCACCCTTCCATCAATAATGAATAAGGTATTTATAGGGGTGGGGATTTATGCCCCTTAGGGTAACTGACCTAGGAATTTGGGCTTTGATTGGCTACGCAATCAGGAAAGTGCATGTGTCCTTTGGGGGTGCCGTTTTTTCAGCATTCCTAGAATTTTGGGCCTCCTGATGTAAGGGAGCCTTATGTCATTCTCTCATTTCAGGTGCTCCATTCACCTTGGTACGTGTCATCTTCCTACAGTGACACGTGTCTCCTGTTGATTGTGCCACGTGTCACTAGAGGATTGGACCATGTATTTGGGGTATTTTTTACCCTAAACAATTTAGGAAGATAATTATTCCCTTTGATTACAATGCATATGTATTTGGAAATGGGGATACGTACGCAAATATATTTTTAAAACATAGGAGTATATTTTCAAAAGTAATTACATATATTTTTACAACGGGCTTAAATATATTTTTACCTACAAAAATGCCCCATAATCTTTATAACTAATATTTAGCATTACACGTATAAGGAATTAATAGATATGTTTTGTAAATATCTTTTCTTTGTAAATGCCCCATAATAGGATTGTTTTTTCTTATTAATTGACTAAGTAAATAAAAGATATTTACAAAATAACAGAAAGAATGATTAGATACTCTATGTTGAAGCTAATCCTAATAAAGAATAATAACAATAATATTAAGGAAACAAAACAACTATTTTCATTAGATTACACTTACAAAATAAACGTACATACCACTACCTAAATACTTAATAGAATATAACCAACTAAAGCAATAACTTAGGGATCAATAATGATCACATGATCAAATTAAATGCCTAAATAATCTCTCCACTAACGACATAACTTCTAGCATAACCACCACTACTATTGACAATTATTATCAATTAAATAACAAACTCCCTTGGCTCCTAATCTTAAGCCACTAACGGCAATATCCTAGCTAAGGAATAGGAAATAATCACTACTACACGTATACGGAGCTAAGGAAGTAGGGTAGGGAATTTTTTTTTTCTTTCTAAAAAAGGCTCCTAATATAGGATATAATTTTTTTAAAAAATAATAAATTAAAACAATATTATTCATCTTCAACATATAGTCATCTTCAACCTTTAGTCATAATCAACCTTAACATTTAACAATGGTGGATTGCTATTCAAAAAAAGAAAAAAAATGAAAAAACAATTGAAGATGAATCATCAAATTATATCAAACTCAAGCACAATATAATTTTGACTAATACTGAAATAATTATTATTCAAATCGTTAAATAAATCACTTTAACTTGAAAAGGGTGGGGATACATGAATATCATATGGCTTTTGCGAATAACGAAAGAAAAAATTAATGGAGTACAAAAAAAAAAAAAAAAAATAAAAAATAAAAAAGAAAACCCAACGAATAAATCATTTCCCAGCATATCATAGCGCTACTAGAGTACTATAGATTTTGAGTTGATAGTACATCTTGATCTAAATTATTATTCTAAAGTCTTGGATGTGTGAATAAAAAGCCTGAGTGAGACATTAAAGCTTGTTAGAGATATGTGTTATAGGAAAATATATGTGTGATATGTTAAGATATTATTAAAGTATACCTTTTAGGAAGATTGTTTCCTATCTTTTGAGCATAGGTTTTGTATAAATACTCAACCTATTGATGAATAATAAACAAGTTATTCATTCTCTCTTCTCCCTAATTTGTCATGGTATCAAGAGCAAGTTAAATCTTGGACCGCTCACAAAAATTTCTCCCCTGCCGGTGGGTTAGAAAGTTAAACCCACCGGTGGGATTCAAAATTTCGTTTCCGCTATGCAATATTAATACTCTTTAAATATTTATTTTTTTGGGTTGGTACACGTTAATCATATGTGTATGTGAATTTTTTTGGAAGAATATTTTTTTTTTTTTGTGGGAGTATGTGAGTGGACTTCCTCCACTATAACACATCTTTAAAGATGAAGACATTAAACAGCGTTATGCTTGACGCAATATTATATTAAAAAAAAAAAAAAAAAAAAGGCTCTCTTGTGTCGTGAGACAAGATATATTTGGTTCTCCTTGTGCCGTGAGACAAGGTTTGTGAGTTGATTTGAGCATGATTTTGCTCTTTTGAATTTGAGTTTGGTTTTACTATAAAAGACCAATAATAGATTTGAGTATGGTTTACTCTGAAAGACCATTAAGAGATTTGAGTGTGGTTTACTCTGGAAAACCAAGATTTGAGTGTGGTTTACTCTGAAAACCAATAAAAGATTTGAGTGTGGTTTACTCTGAAAAACCAATATTTGATTGGAGGTTGGTTTTTCTCTGGAAAAACAAAAAATTGTTATATTTGCGGGTTCGAAAAGAATGACGTTCCTGTTTGATTGATGACCATTAAGAGATTATATCATGATTAATTTAAATATGAAATTAAACAAAATATAATAATTTAATTAATTTCAACAAGAAGAATGAATGTTGTAAGTTAAACATGAAGGTTTTTATGATAGAGGTTGAAGATGAATATAATATATCTTTATTCAATTGTATAAAAGAAACAAAAAAAAAAAACAAAAATAAAGAAAATAAATAAAAAAAAAAACTTTTGAACAAATTAATTCAACCAAACTAGAGTTAATGACTTCATGACTAGACTTGATGACTGTTTAATGAAGTGATGACTAGACTTGATAACTGGTTAATGACTTGATGACTGTGTTAATGACTTGATGACTGTTTATACTTGATGATTGTTTTGTTGAGTCATCAAATTGGACGTTTGGGATTAGTCAATTAACAAATAAACGGATGAGTTTAATCTCTTATTGTAGTCGACCATAGTCGACAACTACGGTAAAAGCTTCGTAGGGAAAAAATAACAATGTAAAGGGAAATAAATTAAAGGAATGTAGGCCAAAATATTAATGTGGAGGAATTTTAAAGGGAGGAATGTTAGGCATTTAGAAATGCATAACAACGGGTATTCATGTAATTATCTATATGTACAAACGAATAAATATTCTTATATCATTGGATGATCAAACGGTACCATTGAATATACAGTGATACTATATGTGCACATAATGGTATTATATATGCATCAGTTGTACTAAATTTATGTGTAAATAGTACCACCGAGGATTCAATGGTACTATATAAACTTTCAGTGAAACAATCAGCATGTGGTCCCCCATCACGTGATACAATATGACCAAAAAATAGGTGTAATGCTCATTAATGTAATGCTCAGGGTCGGCTAAGGGCCAATGCAAACAAGTCCTTACTGAGCCCAAAATATTTGAGGGCTCATATGTGCAAATCCCAATCCTTAATTAATAGGAAACAAAAATTATGAATGTTTCTCACGCGTATATCAATCAATCAATTATAATCTTATCATATCATATCATATTATCTCACTAATTTGTAAAAGTCATTCTGGCAGCCAGGCCATAAGACAGCGACATTTGACATTTTTGTTTTTCACCAAGTATCAAGACATGTAGACGACAAACAGTTATTTATTACATATATGACGCTAAGTAAGAGAATTTTAGATAGATTTTTTAAGATAAAAATGTTAAATAGAATTTTATTATCACTATACTTCGTATATTTGATACATATAAAATTAATCTTAACTTTCAATAAATACTAGTATGTGCCTCCGGGCAGTATTTGCCCCGGATACCTATTTTAGAGAGTGTAATTATTTGTGGCATGTTTAATAATAAATTAATAATGAAAATTGTAGCATTAAATTTAGTAGTACCTTTTAAGGAAAAAAAAATTATTGAAATGCTCTTTAAGTGATATATATATATATATATATATATATATATATATATATATATATATATATATATATATATATATATATATATATATATACTACAACCGAATATGAAGAAGACGTGTTTCTAAAGCTTTGATGGTAAATCAATAGTAGACTAATTACGTAGTTATTCGTATAGGAGTAAAATTTTATTGTTAATTGGATATTCATATTGATTGCAATATGCATGTGGTGTTTTGTGATATGTAAAATTCTTTTGTCAATGAAAATTGAAAATAATTTTTTTTTCAAAAGAATAATAAATTACTACCTCCGGTCCAATTTACTCGCAATAAAGGAGTATTATTTGTGAGACATAAAATATTCCTTTGTTGCGAGTAAATTAGACCGGAGGTAGTATTTTATTTACCCTTTTTATCCTAAACAAATTTATTCAATCTATTTTAACATGATATCTAATCTAATCTAATCACAATAATATCTATTTATCGCCTACGTGGCTCGACACTTGGCGAAAAACTGAAATGCCAAGTGTCGCTGTCTCGTAGCCAGGCTGCGAGACCATCTTTATTTATTAGTGTCAATTTAAAATAACATTAAAAAAAGATAATATCAACATTAAACTTGGAAATATATCAAACTAATAGTATTGTAGTTTATAGAGACTTGCCCACTATGGAAAAGTTTTATTAAATATGTCAACAATTTAAACCAACATTAAATAAATATAAGATCAACATTAAACATGGAAATATAGCAAACTAATAGTATTGTAGAGACTTACTTGCTTCTTCATCGGCTAGGATCATGTCAATTCCCATAAACTAATTTCTTTGGGTTTGATACTTCCCACAATCTAATGATCCTTACTTTCAATGTCCAGCCTTGTTTGTCGTTATTGATTTCTAGGTTCTTGATCAAATTACAATTTACTTGTTACGTGTAGTTCTATGCCTGTAATGGTTAGACAAGTTTTTGTAAATACAAATTAAGAAATTTCAATAAAATAAAAAAAATAATAATAAAAAAAAAAAGGAAAAGAAAACTAATTGTAGTATTAAATTTAGTAGTACCTTTTATTGTTTGTTGCTTCCATTCATCTTAAAATAAGCTGAATAAACTAATAATATGATTAGCATAAAAAAACTATTGAAACCAATATTAGAAATCACAAACATATACAAAATTAATATATGAAGCATACCCAATTGAAAAGCTATGATGATAATTCAACGTAGACATATAAAAATTAATGATACATGACGAAATTTATAATTATCAATATGTGTTTTTCGTATATGTGTTTTTCGTATAGCAGTAAAATTCTGGTGTTAATTGGACATTCATATCAATTATGATATGTGGTGTGTTGCGTTAAGTATGATTTTATTATCAGTTGGATAAGATGTCAACCTATAATAAGTATAATTAAAAATTTCTGGAAGCAGCGCTTTTTATCTCTTGTTGGAAGATATTTGGCAATTGGCAAGTTCTTTTGAATCTATTAGCTGGGCTTGGGTTGGTAGGTCTGGGAATCGGGTTGCTCATGAGCTTGCTCATACTCCCCCGTGGATATTGGGTAGAACTTTATGGTTAGATAATTTCCCCTCGAATGATTAAGTTGGTGTAGACACCATTTGTGTCTCCCCAAAACCAAACCCAGTGATAAGTACCTTTCACGTCGAATCATAATCGAATGAAGTGAAAGTGTGGAAAGTTTAGTGTTGCGGATAGTTTTAATTTCTTTTCTTTTCTCTCTGTTTTTTAAAACTTATTTTAAGAAAACAACAAATCCAGTTTGGTTGGTCCATTATATGAGTCCAATAGTAGTGTAGTTGGATGGGGCTTGACAAGACCTTTCCAACGATATATTATAAGCCCAATTCCGATGAATATTGAGGAAGTTATGACCAATTTACCAAACTGAGCCCGGTTTGACCCTTATATGCGGCCTAATGATCTAGAGGAGGGCCTATTATTAATTATCATTCTTAAAGATATTAGGATTGATTATAGTCTTTTAGAATACTCTAGAAGGTTCTTTTAAATCCTAATGGAGTTAGGATTAATAATTATGTTTTAAAGAGATTGAAATTGAATAAAACTACTTCTTTTAAGAATCCTTGTTTTGTACGAAGTGGAATATATTCAGATTTTATTTTTGCGCCTCATAATATTTATCCAACTTTATATGTTTGGATAGATCTTGAAATTATCTTTCCATTGATATATTATAATATGAAATTCGAGTTATAACGAAAAAGATATGAATGAGACATGAAACTTTATCCAAAACTGACACTCCTCCACTATTTTGGCCATATCTTTTTATCTAAAAAATATTTTAATCTGATTTTGATTGGGTTGGAAAGAAGACTTTAAGAGCTTTCCAACGACATATTATATGCCTTATTTGGACTTTCGGATCAAAAGATATGATAAAAACAAAAACGCGTTAAAAACAGGCTTGACGCATGACTCCAGGCATAGGCGCCTGGAACCAGGTCTGGCGCCTGGCTCCAATGGCCAATGCCTGGCGCCAACCTCGTTTTGCGTGCGGCACACTCTGATTTGTTAATTTTATCATTTTTGCTGATTTTCTTAATAATTAACGTATTAAAACTCCGTTTTCGATAACCAGATTTCATCAATTCTTATTTCAATTCACCAATTCTCATCAAGTTTTCTTGATTATTCTCTCTCTCTCTTTCTTTTTCTTCTAACTTTGTTTTCATATACAAAATTCCGCATTCGCAAGATCGAGAAACACTTAGCCATATTTGAAGTTGCCTTCGCCCTAGACGTGAAAGGTTTAATTTCGGAGGGTTTGGTCCCAAATCTCTATTTCAATTATTTAATTTGATTGTTTGTTTATTATTTTCCTTGAAGTTACTAACGAGTGTATTTTGTTATTAGAAAGAGGTACGAAGCATCAAAGTAAGTACTTTATTGATTTATTGATGTTATGATGGAGAAATCATGTTTATGTTGTTATTATGATATTCCTAGTATCATGTCTAGGGTAACAAATATATTAAATATGATTGTTATGATGCTTCCTATGTTCTTCCTAATGTTTATTCATGTTAGTATCATGTTAGGTTTAAAGATTTGATTTTTATTGCTTAGTGACGTGCTAGGCTTTGTTATTAATCTTGTTAGTATAATGCCTAGGATCTTACTTTTATTATGCTTTAACATGAATATTATTATGATTATGATTATTATAGTTATTATTAATTATGATTGCTTTGATTATGATATTCGTTATTGTGATTATTATTATTACTATTATTATTATTATGTTGCTTGCTTATTTATTTTTATTGCTTGATCACCTTTTATGCATGTTTAAAGGGAATTGGTACTTGTAATCACGCTTAATAAGATATTTAATAATCTTGTTAGGGTTAATATGATTATAATTCAAGTAATCTCCAATAATAGATTTGTTTGTGCATTAATATTCAACCAACATAGATAAACAGGTTTAGGGTAATCCTATTGATTGCATGTCAGTCAGAAAGCGCACATGAATACGATCAGAATAAAGTAGAGGCCTATTATTAGGGCAGGTTCAATCTCTTTTAGGTTGGATTTGTACCTTCATCCCCGAACCCTTATTTGGTTCTAGACCTTATGGAGTTGACGATCTCTTGGATCTTTAAGGGGTGTAACCTTCATCCTATGAACAGTTTACAAGTTTCTTTAATATTGTTGGCGACACTTTTGCTCTATCTTCTTCCCTTTTGGACGCCACCATACTTTAGTGTATGATCACAGTGGGGTTTGAGCTAGTGGGATTAACGCTTGAAATTATTCCCTATAGTTTTTTGGCGACTCCGCTGGGGAGGATTTCTATTTTAATTCCTGAATTTGTTTCGGCAATGATTTAGAATGAGTAGATGAGACTCGAAAAGTTCTAAGTATTACATGTGCGTAATTTTGATTAACATTATTGTCATATGCATACAAAAGATCTCATTGGAAAGACCATCCGTAATGAGTTAAAAACATAGGATTTTACACGTAGGAAATTTGAGGAATATCTTTCACAACTAGGACTGAAATAATACCGCGCGAAACTGGACAATTTTATCGAGCACAGAAAGCTGCCGAGGCATGTGGGAAGTATCGTCAGGGGCCAGAGCTTGGCGCCAGCATTTTAGTCGTAGCGCAAGACGCCAGTATTGGCGCAAGGCGCTACAGTTAAAAGCTAGCGCCAGTCTCTCTTTGCTGGCGCTAATTTCCCCCAATACCTAGCCAGAAATATACGTTCTAATTTCGACCAGTTTTTCGTATTGTTTGCTCGATCCTACTTCCTAATTTAATTTTTTCTCAATTTTCTGAAACCCATATGTGTTCTACATATGGACATAACCTTCTGTGAATTCATGTTCCATCTACCTGATTGAACGCTCCGTGCAACAAAGGGTACATCCGAGGTTGTTGAATTCACCAAACCATGGAAGCGAGTTTTTTCTAAAACTCGCGGTGTCCCATCCACTCGCGCCAACCCTTCACGGTTAGGCTTCCGCGCGGTGCATTCGGACAATTAACCATGGTCCCTCTATTGACTAAACCATATCCTGAACTTTAGAGAACTAGAGCCATGATTAGGTTGCAAACTCATTGCATCATATTGTGCCTACTTGACTAATTGTGCATTATTTGTTGTGCATATTCTATGTGATTTTTCCTAACCGTTTGTTTGACTTGTTTTAAGACTAAATAAACCGATTAATGACTAAAGGACTTTGTTTAATTAATTAATTAATTAATTTGAGCTAATAAATAAACATAAAATCGAGTCAAAGTTTCTTTAAGTCAACCCGGATTTTTTATTCCCGTATACTGCACAAACGTCAACTTGTTTTTGTCATAGATGGAGTTCTATAAAGAAATACGAGTCGTAAAGGCTATGGATCTGTAGCCCCGAGTTTTATCTTTAATTTGGTGTTGGTTTCATTCCATTCAGAGTCTCAGATAAAAAGTTATGACTAAAATACCACAGTCTGTCAAGTTTAATGCATATACGTGAAGTCTTTACTTAGTCTTTGCTTGAGTCTAGTCACATAGTCTAGCCACATGGTCATGACACAAGTCTTAACATTCCACCTACACTCACTATTCTTAGCACACACTTTGAGTGCACATCACCATGACCATGTCCTAGGTTCATGCATGAGTCGGTCTTTTCCGTCATTTGAGTTAGGGGGGTACATTCTATTCCTAATTATTCATATCCCTTTACCTCCATCATTCTTCTTTCACATTCTATACCATATTTCTTCACTTCCTCCATTCATTGCATGTCGAATAAAGCTTGAATCAAATAATTAACAATAAATATCTCCAATTTCCTTTTCCACAGTACTTGGTCGAGGAGAGAAGGGCGATTAATCAAGGACAACCTCTTTGTTCAAGTCTTACTTTTTGATAAACCGATTCGTCAAAAGAGGAAGGCTAAGAGGATAATGGCAACGCAAGAGGAAGTTAATGAACTTAGGAGTCAATTGACTAACGTGACTGAGACACTGAAGCTACTCACACTCAAGATCGATGATCCCGTGAAGCAACAACAAATGAACCTTATGCAAGAGAGTTTGAGCAAGCTATCTAGTGATTATTAATTTCAGGGCATGAGTTCACAAGGGGTCTCGCTGGACAAGGAACTTCTTCCACATAAGTTCAACGCCAACGACATCCCAAAATTCAAGGCAACAGATAACCCTTACTTTCATTTAAGAGCTTTTGAAACCATAATGAACATTAAGGGTATCGATAAGAAGGTTTTTCCCTCTCTGTTCTCACTATCTCTTGAAACCGTTTGCCAACAATGGTACTTCTCCCTTGACAAGGAGAAACCTCTACCTGGGAATCGATAGTAAACGCTTTCATTGATAGATACAAGTGCAATATCCAAGTTGAAACCGATCATAGACAACTTGAGATGGTAAGACAAAAAGAGAATGAAGGTTTTACTTCTTACTTTAATAAATGGAGGGAAACTTCCGCTAAGATGATAGAAGTCCCCACCAAAAAGGAATCTGTGAGGATGTTTATCAAGAATCTCTAAGAAAAGTATTCAAAGCACCTAAAATATCAACACAATTTGAATACTTTCAAGGCCGTTTATGACATCGGAATTGAAATCGAAGATGACCTCGCAAAGCAAAGAGCTACTAACAACAGTAACCACGGTGGCTTGAAAGGAAAGAAGAGCGACAATCCTTCTCCTTCCGAAAACTCCCGCTCTAGTAACTATGTTAGTACCTTTTATCTCAGTGAAATTTTAGCCATAGATAACCAAGGATCTAAGAAGCAACTAAGGAAAGACTTCACCCCCATTAGGATGAGCTACGATATTGCCTTAGATCGACTCCATGCCAAAGGACTCATTACTCCCATTGGACCTATTCAAGATCCCACACCTGAAAAGAGATTGCCTAGTTGGAATCCAGACGAACACTGCAAGTACCATCAAGGTAGGGGTCATACTACTGAGAGCTGTTGGAAGCTAAAGGAGGCTATCCAACATTTTATTGATAATAACAAGCTTCCCATGCCTCCAGTTAACAAGAAGAGCGAGTGATGATAAAGGAAACAACACAAGACAAGAGGCGAGCTTCAACGACAAGATTTCGTGACCTCTTTTATTTTTCTATTTCTTTTTTTTTATTTACCCTTTCCCCAATAAGTCTAGAATAGGCACCCTTTTTATTCTCCTTAGATTTATTTTGTAGGATCATTATTTATTTTCTTTTAATAAAATGAGCATTTATTTCCTTATATATGATCATCACATTGCATTGCATTTTTTTTTTAAAAAATAAAAATGTCGAATTAAGCACAAGGTATACCAATGATTTAAGGCACCCCTTGTAGCCACATCATAACTTCTTTCTCCTTTCTAATATACAATCCTTTCTTCATAACCCACTTTGAGTCTCGTCTAACGACAACCTTTCTTTTTTCAACCTACATTTACCTAACCTTGGGATGGGATGGTGTGCAACTTTTGCAATTCTAAAGAAGGCTTGAGTAAATTCAAAAGATTAAGATAGCAAAAATAAGCAAAAGCAAAAAATTAAATAAAAGTGTATAAAAGGGCAAGTGTTCCAATGTCTTTGATGTAAAAATATCTATGATAAGAACACGTCTCAGATTGCGTCTCTTATCGAGTGCTCGGTACCGTGCCTGAGAAACATGAATGCCAAGTGAGTGATAGACCGCATGATAAGGATTGCCCACACTTATTAAAATAAAATAAATGCTAAAGCAAAGAGAGCTAAAAAAAAGAGTAGAAACTCAAGCATAAAAATACAAAGATTTAAAAGCAAAGCTGCACACCTTGGGGGGCTTATCTAGGGTCTTGAGCCTTTATCCCCTTCTTCTATAACCTTTAGCCTAACCGCGTTACAACCCTTAAAATACCTTTTTGAGGTATACACACACTTGTGCGAGGTTCGGCTAGAGCTACGTTCTTCCTTATTCATAACGGATACGTAGGCAACCTCACATCGAGGTGCGGAATTAATAAACATGCATTCATATTCACATTAACACACTTACACCATGATCATATCAAGGGATCTCCAATGCTCATCCCTTTTCACTTAGAGCTAGACTCTGGGGCTTAATCCTTATATCATTAACTTACCTAGCCTAAGGGTCACCACCATTTGACTCTTTTCAATAATATATTTTTCCACACACTTAGCTCTTATGGCCTAACTTTAGTGTCACTTTCACGCACCGCACAGATACATGACCAAATATACTTCCCTTAGGAACCCTTTGTCATGAAATCTTAACATAACACTGAAGCATGCCTTGTCATATCAAAATCGCTCATCAATCATAATCGTCATTGCATCACGAAGCATGAAGTACTTAGCTTCCGTGCCTAAGTTACCCAAATGCTTTCATCATCGAGTCAACAGTTGAGATAGCCTAGGATGGATTAATCCTTGCACCTTGAGAGATAATATCAAACAACATTTGACTAAGCTCATTCAACATGCACCTTCAAAACTTCGATTCTTTTTCGCGTCTTTCTTTTTCGGGAGAAAGTCGGTACCCTCCACAATAATGACGGAAAATTTTTGCTTTTTTGCATTTTTGAGTCACATTGAGTTAACACTATGCACACACGGGTCACGAGTCACACGTGACATTTTACTTTGAGTCGAGTTAATACCTTGAGTCAGTTACAGAGAGTCAAGTTTATACCTTGAGTCGTGTCAAGTCGATAAGTCAAGCAACATTAAGCCTTAGGTCAACCCTAAGATAATTAAAAAGATTGCAAAGTTCTATAGTCAAAATACATACAGGTGTAGCAGAATAGAAAAGACCCTATCACAGCGTTCGGTGACAGAGTTTCTTGGCGCCAGAGATATTCCAGCAGCGACAGAGCTCGAAACCTCTAAGAAAGGTGATTTCGACCTCATACAGCAATTTCGGGTTCCTTGGTACGTGTAGACACCCATTTGTGTCTCCCCAAAACCACACCCGGTGATGAGTACCTTTCGCGTCGAATCATAATCGAATGAAACGAAAGTGTGGAATGGTCTAGTGTTGCGGAAAGTTTTAATTTCTTTTCTCTTCTCTCTGTTTTTTAAAACTTTATTTTAAGAAAACAGTTAATCCAGTTTGGTTGGTCCATGATATGGGTTTAATAGTGGTGTAGTTGGATGGGGCTTGCAAAGACCTTTCCAATGATATATTATAAGCCCAATTCCGATGAATATTGAGGAAGTTAAGGCCAATTTACCAAACTAGGCCCGGTTTGAGCTATATATGCGGCCCAATGATTTAGGGGAGGGCCTAATATGATTTATCATTCCTAATGCAATTAGGAATGGTTTAAGTCTTCTTGATTCTTCTAGAAGTTTCTTTTCATTCCTAATTCAATTAGCATTGATTTGTAGACTTTTGTTGACTTTTAAGAGTTTTAATCAAAATCAAATAGCATTTTCAAAGAAATTATATTATTTTATCCTCCAGTACGGAAAACTTATCGGATTTTCAAAAACGCGTTAAAATCAAGCTTGGCGTCCAACCCCAGGCCTTGGCGCCTAAAACCAGGCTTGGCACCTGGCGCTAGTGCTGGTGCCTGGCGCCAGCTCTGTTTCCTGAGCGTCAGACTCTGTTTTGTTAATTTATCTTTTTTGGCTGATTTTCTCTAAAAATATCGTATTAAAAACTCCGTTTTAATTCACCAATTCTCTTCATTCGCAAGTTATTCACCTACAATCAGTTTCCATTCGTCAATCAATCATTCATTCATTAGCATTCTTTAATTCTCTCTTAATCGTTCATCTCTCTCATTCATCTTTTCTAAACTTGGTTTTCTTATACAAAATTACGCATTCGCAAGATCTAGAAACACCTAGCCATATTCGAAGTTGCCTTCGCCCTAGACGTGAAAGGTTTAATTTCTGAGGGTTTTGTCCCAAATTTCTCTTTCAATTATTTAATTTGATTGTTTTGATTTGTTATTTTCCTTGAAATTACTAACGTGCGTATTTTGTTATTAGAAAGAGGTACGAGGCATCAAAGTAAGTACTTTAATTGATTTAATTGATGTTAATGATGTAGATATTATGTTTACATTGTTATTATTATTCCTGGTATCATTTCTAGGTTATTTTTAATATTTAATATGATTGCTATGATGCCTTTTATTCTCTTCCTAATATTTATTTATGTTAGTATCATGTTAGGGTTAAAGACTTGATTTTTATTGTTTAGTGACATGCTAGGGTTAGTTATTAATCTTTTTAGTATCATGCCTAGGATCTTGCCATTATTATGCTTTAATGTTGATATGATTATTTTAATTATGATTTATGATTATGATTTTATGATTATAATTGTTATAATTTATGATTATTATTATTATTATTATTATTATTATTATTATTATTATTATTATTTTGATGATTATAATTATTATTGATTATTATTATGTTGCTTGATATTTATTGTTATTGCTTGATCGCCTTTTATGTATGTTTAAAGGGAATTTGGTACTTGTAATCAAGCTTAATAAGATAATTAATAATCTTGTTAAGGTTAATGTGATTATAATTCAAGTGATCGCCAATAATAGATTTATTTGTGCATTAATATTCAACCAACATAGATAACAGGTTTAGGGTTAATCTTGATGATTGTATGTTAATTAAAAAGAGCACATGACTACGAGCAGAATAAAGTAGAGGCCTATTATTAGGGCAGGTTCAATCTCTTTTAGGTTGGATTTCTACCATCATCCCCAAACCCTTATTTGGTTCATGACCTTATGGAGTTGACGATCTCTCGGATCGTTAAGGGGTGTAACCTTTATCCTATTAACGGTTTACAAGTTCCTTAAAAACTTGTTGGCGACTCTTTTGCTCCATCTTCTTCCCTTTTGGACGCCACCGTACTTTAGTATATGATCATAGTGGGGTTCAAGCTAGTGGGATTAAAGGCTTGAAACTATTCCCTACAGTTTTTTGGCGACTCCACTGGGGAGGATTTCTATTTTAATTCCTGAATTTTTTTCTGCAATGATTTAGAATGAGTGGATGAGACTCAAAAAGTTCTAAGTATTTCATGTGCGTAATTTTGATTAACATTATTGTCATATGCATAAAAAAGATATCATTGGAAAGACCATCCATAATGAGTTAAAAATATAGGATTTTACACGTAGGAAATTTGAGAAATATCTTTCATAACTAGGACTGAAATAACACCGCGAGAAACTGGAAAATTTTTATCGAGCATAGAAAGCTGCTGAGGCATGTGGGAAGTAGCGTCAGGGGCCAGAGCTTGGCGCCAGCATTTTAGTCGTAGCGCCAGACGCCAGTTTTGACGCTAGGCGCTACAGTTAAAAGCTGGCGCCAGTCTCTGTTTGCTAGCGCCAATTTCCCCAATACCGAGCCAGAAATATGCGTTCTAATTTCGACCGGTTTTTCGTATTGTTTGCTCGATCCTACTTCCTGATTGAATTTTTTTTTCTCACTTTTCTGAAACCCATATGTGTTCTACATATGGACATAACCCTTTGGGAATTCATGCTCCATCTACCCGATTGAACGCTCCGTGCAACAAAGAGTACATCCGAGATGTTGAATTCACCAAACCATGGAAGCGAGTTTTTTCTAAAACTCGCAGTGTCCCATCCACTCGCGCCAACCCTTCATGGTTAGGCTTCCGCGCGGTGCATCCGGAAAATTAACCATGGACCCTTTTGACTAAACCATATCCCAAACTTTAGAGAAATAGAGCCATGGTTAGGTTGCGAACACATTGCATCATATTGTGTCTACTAGACTAATTGTGCATTATTTGTTGTGCATATATATTCTATGTTTCTCTTAACCGTTTGTTGACTTGTGTTGAGACTAAATACACTAATTAATGACTTAAAGAACTTTTCCTAATTAATTAATTTGAGTCAATAAAGTCTAATATTTTAATCTGAATTGACCTAGTACGACTTTAAGCATACCCCAGTTGACTAATAACACCGAAAATAGTCCCAGACCGAAGCTCCACTATTGGCGCCAAGGTCTGAGCTTTAGCGCCACACTATGGAGTGTAGCGTATGACGACAGCTATGTTGTTTAGCGCCAAGCTCCACAGTGTGACGCCAGTCCTGTCGCTTGGCTGACAGTTCAGATTATTGGTCGAGTCATCACCCAGCGTCTAATTAACCAGTTTGCTAATTAATTCGGTTAATTTTCGCTGTCAATAACACCTTTTCGAGTCATTAGTTGAGTCTTGGTCACATAGTCTAGCCACATTGTCATGACACGAGTCTTAACATGTCACATACACTCACTAATCTTAGCACACACTTTGAGTATATGTCACCATGACCATGTCTTAGGTTCATGCATGAGTCGGTCTTTTCCGTCATTTGAGTTGGAGGGTACATTCTATTCTTAATTCTTCATATCCCTCCATCTAAATCTTTCTTCACATTCCTCCATCTTTCTTCACCTCCTCGTACTTGGTCGAGGAGAAAAGGGCGATTAATCAAGGACAACCTCTTTATTCAAGTCTCGCTTTTTGATAAACCGATTCGTCAAAAGAGGAAGGCCAAGAAGATAATGGCAACTCAAGAAGAAATCAATGATCTTAAGAACCAACTGGCTACTATGACTAAGACACTGAAACTTCTCGCACTCAAGATCGATGATCCCGTGAAGCAACAACAGATGGACCTCATGCAAGAGAGTCTAAGCAAGCTATCTAGTGACCATATATTTTAGGGCATGAGTTCGCAAGGGGTCTCGCTGGACAAGGAACTTCTTCCACATAAGTTTTAAGCCACTGACATCCCAAAATTCAAGGCAACAGATAATCCTTACTTTCATCTAAGAGCTTTTGAAACCATAATGAGTATTAAGGGTATCGATAAGATGGTTTTTCCCTCTCTGTTCTCATTATCTCTTGAAACCGTTTGCCAACAATGGTACTTCTCCCTTGAAAAGGAGAAAACCTCTACCTGGGAATCGATAGTAAACGCTTTCGTTAATAGGTACAAGTGCAATATCCAAGTTGAAACCGACCATAGACAACTTGAGATGCTAAGACAAAAAGAGAATGAAGGTTTTACTTCTTTCTTTAATAAATGGAGGGAAACTTCCGCTAAGATGATTGAGGTCCCCACCGAAAAGGAGTTTGTGAGGATGTTTATTAAGAATCTTAAAGAGATGTATTCGAAGCATTTAAAATATCAACACAACTTGAATACTTTCAAGGCCGTGTATGACATCGGAATTGAAATCGAAGACGACCTCGCAAAGTAAAAAGCTACTAACAATAGCAACCACGGTGGCAGGAAAGGAAAGAAGAGCGACAATCCTTCTTCTTCCGAAAACGCCCACTCTAGTAATAATGTTAGTACCTTTGACCATAATGATGTTTTAGCCATAGACAATCAAGGATCTAAAAGAAAACCTAGGCGAGAGTTCACACCCATTGGAATGACCTACGATGCTGATTTCGATCGTCTCTATGATCGAGGATTATTCAAACCTATTGGCTCTACCGAGGATCCAACACCAGAAAATCGATCTTCGAGATGGAATCCAAACTCCTATTGCAAGTACCATCGAGGGTGCGGTCATACTACTGATGAATGCTACAGGTTTCAAAATCTCATTCAAGACCTCATAGAAGCAAACAAGGTCCCATTGCCTCAAGCTAGCGAGAAGACTGGGTGATGATGAAGCGAATGACACAAGACAAGAGGCGAGCTGTAACGACAAGATTTCATGGCCTCTTTTTTCTATTTCTTTTTCTTTTTTTTCCTTTCCCCAATAAGTCTATCATAGACACCTTTTCCTTTCCTTAGATTAATTTTATAGATTCTTTATTTTCTTTTTATAAAATGAGCATTTATTTCCTCGCATATGATCATCGCATTGCATTTCATAAAAAAAAAAAAAAAAAAAAAGTCGAATTAAGAACAATGTATACCAATGTTTTGAGGCACCCCTTGTAGCCACATCATATCTCCTTTCGCCTTTCTAATTTAAAAATCCTTTCTTCATAAACCACTTTGAGCCTCGTCTAACGATAGACCTTTATTTTTTCAACCTACATCTATCTAACCTTGGGATGGGATGGTGTGCAACTCATGCAATTCTAAAAAGCTTTGATATGAAAATATCTTCAATAAGAACACGTCTCAAATTGCGTCTCTTATCAAGTGCTCGGTACCGTGCCTGAGAAACATGAATGCCAAGTAAGTGATAGACCGCATGATCGGGATTGCCCACACTTGCAAAAGTAAAATAAATGCTAAAGCAAAAAGAGCTAAAAAAAGAATAGAAATTCAAGCATAAAAATATAAAGATTCAAAAGCGAGGTTGCACACCTTGGGGGCTAATTGAGGGTTTTGGGCCTTTTATCCTCTTCTTCTATAACCTTTAGCCTAACCACGTCACAACCCTTAAAAAGACCTTTTTGAGGTATACACACACTTGTGCAAGGTTCGGCTAGAGTTACGTTCGGCCTGATTCCTAACAGATACGTAGGCAACCTCTCATCGAGGTGCGGCCGTAATAAAATTGCATTCATATTCACATTCACAAACTTAAACCATTATCATATCAAGGGATCCCCTGTGCTCATCCCTATTCATTTAGAGCTAGACTTGGGTGCTTGATCCCTACATCATTAGCTTACCTAGCCTAAGAGTCATCACCATTTGACTCTTTTCAATAATATATTTTTTAACACACTTAGCTCTTGCTGCCTAACTTTAGTGTCACTATCACACACATCACGCATACATGACCAAATATATTTCCCTTACGAACCCTTTGTCATGAAATCTTAACGCTGAAGCATGCTTCGTCAAAATCACTCATAATTGTCTTTGCATCACGAAGTATGAAGTGCTTAGCCTCCGTGCCTAAGTTACCCAAATACTTTCATCATGGAGTCAACAGTTGAGATAGCCTAGGATGAATTAATCCTTGAACCTTGAGAGATAGTATCAAACAACATTTGACTAAGCTCATTCAACATGCATCTTCAAACTTTTGATTTTCTTTTTCACGTCTTTCTTTTTCGGGAGAAATTCGGTACCCTCCACAAAATTGACGGAATATTTTTGCTTTTTTTGCATTTTTCGAGTCGCACGATCACATTACAATGCACACGCGAGTCATGTACACATTTAGTCATGTCGTGCCATATCACTTTGATTTGAGTCTAACACATGTGTCATTACACTTCGAGTCGAGTCAACCTCGAGTCAGTCAAACATATCGAGTCGAGTTTATACCTTGAGTCGTGTCAAGTATATGAGTCAAGCAACTTTAAACCTTAGGTCAACCCTAAGATGGTTAAAGAAATTAGCAAAGTTCTATAGTCAAAATAAATACAGGTGCAGCAGAACAGGGAAGACTCTATCCAGTCGTTCGGCGACAGAGTTAATTCCTAGCGCCAGAGATATTTCCGCAACGATAGAGTTCGAAGCCTTTCAAAAAGGTGATTTCGACTTCATACAACAATTTCGGGTTCCTTGGTACGCTAGTTAGCCCCTATAAGCAATTTTACATGATTAAGTAGTCGGTTTGATTATAGTCTAAGTGATCGATCTGATAAGAGATCGTCTCACTTAGCTTAAGCGCCTAAAACACTGGCTCATTACAATCTGTTCAAAAGCAAGCACTTAAACGACAATATTTCCAAGTATGGATTGTCGCGCATTCTTATTAAACGACAAAGTTTTCCAAAAATTGGATTGTCATCCCCAACTGACAATATTTCCAAAAATGGATTGTCGTGCATCTTCTTCAAACGACAAGTTTTCCAAGATTGGATTGTCATCTCTGGCAAGGTTTCCAAGCATGGATTGTCGTGCTCCTTCTTTGTTGGCATGTTTTTCCAAGTTCAGATTGTCATACTGTAGACACCCATTTGTGTCTCCCCAAAACCAAACCCAGTGATGAGTACCTTTCACGTCGAATCATAATCGAATGAAACGAAAGTGTGGAAGGTCTAGTGTTGCGGAAAGTTTTTATTTCTTTTCTCTTCTCTCTGTTTTTAAAAACTTTATTTTAAGAAAATAGCCAATATAGTTTGGTTGGTCCATGATATGGGTCCTATAGTAGTGTAGTTGGATGGGACTTGCAAAGACCTTTCCAACGATATATTATAAGCCCAATTCCGATGAATATTGAGGAAGTTATGGCCAATTTACTAAACTAGGCCCGGTTTGAGCTTTATGTACGGTCCAATGATCTAGGGGAGGGCCTAATATGATTTATCATTCCTAATGCAATTAGGAATGGTTTTGGTTTTCCAGAATATTCTAAAAGGTTCTTTTCATTCCTAACTCAATTAGCATTGTTGACTTTGTTGACTTTTTCGAGTTTTAATCAAAATCTAATAGCATTTTTGAAGAAATTATATTATTTTATCTTCCAGTACGGTAAACTTATCGGATTTTCGAAAATGCGTTAGAATCAAGACTGGCGTCCAACCCCAGGCCTTGGCGCCTGGAACCAGGCTTGGCGCTAGGCGCTAGCCATTAGCCCTTGGCGCCAGCCACTAGTGTCTGGCGCCAGCTAGCCAGGGTTGGCGCCAACCTTGTTTCCTGAGCGTCAGACTCTGTTTTGTTAAATTATCTTTTTTGGATGATTTTCTCTATAAATATCGTATCAAAAACTCCGTTTTCATTCGTCATCTACATCTATCATTGACCCAATTCTATTCATTCTCAAGCTTTCATCTACAATCATTAATTCTTTAGCATTCTTTAATTCATTCAATTCTTTCTTACTTGTTTTCATACAAAATTTCGCATTCACAAGATCTAGAAACACTCCGTGCAACAAAGGGTTCATCCGAGATGTTGAATTCACAGTAAGGCTTCTGCGCGGTGCATCCGGACAATTAACCATGGACCCTCTATTGACTAAACCATATCCCGAACTTTAGAGAACTAGAGCCATGGTTAGCTTGCGAACTCATTGCATCATATTGTGCCTACTTGACTAATTGTGCATTATTTGTTGTGCATATATATTCTATGTTTCTCTTAACCGTTTGTTGATTTGTGTTGAGAATAAATAAATTAATGACTTAAAGAACTTTTCCTAATTAATTAATTAATTAATTTGAGTAAATAAGTCTAATTTTTCAATCGGAATTGACCTAGTACGACTTTAGGCATACCCTAGTTGACTAATAATACCGAAAACAGTCCCAGACCGAAGCTCCACTATTGGCGCCAAAGTCTGAGCTGTAGCGCCACCCTATGGTGTGTAGCGCCAGACGTCAGCTAAATTGTCTGGCGCCAACCACCATAGTGTGACGCCAGTCCTGTCGCTTGGCCGACAGTTCGGATTATTTGTCGAGTCATCACCTAAAGTCTAATTAATCAGTCTTCTGTTTAATTCGGTTAATTTTGCTGACAGTAATGCTTAATTGAATCAATGATCGAGTTTAGGCACTAAGTCCCATGGTCTTACACAAGAGTCCAAGCATGTCACTTACAATCAATGCACATACCAATACACATGCTTCGACCATGAATAAGAGAGTCTTGTGTGTGCGTTTTTTCCGTCATTTTTTTAGGGGGGTAAGTCGGATATTAATCCTCCAATATAAATAATAATACTTAGTTCCCTAAAAATATGTATATTATTGTTGCCAAAAATATGCATCCTTTTTTTAAAAATAAATCATAAAGTCAAGTTGATTCGAGTCAAGTAATTAAAACGCAAAATGGTTTAATTTACAGCGCGTGGTTAAGAAAGGATGGACGATTAATCAAAGATAACCTCTTCGTACAAGTCCAACTTTTCGACAAACCTATAGCCCGCAAGAGGAAAGCAAGAGTTATAATGGCAACCCACGAAAAAGTCAGTGATCTTAAGAACCAACTGGCTACTGTGACTGAGACACTAAAGCTTCTCGCACTTAGGATTGATGATCCCGTGAAACAACAACAAATGGACCTCATGCAAGAGAGCCTAAGCAAGTTGTCCAGCGACTACAAGTTTCAAGAACTCACATCCCAAGGGGTCTCGGTGGATAAAGATCTTCTTCCGCAGAAGTTCGACGCCAACGACATCCCAAAAATTCAGAGCAATTAACAACCCTTACTTCCATTTAAGAGC
This sequence comes from Chenopodium formosanum, assembly GCA_024500155.1. NCBI lineage: Eukaryota > Viridiplantae > Streptophyta > Magnoliopsida > Caryophyllales > Amaranthaceae > Chenopodium > Chenopodium formosanum. Next base: position 29,064,174 of record CM044862.1, on the reverse strand, counting down.
ATTTGAAACAATCATGAGTATCAAGGGTATTGATAAGAAGGTCTTCCCTTCTCTGTTCTCACTATCTCTCGAAACCGTTTGCCAACAATGGTTCTTTTCTCTCGAGAAAGAAAAGACCTCTACCTGGGAATCTATAGCAAACGCTTTCGTTGATAGGTACAAATGCAACATTAAAGTCGAAAATGACCATAGAGAACTTGAAATCCTCAAACAGATAGAGAATGAAGGCTTCACTTATTTCTTTAACAAGTGGAGAGAAACCTCAGCTAAAATGATCGAGGTACCAAGTGAAAAAGACTCCGTAAGACTGTTCATAAAAAATATCCAAGAAAAATATTCCAAACATCTTAAATATCAAAATAACATCCATACCTTTAAGGCTGTTTATGATATTGGGATCAATATTGAAGATGACTTGGCTAAGTCTAAAGCTGCCAACAATAACTCCAACAGTGGCTGGAAAGGAAAGAAGAAAGACAATCCTTCTTCTTCCAAAACCGCCCACTCAAATAACTTTAGCACCTTTAATCTAGGAGAAGTCCTCGCCATGAACAACCAAGGACAAAGGAAACCATTTAGGAGGAACTTCACTACTATTGGCATGAGTTATGACACCGCATTTGATCGATTAAATGCAAAAGGTCTTATAACTCCCATTAGACCATTTGTGGATCCACCAGTTGAGAAGAGGTCGGTTAACTGGAACCCCAACGCACATTGCAAATATCACCAAGGTAGGGGCCATTCTACTGAAAGCTGTTGGAAGCTTAAGGAAGCTATCCAACACCTAATTGACAATAACAAACTGCCGTTGCCCCCTGCCAGTAAGAAGCCAAGCATTGACAATGCACCTCTAGCTCATACTTTGGCTATCTCCGATGAAGAAAACGAGATTGACCCCTCATCTCTCATTAAGCCTGTCAAAGAAATCAATGTCGAAAAAAAAGGAGAAGAGAACTTTTTCGATGTCAGAGATAACCTTCCAGAACCAGCAAATAAGGAAGACATACAATTGCTCACATTGTCTATGAAGGAGGCATCGCAGTTACTATGTGAAGCTCTCAAAGTTATGAACGAACTTCACAAGAAATATGATGAGCTTCCATGTCCAAAGGAAGAACCTAAAAAAGAATTCACACCAGTGAAAACGACTTATGAGGCAAAGTATTTTCCCTTACAAGTCACCGAAAAACCCAAGAAGAGCAATAGAGTTTACACTCCAATTGGGATCCCATATGCACAAATGTTCGAAATGCTCTCCGAGAGTGGGAAGGTCAAACCTCTCGAACCGAGACCATTTGAGTCATTAAAAAAAACAAATAGATATTACTGTCAGTACCATCAATCAGGGGGGCACACCATAGAAAACTGTTTCAAATTCAAGGATTTGGTACGGAAAATGATTGATGAAAAGAAATTAATCCAAGTTCAACAAGAAGAGGATATAACCGTTAATGGAGTGTGGGACAGTGATGAAAAAGATGTATACCTAAAGGACATAGTAGGACCTTCACCTTCTGTATCATACACCACAGACGACATTTGGGTTGAAGAAGATTCATCAATAGACGTCCTCACAAGATCCGGGAGGATGCAACCTCCCATTTCAACACAACCTATGCCTACAGTACAACAAGTTCCCATACCTATCATCAAAGACAACGTCATCGTCAAACAGTTTAAGAAGAAAAAAATTGAGATGAATGTGTGGAAGCTCCTGGCAACATCTCGAGAACATAGGTTGGCTGTAATGAATGCCTTGGATAAAATCAGGATAGATTCTAACACCACTCCTGAGCGACTAGCTAACTTCCTCACTAGTGACCTTCCTAGTCCGATTAATCTAATCACCTTCTCTAACAAAGATTTACCCCCAGAAGGTGACAAACACTACAAGGCATTAAACCTCACGGTAGTCTGCAAAAGGATGAATGTTCCCATGACTCTTGTAGACAATGGATCGGCTATCAATGTCTGTCCACTTAGAACTGCGAGGATGCTCGGCATAAAGGATGAGGATTTAACTCCGTCCACACAAGGAATAAGAGCTTACGATAATACTCGCCGTCAAGCTCTTGGCAAAATAATCCTAAATGTGACGGCAGGAGCAATAGAACATGCTACTACTTTTCAAGTAGAAGACATCAAAGCCTCATTCAATTTGTTGTTAGGACGCCCTCGGCTTCATTATCTAAAGGTCGTCCCTTCATCTCTCCACCAACAAGTGAAAGCCATAGTTGGAGGAATTCCAATCACTATTGACGCTTCGCCGATGAGAATCAAATCCATAGAAAATCCAATCATCAATGTGGAGCTCGACGAAGATGATGAAGACCTATGGGGCTTTAACGAAGAAGTCTCCTTAATCCAAGAGGATGAAAGGACATCTCTTTGTCACGACCCCCACTCCAACATGATTGTCAACACCATGCTGAAGAAACAAGGACACTTCCCTGGGATGACCCTAGGAAAAAAGAAGGGGATAGCAAAATCGGTGGAGTCACCTGGCCTCCCTAAGCTAGATACTTTCGGACTTGGTTTTGAACCGACTCGGAAAGATCTCAAGCGAGCCCAAGACAATTTAAAAGCACGTAGAGACGCTCGCATTCAAAAGAAAGCAATTCCAATGGATCAGTACCCTCTTACGCTTAATGGTCAGTTTATAAAAGTAGGAGAAGACTATCCATGCCATGAATTTCCCGAGCCATTTGTTGTAAATGGCATACGAAAACCGAGATTCGAGATTTTCCTGGATTGCTACTTCGCTGACGAAATCCCAACTCCCGTTCATAAGGAGAAAGCACCCCCATGCTTTGACTTTAATGTCATAGGATTAATGTTTGGGCGAGAAAATAATGAGCCAGCTTATGAAGAAGATAACTCCTCACTCATTCAAACGGTCTTACAAAGCGAAAACTTCGACCCCTCGAAGCTAATTATTCCAGCCGAAGGATCACTACAAGGGTGGCGCAAGACTATCAAAGTGACTACTCCAAGTGGAAGGAAGATATCAATCACGACAGGGCAAGGGCCGATGTTCGAAGAGTCGTCGGAGTCAGAGTCCGAGTCAGAGTCTTTCCCTTTAGATTCTTATAAGTCTTTAGCAATAACACCTCCCCTTCCTATTTCTTCTCCTAGGATAGTTAGTGATCCAGTCCCTGAGGGCATATCACTCTTTGATATAATGATCTCAGAGTATAATAATATTTCTCGTTCTCCTTACTGCTTCTGTTCTTCCCTAACCCAAGATGACGAGCATTGCTTAGCTAACGAAGAAAAAGACAAAGAAATTATTAAAGCAATGGAAACACTCGAAAAGAAAACACCAGTAATTGAAGAAACTGAAACAGTTGACATCTCGAATGATTCAACTTATAAAAGAGAAGTTAAAATCGGACTAACGTTGAATAAACAAGAAAGAACCGATTTAATTAACTTACTTAAAGAATTTATTGATGTATTTGCTTGGTCAAATGAAGATATGCCAGGCATTAACAGAGAAATAGCTCAACACACTATACCACTAATCCCAGGAGTGAAACCTTTAAAACAAAAGTTGCGTCGAATGAAACCCGACGTAGTACTTAAAATAAAAGAAGAAGTTCAAAAACAAATAACTGCAGGTTTCATCAAGGTATCCAAATACCCCGAATGGGTCGCCAACGTCGTCCCAATTCCAAAGAAAGACGGAAGGGTAAGGATGTGTGTCGACTATCGAGATCTAAATAAGGAAAGTCCAAAGGACAACTTCCCTTTGCCACACATCGATATTCTAGTAGACAACACGGCAAATCACGCGCTTCTCTCATTCATGGACGGATACGCAGGGTACAATCAGATTCTCATGGCAAAGACATGGAGAAAACGACCTTTATCACACCATGGGGCACTTACTGCTACACGGTAATGCCATTTGGGTTGAAAAACGCAGGTGCAACTTACCAACGTGCAACAACTGCTTTACTCCATGACATGATGCATAAAGAAGTCGAAGTATATGTGTAGACACCCATTTGTGTCTCCCCAAAACCAAACTCGGTGATGAGTACCTTTCACGTCGGATCATAATCGAATGAAACGAAAGTATGGAAAGGTTTAGTGTTGCAGAAAGTTTTATTTCTTTTCTCTTCTCTCTGTTTTTGAAAACTTTATTTTAAGAAAACAGCCAATCCAGTTGGTTGGTCCATAATATGAGTCCAATAGTGGTGTAGTTGGATGGGGCTTGCAAAGACCTTTCCAACGATATATTATAAGCCCAATTCCGATGAATATTGAGGAATTTATGGCCAATTTACTAAACTGGGCCTGGTTTGAGTTTTAAGTACGGCCCTATGATCTAGGGGAGGGCCTAATGTAATTTATCAGTCCTAATGTAATTAGGAATGGTTTTAGTCTTCTATAACATTCTAGAAGGTCTTATCATTCCTAATTCAATTAGCACTCTTCAGAGTTTTAATCGGATCAAATAGCATTTTCGATTAGAATTATATTATTTTATCTTCCAGTACGGGAAATTTATCAAATTTTCGAAAACGCGTTAAAAGTCGGTTTGGCGTCCAACCCCAGGCCTTGGCGCCTGGAATCAGGATTGGCGCCAGACGCCAGCATTGGTGCCTGGCGCTAGCCATTGGTCCTGGCGCCAATGAGCCAGGTCTGGCGCCAAGGTGTTTTTGTAGTCATCAGACTCTGTTTTGATAAATTATCTTTTTTTGATGATTTTCTTTATAAATATCGTATAAAAAACTCCGGTTTCATTCATCAAGAATCATCAATTCTCTTCTTCATTCATCTACTCTCTCTCAATATTCATTCATCTCTTTCATTCATTCAATTCTCATATAACATTAATTCCTTTTAAATTCTCTCTTTTCTTAAATTCTTTCTTTCAAATATAAAATTCCGCATTAATTAGATCTTGATACGCCTAGCCATATTCGAAGTTGCTTTCGCCCTAGACGTGAGGGTTTGGTCCCAAATCTCTATTTCAATTATTTAATTTAATTGTTTGTTTATTATTTTCCTTGAAGTTAATAACGTGTGTATTTTGTTATTAGAAAGAGGTACGAGTCATCCAAGTAAGTACTTTAATGGTTTAATTGATATTATAATGTAGAAATCATGCTTAGATTGTTTTGATTCCTAGTATCATGTCTAGGGTAACTTTAATATTGAGTATGATTAAAAGTACGATGCTTCCTATTCTCTTCCTAATATTTATGATTGTTAGTATCATGTTAGGGCTAATGATTTGATTTTTATTGCTTAGTGACATGCTAGGATTTGTTATTAATCTTGTTGGTATCATGCCTAGGATCTTGCTATGCTTTAACATGATTATAATTGTTATTATTTGTATTATTATTATTTTTATGATGATTATAATTATTGTTGATTATTTATTATGTTGCTTGATATGTATTATATTTTATTGTTATTGCTTGATAACCTTTATTGCATGTTTTAAGGGAATTGGTATTTGCAACCACGCTTAATAAGATAATTAATAATCTTGTTAGGGTTAATATGATTATAATTTAAGTGATCGCCAATAATATTTTATTTGTGCATTAAATTCAACCAACATAGATTAAACAGGTTTAGGGTTAATCTATTGATTGTATGTTAGTCAGAAAGCGCATATGAATACCAGTAGAATAAAGTAGCTAGAGGCTTATTATTAGGGCAGGTTCAATCTCTTTTAGGTTGGATTTGTACCATCATCCCCGAACCCTTATTTGGTTCATGACCTTATGGAGTTGACGATCTCTTGGATCGTTAAGGGGTGTAACCTTCACCTTGTGAACGGTTTACAAGTTCCTTAAAAACTTGTTGGCGACCCTTTTGCTCTATCTTCTTCCCTTTTGGACGCCACCGTACTTTAGTGTATGATCACAGTGGGGTTCAAGCTAGTGGGATTTTAAAGGCTTGAAATGATTCCCTACAATATGTCGACGACATGATTGTGAAATCAAAGGACCGTCCAGGCCATCAAGTAGCCTTAAGGAAATTTTTCGAAAGGCTAAGAAAATATAATATGAGGTTGAATCCATCAAAATATGCTTCTGGAGTCACCTCGGGCAAGCTCTTGGGATATGTCATAAGCTCTAGAGGAATAGAGATAGATCCAACCAAAATTAAAGCAATCATGTCGATGCCACTGCCCAAGACCGAGAAACAGATTCGAGGATTTATTGGCAGGTTGCAGTATATAAGTAGGTTCATATAAAAAATGACAACGATATGTGAACCAATCTTCACAAAGCTCAAGACGAATGTACCAGTAATATGGGATGATGAGTGTCAAAAAGCCTTTGACAAGATCAAAGCCTATCTTGCAAATCCTCCCGTATTAGCGCCAGCACTTCCCGGAATACCTCTCAGGTTATACTTGACGGTTACCAAAGAGACAATGGGAGCCATGCTAGCACAAGAGTTAGAAAGCAAAGAGAATGCAATCTATTACCTAAGTAAGAAGATTCTCGAATACAAAACACGTTATACAGCGCTCGAGAAATTATGCCTCATTTTGGTGTGGGCAACAACTAAGTTGAGACATTACATGTGGGTACATATCGTTTTCGTAGTCTCCCGATTGGATCCACTCAAGTATCTATTCGAGAAATCAACACTCAATGGACGTATTTCAAGATGGATAGTCAACTTAGCCCAGTTTGATGCACGGTTTATGCCATAAAAAGCTATTAAAGGATCTGTGGTGTCTGACTTTCTGGCAGACTTTGCAATAGAAGACTCGACACCAATACAGGACAATGAATTTCCAGATGAAGATTTGATGGTTACCGAAGATGATACTTGGACCTTGTATTTCGACGGAGCCTCAAACCAAAAGGGATGTGGCGTTGGAGTGCTACTAGTATCACCTAAAGAAGAACACGTTCCAATCTCAATAAAGCTTGATTTCGACGTTACCAACAACGCTGCTTAATATGAAGCATGCGTGGTAGGCCTTGAAATATCCCTGGCATTGGGAGTAAAGAAGTTAATAATATTCGGAGACTCTTCTTTGATTATCAATCAGATATCTAAAAGGTAGAAAGTAAGGAGCGAAATCCTAGCCCCTTACCAAACTTATCTGGAAACTCTTACCGATCAGTTTGAGAAGGTAGAATACACATATCTATCTAGAGAAGAAAACCAATTTGCTGGTGCCTTGGCGAGATTAGCCTCACTGGTTAGGATTCCCACAGAAATCGAGCAAATGCCTCCAACTATCGAAAAAAGGCATAAACCAGCATATATACAGGCTATAGAAGACGACGACTCAGTCCAAGACGAAGAAGAAGAACAAGAAGAAGAACCATGGTACACAGACATACTCAACAATGTCACCAATGGAGAATACCCTCCTAATGATGACAAAAGAGCAAAGCGAGCATTGAGACTTTTGGCTTCTTATATTGTACTCATAGACAACGAGCTACATAAAAGGGTACCTAAAGGTCGAGCTCTCCTATGTGTAGGAAAGGTGGATGCACAAAGAATAATGAGAATAGTTCACGAAGTAATCTGTGGAACTCATGTAAATGGCAAAATGTTAGTCAAGAAAATAATGCCAGAAGGGTATTATTGGACTAACATGAATAGGGATTGCCATCAATACGTGAAAAGATGCCCTAAGTGTCAAATTTATGCCAATTTACAACATGTCCCTCCATCTTTGCTCTACACTTACATATCGCCATGGCCATTCTCTACATGGGGAATTGACATAATTGGAAAAATCACTCCCCCAGGGACAGGAGGCCACGAATTTATTCTAGTAGCAATTGATTACTTTACAAAGGTGGTCGAAGCGCAATCATACGCTACACTCACTGCAAAACATGTAGCACTCTTTTATCTAGAGAAATATTATTTGTCAATATGGAGTCCCACATGAAATGATAAGTGACAATGGAAATCACTTTCAAGCCGAATGTGAAGAATTGCTACATAAATATGGTATCCAACATCATCATTTATCCCCTTATAGACCTCAAGCAAACGGAGCAGTCGAGACAGCTAATAAGAATCTAAAGACTATCATCGAGAAAATGACAGAAAATTATAAGAATTGGCCTGATAAGCTCAACTTCGCACTGTGGGGTTATCGCACGTCAATCCGTACATCAACAGGAAATACACCATTTTCCTTGGTATATGGAATGGATGTTGTACAACCTGTCGAACTAGAAATACCATCTCTACGCATTGCGCTAGAGAGTAAACTTGATGAAGTTGAATGGACTAAGGCAAGATATGAAGAATTGATCCTACTCGACGAAAAACGACTAGAAGCTCTACATCACACTCAGTGTTATCAAACTCGTATGGCTAGACATTTTAATAAGAAGGTCAAGACAAGAAATATCAAAGTAGGAGATTTGGTATTAAAAGCACTAAGGAAAAATGTTTTAGACCTAAGGGGAAAATTTAGACCTAACTGGTCTGGCCCCTACAGTGTCAAAACAATCCTATCAGGTGGTGCAGCAAAACTAACTGATATGGATGGCAATGAATTCTCAAACATGACCAATCTTGACCAACTTAAAAAATACTACCCATAATTACTTGAGTAGGATACTCAAGAGAGCTACGTTCGGCCTGATTCCTTAGGAAAGGATACGTAGGCAACCCTTTACGGGTGCGTCCACTTTATTTTTCGACATCTCCACGTTCCAGAATCAACTAAAAAGTCAACACAAAGTCGGTAAATTATTGGCGTCGCAGAACAGAGCCTGGTGCCAGCCAGAAGTCATCAGCGCCAGCCGATGGTATTGGCGCCTGGCGCCAGACCTCAATAGCTGGCGCCAAACCCCAATTACTATGCCAATTCGAAAATAAAATCTGGGCAAATTTTGGTGTTTTTCGGAAAATTTTCGACTTCCGTACTCGAAGGAATTCTGGAAAATTATTTTTATTTCGATTTTCATTGCTTTAATAAAATAAATTTAAAGTAAACAATTTATCTGAAAGTTGAAATTTCATTAATAAAATAAAATTACATTATTGATGGAATTCAAATAAGGCTGAAATAAATTAACTTTAAATAAAATTAACAATCTAAAAAATCTAAAGCTAAGCAATGTTTTTAATCTTTCTTTTCCTTTTTAGCTCTTTTCCAATTCTTTTCTGCTTCCTCCTCTTCATCCATTACTTTAGCTAGTAGGCATCCTTTAGAGGACCTACATTCAATTTTGGAATAGATTATCTCCCCTTCAGCTAGCAACCCATGCTTCTTTTCCACCTAAGCCTTTTTGTCCGTGGTGTTAGCTTTCCTTTTTCCTTTGTCTCTAGTAGTATTTTTCTTCCTAGGCATTGTAGGTGTTTTGACTTCAATTCTTGCACATAAGCGTTCTTTGGCAGGTGTCACCCTGTCACCTAGACGAATCTTCATATCGGTTCTACCCTGATCAATCGAAGATTTCTTCAGCAACCACTTCTTTACATCATTAGGTAAAGAAGGGGGAACCTTTTGGGTAATCACTTCCCATAAAGGTCTAGCGCTCCAGTAAGCGTCGAATCTATCTACTGCTTGAGATACAGGGTACTCATAGGGAGGACGAAGATCCCCGGAAGGAATATTTTGAAGTAAGCCATATTGTCTCTTTACCTTGCAAGGATAATAATATGTTACGCGAGACAAGCTTGGAAGACGGCAAAAAGGTTGCTTGTTAACACCAACCATCCTTTCTATTTTCCACCATGGGATGACCCACTTGATAGCAAAATCACATGATTCAAATACTTTTCTCCACCCATGACGCCCAATCTTAGGGATGCGCTTCTTTCTTCTCACGAAGCAATTGGGAGTATATTTTTCGATGTCATCCGGAGGGCTAATTAATCCTAGCCTCTCCATTAGCCACATCTGTAAAAAAATTGCAATGCAAACAAAATTATTATTATAATACAGAAATATATTTTTTGATTTCTTTAATTAAAAATGTTATTTTTCTACCTGTAATAAAATTGGAGAACCGCGAAAAGGCGCTTTTGGGTCCCTTTTCAATTCATCGAGACTAATCATGGTCTCTCCAACTATTAATGGCATTGGATTCCTCCCTGATTCAATTTGTTCTAGTACAGTGGTGATAATTGATTGACCCTCATTATTTTTACCACTACTAAGACAAAATTATTTGAGCATGCAAAATAAAAACGCCCTTCTTCTATATATATGAAAGGATTCTGAAAGAGGTTTATCAAAATAATAGCGTGCGAATTCTTTCAAATTAACTATATCGCCATCTACTATTTTTGATAAATCCATGTCCTTTAAATTAAAGAAGCGTTCGAAATCCTTATAGTAATATGCATCTACTTTAGGGATTACTACTAGGTCTATTGTAGGGAAGCCTAATATAGCACCAAATTCCTCTAGCAAAGGGCTAATTTCATCATACCCTATTCTGAAACAATGCGTATCAATATTCCAAAATTCTAAAGCGGTATGTATGAAGTCTAGGTCTAGATCTACCCCTTTGATGCCATAAATTCTCCCTAAGTGAAATAAATCTATTTTTTTTTGTCTCTAGCATTAAGGGATCGACACCATTCATGAGTGTATTGAGTGAAGGTTTTAGTGGCTAAAGACATGATTATTATTTTTTCTGAAGAAGAGAATAAATTTTTTCGCTAGAATTATGAGAAGAATCGGCTGAGCAGGGGGCTCTTTATGCACAAATTGCAAAGAATTTTAGTTTGAATGAAATACGGAGTCAGCGTCAATTGGCGTCAAAACCCCGACATTGGCGCCACCCTCCAAAGCTTGGCGCCACACGCTAATTGTAGCGCCTGGCGCCACGCGCCATAGTGTGGCGCCACGGGCCATAGTGTGGCGCCAGCTGGTGCCAAGTCACCATGACAGCCGCGCGTCCTCAGTTTGCGTTTTTTGATATTAAACTTGAGTCGGTTAATGACTTTATGGCCCCGTTTAATTTTCCTAAATATCTTTTCTATCCTTTTTCTTTATTAATTAAATATAGCAATTATTTTTTAATTTATTTTATTTCTTTTTTTGGATTTTATTTCAATTTAAAAAAAAAAAATAACCGGCAATTTTCCGTTTTCTTTTCCTTTTTATTTTTTCTTTTTGGGGGAGAGAGTCGGATAATATCCTCCATCAATAATAAAAATGACGGAAGTTTTGCGCAAAAATTGTTATCACACTTCTTTTGCACACACTAACATACACTAACATAATAATAAGCAATCAAATAAATTTATAATAACATAAAAATACAAATGCGTCTAAATAGTGAGTCAAAGGCAAAGTTCTATAAAAAGTCAAAATAAAATATACAGAGACAGACTACGGCGCCGGAGGACGTAGGCCCATCATGCCATAAAACTGCGCCGTACGAGGAGTCACCTCTTCACCAGCTCCAGCCTCAGCACCGGCTCCAGTTTCCGTAGGAGGAGAAAGACTCAAGATAGGACCACTCCAGCCAGGATCAACCTGAGGCTGAGACCGTGGAGGCTGCTGCGATGACGAGCCAACCTCGTACATCCCACCACCTCTGAAAGACAAGGTAGCCTCTCCTACCGGTGCAGCAGGATCACCCTCAGAAGAAGATCCCGAGCCCTCACCAACGTCGGCTCGAGCAGCCTCAGAGGGACCGCCTCTACCACCTTTCGAAGTACGACGACGTCTCGAGCTAGACCTCGCCGGATCTCTCCGCCCCTCAGGTCTCGTACGGGTGTGAGAAGCGATAGGCTGGCCCTGCAAAAAAAAAAAAAAAAAAAAAGAATTAAATCAGAAACAAGGTAAAACAGAAGCCATAATGCAAATGAGTGAAGAAAGGTTACCTCTCGGACAACGTCGTCTCGACGACAGGTGGCCACGTTCCTCATCCGGACAAGCTGGCTCTGGAAGGCATATATGCATCGTGCCATAACCGAAACCACCTCGCATGAAAACTGTCAGAAAAATATGTCAGTGAAAATACATGATAAATGAACACAAAAAATTCTAAATTTAAACTATGCTTACACTAGTCTGATGGCGAGGAATCGACCGCTCCTTGAAGCGCTCGCCCTCGGGAGTCGGAGAAATCATCTCCTCGATCGGCCCGTATATCCCCTGGTAGTGAACGGACATACGGGGCGGCACGAACTCAGCAGGACCATCCTGATAAAAAAAAAAAAAAAAAAAAAGTAAAGTATTACTTGGGGGCTACTTAGCGAAAAATAAAAAGCTAAGAATCTTACCCTCACATCCTCAGCCGGTACAGGAGCTGAATCTAATAAAGGTAGTAGCTCCTCAGCGTAACACCGCCCAAGGATCACATGGGACTGCCAGAGGGAACCACCTCCCTCATCCATGCTCGACAACCGTCCCTCGTCGAACATGTGACGTGGTGGAGGAGCAGGAACGACAAAGACGTCAGAAGAGTGCCGTCTAACGACCCTCTCTCTAAAGTACACGATCGCTCCGTAGGTCCCCAGAAAATAGCGACGCTCAGTCGAGTACTGTGCGGCTAATCCAGGAACCGTCCAACAACCTCACGGTCGGTATACCACCTCAGGTCCATATAAAAAGCACCAATCAGGAAAGAATATATCTAAAGCACCGCGGAAGAGCAAGATAAACAATAAAAGTCATACCGAGATGATCCAGCTCCGGAAACGTGCACTAGACATGTCCACGTGGTGGCCGCCCCAAAAGGCGCTCACCGGAAATCCCCCCGGCGATGGTCTCGCCGGCGCAACAGAAAGAAAGTGCTCGTAGAACCAGATCTACAAAGAGTTAGAAGTGTGAATAAATTCTAACTAATATGTAGGGCTAAACTTTATAGGGAATAATGTTTACCTCTACGACCTTCCAAAAAGCAGATAAAGAAACGTTCGTCCTAAAAGACCGATGACGACACGGGTCCCTCAGAGCACGAACGAAATCAACAAAGGCCAAACTGGCCCAGTCATAAGTCCCGATCCGCTGGAGATCACGAATAGTAGGGAGGTAATAAAGCAATGCCCTACTACCCTTGTCAGGGGAGAATGTCCCTGACAACAACATCAGCACAAAGATGAGCACCCGCTGCTCTCGGGTGGTCGCATCATCATCAAGAGTCGCTGCCAGCGTCGAGCGGCGAATCCCTCTAGCACTAAACTGAGTCGTCTTGACCTCAGCTCGGGCCCGAATAGCAATCGGCCCCAACAACTCCTCGACCTCTGAAGAAAAGACGTCGATCCCACCGTCGAACGGCAGTGGCACAGAAGTGAACTTCAGTCCTGTGATAAGACTGAAGTCTGTAGGGGTAACCATCATCTCGCCCCAGGGAAAATGGAAGGTGTTGGTGGTGTCCTAGAAGAACTCCACCAAAGCACGCACTACGTGATGACCTCCGCTAGAGGCGACCATAGCCTCGGAGGTCTCAAATAGAGTAACTAGCCCATAGGACTCCCATAGGAGTCTCGTCTCGAGGTCCCTGGCGATGTGCATCCTATACAAATTGCCTAAACCGTCACAGCTAGAGCCGTGCTGCCGTGTCCTCCCGGGCTCGGTTCCCCGTCTCACCCTCTCAGAAATGTGGTCGACAGGGGCAAAGAACAAAGTCTGCTCGTCCCACTCCGGGAGCCAACCAAGCGAAGTGGACGACGTGGCGTCGTCCTCCACGGGCTCATGCTCCCGTCTAGTGTTTCGGGACCGTGAACCTGAGCCTCGTTGTCTAGCCATGCTACATTGTGCAGAATCATCATAAATTAAAGTTCTATAGTATCTAAGGTTCGCCTAGCCGAATGATACTATGTTCGCAAAAACAGAGTACGTAGTACTAAAACAGAGCACAAATTCAAATTGAGCATGACAACATTTTTCAAGCAATCAAACAATTTCTTGCAATACTATAGTGATTATTGTGACAGACTGAACAAGAATTGCTATCAAAAACGTCAAGAACAAACCACATTGTTCTTCACGATCTTAAGAGGTCCAACAATGGCAGATTGCTCATTTCTTCACCAAATTGAGTCAAACAAGTCTCAAATTACTCCTAAGGAAATATATAAACATAAACAAGCAATTTCATGGCATAAACTTTGACAACAAAGCAAATTGAGCATCATAGAATTCGAATTTTCATGAAATTCGTGAATATTCATGCCAAGAATTCGTAAAAACCGGTGTGAGTTTGAGGAAAACTTACATAGATCGGGAAAATAGATGAGAGGAGCTTTGATTTGCAACAAATTTGAGCGAATTCAGTTGAGAAACGAGCAATTAAAGAGCAAAGGGCGCTGACATATAGGTTCAAGAGCAAAAGGCACCAACATATAGGTTCAAGAGCAAAGGGCACCGACATACAGGTTCAAAGCAAAAGAGCGCCGACGTACAGGTATAGCTGAGGCAAAGTTCAGGCGAACTTTTAAAGATCGACAGGCGTGGATCTTTTGTAATTTCCTTTGGAAAATTATCATATCAAATGAGGATGACTTCAAGAGAAGATATCTTCGACATCATTCCCTAGCTTGCGGAGAGTTGTCACAAACAACTGAGGATTGTTTCAAGAGAAATAATCTTCGATAGTGTTCCCTAGGATGTGGAATATTATCAATGCGGATGAGGATTGTTTCAAGCGAAATAATCTTCGATGGTATTCCCTTGGACGCGGAATATTATCATTGCGGAGGAGGATAATTTCAGGCGAAGCAATATTCTAATTTGGAATCAGTTACAAGCGTAGCGGTTTTCAAGCGGGATGGCATTCTCTAGCTTGCAGGAGGTCATCAAAACAATCGGTTACTTCAGAGAGGTGTGCTCGATGGTGCAAGATACGTGTTTCTTAACTCTTCTATCTGTTTAACTAATGCTAGTTTTGCAGGTATCGGCGTTATAAAATTGGTTTAGGATCGCAGAAAGTTCTGAATCATTCTCCGTCCCTATTGATACTTTGACTTTTGTTTTCGAAACTTGCATTTCTCCAAACTCAGTCAAAGTTGGGGCTTCATTAGACACCCATTTGTGTCTTCCAAAAACCAAACCCAGTGATGAGTACCTTTCAAGTCGAATCATAATCGAATGAAACAAAAGCGTGGAAGGTCTAGTGTTGCGGAAAGTTTTTATTTCTTTTCTCTTCTCTCTGTTTTCGAAAACTTTATTTTAAAAAAACAGTCAATCCAGTTTGGTTGGTCCATGATATGGGTCGAATAGTAGTGTAGTTGGATGGGGCTTGCAAAGACCTTTCCAACGATATATTATAAGCCCAATTCTGATGAATATTGAGGAAGTCATGGCCAATTTACTAAACTGGGCCCGGTTTGAGCTTTATGTAAGGCCCAATGATCTAGGGGAGGGCCTAATATGATTTATCATTCCTAATGAAATTAGGAATGGTTTTGGTCTTCTAGAATGTTCTTTTCATTCCTAATTCAATTAGCATTGATAAGTTGACTTTGTTGACTTTTCAGAGTTTTAATCAAAATCAAATAGCATTTTCGAAGAAATTTTATTATTTTATCTTCCAGTACGGTAAACTTATCGGATTTTCGAAAACGCGTTAGAATCAAGACTGGCTTCCAACCCTTGGCCTTGGCGCCCGGAACCAGGCTTGGCGCCAGGCGCTAGCCACTGGTGCCTGGCGCCAGCTAGCCAGGGTTGGCGCTAACCTTGTTTCGTGAGCGTCAGACTCTGTTTTGTTAAATTATCTTTTTTGGCTGATTTTCTCTATAAATATCGTTTCAAAAACTCTGTTTTCATTCATCATCTACATCTATCATTGACCCAATTCTATTCATTCTCAAGCTTTCATCAACAATCATTAATTCTTTAGCATTCTTTAATTCATTCAATTCTTTCTTACTTGTTTTCATACAAAATTCCGAATTCACAAGATCTAGAAACATTTTGCCATATTCGAAGTTGCCTTCGCCTTAGACGTGAATGGTTTAATTTATGAGGGTTTGGTCCCAAATCTCTCTTTCAATTATTTAATTTGATTGTTTTGATTTATTATTTTCCTTAAAGTTACTAACGTGCGTATTTTGTTATTAGAAAGAGGTACGAGGCATCAAAGTAAGTACATTAATTGATGTTAATGATGTAGATATTATGTTTACATTGTTACTATTATTCCTAGTATCATATCTAGGTTATTTTTAATATTAAATATGATTGCTATGATGCCTTTTATTCTCTTCCTAATAGTTATTTATGTTAGTATCATGTTAGGGTTAAAGACTTGATTTTTATTGTTTAGTGACATGCTAGGGTTTGTTATTAATCTTGTTAGTATCATGCCTAGGATCTTGCCATTATTATGCTTTAATGTTGATATGATTATTTTAATTATGATTTATGATTATGATTTTATGATTATAATTGTTATAATTTATGATTATTATTATTATTATTATTATTATTATTATTATTATTATTATTATTATTATTATTATTATTATTAGTATTATTATTATTATTATTATTATTATTTTATTTTATTTTTTTTATTTTTTTATTATTATTATTATTATTATTATTATCATTATTATTATTATTATTATTATTATTATTATTATTATTATTATTATTATTATTATTATTATTATTATTATTATTTTGATGATTATAATTATAATTGATTATTATTATGTTGCTTGATATTTATTGTTATTGCTTGATCGCCTTTTATGTATGTTTCAAGGGAATTTGGTACTTGTAACCACGCTTAATAAGATAATTAATAATCTTGTTAGGGTTAATGGGATTATAATTCAAGTGATCGCCAATAATAGATTTATTTGTGCATTAATATTCAACCAACATAGATAAACAGGTTTAGGGTTAATCCTGATGATTGTATGTTAATTAAAAAGCGCACATGACTACGAGTAGAATAAAGTAGAGGCCTATTATTAGGGCAGGTTCAATCTCTTTTAGGTTGGATTTTTACTATCATCCCCGAACCCTTATTTGGTTCATGACCTTATGGAGTTGACGATCTCTCGGACCGTTAAGGGGTGTATCCTTCATCCTATGAACGGTTTACAAGTTCCTTAAAAACTTGTTGGCGACTCTTTTGCTCTATCTTCTTCCCTTTTGGACGCCACCGTACTTTAGTGTATGATCACAGTGGGATTCAAGCTAGTGGGATTAAAGGCTTGAAACTAATCCCTACAGTACGCCAGTTAGCCCCTATAAGCAATTTTAACATGATTAAGTAGTCAGTTCGATTAAAATCACAATAAGTGGTCGACCTGATGAAAGATCGTCTCACTTAGCTTAAAGCGCCTAAGAATTCGCTCATCACGACACCGACATACTGGTTTTAGCAGAAGTAAAGCGAGCTTTAAAGATCGACAAGTGTTGGTCTTCGGTAATTTTCTTCAGAATATTATCGCAACAACTGAGGATGACTTCAAGTAAAGTTATCTTCGACGACATTCGCTAAGATTGTTGAAATTGTCACCAAAGATTTGAGGAGATAGCACGAGATGGGAGGTCTTTGACGGCATTCGCTAAGATTGTGGAGGTTGTCACCCAAGATTTGAGAAGATAGCACGAGATGCAATAGGCGGTTTTCTACGACATTCGCTAAGATTGTGGAGGTTGTCACCAAGATATGAGAAGAGCGGCTCATGATTAGGCGGTCTTCGACAACTTTTGCTATGATTGGAAAGGTTGTCACTATGACTCAAGAAAAGGATCAAGATATAGCAACATTGATCGACGACGTTCCCTAGATTGCGGAAGATCGTCAAAACAAGCAGCGAGATGGCGTTCCATAGATTGTGGAAAGTTGTCAAAAAGCAACTGAGGATTGTTTCAAGAGAAGCAATCTTCGATAGTATTCCCTTGGACGTGGAATATTATCAATGTGGATGAGGATTGTTTCAAGAGAAGCAATCTTCGATAGTATTCCCTTGGATGTGGAATACTATCATAGCGGAGGAGGATCGTTTCAGGCGAAGCAATCTTCTAATTTGGAAGCAGTTACGAGCGTAACAGTTTTCAAGCAGGATGTCATTCTCTAGCTTGCAGAAGGTCATCAAAACAACAGTAAAGCAGCAGCAAATCGGTTACTTTCAGAGACGTGTGCTCGATAGTGCAAGATACGCGTTTCTCTTAACTCTTTAATCTTTTTGACTAATGCCAGTTTTGCAGGTATCGGCGTTACAAGAGTGATTTAGGATCGCAGAACGTTCTGAATCATTCTCCGTCCCTATCGATACTTTGACTTTTGTTTTCGAAACTTGTGTTTCTCCAAACTCAGTCAAAGTGGGGGCATCTTTAGACACCCATCTGTGTCTCCCCAAAACCAAACCCAGTGATGAGTACCTTTCACGTCGAATCATAATCGAATGAAGTGAAAGTGTGGAAAGTTTAGTGTTGCGGATAGTTTTAATTTATTTTCTTTTCTCTCTGTTTTTAAAAACTTATTTTAAGAAAACAGCCAA
Organism: Chenopodium formosanum; assembly: GCA_024500155.1. NCBI lineage: Eukaryota > Viridiplantae > Streptophyta > Magnoliopsida > Caryophyllales > Amaranthaceae > Chenopodium > Chenopodium formosanum. Next base: position 29,045,778 of record CM044862.1, on the reverse strand, counting down.
TCCAGTTTGGTTGGTCCATGATATGGGTGCAATAGTAGTTTAGTTGGATGGGGCTTGGCAAGACCTTTCCAACGATATATTATAAGCCCAATTCCTATGAATATTGATGAAATTATGGCCAATTTACCAAACTAGGCCCGGTTTGACCCTTATATGCGGCCCAATGATCTAGAGTAGGGCCTATTATTAATTATCATTCCTAAAACTATTAGGATTGATTATAGTCTTTTAGAATACTCTAGTTGTTTCTTTTAAATCCTAATGGAGTTAGGATTGATAATTATGTTTTAAAGAGTTTGAAATTGAATAAAACTACTTATTTTAAGAATCCTTGTTTTGTACGAAGTGGAATATATTCATATTTTATTTTCGTGCCTCATAATATTTATCCAAATTTTATATGGTTGGATAGATCTTGAAATTATCTTTCCAATGATATATTATAATATAAAATCGGAGTTATAACGAAAAAGATATGAATGAGACATGAAACTTTATCCAAAACTGACACCCTTCCACTATTTTGGCCATATCTTTTTATCTAAAAAATATTTTAATCTGATTCTAATTTGTTTGTAAAGAAGACTTTAAGAGCTTTCTAACGACATATTATATGCCTTAATTAGACTTTCGGATCAAAAGATATGATAAAAACAAAAACGCATTAAAAACAGGCTTGGCGCCTGACTCTAGGCATTGGCGCCTGGAACCAGGAATGTTTGGCGCCAACCTCGTTTTGCGTTCGCCAGACTCTGTTTTGTTAATTTTATCTTTTTGGCTGATTTTCTCTATAAATAACGTATTAAAAATTCATTTTTGATAACCAGATTTCATCAATTCTTATTTCAATTCACCAATTCTCATCAAGTTTTCTTGATTATTCTCTCTCTCTCTTTCTTTTTCTTCTAACTTTGTTTTCATATACAAAATTCCGCATTCGCAAGATCTAGAAATACCTAGCCATATTCGAAGTTGCCTTTTCCCTAGACGTGAAAGGTTTAATTTCTGAGGGTTTGGTCCCAAATCTCTATTTCAATTATTTAATTTGATTGTTTGTTTATTATTTTCCTTGTAGTTACGAACGTGTGTATTTTGTTATTAGAAAGAGGTATGAAGCATCAAAGTAAGTACTTTATTGATTTATTGATGTTATGATGTAGAAATCATGTTTATGTTGTTATTATGATATTCGTAGTATCATGTCTAAGGTAACAAATATATTTAATATGATTGTTATGATGCTACCTATGTTCTTCCTAATGTTTATTCATGTTAGTATCATGTTAGGTTTAAAGATTTGATTTTTATTGCTTAGTGACATGCTAGGCTTTGTTATTAATCTTGTTAGTATCATGCCTAGGATCTTACTTTTATTATGCTTTAACATGAATATTATTATGATTATGATTATTATATATAATTATTATTAATTATGATTGCTATGATTATGATATTCGTTATTGTGATTATTATTATTACTATTATTATTATTATGTTGCTTGCTTATTTATTTTTATTGCTTGATCACCTTTTATGCATGTTTAAAGGGAATTGGTACTTGTAATCACGCTTAATAAGATATTTAATAATCTTGTTAGGGTTAATATGATTATAATTCAAGTGATCGCCAATAATAGATTTGTTTGTGCATTAATATTCAACCAACACAGATAAAAAGGTTTAGGGTAATCCTATTGATTGCATGTTAGTCAGAAAGCGCACATGAATACGATTAGAATAAAGTAGAGGCCTATTATTAGGGCAGATTCAATTTCTTTTAGGTTGGATTTGTAACTTCATCCCCGAACCCTTATTTGGTTCTAGACCTTATGGAGTTGACGATCTCTTGGATTGTTAAGGGGTGTAATCTTCATCCTATGAACGGTTTACAAGTTCCTTAAAAACTTGTTGGTGACTCTTTTGCTCTATCTTCTTCCCTTTTGGACGCCACCGTACTTTAGTGTATGATCATAGTGGGGTTCGAGCTAGTGGGATTAACGCTTGAAATTATTCCCTACAGTTGGCTTTGTTTAATGAGTAATCCTTCCCCGTTGTGGGTTGTTTCAAAAAAAAAATCAATCATTAATGAAGATCATTTTTCCTATTCTTTACGTGCATATAGTTGTATATATGGTAATAACTCAAAGTAACAAAGTAAATAAGCTAAGTTCTGCCTGCCATTATTAAAAAAAAAAAAATTGTCGCGGTTTTATAAAGTATATATAATGGAATTGCCGCGAACTAAATGACCTGAACTCGCCTAAGCTTCCTTATGGGTTGTGGTTGTTGCACTCCTTAGCTCCTACTTTTTTGTTTTTGTGTGAAACTAAAGTTTCAGTTTCTGTTATGAATAGATTCCTTAGTTGTACTAGTGTTACTTCGGTTTTCGGGGTTGATTCCATAGGTACTAGCGGGGGTTTAGTGGTTTTATGTTATGGCTCGAAGGAAGTTTCTTGTGTTTTTTGTTTTTTAAATGTTGTACTCTGTAATATAAAACTTACTAATGGGAATAGTAAATGTGTGATGTTTGTTTATGGTGCTTCTGTTCTTGAAGATAAACCTAAAGTTTGGGGTTTGATATTGGATTTACTTGCTACTGCTCCTAATTGCTTGATTATTGGAGATATTAATCAAATTGAGCATCATTATGATAGGTTGGGTGGGTCAAATGTCATTAAGGGTTGGGACTCCTTTATTGATTTAAGAGTTAAGTCTAGTTTACTTGCTACTACCTTCAAGGGCCCTCTCTATACCTAGACGAATAACAGGGAAGATGATCAGCTCATTTTACAGCGTCTGGATCGGGCCTACATGACCTCTGATTGGTTTAATAATTATACTGATAGTCGGTTATTCAATCAACTGATCCTTATCTCTGATCATGCTGCTATTTGTTTTGATGACTCCCACTTTAAAGACACTCAAACCGTCCATATCAATTGGACAATTGGTGTATGAACTTTCAAGAAATACATGCCTTTGTTCTCTCTACTTGGCAAAGAAATATTTTCAAGAAATATATCCGGTTCTCCAATGTTCATTCTCTCAAAGAATCTGGAAAATGTAAAGTCATTAGTCAGGAATTGGTGTCTCAATAATAAGAAATTTAGGGGTATTGATTAATTTTTTTTTTAAGGATCTCTCCAATGAAGGGGAGTCACTTCGGTTTGTTTCTGATGCCTCACTCTATATGACAAATATAGTTTCGTCAAAGGATAGTATCTTGGTGCAGCTACAGTTCTTGAGACAGTGTTGCAAGAAGAACTGGATTTTGAAAGGCGATTGCCCGTCTAAGCTACTATTTTCAAAGGTCAAATGTCGTCGGAAAAAATGAGATTTGCTCGTTGTTTGATGATCTAGGAGTGCTCCAACATGGTCAGACAGATGTTCAGCGTGTTGTTGTGAAGTCTCTGAAAAAAAACCTTCAAGAGTGATAGCTTGCCTCCTTATGATCCGGAAATTGATATCATCTTGCGCAAATTAGATCTTCCTTGGTTTAGTTACTCTCAACTCGCTAATTTAGAACGGTCGTTCTCTACTTTTATGATCCGAGCTGCAATGTTTTCATTAGGTAACTGCAAGTCGCCGGGTCGGATAGAATTATAGTTGAGTTTTTCAAAACTCACTCGGATGTTGCAAGAGATTTGGTTGTTTCCAGCATTCTATGTTTTTTCCAGACAGGATACCTACTAAAAGAGTGGAATCAATCTCTCCATGTTATGATTCCCAAGATTGGTACACCAACTGAGATGGGTCATTTGCGACCGATTAGCCTTTGCAATACAGTGTACAAATTCGCTTCTAAGTGCTTGGTGGGCAAGTTACGCCAGTATCTTCCTCTTCTCATCTCAGATTCGCAGCACGCCTTTGTTCAGAGACGTGTTACGTCGAATAATATTTTATTGAGCCATTATGGACAAAAATCAATTGTTCAAAATCAGGCACTAATTGGCTTGCGATAATCAAAATTGATATGAGCAAAGCTTATGGTAGAATTCACTGGAGCTTTCTATTGCAGGTCTTAAAAGCCAAATGGGTTTCCGCCACGTTGGCTCTAGATGATCCAACAGTGCCTCGCCATGGTTACATACAAATCCTTGGTGACGAGTAGGTGGAACTAGGTCATTGAAACTAATCCTTGTTGGGGTTTGGTGAGTCCGACTCACCGCAGAAAAAAACCCCGACCCAAGGAAACACTCGTAATTAATAAAACCATAAAGCATAAATAAATAAGCACAAGAAAAGGAAGAACAAATCAAACCCTTGAAGCGAGCTTCGCCCTCTCAAAACGGGCTCTTACTTGAAAGCCTTGAGAACCGGAAATGTCGTGCCTCCAACGGTATCAACCCACAAAGGACGAACACGACTTTTTAGGTCCGCTACCTTGGAGTTAGCAAGGTCCGACCAAAACCCAAGCCTTAATGGAGTTTAAGAGTTTTTCCAAAATATGGAATGCTCTTTCTAACTCCCACTCAAGCACTTTACTCCAAATCCCAAGGTTGGTATTTATAGAGGAAAGTATGAGTGGGAATTTCTATCCCATCAATGTGGGATCATGAAATTCAACAAATTAATTTAAAGCTAAATTAAATTAAAATTGCAAACTAATAATAAATCTACAAGTGGAATTACCATGTGAAATGGGTTGGTAAGGACCACATGGAGAGTAGGGGACCATACTTGTTCCCCACTCAATACTCTCCTTGTGCCACATGTCCTTACCCACTTGCTCCCATATTCCTCAAGCTTCCCCATAGTGACCGGCCTTATAGCCCGGCCACGAGCTCAGCCCGAGCCCAGCCCCGCACCAAGATGTGGGCTGCTGCTATAAGTGCAAGCCACGCACTTGGTGCGGGCTTGTTGCTGAGTGTGGCTGCTAGTGCGTGCGCTGCTAGCACGCCTAGCTTGCGGCAGCTAGCTGCTGCACGCACTACGTTTACGCGGCTTCTAGCTACTACTGTGCGTGGCTGTTAGCACGGTACGCTAGCATGCACCTAGCCTGCCATGCTAGGCTCGGCTTGGTGCCCTTGCTAGCCACCTATTCTTTGACATTTTTTCTCCTAGCATTCGGATGCTTGGGGAATTCTGATGCAAGGGTTATTTTGGGAATATGGTCGATTTATTATTATTTTGCGTGCCTCGTCTTTTTATTATTTTTGACTTGACTTCCGACGATCGGTTTCGACGCTCCAAGCTCGAATTACAGACGTCTAAATATTTAACACTCGGGCGACGAATTAATTTCATCCGAATTAATTCGTCGAGTCGGTTCGTATTCTTTGCTTGGGTTTGACCCGAAGGGTTCAGTCAAGATTCGGCTGTAATATTAATTATATTAATATTACTGATCGGAAGCGGCCTCCACCCAGGCATTCCGATCACTTGACCTTACTGAATATATTAGCTTTCTAATAATTCTTAACCCACTATCAGAATAATAAACTTGTTCGAAGGACACCATTCCTTTCAATCTCCCACTTGTCCTTCCGAACAAGTGTCCATTTAGTGTATTGCCCCTTTCCTATGCCTCTTCTTGTCTCTTCATAAACTACAGAAAAAGATTACTCGTCATCTCTGTTACGTCCAGAAGTAGTTCTCGAAATCCAAGTTTGACTGTCAATAAGCAGAAGTAGTTACGGCCATGCATTTTTACAGTGTCGCTCTTCGAGAGGCCTTGTAAACAACAAGACATGTTCCCTATTGTTAGTAGGGGGACATTTCTAGTCTTATAATGTAGCTTCTCTTACTAAGAGGACCTAGCCGCCCGATATCTGTCGTTATAATCCCCAGTTACGGCAGACGTTCGGTGGATACCAAAGCGGACTATTACTCAAACAAGAGACCTCCCACTACTCATGGTTAAGGAAAAGAGTTCCGATAGTAATAATGAGAAAAATACTTATGACAATTTTAAATCTCTTAAAGTATTCTTATAGGTTGATCCAGTATGGTTCTAAACCAATACTTGTGCAAATGATTTATATCCTCATAGCACAAGAAACGGTGCTATAAATCATACTACACACTAATCTATAATGGTCATTAATCGTCCACAAAAAATATGACCTTGATGTGGGATAATTTTCGATTAAAATATTCAATGTTCACTTATTAGGTGTTTCTTTATCCAAGCCATTGACTTGATACCCTATTTTGAATATTTATTAAAATCGAATGGACTCATTATTTAATTCTAAACCACAATTAAATAGAGACGGAGTGAATTAAATTGCATGAAAAATTTCAATTACTCCAAAAACTGAATGGTTCATCATAGTGCTTTACATTAACATTGTCCAAAATTTAATTAAAACACTATAATATGGAAATCAAAGCCAGTTTGCGACATGATTGATTCCCATTGCCTCAATGTGTTTGTTGTGATTCACTTGAGACAAGGGTTTAGTAAGTGGATCGACTACATTGTCATTCGTTCCCACTTTGCAAATTCTGATTTCACCCTCTGACTTCTATTCTCTTGACATGTTTGACCTTCTGATGTTCTCGTGGCTCTCTAGCCTGAGCAATAGCTCCATTGTTATCACAATGGAGGTCTATTGGACCCTTGATGGAGGGTACAACACCAAGTTCATCAATGAACTTGCGAATCCAAACTGCCTCCTTGGATGCCTCAGACGTTGCCAAGTACTCGGCTTCAGTTGTAGAATCATCAGTTGTGCTTTGCTTTGCACTCTTCCAACTAAACGCTCCTCCATTGAGATAGAATATGTATCCGGATTGTGACTTAGAGTCGTCTCTGTCTGTCTGGAAGCTTGCGTTGGTATATCCCTCAACAACCAATTCATCTTTACCGCCATAGACCAGGAATTTATCCTTGTTCCTTTTCAGGTACTTCAGAATATTCTTGGCCGTAGTCTAATGCGCCTCTCCTGGGTCTAATTGGTATCGGCTCGTAGCACTCAAGGCATATGATACATCCGGCCTAGTACATATCATGGCATACATGATCGATCCAATAAGCGAAGCATATGAAATACGACTCATTCTTTCTCGCTCATCAGGTGTCTTTGGACACTAATTCTTGCTTAAGGTTATTCCATGTGACATGGTTAGGTGCCCTCTCTTGGCTCCTTCCATTTTGAATCGAGCTAGTACCTTATCGATGTAAGTACTTTGACTCATTCCTATCATCCTCTTTGATCTATCCCTATAGATCTTGATGCCTAGTATGTACTCAACCTCTCCCAAGTCTTTCATTGAAAAACATTTCCCGACCCAAGCCTTTACAAACTCTAACAATGGAATGCTATTTCCAATGAGAAAAACGTCATCGACATATAAGACAAGGAAGGCGATGTCACTCCCAATGACCTTCTTGTAAACACAAGACTCATCTAGATTCTTGATAAAACCAAACTTACTGATGGCTTCATTAAATCGTAGATTCCAACTTCTGCTTGCTCGCTTTAATCCATAAATGGACATCTTAAGCTTGCATACCTTCTTAGGATTGTTCTTGTCAACAAAACCTTCAGGCTGTGTCATGTACACAGTATCTTCCAAAATTCCATTGAGGAAGGCAGTTTTGACGTCTATCTGCCATATTTCATAATTGTAATATGCAGCAATCACTAGAAGAATTCAAACGGACTTAAGCATAGCTACTAGAGAAAAAGTTTTATCATAATCAACGCCGTGAATTTGCCTGTAACCTTTTGCTACCAGCCATGATTTGTAAATGAATACATTTCCATCTTTGTCGGTTTTCATCTTGAAAATCCATTTAAATCCGATAGGTGTGTGACCTACGGGTAAATCAACCAAGTCCCATACTTGATTTTCAAACATGGAGTCCATTTCCGATTTCATGGCCTCGTGCCATTTTGCAGAGTCGGGGCTCGTCATAGCTTGCTTGTAGGTTTCTTGCTCATATCCACCCACTACAAGGATGTCATGATCTTCGGTTAATACAACACCGAGATATCTGTCAGGTTGAGATCTTTGCCAAGTTGACCTACGTAGGGTAATGGACTGAGCATTTTCATTGTCGGTTTGACTTTGCATATTTTGACTTTGACCAATGTCAAAAGATGCTTCGTGAGCACTTTGATTGTTAACTTGTCCTTGTTGCTCGTCCTCTCAAACTTCGTCGAGTTCGATTTTCCTCCCACTTGTCATTTTGGAGAGATGCTCCTTCTCCAAAAAGACACCATCACGAGCAACAAACACTTCGTTCTCGGATTTGTTGTAGAAGTAATACCCTTTGGTTTCTTTTGGATAACCCACAAAGTAAACCTTGTCAGATTTCGGATGAAGTTTGTCAGAAATGAGTTTCTTGACATATGCTTCGCATCCCTAAATTTTGAGAAAAGACAACCTTGGAGGTTTATTTGTCAATAATTCATATGGAGTCTTTTCCACTGCCTTTGACAGAGCACGATTCAGTGTAAGTGCCGCACTTAAAAGTGCATGTCCCTAGAAAGAGATTGGAAGTTCACTAAGACCCATATTCGATCGTACCATGTCTAACAGGGTTTGATTCCTCCTTTCAGATACTCCATTCCATTGAGGAGTTCCCGGAGGTGTCAACTCATAAAGTATTCCATGTTCTTTCAGATGGTCATCGAATTATTGGATCAAATATTCGTCACCTCGATCCGATCGAAGCGCTTTGATTTTCTTGCCGAGTTGGTTTTCAACTTCGTTCCGAAATTCCTTGAATTTATCAAACGATTTTGATTTGTGCGACATTAGATAGACATAACCATATCTACTATAGTCGTCCGTGAAGGTTAAGAAATATCGATAACCACTCCTTGTGGGTGTACTCATTGGCCCACATACATCGGTGTGTATTAGTCCTAACAAGTCACCGGCCCTTTCTCCCAACTTGGAGAATGGTTGCTTTATCATCTTGCCTAATAAACATCCTTCGCAATTCACAAAGGATTATTATCGTTTGATGTTAATGTAGCCAAGACGACAATGCCACAAGTAAGTTTGACTAGACGGTGTAGTCATAGCTTTCTTTGCAGGATTATTAACGTTATAAATTTCTTTGTCTAGAGATAACACATAAAGACCATTTTCTTAATGTGCCGTACCATATAAAACATTATCGAGATAAAATGAACATGATTGGTCCTTAACTCGAAATTCAAAACCTTTGGTGTCCAACGCCGAAATTGAAATGATGTTTTTGGTAATGTTAGGAACACAATAAACATTGTCAAGTTCCAAAACTAGCCCCGTGGGCAAAGACAAACTAAGAGATCCTACGGATATAGCACCAATCCTTGCTCTATTTCCTACCCAGAGCTCGATCTCTCCCTTCGCTAGCCTCCTAGTGTTCCTTAGTGCCTGTGAATCGGAACAAAGGTGTAAGCCATATCCGGTATCTAATACCCATGAAGCCGAGCTAGTGAAGTTAAAGTCTATAACGTAAATACCTGATGTAGAAGCAACGGTTCCATTCTTCTTATCTTCCTTGAATTTGAGGCAGTCTCTCTTCCAATGTCCCTTCTTCTTACAATAGAAGCATTCGGAGTCAGACTTAGAAGATGCTACCTTTTTCTCCTTGTTGTCTTTGGTAGCTTTTAGCTTAGGCGGAAAGTTCTTCTTTCCTTTTCCCTTGAAGCCCTTCTTCTTTTTGCCCGCCCTTTTGAATGGCTTGCCCTTCATAATTATTAGCATATCATGTCTTCCCTCATCCTTGAGCGCCTACTCAGCTTGCTTCAACATCCCATGAAGCTCGGTGAGGGTTTTCTCCATGCTATGCATGTTGTAGTTCATCTTGAACTGGTCATAGCCTTTGTGAAGGGAATGGAGAATGATGTCAATATCCATTTCAGTTGAATACCCCGCATCAAGCCTTCCCATGTTCTCAAATAATCCGATCATTTTGAGCACATGTGGGCTGACTTGCTCTCCTTTCTTGAGCTTAGTCTCAAGGATCTGCCTGTGGGTTTCAAGCCTTTCAGTTCGAGCCTGTTCTTGAAACATATTCTCTAACTCAGAAATAATTTCATAGGCCGATTCCTTCTCGAAGAAGGTTTTCTGAAGTTCAGGAGACATAGTGGCTAGCATTACGCACTTGACATCCCGATCGGCTACTTGCCATCGGTTAAGGGCTGCTTGAGTTACCTCCTCATTGGGAGCCTCGGGCATTTCCTCATCAAGGACATACTCTTTCTGTTCTTGCATAAGAACTATGCGCAAATTCCTTTGCCAATCAAAGAAAATTTGTACCACTCAACTTCTCCTTGTCGAGAATTGAGCATAATGAAAACTGGTTGTTTGAGGTTGAAGACATGATTCTACAATTGAAAGAATTTTAATGAAAAACCATTCAAAATTACTTAAATAAGATTGAATTTTATTCATGCAAATTTTCAATACTTATTTAACGTCTTATTTACACGTAAAATTCCCTATTTTGTGAAAATAAGGCGATTCCAAGATTCGAAGAAACAAAGAGTGGTTAGGCATGCTTTGGCTAGTCTTAACACTCAATATTCTAGGGTAAGCATTGCCTTGCTAATGGCTTTAAGCCACTCTTGATTAGACAATCGTCGCATCTAATGCATCTTTGACGATGTATTTCTTTTGCCACGGTATGTGAGGACTCCTCACTCATACCGATGAGTTAAACCTAAACCAACGTGCACACCCGGTGTGCCTTATGCTCCTTGGAGAAGTGATGGCACCTCGCTTTGGCGTAGCCTACCATCACCCTCGTTCGGTTGGTAAGTGTTGTTTTGGAAAGGCAAGTTTGACTCAATATTATTAGGACCTAGGATTTCTATGTTGGTTGATTTAAGTGAACTTAACTAATCATTGCAACATAAAGAAAACCTAAACATGCATCTAACGAATAATTCACATGTATATATAAGCAAAAAATATAAAACGAAATTATAGATGCATATTGGCAACTAGCATGACCCCTTGAATTCTTCAAATCATCAAAAGGTCTTCATTTGCAATTCAAGGCTTTGTCTTCCAAGATACGCCGTCTTCAAGATTTAACCTAACTATGCAAATACTAGTGTCTACGACCAGGAATAATCTAAATATTAAGGTACAAAAATAGTTAACGGTGCGTAGACCGTATTTAGATTTACAAAAATACATAACGGCACGTAGTCCGTATTTTCTATCCTAATCGGGTCCCACTAGTTGTCGTTTCATAAAACCTGTGAGAGAGAATATATATTCCATTAATCCATTTACTATTTGTGAATGGCCCATGCAATTTACAATATCAAACAAGTAAAAAGCATTTAAACAACGCGCGCACTAGTAACTAATCTAGGTGGTTAATCCGATTAACACGCCTAATTAAAACTAGTCAAAGTTGTTTAACCGATTATGTAATTGACGTCATTAATAATTGAAGCTCCCACTAAATTCCGCATTTCCCTTAATTAATCTAATTAATTAAGTCGGTAGCACCCAAACTTGTCAAAATAAAATTTTGCTAATGTCGCTCAAAACCGAGGCCTAGCCTCCAAAATTTTTAATTAAAATAAACAAAATTAATTAAAATAAATAAAATGGCAAAATAAGCAATATTAAGCCAACCGCATTTCAAGTGGCTTTCACTTTAAGCGTTTTGCCAAGGAAACTCGAATAATCGCGGCTCATGCAAACCAAGCATACTTTAGCTATTCACCTCACCGCACCAAGCATATGCACACACAAAAAACTCCGCACACACGGCCCGCGGAAAGCAGCCATGGGCTGCTGCCACTGCCGCACGCACGTGCACGCACAACCATGGCTGCTGGTGCGTGGCTGTTGCAGCCGTGTGCTGCTGTCGTGCGTGTGGCCCCACGCAAGGCGGGGCAGCCACCTTGGCAGCCACATGCGGGCTGCTGTGTAGCCCGGCTAGCCAAGGGTGGTTCTTTGCCTCGTTTTGCGTGCCATGGCCTCGGGATTTGATCCCATTTCGCGAGACATGATTAATTAATTCTAAATTAATTTTAGAACTAACTTAATGAGCAAAAAAATAAAAATTTTAAACAAGTCTAACTTAATAAAATTTCAAAGTGCAAGTAACCAAAATAATTCAAAGAACCATTCTTAATTAAATTGGTTTAGCTTGGTGCAATAACAAAGTTGAGGCAATTTCTCACTTTTAATTTAATCAATTTAAATTAACTTGAGAATTTGACAAAGTAAGAGAAAGTTGGAAAAATATGAACTTTAATGATCAAATGAAAATTCCAACATCTAAATTTTGTAAATCTTTGAAAATTATATCTTCCAACATGAAGATAACCAAATTTCTATCATGAAAATTGAAACTTTATGTTTCCAATTAACTCAAAATGATTAAAACAACAAAGTTTAACACAAAATAACATGGAATTTAGTGGTTTTTAAAGTTTCAATCACTTGTCACAAATAAAGATTGAATCTTTAACACTTAGGAAGCCTCAAAACAAAAATTTTCACACTAAAAAGAAATTAGTTTGCAATTATGTGAAAATAAATCAACCTTTAAGTATCAAATACTACCAAGTAAGTGTGCTTTAAGGGGACTTAAAAAAAAAAAGAAAATAATGCAAATAATCAACAAGTTATGCCATTAATTTTAAGGTTAGAAAAGACTTAAAATTTTTCGTCAAAAACGAAAAATCCCTCGAAAAAGGCATTTCTGGTCAGAATTTAGCTAAAATCACGTACCCTTTGGGATAAAAACCTTTCCAGAACACCTTTTCCACCCAATATTCACTATTTTTGGGCGAAAATCTGGGTTTTGGGCCAAATTCGACATTAAAAACGGGATTAAAATAAATAAAACCGAGCTACTAATCTAATTAGCAACTTAAACCAGAAAAATAAGCCAAAAAAAAACTTGAAAAAAATGATTATAACAATAAACGAGCGGGGCTCCGATACCGCTGTTGGGGTTTGGTGAGTCTGACTCACCGCGGAAACAACTCCGACCCAAGGAATCACTCGTAATTAATAAAACCATAAAGCATAAATAAATAAGCACAAGAAAAGGAAGAACGAATCATACCCTTGAAGCGAGTTTCACCCTCTCAAAACGGGCTCTTACTTGAAAGCCTTAAGCACCGCAAATGCCGTGCCTCCAACGGTATCCACCCACAAAAGACGAACACGACTTTTTAGGTCCGCTACCTTGGAGTTAGCAAGGTCTGACCATAACCCAAGTGTTACTGGAGTTTAATAGTTTTTCCAAAATATGGAATGCTCTTTCTAATTCCCACTCAAGAACTTTACTCCAAATCCCAAGGTTGGTATTTATAGAGGAAAGTATGAGTGGAAATTTCTATCCCATCAATGTGGGATCATCATGAAATTCCACAAATTAATTTAAAGTTTAATTAAATTAAAATTGCAAACTAATAATTAATCTATAAGTGGCATTACCATGTGGAATGGGTTGGTGAGGACCACATGGAGAGTAGGGGACCATACTAGCTCCCCACTCAATACTCTCCTTGTGCCACATGTCCTTACCTACTTGCTCACATATTCCTCAAGCTTCTCCATAGTTACCGGCCCTATGTCCCAGCCACGAGCCCATCCCTGCACAAAGATGCGGGCTGCTGCTGTGCACGCAAGCCACGCACTTGGTGCGAGCTTGCTGCTGAACGTGGCTGATAGTGCGTGCGCTGCTAGCACGCCAAGCTTACGGCAGCTAGCTGCTGCACGCAGCACGTGCACGCGGCTGCTAGCTGCTGCTGTGCGTGGCCGCTAGCACGCACCTAGCCTGCCATGCTAGGCTCGGCTTGGTGCTCTTGCTAGCCACCTATGCTTGGACATTTTTGCCCTTAACATTCGGATGCTCGGGGCATTTCGATGCTAGGGGTATTTTGGAAATATGGTCGATTTATTATAATTTTGCGCGACTCGTCTTATTATTATTTTTTTACTAGACTTCCGACGATCGGTTTTGACGCTCCAAGCTCGAATTACCGACGTCTAAATATTTAACACTCGGGCGGCGAATTAATTTCTTCCGAATTAATTCGTCGAGTCGGTTCGTATATTTTGCTTGGGTGTGACCCGAAGGGTTCAGTCAAGATTAAGATGTAATATTAATTTTATTAATATTACAGATCGGAAGCGGCCTCCACCTATCCAGGCATTCCGATCACATGACCTTACTGAATTTATTAGCTTTCTAATAATTCTGAAACCGCTATTAGAATAATACACTTGTTCGAAGGACACCATTTCTTTCAATCCTCCCACGATTAAACAAAATTTATAAACACTTAACAAACCTATATATAAGTATAGAGGCAAGTCAAGGGTCAAACCCAAAGGAACGGTAATGTTCAAGCGCTCTCAATTATGCGCCTAAGCTAGGTCGACGACAACGATAAAAGGAGAACACTATCAACTAACAAACAAAGAAATCAAACAAATAAAGCACTAGGAACGGGGATTAACAAGTAATCATGATAATTGTAGCAATTCGGAAATACATGCAAGTTAATGGTTGTAAAGACTAGGGGCATCTCAATCAAAAGAGTCAACAAGCTATCTCCTAGAGGTCAAACTAGCGCCAACTATGAGAGACTCTAACTAGGAGCATCACTAATCAAGCTCAATTGAAAAATGTAAGCTACAAATCAATGGTCCGTATCAATGTAGACTCACAATGCAATCTAGCATAATTCTCAAGGCCTAATCGAATTACACACATGCAAACTTCTATTAATCGATTTAATCTCAACAATTAATCAACATAATTCCCAAATTAAGCACAATCAATCAATCATAAAAGTTTCACCCAATTCCTAGAAAACAACTACACTAACATCATCATCTAATCAACAAAAAACTAAAGAAATAAAGAATCAACAATCTATGAAGAACAATTACACTAACCAACAATCAAACATCAAAATCAAACCAAACAAACTTGAATATTAAACAATGCAATAAAATGAGATAGAGTTTAGAATGCTCATTGATAATAGAGAAGATCTCCAACACAATTGGTACCATTGAATCTTCAATCTCTAAATCACAATTGAAATTCCTTACTTTCTCTCTCTAAAATCTACTCCTAAACTAACCCTAAAACTAGAGAGAGAAGCTTTCGACTAAGCTAAGAATATGATCAAAATCAAAAATAAAACTTGCTAGCAAAAATTGGGTTCAAAAGGGTATTTATAAGAGGCGCAAAACGAAGAAGATCGAAGCCGGAACTCGTAGAGGAGCGCTCGCGCAGCAACATTGCGCGCCCGCGCATAAGGCCTTCACGCCCGCGCTCTTTTGGGTTTCTTCGGATCTTCTCGCGGCCTCGTGCATTCGCTGAGATCGCACGATTATGATGATGGTGAAAACAAAGAGAGGTATTTCCAAAAGCACTTAATTGTGGGTTCAACATCCCATATTCATGAGAGCACGGCTTGAGGGCGCAAGAGCTAAAACTTGGAGGAAATCCACTTCCTTGCATCTTAAGTTTTCCAATTGGCATGATCTTGCTCCTAAGGCTTCCTCCACCTTAGTAAATCACCAATATCAAGACCCGAACCTCATACAATACCTACAAACACGAAAATAGAGCAAATAAAGAAGAAAAGACTAAAAAAACCATAGAAATGTACAAAAGCTACAAAATAAGAGAGGAAATGTAAGACTAAGACCAAAAGCATAAACCTAAGCATTTTTTAGGCATGAAAGCCATGAAAAGAGGAATAAAACAACCTAAATGCTCATCAAATGGGTGTCATTTATGACACCCATCACTTGGTCAATGGAACAACTTTAGAAACCTTTAAACCAATGTGTGGTCTTTGTCAGGAGGACCCCATCTCTCCATATATTTTTCTTTTATACATGGATATTTTCTCCCAAATGTTGCACATAGGGAAGGATATGAATCTTTTCCAAGGAATTAAGTTGTCTAGATTTATCCTTACCATCTCGCATTTATTCTTTGCAGATGACACGATCATCTTTTTCCGGGCAACGTCTACTTCCCGTTCTAATATCATGCAGATCATTCAACGGTTTACGAAGATTTCAGGAGAAGAGCCAAACTTGTCAAAGTCCTTGATTAAGTTTAGCCTAAATATTTGTCCCTTCTCTTTGGCAACTTTCAAATCAATATTCCAAATGAAGCTTGTTCAGGTGTTAGATCATCTTCTGGGGGCTCCAATAGATTTTGTTGGAAAGAAGAAAGACCATTTCCAATTTGTTATCGAAAAAATCATTGGGAGAGTTAATTTTTTAAATGCTACCCGGTTGTCACAATCACAAAAGCTAATTTTTATTAACTCTATCCTTGTAGCAATGGCCTCCCATGTTCTCGCTTTCTATAAGTTACCGGCCTCAGTTACAGGGAAAATTTATTCCTTACTCCTGCGATTCTTCTTGGCACATTCGGATTCTAAGGGTATACACTAGGTTAATAAGGATACTATGGATCTTCCTCGTGGCTTTGGTGGCTTTGGCATTTGATGTCTGTCTACCTTAAACAAGGCTATGCTTATGAAACAGTTTTGGAGAAATTTTTCTAACCCTCAGTTGCTAGTGTCCAAAGTTTTCGGAACACACACGACCTTTCTATCAAACAACCCTCAAATTATGCGCACCTTTTCTGATCGTCATTCTTATGGCCTACGGGGGTTACTTAGGGCGCATAGTCATTTAAAACAGGGCTGCAACTGGAAGATCAGTAATAGCCTCTCCACTCTTGCAGGTTTGGCTAAGTGGGTTAATGGCAGTGTTCCAGAGTTCAAACCTGGAATTCCTTTGTCTCGCTCTCTACAGCACAAACAGTTAGTTTTTTTTTGTCAATCCTCAGATAAGGCTATGGGATACTATTAAGGTTGTTGACTAGTTTGTTCCATCGGACGCCTCCACAATTCTCGCAATGGAGGTTCCCGATACGGCTCAAGATGACTTTTGTTATTGGGTGTGTACCCCATCCAGGAGGTATTCGGTGAAAACAGGTAATGCAACGCTTCAACATCAACTTTCTCCTGTTACCACTCATTCTAGTACTGATTCCATTTTGGAAAATTCTGTAGTCTCTCTAGTCACAACCTAAATGGAAGTTGTTTTTATGGAAACTTCTACATCGTGCTCTTGCAGTAAAGGTGGAGCTCCACCACAGAGGTGTTCTGATCTAAGATGTGTTATGCGACCTATGTCGTTTTGAACATGAGGACTCGAAACATCTTTTCATAATATGTTCTAATGCTTGCTTAGTTTGGAGGGGTGGATGCCTAGGCTTCCGCTCAGAATTAAATGGAAACCTTTCTCTCTCAGATTGGATCCTATATTATATCCGACTTTTTATTAGTCAGGATGGGCCTTCTAGTACTCGCTTAGGTACCTTTTCCGGTACGATTTAGAGTTTGTGGCTATGTCGGAATTCTAGAATTTTTAGGGATTTGTCCGCGACACACCCGTTTGATTCATTTTTCGCCGAAGTTATGGAATCACATATAATTTTCTCTGATTCGGATGCTTCTGCAAGTTTCCCAAATGATGTAAGAGGTGATGGTGACTCCCTTCTTCTGCCTGGGTTTTACGTAGCTCAGCTTGGAATGAATACTCATAACACTGCGTTGCTTTCTATGCAAATAGATGGGTCTTGGTTCAAGGACTCTCAACATGCTGGTATAAGATGGTGCTTGGATAATGATGACCCGTTGGATGATCGAATCATATGTGGAAGTAATTTCAGGGTTTGTTCTTAAGCTTTACATACGGAGGCATAGTCATGCATGTATGGGTTATAATGGGCTTTGGATCATGGGTTTCATTCTCTCATATTGTTTACTGACTTATTTAATCTTGTTTCGCTCGTTCGGGGGGACGGCCAAGGTAACATAGCCATCCTTTGGCTCATCCGCAAGATTTAGCAACTTCGCTCTACTTTTCTAGTTCTGTAATATTCATAAGGCGGATCGTCAGCGCGTTCAAAGAGCTCATGTTATAGCTGGAGACGCGTCGGTTAACTTTATTAGCTTTAGTATTAATTTGTAATCTGTTAGTATCCTTTGTTAAAAAAAATAAAAATAAAAAAATAAAAATTCAAATCAAATACAATAATCATCCACAATGAAAAATTAATCACACGTTACATGGGAGTTGTTATAGGGGAAAATAACTTTGATATTATTTTTAGGAGTATATAATTTTTTTTTAAAAACACTTTTTAATATTATCTTAAAAAAACTATCTAAGATTAGCTTACGTGTCATAAAAACCGAGCTACTAATCTAATTAGCAACTTAAACTAGAAAAATAAGCCAAAATAAACCTTGAAAAACATGGTTATAAAAATAAACGAGCGGGGATTAGATACCGCTGTTGGGGTTTGGTGAGTCCGACTCACCGCGGAAACAACTCTGACCCAAGGAACTACTCGTAATTAATAAAACCATAAAGCATAAATAAATAAGCACAAGAAAAGGAAGAACGAATCATACTCTTGAAGCGAGCTTCACCCTCTCAAAACGGGCTCTTACTTGAAAGCCTTGAGCACCACAAATGTTGTGCCTCCAACGGTATCCACCCACAAAGGACGAACACGAATTTTTAGGTCCGCTACCTTGGAGTTAGTAAGGTCCGACCAAAACCCAAGTGTTAATGGAGTTTAAGAGTTTTTCCAAAATATCGAATGCTCTTTCTAACTCCCACTCAAGCACTTTACTCCAAATCCCAAGGTTTGTATTTATAGAGGAAAGTATGAGTGGGAATTTCTATCCCATCAATGTGGGATAATGAAATTCCACAAATTAATTTAAAGCTAAATTAAATTAAAATTGCAAACTAATAATAAATCTATAAGTGGCATTACCATGTGGAATGGGTTGGTGAGGACCACATGGAAAGTAGGGGACCATACTTGCTCCCCACTTAATACTCTCCTTGTGCCACATGTCCTTACCCACTTGCTCACATATTCCTCAAGCTTCCCCATAGTGACCGGCCCTATGCCCCAACCACGAGCCCAGCCCCGCACCAAGATGCGGGCTGCTGCTGTGCACGCAAGCCACGCACTTGGTGCGGGCTTGCTGCTGAACGTGGCTGCTAGTGCGTGCGCTGCTAGCACGTCTAGCTTGCGGCAGCTAGCTGCTGCACGCACCACGTGCACGCGGCTGCTAGCATGGTGCGCTAGCAGGCACCTAGCCTGCCATGCTAGGCTCGGCTTGGTACTCTTGCTAGCCACCTATGCTTGGACATTTTTGCCCCTAGCATTCAGATGATCAGGGCATTCCGATGCTAGGGGTATTTTGGGAATATGGTCGATTTATTATAATTTTGCGCGTCTCGTCTTTTTATTAATTTTTACTAAACTTTCGACGATCGGTTTCGACGCTCCAAGCTCGAATTACCGACGTCTAAATATTTAACACTCGGGCGACGAATTAATTTCTTCCGAATTAATTCGTCGAGTCGGTTCGTATATTTTGCTTGGGTGTGACCCGAAGGGTTCAGTCAAGATTAAGATGTAATATTAATTATATTAATATTACTGATCGGAAGCGGCCTCCACCTATCCCGGCATTCCGATCACTTGACCTTACTGAATTTATTAGCTTTCTAATAATTCTGAAACTGCTATTAGAATAATACACTTGTTCGAAGGACACCATTCCTTTTAATCCTCCCTCGATTAAACAAAATTTATAAACACTTAACAAACCTATATATAAGTATAGAGGCAAGTCAAGGGCCAAACCCAAAGGAACGGTAATGTTCAAGTGCTCTCAATTATGCGCCTAAGCTAAGTCGACGACAAAGATAAAAGGAGAACACTAACAACTAACAAAAAAAGAAATCAAACAAATAAAGCACTAGGAACAGGGATGAACAAGTAATCATGATAATTGTAGCAACTCGGAAATACATGCAAGTCAATGGGGACTAATGGCAAGCTCAATCAAAAGAGTCAACAAGCTATCTCCTAGAGGTCAAACTAGCGCCAACTATGAGAGACTCTAACTAGGAGCATCACTAATCAAGCTCAATCAAAAAATGTAAGCTACAAATCAATGGTCCGTATCAATGTAGACTCACAATGCAATCTAGCATAATTCTCAAGGCCTAATCGAATTACACACATGCAAACTTTTATTAATCGATTTAATCTCAACAATTAGTCAACATAATACCCAAATTAAGCACAATCATTCAATCATAAAAGTTTCACCCAATTCCTAGCATACAACTACACTAACATCATCATCTAATCAACAAACAACTAAAGAAATAAAGAATCAACAATCTATGAAGAACAATAACACTAACCAACAATCAAACATCAAAATCAAACCAAACAAACTTGAATATTAAACAATGCAATAAAATGAGATAGAGTTTAGAATGCTCATTGATAATAGAGAAGATCTCCAACACAATTGTTACCATTGAGTCTTCAATCTCTCAATCACCATTGAAATTCCTTACTTTCTCTCTCTAAAATCTACTCCTAAACTAACCCAAAAACTAGAGAAAGAAGCTTTCGACTAAGCTAAGAATATGATCAAAATCAAAAATAAAACTTGCTAGCGAAAATTGGGTTCAAAAGGGTATTTATAAGAGGCACAAAACAAAGAAGATCGAAGCCGGAACCCGTAGAGGAGCGCCCGCGCAGCAGGCCTTCGCGCCTGCGCTCTTTTGGGTTTCTTCGGATCTTCTCGCGGCTTCGTACGTTCGCTAAGGTCGCACGATTATGATGATGATGAACACAAAGAGAGGCAGTCCAAAAAGCACTTGATTGTGGGTTCAACACCCCATATTCACGAGAGCACGGCTTGAGGGCGCAAGACCTAGAATTTGGTGGGAATCCACTTCCTTGCTTCTTGAGCTTTCCCATTGACATGCGCTTACTCCTAAGGCTTCCTCCACCTTAGTAAATCACCAATATCAAGACCCGAATCTCATACAATACCTACAACCACGAAAATAGAGCAAATAAAGAAGAAAATACTAGGAAAACCATAGAAATGTACAAAAGCTACAAAATAAGAGAGGAAAGGTAAGACTAAAACCAAAAGCATAAACCTAAGCATTTATTAAGCATGAAAGCCATGAAAAGAGGAATAAAACAACCTAAATGCTCATCAAATGGGTGTCATTTATGACACCCATCAATTGGTCAATGGAACAACTTCAGAAACCTTTAAACCATAGTGTGGTCTTTGTTAGGAGGACCCCATCTCTCCATATCTTTTTCTTTTATACATGGATATTTTCTCCCAAATGTTGCACATAGGGAAGGATATGAATCTTTTCCAAGGAATTAAGTTGTCTAGATTTAGCCTTACCATCTCGCATTTATTCTTTGCAGATGACACGATCATCTTTTTTCGGTCAACGTCTACTTCCCGTTCTAATATCATGCAGATCATTCAAAGGTTTACGAAGATTTCAGGAGAAGAGCTAAACTTGTCAAAGTCCTTGATTAAGTTTAACCTAAATATTTGTCCCTTCTCTCAAGCAACTTTCAAATCGATATTCCAAATGAAGCTTGTTCAGGTGTTAGATCATCTTCTGGGGGCTCCAATAGATTTCGTGGGAAAGAAGAAAGACCACTTCCAATTCATCATCGAAAAAATAATTGGGAGAGTTAATTTTTTAAATACTACCCGGTTGTCACAATCACAAAAGCTAATTTTTATTAACTCTATCCTTGTAGCAATGGCCTCCCATGTTCTCGCTTTCTATGAGTTACCGGCCTCGGTTACGGAGAAATTTGATTCCTTACTCCTGCGATTCTTCTTGGCACATTCGGATTCTAAGTGTATGCACTAGGTTAATAAGGATACTATGCATCTTCCTCGTGGCTTGGGTGGCTTTGGCATTTGATGTCTGTCTACCTTAAACAAGGCGTTGCTTATGAAACAGGTTTGGAGATATTTTTCTAACCCTAAGTTGCTAGTGTCCTAAGTTTTTGGAGCACACACAACTTTTCTATCCAACAACCCTCAAAGTATGCGCACCTTTTCTGGTCGTCATTCTTATGGCCTACGGGGGTTACTTAGGGCGCATAGTCATTTAAAACAGGGCTGCAACTGGAAAATCGGTAATGGCCTCTCCACTCTTGCAGGTTCGGCTAAGTTGGTCAATGGCAGTGTTCCAGAGTTCAAACCTGGAATTCCTTTGTCTCGCTCTACAGCACAAACGGTTAGTTTTTTTATCAATCCTCAGATAAGGCTATGGGATATTATTAAGGTTGTTGACTAGTTTGTTCCATCGAACGCCTCCACAATTCTCGCAACGGAGGTTCCCGATACGGCTCAAGATGACTTTTATTATTGGGCGAGTACCCCATCCGTAAGGTATTCGGTGAAAACAGGTAATGCAATGCTTCAACATCAACTTTCTCCTGTTACCACTCATTCTAGTATTGATTCCTTTCTGGAAAATTCTGTAGTCTCTCTAGTTACAACCTTAATGGAAGTTGTTTTTATGGAAACTTCTACATCGTGCTCTTGCAGTAAAGGTGGACCTCCACGACAAAGGTGTTCCGATCCAAGATGTGTTATGCGACCTATTTCGTTTTGAACAAGAGGACTCGAAACATCTTTTCATAATGTATTCTAATGCTCGCTTAGTTTGGAGGGGTGGATGCCTGGGCTTCCGCTCAGAATTAAATGGAAACCTTTCTCTCTTACATTGGATCCTATATTATATCCGACTTTTTATTAGTCAGGATGGGTCTTCTAGTACTCGCTTAGGTACCTTTTCCGGTACGCTTTGGAGTTTGAGGCTATGTCGGAATTCCTGAATTTTTAGGGATTTTGTCCACGTCACACCCGTTTGATTCATTTTTCGCCGAAGTTATGGAATCACATACTATTTTCTCTGATTCGGATGCTTCTGCAAGTTTTCCAAATGACGTAAGAGGTGATGGTGACTCCTTTTTTCTACCCGGGTTTTACGTAGCTCAGCTTGGAATGAATACTCATAGCACTATGTTGCTTTCTATGCAAATAGATGGGTCTTGGTTCAAGGACTCTCAACATGCTGGTATGGGATGGTGCTTAGATAATAATGACCCGTTGGATGATCGGATCATATGTGGAAGTAATTTCGGGGTTTATTCTTCAGCTTTACTTACGGAGGCATAGTCATGCATGTATGGGTTATAATGGGCTTTCGATCATGGGTTTCATTCTCTCATAGTGTTTACTGACTTATTTAATCTTGTTTCCCTCCTTCGGGGGGACGGCCATGGTAACATAGTTATCCTTTTGCTCATCCGCAAGATTCAGCAACTTCGCTCTACTTTTCTAGTTCTGTAATATTCATAAGGCGGATCGTCAGCGCGTTCAAAGAGCTCATGTTATAGGTGGAGACGCATCGGTTGACTTTATTAGCTTTAGTATTAATTTGTAATCTGTTAGTATCCTTTGTTAAAAAAAATAAAACTAAAAAAATAAAAAATCAAATCAAATACAATAATCATCCACAATGAAAAATTAATCACACGTTACATGGGAGTTGTTATAGGGGAAAATATCTTTGATATTATTTTTAGGAGTATATATATTTTTTTATAAAAACCCTTTTTAATATTATCTTAAAAAATCTACCTAAGATTAGCTTATGTGTCATAAAAATACCTATTTGTGGCCTACATGGTGCGACACTTGGCAAAAAACTTGAATGTCAAGTGTTGCTGTCTTGTGGCCCGGCTACGAGATCGGCTTTATATATTGGTGACTAGTTTTGTGCTCCGGCAATGCCCGAAATGTTTATAAATATTTAATTCGGATAAACTTTTTGGCTTGAATGTCCTTTAATAAGGTCATGTAATCCTTTTAGATAATGCAGGATATTTAGACTTACAACAGCCTATTGCTTATTTATAAAATTATGCACTTTTTGATGTTTTGTTTGTAAATAAATATCACTCCTATTATTGACTTGAAATTATTGTTATTGAACTTAAATTATTTCAACTGAATTGGAAATATTTTTACCAAACCATTTATTTTACTGATTAAAACTTATTTTTACTGATTCTATATTTTTGGTTGACTAAATTAAATATATTATAAATGGATGTTATTTTAAAGAACTTTTTGAAAAGAATGAATTTTATGATGGAACTAAAACCGAGTTATAGGATATTCATTAAAAGTTATGATTTAGTTTTGATATGTGAAATATTAGAAATATAGTGATGATAAAGCTTTATACAACATATTTATTTTAAATAATTTATCAAAAAATCGTTTAATTAGTATAACATGTGTCACAATAATATCGATTTGTCGTCTAAGTGGCGCGACACTTGGCGAAAAACTAGAATTATGTCGTTGTCTTGTCGCCTGTCTGCGAGACCGACTTTAAATATTACTAGTTTTGTGCCCGTGCGATGCCCGGGTCGTTCATTGAATATTTAGATAAATTTTAATATATATTTCAAATTTTAAAATGTATCATTGATACAAAATTAACTAGGAATTGATGTGTTTTTGACAATTTAAACTATGTATTAGACATGCAATGACTAATAATAATAATATTGGTGAAAATGTTCAATTAAATATATTTTTTTAACAAAAATAAATAAGCATGAAACATACGAATATTCTAAAAATTAGCAACAATAAATTAAATAAAAAAATTGTTCTAAGTCGAATGGGTTGACCCGAACCCAAAACCTTGGGCTAAGGTTGAACATTTCTTGCCCGTAACCTGAAATGACCCATGTCCGAAATGACTAGAGACCCGACCCGATTGACAAGTCTACAAACAATAATAAAATTATATTAGATTTTGAAATATATTATTTTAATTGATTAGAATATATTATAAATGGATGTGGTACATTATGAACTACTTTCTTCGCTCCAAATAAATATTATGATACAAAAAATAAATCTATATGATAATTTATGAGAGTTACAATTTAATTAATTTTTTAATAAAATTATAATTCAATTTGTATATATGAAATATTGATACTTTATCGAAAATAAATCTCTAAACTAAATCCTAAAAGTATATCAGAATTTGATTGAAAATAGAATTTTAAACTAATTTTTTTATCCTACATATTGAAATATATACAACTCTATACTACGTGGCGCGCCACTTGGCGAAAAGTTGGAATGCCAAGTGTCATTGTGTCGTCGTATGGGTAAAAGTTTAGTTTTATATATTAGTTATTATATAATATTGATTAATATGATAGTGATATGATACAATGCTATAACTCGATTATGTTTTTTTTTTTTTTTTGGGTTAGTTGTATGGACATGCCTAAAGATCGAAAACATATAACGCAAAAGAATTCACTACCCAGTCTCTAAAGACATTATGTAATGATTAGCCTATTAATTTACAGTTGTTCCTTGATCAGATTCCGTATTATTTAGTTCGATTTGTTTGTCTGCTAGTGACAAAACACACTTCGTGGATTCAAGTAATATTTCTTTTTTGTGTGTGTGTTGGTGATGACCTTTATTCATTGAAATCTATAATTATAAACAATAATTCAATAAGTTATAGATACTATAAAATATTGAAGCCTATAAATTAAGACAAATATATATATTGCAAAAAAAATATATATATATATAGGTAAATAGTGAAAAAATCAAAATAAGACTTTTAAGTGGTATTGGAGGAAATACATTTTACAATCTTTGATAAAATATATTACTTTGACCTCTTATTCAGCTTCATAACATTGATGATTGACAATCCATGGGCAAACAATTTAACATAATTTAATTTTAATAAACACTAGATGAAGCTCATGCGATGCACGGTTTGTTTGATTTTTTTTAAAAAAAATTATATATATATTTATGTGCTAAAATTTGTTATATATAGATAAAATTCGA